>OX493387.1:28859134-30059134 GCA_950371165.1 Lacanobia oleracea | reverse complement strand
TTTTGTTTTCACTGTCCCTTTATTGTTTCATTTTATGTACGTACCTTCTTTCCTTCTTGTTTTCTATACAGGGTTATTTGTAAAACACCAGCAACCTCTTAGGCAGTGAAAGTACACATGATTATAAGCGACTTTTACTTTGGGAAAATTCCGAAAGCTCCAGAAAAATGTCAGCTGTTCCATACATTTTCATTGGCTAAATATTGCATTTTGTATGAAACAGCTGATATTTTTTTCGAGATTTCGGAGTTTTCATTAATAAAGGTCAGAAGTACCTACCTACTAAGTAAACGTGCATGGAGCCCACGGCGACAGTTAGGATCATATCATCACACTAAATTTCCTTATTCATACACAATTTTTAAACGTTTACCATTTCACAGTTAACTACTGAAAATAAAAGGAATGCCAGTGCAACCACTTCAATAAAACAGAAGCGCCGTATTCGGGTGAGGACAGGCGCAGCCATAAACCACGGGGTGTTTAACGTGCGAGATGAATGTCACCTCGTATACGTTGGAGTACGAGGCGGATCGCGCCCTGCTCTGTATGGATGCCGCACCACTCTGATTGAAACGGAGTCGTGACGATTTTGTAGAACTTAAGGAAAGAAGATAGAAAAAATAATTGTTTATCCTGCTCAAACAGGTGCAAATTACAGGTATAAATTAAATTAAATAAAACTTTATTTCAGACTATACAGTCCACACATTTAGTTAGTATTGGTTTTAGTAACAATGGGGCTTACTTAAGTAGGTTAGTATTGTTAGTTTATAACATTTATTTATTTATGTAAACCTATGACTGTCCCACCCAGTGGCCCTGAAAGGGGCAGTCCGGTCTGGCAGCTATCATTTTCAGGATGCTGTTGTCACTACCATGCAAGCGTTGTAGTTAGGAGGCCGCTTTCTTTCGCATGATGGCATGAAAACAATCTGTGCGAGCCTCCGCGAACATTCCTGAAGCACTACAACGGCATGGCAGTCCCAACAGCATCCTAAAAGCATTATTAAATTGAACACGCAGGTGACGCAGGACGTTGTAGGCTCGGCGCGTGTATGATACCCACAGACCACCCGTGTAATAAACGTGAAAAATTAAAAGAATGGAAATAATAACTTGAAAGTAAATCTTGGAACTCCCGTTCAACAAATGCCTCACATTTTGAAAATAATAATCACATACACAAAACTGTTGAAAAAAACCGGCCAAATGCGAGTCAGACTCGCACACGAAGGGTTCCGTACCATAATCCTTAATTTTTATTATTTGTTGTTATAGAAATACACAATCTGTGAAAAATTCAGCTCTCCACCTATTACGGTTCTTGAGATACAGCCAGCTGACAGACAGACGGACGGACGAACGGACGGACGGACGGACGGACGGACAGCGGAGAATTAGTAATCGGGTTCCGTTGGTTACCTTCGGGTACGGAAGCCTGAAAATGAAGACGACTTCAGAGTCTTCCGCCTTCCATAGTCGACATCGACAAAATTATAATGACGTCGCTCGGAGAGTTTTACTAAAGTCACGAAGTAACGCTGACTGACGACGATTTGTTTGATAAAGTGTTATTGAAGGAAGTCGACCCCGATCGTTTGTTAGACAATTTTTAAGAATCACTTGCCTCTTGACAGGTTCATGACTTTGAGCTTTTGCCCGCGGCGTCGCTTGTGTCCAAGTATTATTCTTAGTTTTCTTATATTAATTTTCAGTGTCCCAACTGTTTCCAATAATTATAGAATATTTTTTTTTTATGCAAAAATCTATATCAATGCGGGCGAAGCTGCTGAAGCGTATACGTATTATTAAAAAACACGAACTTTAAACAACACTTGAAGCATCAGTTTCCGCCACCCGATGACGTGAAAATAGAACAAAGTCGCACTTTTTCTCAGCTGTTATCAAACAAACAAGTAAGTCCGCTAACAAAGCGACAAGTAATGACCGCGCACCGCGCCGCGTCCCCGGGGTTATGAAAAATAAGTTAGTTCGTCTTTTGTAAAGGAAAAAGGATTTCTTCAATGTTCCATGTATCGGTAATATAGGCTGAAGTATTTTTATATCGTAATGGAAACTTTAGTAGCGACAGGAGATCATATTTTTTTTATTGTAACGTTGTGTTGTAGGCGGTTTGCGTACTTTGGATAATGTTATTAGGTGTTTGGTGCCTAGTATGTACGTCATCTGTGGCATCTTTACTTTCTATGAGTATTTTTATCTAAGCATACCCTACATTAGTTAACAGTAAATATATTTTTGTTTGTGGCAATTTACACAATTTCAGACGTAGTGGGAGATTTTATAATAAATTGTGGTATCTCAAAAAGTTTTTCAAGCTAGCAACTTCGATATTTGTCAAAGTAGTGTGATTTTTCATTGCCTGTGGTCAATTGTGTTCGCAGCGTTGTCGTATAAAGATTGGTGATTCATACGGAAAATCAAAGTGCAGGTAAGTGGCTTATATTATAGAGTGTATGATATACTGTTATTAAGGTGTATCGCAATTAACAAATTCTATAAATCTTCTACTTCTTGAGTTATGTATCGCAATTAATAAATTCTATAAGTCTTCTATTTCTTGAGTTATTGGAAAAGGTAATGTTGTTTGAGGTTAGGTAAAGTTACCTCACTTAGCAAGACGGCGACTTTACCTACGACTAGGGTTGTTAAATTTAGCACGCATAAGTAATCTAGTTTTGTGTGAGGACCATTTTAAGATTACATTCAGTTACTCGAAACAGTAACATAATCTTTAACGTAATCTTTCTTAGTGCTCATCTACAGTATAAAAGAAATCTGTTTGCAAATTTTCACGAGCCTAGCTTCAGTGCTGTGCGTTGATACGTCACTTAGTTAGGTACTTATTTCTATACAATACGTAACAAAAATCCGGTTGTTCCTTGTTGGAGGAGATTTGCGAAAAAATATTAGCTATTTTTTGCAAAAGTTCAAAACCCTCGTGATCATAATGGAAGAAACAACTGATTTTTTTTCGCAATTTGAGTGTTGGTTCCATAGTAAAAGTTGTTTATTTTTGTGGGTAGAATCACTTTCTACATAGAACAATAGGAATTTTGTTACATATCGATTATCTACCTTTTTCAGATTCTCAAGATGCCTCCAAAAGTTGTAAAAAAAAGAAATAGGAGACGTTTAGGAGCACGGAATTATAAAAATTACTGAAGAAATGTTGTTATTGGCTGTTGACTTAGAAAAAAAATAAAAATATTACCTCTTACGACGCTGAAAAGCAATTCGGCATACCGCGACGGACCATAGAAAAAAGAGTGAAAAACCTGCATACTGATGAACCTGGCACACGTTTTAGACTATCTCGAGAAGACTATTACTAGAATAGCTTTGGTGACTGTATTTACAATAAGAATAACATTGTAATGCATAAACAAAAGTTCCTATTGGTTGGTTCTTAAATAATTATTTAAAAAAATATATTTAAAGTTTGATTATTTTTTGACAACCCTGATGACCTCCACCTATTTCTATAACAGTTTTAAAAATCTTGGGGCATCTTTCCCGAACGAAGATGGCAGTTTCAAAAATCATTAGATCACATTTTAGTTCCAGGACCACTGATAACTTTACGTTACATGCGCTCTATGGCACATAATCAATGCGAACTGTAGGCCAGGTAAAGTTGCCAAAAATGTGTCAATTGTACCCCACTCCTATTTTTGGTTATTGTAGCGTTTTTTTTGTGAGAGAGGAGCTCGTGGCTAAATAATAACAGCCGGACGGTCCATCTATAAGGTTAAGCAACGCTTGCCAAGGTTGGTCTGTGGATGGCTGACCATCTTAACATGCCGAGTTTCCTCCATGCCTCGAAAAGCACGTTAAGCCGTTGGTCCCGGCTGTCATTTGTAGATCTTTGGCAGTCGTTACGGATAGTCAGAAGCCAGTAAATCTGACTCCAGTCTTGCCAAGAAGTACCGTGTTACCCAGTTAATGGGTTATGGAGGTCTGGTAGGCAGCCGCTCCACGTAAAACACTGGTATTCAGCTGAATCCGGTTTGACTGGAAGCCGACCCCAATATAGTTGGGAAAAGGCTAGGCAGATGTAGCGTTTTTATGTGAGATTTCCTAGAATTCAATAGTTCAAACAAAAGAGACACACAATTTCTACAAAATAAATCAATCACCACTTAAACTCTCCGCTCGCAGTTGGATCCCCTCGGACCCGAAAAACTAGCTCCATGTTGGAGTAGATTGCATGTAAGTAAAAAATTATGGTAATGTTGCCACATTTGACGTACTTACCTATGTTGTTTTAATGCTTTTATGATATCATTATTTTTTTCAAGGCTAGATAATTTACATGACATAGAGAATTATTAACTAAAAAAGGCCATCTAAATTAAGAACAAGATTAGAGTTTAGGATCACTTGACAGCTTTACCAGTAAACGATGTGCCAAGGCGGGCTCAAGCTCATTTAAATTCCATAATCGCCATGCCTTTTGATTTATGTGCCTAGAAATGAGGAAATTAGAATATATGTGTTCTAGTTTAGTGCCCCGTAAGAATTTAATTCACTTCGTCTCGCGACGCTCATTAAAGTGTCCGAAACAAAGGAAAAAACTGTCAACTTGGACCAAGTTTAATTGCCTTAATATATTTGGAAGCGAGTTTACGGCAATGAAGTGCGCGGCGACGATACAGGTGGGTGATTAACTTAATTAATAGAATTTTGGGAGAAGTGGTACTGGGGGAATGCAGGGTGGGGTTTTCAGGGATGTTATTTGAGAAAATATTATTTAGAGTGTGGTGTACATTTGGAATATTGTACGGGAATCGTTGAGTGGTTTACTAAAACATTACAACTTACGCTACAGACACAATACTGTGTCAAATTTTGTGGATAATCCACAACCAAATGGTGTTCAAGCCAACGACATATTACTACGAGATCCAATTAGCTAGCGTAACGTCAGAATGTGAGCCAGTAGACGCAGGAATAGGAATCGAGTGTTACCTAAACATAGAACTCCCTAAGTGCCAGCTACAAATCTGCTACGCCGTCGTAGCGTGTTGCTACGCCGTAGCCTGTAGCATAGCGTGCCGTGCGACGCGTGCACGAAACTATAATAAATTATAATAATAATAATAAATAAATTTATTCAAATAAAAATGTTTACAAAAAAGTTTACATTTAGCCAACAGTGATAAGATTTCCATACAATTATGATGCCTGAAAATGAACTAAAACTAATATATTATTATTATTATAGGTGCAAGTTATGGTGGTTCGGATTTGCAATGTTATGTAGCAACCAGCCCGATCTAGGTTAATTTAAACCTGTGTTTCAGGCCACCACTTTACAATTCAATTACATTGGTGCAGTAATATTTAAAGGTTAACTAAATAAAAATAAAGAATCTTTTAACAACTACGAGAAAAAGCTTAATAAGTACCTTAATATCTAAAAACTAAGCTTATGTAATTATACAAAAGTAAAAAATTACGAGGGAAACAAATATCATCATGCCAAGATTTCTAGAAGTTGTTCTGTGTCTGTGTAATGTAGAGTCTCTAAATATTCACACAACATTTTACTACATTTTTTATACCTTACACTATAGAAACTTAGAACCTTGTTGAGCCTGTTATATAGAAAAGGTCCCAAGAACAGATAAAAACGATTAGCAAACGCATGTCTAGTTTGAGACTTAATGCAAACCAAGTCCTTTCTCCTTTTGTCAGAAGGCACAGGATCAAAAGGAAGTGCAGTGTGCTGGTGAAGTACTATGTTTAAAATAAATAATTGCCGTACTGTAAGCTGTCTAGCGTTACCTGATATGCCAGTACATAAATATATTCTTTTATTTATTAACCAGCAGAGGCAATCGTATTTGTGGTTCCTCATAAAGTCAGCATCATCATTATAATTTCAGTCAAAAGACATTCACTGCCGGACATAGGCCTCAAACTCCAACTGGCGCCCATCGACCAGTCCTGTGCGTCTTGCATCCAGCGGATTGCATCAAGTCATCGGTGCATCTTGAGGAAGGCCTTCCAACGCTTCATCATTCGTCCTCATAAAGTAGATAAAATAATTAGAATTGGTTCTTCTTATAAATCTGTATGCTATAATTTTCTACGCAAAATCAACATCTTAACAGTCAGCCACCTAGTGCAAGTCCCTTTAATAAATAATATTAAGATCTCCTTACTAAGCTTCATTAACGTATAATTAGTTGCGCCACCGCAATCGGATCGGATCCCACCTTCATTATGTACACAAGATGATCCGCCGATTCAGTGGCCTCGCAGACTGGGATGCAAATGAAACACTTTGTAAGGAATCTTAAGGGATTTATACGTAAAAATTCTCGACTGCAACCCGGCTCAGCGTGAGAAAAGAAAATAAATTGAACCACAGTGAGTTCGGGTCTGAGTTACTGTTGTAATGTCAAATGGACATTTAATAAGGTGTGCGAATAATTTTCGTATTTTTTTTTTTAAGATATTACTGTGATATTTCGTGTCCTTAAGTGTTGTTGCGCAGTTTAACTACTTTTTTCTAAACCTTAATAAATATTTAAAACATAACACATGACAGAGCGGTCGTGATCCCGCTTGGCGGCTTTTGCAGGTACAAATATGATTTGCCTCTCGATCATTCGCCACTTCTTTCTGCTGCCCGATATCCTGGTGCATTAGTACATGGGACTTTCTACTGCTGATTTATTTTAAACGGTCCACAGCTTTTCCCCGTAAGATGAAGCGCTCAATAGTCTTTTACGGCTGAAAACATTTCCATGCGTCAACCAAACACGCCGTTTGGTTTAGAATCCAGAGATAACCTTTCACAACAATTAATACTACTACACGTAAACTCACAGAAGTTTGAGACGAAAGAGCTTTAACTTTAGTTAAGTTTCTTTTAAGCCTTAAGAAATCTATTTAGAGGTGACATGAGTGAAAAGAATCCTTTGTTCATCTATGTATCTTGAAAGGGAAACAATAATTTGGGATTGTACTAACTGGAGCATAGGTATTATTAGTCCCCAAAATAATTTTATTTCATCATGTGAAATTACTACTACAAGGTGGTCGAAATTGATTATTTTTTTATTAAAAAAAAAAACATCATAAAAACCTTTATTACTATGCATAAACAGTCAACCTTTCTCTTCTCACTTGTTTAATAAGATAAGACAAGCAGGTCAGCTTTTCGACCTGGAAAACATTAGAGATCCCTCTATTTTAGATTTGTCCTTAACATTGCCCACCCTTACTGTACCTTCACTGGCTTAATTTAAAACAAACAGCCACATTGTAACACCGCTTATGGAAATTCAAATTGTATTTAAAACCACGTAAAATATGATCTGCAGGAATAATTAATACATGGGCATATAATAATATATTCAGTGTTTTATGGTCCACACGCCATTGTGATACGCAGGTATTGTGTAAAAACAAGCAACATGATTTGGATTTACAAAATATGTAGTTTCTGGTGATAAAATGATCACCTTCTATTTTTTTAAATTAGCCAGCTTTCGCGGTCTTGGAGAAGAACACTTAGATTTTAGGAATAAGTGTAGATAAATCACTACAATAACAACCCACCGCCACGTCTACCTGTCTGTCTGTATTGTACGCGATAAACAACAAACCTTGCATTATTTAAAGTTTACAAGAAATATAACTTTGCAAACATAAATTAAAAATACTATTGAAAACGTATCCAAGTTAGTACTATAAGTAACTTCTTTTAATTACCAAATCTATTCACGTTCCCTCATAAAAAGATAATTTAAATAACACTTTATATTCACTTTATTTTTTTTTTATCGAAAGTAACAATAATACTATAAATTCAATTCGGTTTGACACAGTTTCATGAAATCCCACGGCAGTTTATGTGCAATAAATAGCCCACAGTGAAACTGAAAACACCCGCCAGTAAGTATACATTTTATTACCACCGATTAACGAAATGAAGTAGCCACCACATGTGACGGCTTTACAATATTCCTGAGTTATTGATGGACATAAAGTAATACTCATGTTACAATATTAAGTTCTTAGCACTCTATATTTTATTGCTTTTCATAATTCTTCTGTTTCACCAGGCTTCGTTCAAAATACTTCAGTATCTCATAAATAATATAACATTTAGTATAGGATGTGTATTTCTTTTCAAAATTAATGAAACACTTAATCTTTCCTCTAAGTGATGACTTATTTCAACTATTAGTAAAGCTTCAATAAAACTGTAGGACCCAATTAATTAACTGGAGATATTACGGCGGTACTTGATATCGGAATCAATTAAATTGATTCATCATGAGCGAAGCGCTTCGAACAATACCTTTTATTAATCATGGACGATCTCGTTTTATTGACAATTGACTTAATACTGAAGCAAATGATTGCTAATGGTTTTTTATTAGTTTTTGTAAGTGAGAGGGTCGTTTGTGTTCTTTAAATACAAATTGTCTTATTTAGTTTTTAACAAGTTCGATGTTAAATCCAATCTCAAAGTACATTTCGACGCTTGTTGTCTTCAAGTCAAGAGTGAATAGGTTACTTCTAGGCAAGCGTGCTACATCTTCGACCACATCATCGCTTACCATCAGGTGAGATGGTGGTCAAGCGCGTGCCTGTAAATAGTAAACATAAATTCGCCTAATTATAGATTCGAAACTTGTTGTCTGTGTAACTTAGAAAGTATTATGTTAACCTTATTAAAATTACTGTGATTTTTTGACAACATTGGTAAACAATTGATTTCTCTGTCTATATCAGATTTTACGTACCTAAGTATTGTATTTTTTATTAGATGGAAAATATTGTGATTTCTTTCTATTCAGGATAATACTTTTAAGTTTCTATACAAATGAATACTTTCGAAAAAAAAAAAACATCTCATTTCATAATAATAAGTACCAGGAATATGGACCCAAAGTCGCCAGTAGCAATTCGACAGGCCCTACGGAGCATAACATGTACTAATTGGTAGCAACTAATTATCGCCAGTAAATTGGTCCACGCCTCGCCGCCTCGGGTATATTTTATGTCAAATGTGACCCTCCGATCAAACGGGCAGATAGTCATTAAAATTAGGAACCCAATTGACGTATTAGTTATCTGTAGTTATGTTTATTTACCCGATATCGAATGGTATAAATTCAAGAATTTGGTCAATTTGTAAAATGTGTTGTAAAATAGGTAGATTAATGTGTTTGAAATATTTCATGTGGAGTGACTGAACTAATCGATCACCAGTCACACTTTAAAATTGTAGTCCCAAGTAATATTGCTATCAATCAAGTTATTCCAGATGGATAAACCCCACATCTAAATATTCGATACGTCAGTAGTCAAAATGTCTAAATTCCAGGGGTACGAAATAATGCGGATTACTAAAAACAGAACAATCTCAGTGAACTTCAATACTACCACCAGCTTCTTCAGATGAAGTCTCTACAAAATAGAATCCATAGTGTTTCACAAGTCTTTGACTCCTTTATTTTAAAAGTTCAAAACATACATTTATACAATCATACTTCTTTGTACTCCGAGATTTCAATTTCTTCGTGAATTTCAACGAGAATATTTAATATTGGTGCAATAAAGATTCTATGCAACTTCACCTAAGTAAGTTCTGAAATGAAAAGGCACTTTATGGAATTTTCCATTTTAGGATTTCTATGACTTTTATGTAGTTGAAGAAACTTTTATATTGTTTTTGTATAATGGTTTGCTTGTTCAAAGACTATCATGATTGAAATTGCTTGACTTTGGTCCGGACTTCAATATTTTGACAAACTGTTCGGTTTTGCTCAATTAAGGCCAATTACCATTAATAAGGTTTGATAATACTCTTGTAGGAATGCTGTTGGCTTGATTAAAACGAAAGTTAAACCCCCAGCTTCCAATGCAAAGATAATCTTGTGCTAATCCATCTATAATGCCAACCAAACAATATCGCAGTCTCACTAACATAGCGGCATATTAAAATTGAATATGCATCGTTCGTTCTTTGCTACTTTAATATTCATCGCTCGCTCACTACACAACTCAATAAAACGTGTTTACGAGCGGCAAGCCATGAATTGCTAACGTGCGATCAACTCGCGCATTATGTTGGATTTTATTCGACTTAGATATGCGAAGTATCGAGTTTAGAGTAACTGCAGTTGGTATGAAATGTGGAATTATGGCAGTTATATTTACGAGTATGTGAGTGGGCTGGAGTTTATGGAGGCGACGTTTAGAAGTAAAATTTTATACTCGTTGGAAAGTAATCTATATAAGGTAAAATATTATGTACTTACGTGTATTCTGAAAGAGTGTTAGAAAATTCCATGAATTAACATTTGAGTTTGAAGTTTACTTTCAGTCTGTTGACATTTTTTTGTACAAATAACAAAATCACATCGGTATCCGCCAAAGGGGTAGGGCAGAGTGTTGTTCGTTTAACCCTCATTTCTTTTTAATAAGTATCATCATGGGTCCAGGTAATAAAGGGTGAAACTATGACCTGCCACCGCCCATAAATCCAGACTTCGGGCGGCTCCTACAGAAAAAAAATGTTCTCAATTAGAGAATCGAACCCAGAACTAGATCCACGAGGCAGTACTCCATTTACTAAATCGTCGTACGTTTAAAATAACCAAAACTTTAACCGTCCAATCATTTACTGTTGGAGACATTTACAACGTCTGCACTCCGGTACAGACGTGCTGAAAAGCGGGCTTGTGAGTCGCAAGATGCGGTCTGCCGCGCCATTACACGGAATTGTGGAAAATTGCTGGAAGTGTTGTGCGCGACTGTACAGAGACATGTACTGGGGACAAAAGAGTTTGACATGATGGAAATAAACGACTTCCCAGTACAAGGTAATAATAATATGTGGCAAATAACAATATTAAAACATAAAAATCATGTCTTTTCTGCCGGACTTCGGGATAGGAATGGAACCTATTAAATACCGCACAATATAGAATGTGAATAAAAAAAAACATGTTATGTGTTTGTTAACACGTTATGATAACAAAGTGACAGTAGTCTATATAAACAGTTATTCATAGTACAAAGTCCGCGCGTCGAGCCGGTCGCAGCGGCAACCTATTTTCCCACAGCTGACTCACTTCCGAAGGGATAGCTGATCAATATGCAAATTGATGTGCAATGGCATGCAAATACAAAGATTATAAAATGTTTACAACAAATAGTAAAGTTCAGCTGCCTGGAAGCCGCACCGTGCCCAAGATTTATAATAGAACTATGTTTTTATAAAACCGTATTGACGAATGATGAGTATATTATAAAGGTGCTGAAGCTTAGCTATCCCTTAGCTAAGGCAATAGCTTGCCCATACAGGGTTCGATTTCCTAATGGGGCAAAAAATGATATTGGGTTAGTTAGCTTGCATACAAGTATATATAGGATAAGTCGAGTACCCATTAGCAACGTTTTAGAATACTCGTATTTTAGTATACATGACGTTTATAATTGCCACATAATTGTGTAATATCTCTAAGTATGAAAACGTTTTATTTTAAAGCTGCGTCCTTGAAAAAACTATTACTGTTCTCGATTTTTGATGTTGTGCTATATTTTATCTAACTTACAAATCACAAACAATTTGCTGCACGCGAATGGATGAACTAATGAAGATGGCATGGCATATGTTTTTTATTTTGAACACCAAAACAAAAACAACTGTAATTGGTCCTGAAAAATTATTACGGTTGTGAGTTTTGTTGCATTTAACGTTTCTCTTGGGTATTCCGAACAAGCAATGGAACAACATAAAGCTTTAGACTCCCTTAAAAGTAAATTTAATTGTTGTAAATCAAGGAAGCTGTCCGATAAGCTCGCAGTACGAGTACAAGCTGCATGTGTAGAAGGAGGGTATCTAGTATTTAACAACGACTAACTTGAATTGGTACGGAATGGAGTTTGTATCAGTTTGAGTACGTCGTGATTGCCTTATGTTGGCAATATATTAAGTAAATGTGAGGATAATATTGTCCAGCTAACTTTGTGTAAACGACTTTTGGCCTTTTAAGCCACCAGTACTGAATGTTTATTTAGGTTTAAGAAGGCCTTATTAGGCGTAAATGATAGTGAAATTGCTGCGTCTTGATTATTATTTATCTTGATTGAATTGCTGAAATCGACCGTAAGTGAAAAAGTACAGCACTTCTCATGATTAAAAAACAAAAAAAAATATATTTCCTCTTCATAATATTAGCCTACTCTACAAAACATTAACTAAAAAATACCAACAGCAACTAGTGTCTAAAATTAAAGCAAGCCAGGTTTCTCTGGTATGCTGTTAACTAATTCCCCGAGCAGGATCTCTCACAAACCAGCCTTCACGTCGCCGACGAGGAGGTAATTACCGTTCTTTCATTCACTAGTTATGTAATTTTCAATAGCCTCGCCTACTTAAGAAGTAGGTTTTACGCTAAGGGTGGCTGCAAGCTTGCGACTTTCTTGGTCTAACTTTTGGGTTTGCAAAATTAAGATCCGTATTAGCTGTTGTGTTACATGCTTCATTTTCTGATGTTGGATTTTTAGGGATCCGTACCCAAAGGGTAACCAACGGAACCCTATTACTAAGCCTCCGCTGTCCGTCCGTCCGTCCGTCCGTCCGTCTGTCCGTCCGTCTGTCTGTCAGAGCCCCCTGACAAGAACCGTAATAACTACACAGTTGAAATTTTCACAGAGTGTGTATTCCTATTGCTGCTTTAACAACAAATAATAAAAATATGGTTTATGGTACGGAACCCTTCGTGTGCCGGTTTTTAATTAAAAAACTAGCTTCTGCCAGTGGCTTTGCCCGCGCAAATTTCGGAAACTATCCCAAAATAATTTAACCGGGAAAAAAGTGCTATTCCAGGTTATAATTAGAAGTACTTATAACCTGTAACAGTACTGTAATTCGGCACAGTACTTGTTCCGAATTTCATCCAACAATTTTTGAGTGAAAGAGTAACTGACAATTATAATTGATCCTCAATTTTGTATTACAAGCGGTATATGCTGCAGATGTAAATAATGTAAATTAAAGGCACGTTTAGCAGAAAAGTTTTTCATATCTCACAGGACCAATAGGAACCTGCTGTTGTGGAAAATTGATGATATACCTAGTATTCCAAACGAAGTAGCACGCAGTCCCCATTACCATCACAAGACTCAGGGGAGGTTCAAGACTTCAGGAACCATTTGTTTTTGTCAAGACAAATACTCGTCTAATAAGAATAGCGCTATCTTTCCTAAATTTAGTTTACATAAAAATATTTGTGGTGAGATTGTTGCCCTCGCGGGCAGCACTTGAATGTGCTTGGCACAGGAGCGTGGAGGTTTCGTGGAGACACTTTTCCCGGCACAAGCGGGGTATACCCCTCCGATGATGACTCCACCGCCTGATGACCGCGACGTCGAAGAGGAGACTCCTGCAATCACAGATGTGGAGATGGAGGCCGTGATTTCACGGGCGTGTTCAAAAACCACCGCCCCAGGACCAGCTCTTGCGATGGATGCAATGGAGGACAAGCTTATATAATTGTTTGATAATTGTTTGACATCGAGACAGTTCCCTAAGCCTTGGAAGGAAGATCGTTTGGTTTTACTGCAAAAAACTGGACGGCCTTCAGAATCCCTTTCGGCCTACAGGCCAATAGTTTTGTTGGACGAGATGGGGAAGATGCTAGAGAAGATTCTCGCTACCCGCATCGTCCGGCATTTGGATACGGTTGGCCCGAATTTGTCAGACGCCCAATTCGGTTTCCGGGGCGGGCGTTCGACCGTGGACGCCATTATGCGTCTCAAAACCCAAGTAAAAGATGCAGTCAGACAACGCGAGGTAATGTTGGCGGTGTCATTAGACATCGCCAATGCGTTTAATTCTTTGCCATTCGGCTGCATCGCAGAAGCGCTCCGTTTCATGGGGTCCCATGTACTTGAGGCAGCTGGTGGCAGACTATTTGAGGGGGCGCTGTGTAAGTTACCAGGAACGCAATGGCGAAATCGTGCGGAGGCCTATAAAGTGTGGTGTTCCACAGGGGTCAGGTCCTAGGGCCACTACTGTGGGATGTGGGTTACGATTGGGTCCTTCGCGTTGCTCTGCTCGGTTCAGAGCCTGAACGGGCATAGAACAGGGAGCCCAGAAGTAGGCTACGCTGGATGGGTCGCGAATGTCATGCGTAGCAGTCCTCCCAATCCACCCATCAAGGCGAAAGTAGGTGCACAGGCGAAGTTTTTAGTGGGTGCAAGCCCCACATAACCACGTCGTCTCCCCGGGTGATTTTGTATGCGTTAGGCATTTTCTTCGCAAGGAAAAATAAAAAAAAAGGAGCGTGGAGGTTGTCACGAGAACAGAAATGCGGAAAAGCTAATAAGTTTAAACCCAAAATATTGATTGAGCTAAAAATTATGAATATAGAGAAAAAAATTAAATGAACAAAAGAAGATATAATGAAACCATTACATATTGCACTACCAATAGTATGTGGGAAGAAATGTACCTGTATCTTCATTATTCCAATAAAACATTTTAAAGGATTAACAATGTGGATGCTCGCGGAGTATCAATGCTGATTCCATTCGAATTTACTTTCCAATCCTTTGGGAAATCCCGTTTTAGTAGTCCAGTGCTGAGTTTCTATTTGCAGATGGTATCCATTTGACTGTAAAAAATCTTACAGTCACCGTAATTGTCTTTTCGCTAAAAACAACGATTTTTGCGGTCGATAATTTTCTTTTGAAGCTAGAATATTACAGAACCAAGAAAAAACCTGTAAACTTGTAACTTGCAGCCTCGCCACCCTGTCCATCCCAGCCGCTCCGCGTAAAATTCAACTAAATCCGGTTTAACTGGAAGCCGACCCAAATATAGTTAGGAAAAGGCTAGGCAAATGATTATGTATTAGAAAATTCATCATTACCTTTTCAGAAACCCATGGTTTGCATTGACACTCTGACATTCCCTTGATTGTACTGCCAATCATTATAAAAATGCGAACCTAGGTACAAGAGTAATTGCAAACCACCTCGTCGAGTGAGGGTGGGAACAAATCTAGCGGAGAACCAGTTCGGTTTCCGCACAAGCCGTTCGACGGTGGACGCCATCATGCGCGGTGAGAGCCTTCTCGACGGGGGACGCGGTTTCCCGGGGCGGGGTCGTCTTGTCGGTGTCTCTAGACATTGCCTTCAACACCCTGCCCTAGAGTTGCATTAGGAACGCACTTTGGTATCACTGGGTGCCTGTCTTGCGGTGTTTCACAGGGTTCCGTTGTTGGGCCATTCCTGTGGGACATCGGCTACGACTGGGTGCTGCGCGCCGACCTCCCTAGAGGCGTCAGTGTCGTCTGCTATGCTGACGACACGCTGGTCCTGGTGCAGGGGGGGTCGCAACAGGCGACCGTTGAGGCTATGACACGCGGGGTTGCGATAGTCGTTGAGAGGATCCGGCAGTTGGGTCTCGAGGTGGCCCTACACAAGTCCGAAGCCGAAGCGGAAGTAGTCATTTGATGATTTCTCATCCCTAAAACAAAAAGATACAAATTCCTTGTGTAAGTCAGTCTGCCTAGTATTTTTCCGACTATGTTGGGTTTGTCTTCTAATCTACAACACAACACGATCCCCTTGTCACGAATATGATTTTAAATCGTGTAAAATATTGTATTGCAATTTATTATCTGCATCTATACCGCCGTCCTACCGCGCCGTCTACCCGGATATTGTCGGCCGCAGTAATTAACCTCTCTGTTTGTCTTGCACGTCGCCGCTCGACAGCTTGGCGGCTGCAAACCGGTTTACTTTTATAACTAACCGGTTTATCCGCACCTAACCGGTGAACGATTAATCCCACCGGGCTTCGAAAGTTATCGGATCTAGAACGGAGATAGAAAGCTGAATGTATTTGCAAATACGAACGCGGCCACGTATTACGGGACAACTAAAATAAGTGTGCCTATACTGCGTAGGTTTTTAGGCATAGTAAGTGCAAATCGGGAAAGTTGGTCCAAGCATTGGATACATTTGTAAAAAAAGTAAGTTTTGGTTTCTCACGACAGACTTTTCAGAGTTTTTCTTACTGCACTGAAATCTATTTGATTGCTAGTTAATGTGTAGGGATGCGAAAAAAACTTTCACAACTTCTAAATTTATCTGCTAATAGCTGTTACTTATGTAACGTGTTTGATTACTTACATTATGTACACACATGTCCATTTTAACAAATTTTCGTGATTGTTAAATAGTTTTCTATGTTATTGTAACTACGAATGTACAATGCTATGGTTACAATTGCGCGAGCATCAAATGCAGTGTCTCTTCACGCCACGTGCCACACATGAGCCTGTGTCACAAACATACACATCATCGTTTCATACCAATTTATGAACAATAAAGAATAATTTAAGTTTGTTTATTAAACTTTAATGTTATTCCAATAGGCCTTAACATTGCCATATTTGGTATCAGCAATCACTACTGTCAGTCAATGGTTTATCGTTTGAAAAATTACTAGTGTAATATCTACAATTTTATAATATATTTTTGTATGTTTGATAACCTCAGGCTGGCCTTCATTGTTTTGATGAGTATACAGCGAATAGCCTAAAGTGTCACTTTCTCTATACAATCAATTATTATCAACACAAAGCAAATAATTAAGTCACTTCCCATCTTAAACCCGCACTATTCACTGGAAACCACTCACTGAACAAAATTAACAACTCATTTAATATATTCTAATCTCTGCTCTCGCTAGCAATTAATTTTTGTCTATTGGACCATCAAAATGTCCGTTTTATTTAGTTAACCGGACAACGTGTCCGGTATTCAATAAATTAACAAATTGTATGCTATTAATAATGAAATAGCGGCTGTTGGACATTTTAGTGTAATTAGTTCTGCCAATCATGGACTATTTAAGTTTGATAATATTTGTGTTATAGTTTTACAAATAGATCTGCAGCCCACCTGATGAAATAAAGTTACCACGTTGGTATACTATACTGTTTACAAAATGTTTTCAGATCAGATTGATAAAAATACTCAATTAAAACTCAAAAACCTTTGACACAAACTTAATTCAATTGGTACAATGACATTCTCATCGCTTACAGCGATATCAACCAGACGACTTTTGAATGGACAGTAAACTAAAATTTATTAGATAAGATGGTTGGGAGAACTCCTCAGTTATATTCGTGCTAGGCCCTCGCCTAGCACAAATATTCTTACGTGTAGTAACGTTAACGTAAGTTCAAACGTGAAAAACTACAACCCCCATAGTATTTTGGTTTTATTTTAAAGACATACACAATTTATATAATTCAAGATATGAATATAGTATCTATCTCAAATGAATATTTTGTGCAAAATGAGTATTGTAGCTATGGTAACACTTTACGTTACGTTACTATACGTCAAAATTATTCGTGCTAGGCCCTCTGATCCCATTACGAAAACTTCTTGCACAGATGAAAGTAAAAGTCATGGCACACTATATCGGTACGGCTACGGCACCAACCCAGATATTTACTTGTCATTTAAATTAGAGCATTAAACCGTGTGCCATATATTTCATAATTTCAATATGAAATAACCAACGACACGCAGCCCGCGCGCTGAAAGCGAGCCGACCGCGTGCTTACAGCGCGGCAGCACGCTGATTGTGTACTTACAGCGTACTGATCGCATGCTTACAACTAAATTCGAGGCAACGCCGTGCTGCTGGTGTGCCATTGTGGTGACATTATAATGTGGCATGAAACTTACATCCCAAAAACAACAAAATTATCCATAAGGGTCCCGTTTTTTTTTTGCTTTTGTGGTACGGTACCCTAAAAATACACATTTCCTGTGAGATAGGCCACGAAAACGAAGATGCGGGAACAATCTGGATTATAACATATAGGATAACTCGACATCGCGCCTGTCTTCCTAGGAGGGTTCAGCAGTGTAGAGCAGCACTTGTAGTACAACCATATTTCGCTAGCTACGGTAGGGCGAGACTATTGTCATCAACCGTCACACACAATGTTTTCCATATAAAATGTATATTACGTAACATTTTTTCACATACAGTTTCTAAGTTTAGTCCTATATGTTTGCAAAACAGCGCAGTAGTAAGTGTAACGCGTGTTGCTAACGGGCGAAGTTCACAAAAGAGGCTTAAGTGTTAACTACTTGCAGCTTAGCGAGGAATTTGTGAGCGAAACATATCTGAGAAACATGGCACTTGTTTACTCAACAAAGACGCGAGTAGGTGCTCGAGTATGGTGACGTAATAACATTTTGATGTCAGTTACAGGCTATTTTATGACTTTAAGTAATATAACAGAGTTTTAATTTTCTCAGTTCTAACTAAAGACGAAATAGAGGAGTTAACAAACAAGTGCTAGCCCCAATCGCGGCACTAAAATTTTAATGGACGACGTACTACAGCTTTGAGAGTTATAATGGTGCTAGTAGCAGCAAGTATACTTAAGACGTTATAGCTTTAACTTGTCTGTGACACCAAAGTCTTTATAAAAGTGTTCGCCGACTCCTTTTAACACTTATTGTTGTATATTTATAGCAATGAAGTATTTTATACCCCTTAAGGTGTTATATTGACTATTATTGCTGACGTAGACATAAAATAGAGTTTGTCGAGAGTTTTGTAACACGAGATACGTGTCAAGCAACTCCTTTATCTAAGTTTAACCTGTAATAAAGGATTTAACTGCAGCTTATTGTGTTAGGCTGTACTCTTTTAAAGACGTTCTAAAAGTATTGGTGTCAAACAAGATATGTATGAGTCGTTATTAACATTAACCTCACTTTTGTAAAGGTTCACCTCTAAATGTGTTAGTAGAAATTTTTGAACTGAATGAATTCCTTGAGCTGTATGTAGTTAACTTGAAATGAAACGAATATAAACTTGGAGTGCACAAAAAATCGAGTCAATTTTTAGGTGGCTTTATTGTCTTCACTGTAGAAAATATAGAAAAAATATAAAATAATAAAAATATAGAATATAAAATATTTAGCTTAGTCTATTTTAATAGGGTTCCTTCTATTTGGCAGAATCTTGATACTCCGATTTTTATTTGGCATAACTCACATGGCATAATCTTATTTAATCGAATATTTTTAAGGCATAAAAATTATTTAGCATAACTTTTGTTTGGCAGAATATTTACGTGTCCGAATTTACAATGGCATACTTTTATCTTGGCAGAATTTTGTTTCGCATAATTACCTTTGCCATAGTTAATATTATGCATAATTTTGTTTAGCATAACATTTATTTAGAGATACGATTATTTGGTATGGGTGCATATTTGAACATCAAAAATTAAAATAGATGTATCTTCTTGTAAAAATTAGTGTTCAAAACATCAAAAACTTATAATATATAGAATAAAACTGATAATTTAAATAAAGTAAATTTATGCTGTCGAATGGTTAGATAACCTACGTGCAATGTATTTAAAATCGAATGGTCTGCAAAAGTGACATAGAATGTTCTAAATATAGCATGTATTGGTAGCATTTTCAATATTAAATTAAATTTGTGTCATAAAAAGTCAATACGTTGTGCTGCAAAATTTTGTGACAGAAACGAATCGCTGCGAAACCGACTTTACGCAGTCTTGTCTGCCCTACCCCTAGAGTGTAATTTAAACCCGCGTAGGCGCGGAGGGGTAGGGCGGCCCGCGAGCTGAGGAGCAGGTGGTTTGAAGGCCCGCAGGTGGTGAGCGTTAAAACCATCTGTGACGATAAGCTCGCGTGGCGCCGCCCAAACCCCGCAGCGCCGGAGCCGTGACAGAAACAATACTTGCTGCATGTTGCATGCCAGCTTGCATGCTGCATGCCTGCTGCATGTTGCATGCCTGCTTGCATGCTGCATGCATGCTGCATGTTGCATGCCTGCTTGCATGCTACATGCATGCTGCATGCATGCTGCATGTTGCATGCCTGCTTGCATGTTGTATGCCTGTTTGCATGCTACATGCATCCAAGCCGACAATATTTTTGTAATTAGCATTTAGGTTAGGTGGTGGTTATGTGTGTGGCGAAAAAAAACAGTTCTGCCTTTTAATGACTATCGATATAAAATGTATGCCAAAAGACGATTCTGACTGTGAATTTTCTGCGATATGATGGTTCTGCTTTTTAATTATTATGGATATAAACATTATGCCTAAAGATGATTCTGACTAACAAAATTATGAGTTTTGAATGTATGACAACTAAGTGTATGCGAAATGATTTTCTGCGAAATGAAGTTTATGCTATCCGTTGTTATGCAAAACAATATTATGACGTAAAAAGTTCTGCTATAAAAGGTAGACCCATTTTAATAACGTTAAGTCACCAAAGGCAGCACATTATTATTGACTAACGATGTTGTAGCTCAAAGATTGGTACAAATGAGTTAAGTGAAGATTTAATATTTAAAATAAGCTCGCCATTGTTTTGGTTATCTAACAATGAATATTATTTCGAGTTATCCAACATTTGACTACAATATACTAAATTTCTTATATTATTTGAAGCGTTAAATGAATAACACTTAATTTTACATGCCACTGCTCAGGAAGCAGGAATGAATAATAATGTTTAGCTTGAGGTGTCTATTATATTATCATGACTTTTCTTTTAAATCTTTAATAAATCCTAGGCGCGTTAAAATTGAGATGAGAAAAATGGTATAAATTTAACGGGAAACCATAAGGGCAGTCATTTTTCACTTCACAAACTTAAATAACTTAATATTCCATAATATTATTCTGTTGTGTTGTGTTGTTGTTGTTGTTGTGTTGAATAATGGATGATATAACACTTCCACTATGAACAGATCTAATTTTATTAAGGTTACAGGCTTTTTCAACCTTGACGTACGCTAAAAGTTTTACAGTTGATATATAAGGAACTCAAGAAGTTTTTGTGGCAAAGCATTCTTATCCGATGCTTTCCTACCACCTGTAGTGTTTCCCAACCCGATATTACAACGGTAATATCGGTTAAAGTAGTAGCTGACGATGAATAAACGCTCTTGTGCAGCTTTAATTTCTTTGTAACACCGTACTACAGGCTTTCCCGATAGCTACAACCTGGGAGTCTTTAAGTCAAGAGTGAATAGGTTATTTCTAGGCAAGCGTGCTCCATCTTCGACCATATCATCACTTACCATCAGGTGAGATAGTGGTCAAACGCGTGCCTATCTATAGTAAAAAAAAACTGTGGGCCTCTTTTGTGGTTATATGTGAGTTAGAGCATGTTCTAACTAAGTTGCACAGGTATGCATTAACACTTATATACTCAAATGGAACTGATATATATGTCTTATATAGATTTTTTAACGCTTTAGTGTTAGTTGGGTTAGAAGGAGTTGCTTTGATGTTAAAGAAACGAAGTTACTAAACATTATACTCTCGTTTTGTATAATAAAGTACATGTGAAAGTCTATCTTAATGTTAGCCTTCACATTAAAGTCATAGTTGAAGTAGCGATGCAACTCTCTTCAGCAAGAAAGACCCCACAATAATCTAATAAAAATTATGTTCTGTGATGACACAGATAAAATTAGATCCCTACTCTCCCAAATCATATGAAACACAAGTACGACTATTATTCTCACTTCGCACCTTTCATTACCTTTCCTCAGACATTATTTTCTCCTCTTTCATTGGTATTCGCGAAATTAAAACACGTATATTTCTTCTGCCAGGTCATAAATATGACCTACCCATTACAGATCTGAGTACGGAAGGTACACTCAGCAGGTGGACTTTTCACAAAGGAATTGATCTAGAGTTTTTATTTCGATAGATTAATGATTTTATGACAAGATTGCACTTATGAGCAATATCAAAACTAATGGGTTAGGTCAGAAGAATTTACCTTTGTCCCGGGGCGAACCTATGACCATCAACAGGCACAACTCTAGTCTGCAAGCTCATTAGCAGCGCTTACCAACACCAGACCATTGATGCAGTCAGAACTCAAGAATATGAATTTGCTTCATTGCAATTAGGTATACATATCAGAAAGGTAGTAGAAAAAATACTGCCACCCATCATAGTTTTCTGTTATAAGTTTCAGTAATAGCATCCGAATCTTTGTCTGGGTCTGACTTGGTAGTATGGACCTTCTGAGCTGCATCTTTCGTGTTCCGGGTACTTACGGTATAATTCATCTCAGTGGGATAAATATTCGTATTTACCGTTATTTAAGTTTGACGGGTACTTAATCAAGTCAATGTTGTTGGAGTATGGACTGGTTTCGCAACAGAGAATTGTTTTGCCAACACCACGCACGCACGCTATGCTGATAGCTGAGTGTGCTGATAGTGTGGTTCTGTGAGTGGGTTACTACTATTATGAGCTTGGATATATCAATGAGAAAGTTGTGTATTGTTAGTGTTACGGAAATCAAGATTATTGTAGTTCTGTTTCAATAAATATTTTTTCTTTCCTTTATTTTTGTCAATGTTACCAACCTGAATAAAAAGAAACAATATTTATTAAATCAAAATAATTATATCTACTCGTAAAGATCTTCTCTCTATAAAAAATGATTTTTGTAAATACTTTTAGCTAGCTATCTTAACACTCTAACTTTAGTAATTCCACAAAACCGATATGTGTTCTACAAAACAGTTGACGCGTTTCATCCATTAACAATACCCCTTTAAGTTTGAAAAAAACATGTCAAAAATCTTCCCTTGTCCCACTAGCACCAATGTTCAAATACGTTCTGAAAGAAAGAAAGAAAGAAAAATGTTTATTTGGGACTCGCACAAGATTCATAAAATAAAGTAAAACAAACCGTCATAAAAAACGCTGCTAATTAATTTCTGCTAATTATAACGTGACTCCAGGATTCCAATAAAACTTTATCGATATTTAATTTGAACATTCCTAATAAACACGGCCATTAGACCATGACGGAATGGTCTAGTGTTTCGATTACTGAAATGTAATGAAATTTCACTAACACTGCCTTGTTGGAAAACGCAAAACTGTAGTTTGCAATATGGGATCATGGCGTGTATATCTGGGTACGAAAGGGTGATTGTTGTGTGTGACTAAGTTCTAATTAAATTATAGCATCTTGTGTACAAAGCGGCTTTTATAGGAGCACATTAACAGATCATCTGCTGCGAGCTGCGACTGACTTGGGTGCGTGCGAGTTTCTTGAGAAAAATGATGTTTGAATCGCTTTAGCGTGAAAATCGAATTTCGTTATAAACAAGAGATCATACGCAATTGCACAAACGTTTAAATTAATTGGCTTTCCATGTTTGAGGTTACTATAACATAACTGTGGTTGTCAAACAAATTGTTTCAAAGAATTCTGATTGTATTGCAATACATTATTAAAAAAATGTTCTTTAAACTGAGAAAAATCAATCAAGCTCCTGAATGTCTCCAGTCGCTCATTAGGCCAGCGCGACTTACGAGCGATTTAAAGAAGTTAGCCGCGGATACGTAACACCGCCGCTTTGCTTCACAGCGCTGCATCGCTGGAAAAGGCCAGGACTCGCGTCAAACCGTATTCGAAAGCAAGAGTGGTGTGCTTTTAAAATGTTTGTGTTGTGTCCCTGACCGTTTGTTTTATGGTATCTTGTATGGATATTTACTGATTTTTGTGAGGTATTTTGAGTATTTTTAGATCGCATAAACCTGAATACCTACAGACTGTCGACTCGCTGTAACAAAAATGTTAGGTAAGGTTGTAATTTAAGTAGATACGTTTAACTCGTGTGTTTCATTGACAGTTATTTTCTTTAAGATAAGGAAACTTAGAGAACTTGTGCAGAGGTAGCCCAGTGGTAGTGTTGCGGAATCGGTTCGAAAGAGTCACCGTGGCCCTGGAACACACAGGGAGGAGGATCACGGATGGGTTTTAGTCTGTAAGAGTAGAGTCTGACACTCCCTTCTGCTTCGCCCAGAGGAGGAGTCATTTGATGATTTCCCATCCTTAAAAAAAGCCCAGCGGTAGTGAACCCACCTTACGAGTTGGCTTATAAGTGACTACAACTTATGGATACGAACCCAAGCCCTATTATTCGTATCATTTATTTCATCATCACTGCTCTCAAACTGGTGAAGATAAAATATCTCGAAATGAGTTAACATTGCATATAGCGTTAATTACCATCTACATTTGTATATTTGTTTTCTGCTTCTAAATAAAAATAAGTTACCACAAACTATGGTAAGCACACATCTACGTTTTTATTACATGTTACATTAATCTCTTAGACGATTGCCATCCACTCCCTGTCACAGAGAGGAGGCCTATCCCCTAGCAGTAAGAACATTATAGATGACTGTTTTAACAAAATTCATCTACACAGCATTTGAATTTACTTCCTCCGTCATATCTTCCACAAGACACTAACAGTAGCTACATGTATTGCGTGTATATAATCACCGTCATCACGGCCATTGGCAGCCGCGCGTGTACCGCGGCGTCGCTCCAGTGTACTCGGGGCAGTGAGCAAACAAGACAGGGTAATTGGAAGCCAATGTTATTGTTGTTATGAGGGTTAATGAAGTAGTAACAACTGTTTGTACTTTTCAAGAAATGGTTGCCAAGCTGATAGCTAATGATTTATCAGTGAATGAACGAAACCCACGAACCTCTAAACCAACGTTTACTACTTTGCACAGTGGCTGCAGGCGATACTGCTGAGCATGAAGTGCTAGGTTGTATTTCTGGGTCAGACAGAATGTTGCTCAGTTTTTCCATCATTTAGTAGACTACAGACAGGATTTGTGCTCAATTTATTGAACCTATGAATTGATCAGTCACGTTCATCATTGTCTATCATTTTCTATTTTCGTTATAATATGATATTATTAAAATTAAGATTATTTTTATAAACTCACATTAACCTAATCATTAAACACGCACACGAAGGTAACATCTCCCGTTAACAAATTTTGCTAAAACTTATATAATAACATTACTACATTGTGGAGACTTTGAGTAATGAGTGCGAGTGTCAATTTCAGATGAGACGCCTCGATTCACTTGCAGTGCCTACCTAATTACGGGTTTATTTTAGAGTAAATAAAAATGGAGTACTCAACATTAAACAAATGTATGTGTCACTCATCAGTGCGTATTTTGACCAGCAAATATTAGAGCTATGAAAAATCTTAAATGACTGATTTTTTTAGAGTTTTTACAAAATACAACGAGAGCGCAATCAATCGCACTGTTCGATGGGATTCCGATTACAAACCCACCCAAGCAATATATTGAAAGCTCCAAAGGAAAAATAAGCGTAGTCGTCCCCGACAAAACTAGCCTTGTGAGTGCAGAAGCTACGAGCATCGCTATGATGTGGACAGAGATGAAGCGCGAAGTTTAAAATGGTTCGCCGTGAAAATCTACTCTGTTGTGGATGCTTTCTGCCGCACTAAGAGAAAACTAATTCAGCTATTACTTTAATGTGTGTATGTGGTGAGTAAAGCTATGACGTTACGTAACACAACTGCCTCTCAAGCTCTGTATTGATCCTAGTGCTCCATTTATTACATACTCCGTATAGATAAGTTATTGGCGGCACAAAATTCGTAACTCACGTAACGAGTCTAGACTGTGAGCAGCACTTTGTTCAGTTTTTGTTCCAGGGCTGAGGCTGCTCAGAAGTGGGCGTCAGTCAATCGGTTGAAGTGACGCTGGTTGAAGTGGGCTTCTTTCATTGGAAAAGTAGTTTCTTCTGTGAAATGTAGTTTTTCATAAGCACTTTAGTCCTCCTGTCCAAGCGAACCAATAGTACGTTTGCTACTAACGCTTGTCGTACAAACCTAGGCCGGCAAGCTCCCCTGAATAGAATGTTGACTCACTACAATAGGGCCTGCGCTATTGATCTATTCTGCCAAAGGAGATGTTCCAAAATGTATGGACCCTGGGCCATGTCCTTGTACACTATACTTAAAAATAGAGAAATATATTTATAACAGTTCTCAACTGTCCCATTTTCTTAAAATGGCTTTGTTTGCTGGTAAAACAAAATAAATTACACTTGAAATTGCAACACGCAACAAAAACCCGTCA
Organism: Lacanobia oleracea; assembly: GCA_950371165.1. Taxonomy (NCBI): domain Eukaryota; kingdom Metazoa; phylum Arthropoda; class Insecta; order Lepidoptera; family Noctuidae; genus Lacanobia; species Lacanobia oleracea. Next base: position 30,033,067 of record OX493387.1, on the reverse strand, counting down.
TGGCGGTAAGCTGTCATTTTGATGGATTAATGACGTTTGACATTTATTTCTGACATATTTATTTACCGGCAACGAGACGACAGTGACTGAAGTGACATTGTTATGACAGCTGACAGTTATTTTTCTATGATCTGTAACTAAATCGGTGCGACGCCATGTTGAAAATCGATAAAAGTAATTTATAAACATCAATTAATTACCACAACAGTAAACATTTAAATGAATTAAATGTATTTTTCCCTAATTCTACGGATTTTTCTCTTTTTTATGAGGTAATGTACATAGACATGGCCCATTTTGAAACATCTCCTTTAGAACAAAAATCACTAAAATTGACCTGTGATCAGCCGCCTGCATCTACTTCTACTGCATATAAGCTGTATTCTATATTGCATTTTATTTTATTAATATTGTAATTTTTAATTTGACACCGTTATAATATTTTGAATAGTTTAAGTGAATGTAATAATTGAAATTGTATGGTTGATAATGTAATGTACCTAATGTAATATAATTAATTAATAATTTTATAATGTTGATTATGTAATTCAGTTTAGTTAATTTTATTATTATTTTATTTTTTATTTTATTTGACATTAATATTGTAATTTCAATTTAACACAGGACATCTATACTATTTATTATTTCTTATAATGTTCATGTTAATTATTCTGACAACGATGTGCATGCCTGTAAGTGACTTGTTTACAGATAATCCTCTCGAATAATGTTTTTAAAATGTTTATTGTAAATAAGTCGTTGGTGTGGCTGTATTAAATAAATAAATAGTGGTTAAAGGCGATTCTATCAATATAAAAAAGTTTAATTATATACCTATATGCATACAGTGTATTTATGGTTTCTTGAAATACAATTTTAATGTAAGCAAAGTTTATCTGCACAAAAAGCCTGTTTCCACTAATTGTTAATGATTACAGCTCATTGTGTATGGAGTATTGCAGCCACTTATGGGATGGCTCAGCAAAATACCAGCTTGCCGCATTGGTCTCGGTGGAACGCAGAGCAAAAAGGCTTATAGTTGATGAGACGTTGGTGGTTCAGCTTCACAGCCTAGCTCACCGGCGTAGTGTTGCTTGCCTGTCGGTCTTCTATAGACTGTACTTTGGAGAGTGTGCGCAAGAACTCTACGACCTGATCCCACCATTGCCCTTTTACTACCGAAATACCAAACGTACGGCGGGGTACCATCCGTACTTGGTCGATATCCCGTCTTGTCGTACTCAGCGCTTCTCTTCCACATTTATTATGCGCACAGCTAAGGTGTGGAACTCTCTGCCGGCATCTGTGTTCCCCCCCACATATAACCCGTCTGCCTTCAAAGCGCGTGTGAACAAGCATCTTCTGGAAACGCTCGCTCCATCATAGACCTCATCTATCGCTTTCCATCAGGCGTGATTGTGGTCCAGAGCAAGCCCATGGAAAAAAAAAATAGTTATCACTGCGACTGTTAGAATAACGTAGAACCATCAGATTGTGTGCTCAAGTGCTTACAGTCTCAAGGTAATGATAATTACTGCACAGTATGACAGGTTATTATCTTATGCCAATAGATGTGATTATTATTCTGTTAGCAGTTTGTAAAAGCTTGTGGCTAAATATTAATAGCCACATGGCTCGTTCTTCGAGGTTATGCAACGCTTGCCGAGGTCGATCCAAGAATGGGTGTTCGTGGAGATGCAACGCCGCTATTTGCACTGTGACACCCTTACACATTTAGGCTAAGGAATGACTTTGTCTTCAAATTTAATCGATATTTATTTTACAACAAGCTGACCCGGCAAACGTTGTATTGCCATATAAATACTCGCAACAAATGTCATAAAAATCGTTCAAGCCTTTACGGAAGTGTTCGATAACAAGCACTTATACATTACATTACTTAAAGATTAGAAATAGAAAGATACTTGTTGTCCGCGACTTCGTTCATCATCATCATCATATCAGCCGAAAGACGTCCACTGCTGAACAAAGGGGAGGCCTGTTTAGCAGTGGACGCCACAACGACTGGTTGTGGGCGTCCCGCATCCATCGGCTACCCGCGGCTTTCACCAGGTCATCGGTCTACCTTGTGGCGTGACTTCGTTCGCGTGTAGTATAATGATATCGCTAGGAAAGATCGCTAAGATGAGATATACGGACAGTCAACTTCTAGCATTGCTGTATTACCCCTTATATTCAAAACGCCAACCAGGCCTAGTAATTTGTTGTAATGAGAAACGTTTTAATGATAACACTTTTCTGTACACGATGGTGAAAAAAGTTGCTGGGGTTGTTAACTCACGATAAAGCTGCATAAAGTTGAAAAGTGAAACGAAACGCCTATGTTTATTTATTTATTTATTATATACTTTATTGTACACCGATAATAATATAAAAAGAAAACACTAAAACACATACTCGTGAGTACAAATGACCCGTAATTATACCCATAATTATTTAGAGGGTATTACTACTTAGGTTAATAACTCGTTTAGTTAGCCGTGTTTATAGGGTTGCTTGACGTTGCCATTGTTAACTGCCTGTAATTTGTAGCCCGTGACCCTCTGTTGTCCTGAAGTTCAGTTGATTTCTGGCAAAATGTACGAATCTGTGAGAAAGGTAGGAGGAGAAGTGGGTACGGATCTAGCAGTACCGTCTCGGAAACTCTCTTCGCAAGATCGTCTCTGGCATCATTGCCTGGGGATGAGTTCCCCATGATCCACTGGAGGGTACAAATCACAACGGATAATTTCTTCCAGGGGCGTTTTCATGGAAATATCAGCCTTATTTTTCCCAAAATTAAAATTATCAATATTATCCGTATTTGAGGGTCTGCTTGGTCAGTGGGTTACCCGTTCACAGAAGTATTGAACTAATGCTGAAGCAACGGGAGAACACAAGCTATCTTCTTAAAAACCATTTTCTTGATTATGGTATAACCCATCAGCAATTTTTAACAGTATTCGTAAAATTATGCGCATGTGAGTGACTTTCTTATATATATACTTTCTTATATATATATTTGTTCCTTGAGAGAGGCCATGGTAGAGCGGACAAATTTGACCTTAAGCGTTGTCTCCCAGTGTGGTGATGACAATTTGGTCACTTTTAACGCCACCAAAACACAGGCGTGTCTTTTTACCGAAAAAGGAGTCGTTTTGACCAAGCTCCTACTTTTCGGGGTGCATCTGTTCCTGTGACTGATCGGCTCGAGCTCCTAGGCATGGAGTTGACATCCAGTCTCAACTTCGGCGCCACCATCGAGTACAAAGCCCAAACTGCGGCCAAAAAGCTGGGCATCCTACTCGTAAATAGGGTGAAGCGATACTTTAGGCCTGAACAGCTTTTAACACTACACAAAGCACAAGTCCGATTCTGCATGGAGTATTGTAGCCACCTTTGGGATGGGTCAGCTAAGTATCAGCTTGCCGCGCTTGACTCGGTGGAACGCAGAGCTAAGAGGCTCATCGGCGACGTAAAACTGGTGGATGCCAAGCTACATAGCTTGGCTCATCGCCGTAAGGTTGCCTGCTTGTCGGTCTTCTACAGATTGTACTTCGGTGAGTGTGCCCAAGAACTCCACGACCTCATCCCACCGGCCCCCTTCTACCATCGGACATCCAGACGCACTGCATCTTACCATTCCTAACTTGTGGCTATTCCACCAATTCGCACTAAGCGTTTTCAAAGGTCTTTTATAATGCGCACATCAAAGGAGTGGAACTCTCTGCCTGCGTCTGTGTTTCCGAAAGCTTACAACCCTAATCTCTTCAAAGTTAGAGTGAACAGGCTCCTTCTGAGTAGGCTCACTCCATCGTAGACTTTGTCTCTGTCATCTCTGATATAGACTAGAGTCAAGAGCAAACCCATTACAAATAAAACAAAAAATAATAATATATATATATGTTTGCATTTTTCTTTTTCTCCGTTGTTCCTTCACTGCTGCGGATCGCGACTGCATACGACGCGTATCCATCCGCGGTGTTCCGACCGAGACCGCTCCGTGCATGATGCCTCTAATAGCCTTCTTTATGGCGTCGGAACATCACGAAGACCATATGTGTTGATATTATATTGTGCCTACTCTTTAAACTACAAAGTAAAGAAACTGCTGATGAATCAAGTTGATTCTCAATTTATTTAGAATCAGGAATTCAAATCAAAACAACTTTAAGTTTTTAAAACACAGTTAAACATCCGATTAATGAATCTTATTCAACTCTTTTTTTGCGACTTCGCCAGTTGCTTGCGGTATGACGTGACCCCTGGCTCAAAATATTTTAAGACTTAAAATATGTTTTCATGCTGTCGTTAGTACTATTTGGGTCAATAGATGGCATTACGGGTATCTGCATTACGTATAAGTTGATTTCATCTATATTGCAATAATTACTATCCGGTTTATGTCTAAAATTTTGAGTTTTATGATGCGAACAAAAAGAATAAAGAAGAGTAGAAAAGAAGAGTATTATCCTTAAACACCCTGGCCATTATATTTTGGCATAGATGAATATGCTAAAAAATATACCTAATACGAAAATAACGTATTATTAATGTATGAAAATATTAGTAAGAAAAAAAAAGGAAATGAATAATTTAAAAATATATACAAAATTCAAAAATAATCATGACTGTTTGGACTCGAACCCACACCAAGTCTTTTGAAAGGCAGTCGTTAAACCTTTGGTCTATGAGTACTGTTAACAAATGATTGAAATAGCTGAAGTTATTTTTGTCATGGTTTTTTGCTGCTCAGCTCCTTGAAAGTATATTTGCAATATTGTAATATGTTGTGGCTTCTTATAACAATTCCTTACTAAACTGTTTGGTAAAAATGTGGAACTTAAATTTTATTTAAAGTGCGCAAATACTAACAAATTATATATAGCCTAAAACCTTCTCTTGAGCAAAACGAAAATAACAAAAAACTTATTGTCGAAATCGGTCCAGCCGTTCAAGCGTGATGCGATGACCAAGGGAAATAGGGATTAATTTTTATAAAGATAGAAGATAGATAGATAAGATTGAGTTAATATAATATCAGAGTCAGAAGAAGAGAGGCTTCAACAGGGTTGCCAGAAGGTGTTGCGGCGGGCTCGGTTTGACCACTTTTGTCGAATAGGGAACAAACTTGCTTCTTACCCAGCAGGTAGTAAGGCTTTCTGGTCCCTGGCTAAATCAGTTGAAACGAGCTTTTGCCGTTCCTCACTACCACCACTGCTGAGACCCGACGGGACGTTGGTCCACTCCGCTGAGGAGAAAGCATACTTGTTTGCTTCTTTCTTTGCGGAATCTTCACGTCTGAATCCTGGTAGCGCGAGGCCCTCTACTTCTCCTGATGTATGCGAGTCGAGTATGTCGAATATTCACATTCATCAGAAGGACGTCTGTAGGGTACTGCGTAATCTAGACGTGAACAATGCTGGTGACTTGTGCACCTGAGTTGTCTCCGATCTTGACACGCCTATTTTGCCTTTCGTTTGAGACTGGAAAAATGCCGAAGACTTGGAAGTAAACTAACGTGCAGCCCGTGCCCAAGAAGTGTAATCGAGCTGACCTGTCGGATTATAGACCCCCTAGTTGACCCGTGCAACTTCGTCTGCACCACAATTTTCATTACTGCTCCGATCCTATTGGTCTTAGAATCACACTAAGACCAATAAGAACGGAGCAGTAGCAATATATAGCCTATAGCCTTTCTCGATACATGAGCTATCTAAAACTGAAATAATTTTTCAAATCGGTCCAGTAGTTCCAAGATTAGCGCGTTCAAGTAAACAAACAAACTCTTCAGCTTTGTATATTAGTATATAGATCACTGTAACGTCCATACTCTGTAAGCGTATAGAACGCGTGCTGAATCATTAGTTCCTGGCGTACCTAGAAGTGAATTATATCCTAAGTGACCGACAATACGGGTTCCGCCGAAATCGGTCAACTGGGGATCTTCTAGCGTATGCCATTCACATCTGGAGTGAAGCCATAGAGAAGCACGGGGAGGCACTGGCGGTCTCCCTTGACATCTCGAAGGCCATCGACAGGGTCTGGCACGATAGCCTTATTAGTAAGCTTCCTTCCTTCGGTCTGCCCGCCGGTTAGTGTGATTGGATCGCAGATTTCCTGAGGGATCGGTCTATCCGAGTGGTCATAGATGGCTGCTCGTCTGGACTGCTGGATATTAATGCCGGGGTTCCTCAGGGGTCGGTGCTTTCGGCAACACTGTTCTTGCTGCATATCAATGATCTGCTTAAACCTGGTACCTTTGGGTATGCAGACGAAAGCACTGTTGCTGAGAGATATGTGTTCGAGCTGGTGGGTCGCAGATCCTATCTCTCCGGGAGGCCATGGTTGAGCGCTTGAACGTGTCCTTGCAGGCTGTCTCATAATGGTGTGATGCGAATCTGGTCAAGTTCAATGCTGCTAAGAACTAAGCGTTTCCACCAAAAAGAGCCTGTTCCTCCATTTTACCGAGGTACAACCGTGCCGATAGCCAATCAACTTGAGTTTCTTGGGGTTACATTAAAATCTACTCTCAATTTTGGTCCTTTCATAGAGGCAAAAGCTCAAGTGGCTGCAAAGAAGTTGGGGATCATAGCAAAGGTGAGACGGTACTTTACGCCGGAACAGCTGCTCAAGCTCTATCAAGCGCAAGTTCGGAGTATGGAGTACTGCTCTCATCTTTGGGACGGATCTGCCAGATACCAGCTTGATGCCCTTGAGTCAATTGAGAAACGATCCAAGGGGATCATTGGCAATGATAGACTCGTCGCGACGAGGCTCCAAAGTCTCGAGCATCGACGACGGGTTGCTACCCTGTCAGTTTTCTACCGGTTGTATTTTGGGGAATGTGCGATGGAATTGCATAATTTTGGGAACTCATTTATAGTGCATATAGCTAAGGAGTGAAATTCCCTGCCGGAGTCCGTGTTTCCTGATAACTTAACCTGGGAGTCTTTAAGTCAAGAGTGAATAGGTTACTTCTAGGCAGGCGTGCTACATCTTCCACCACATCATCGCTTACTAACAGATGAAATAGTGGTCAAACGCGTGCCTATCAAGGGTAAAAAATTAACTATCCAATGTTTAGCGATCCGGCTTTTTAGAAAAATGATTATAATTAAATTTGCAGCTACTAAATAATGTAGCGTTAAAATGGTTAAATTTTCTGATTATATAGGATAGGTCTTGATTTTTGACAATTGAATGCCAAGAAGAACAGCAAAAAACGAAGCTCTACGAAACAGTAAATAGGTTGTATTCACGAAGTAACAAAACAAATCTAGGTTCTTAAAAACCAAATCACTTTCCCCAGTTTTCCATAGGCAATCAAGTTTAAAAACTAAAACGCTTGTAGGTGGCTGAGGTCACCCAATCCGAGCAGGAGTCCCCCAGGGCTCATTGCTATCCCCCTAGTCTTTACGCTATTTACCAGCGATATCCCCAAAAGTAACAAGGTTCAGTTGGCTCTTTTCGCTGACGAGACGGCCATGTACTATAATACCTGTCGCGACCCTGACTCTATCGCTCGCACTCTCCAGACTTATGCAAACATCTTAGGCAGATGGTTCAGAAAGTGGAGAACAGAGGTGAATCTCGATAAGAGTCAAGCGGATCTGTTTTCAAAACCGCGGCTTCAGCCCCCTTCACCCCGTCCGATCACCATGACGTATGGCAAGCCGATTCCTATATTCCTATTACCTACGCTTAAAACGTCGAAGATTCAAATGCCGAGTGATTAAAATATCGAATGTTTTAAAACATTGAATGATATTATACCTAAGTTCTAAATATCAACATTTAATACATCTAAGTTCACAATATCTACGTTAAAAATACGTGCTAGTTAAAATATCGAACAATTTTTTTATAGGCAGTATGAGTGTATTCATAAATATAGGTAAATTAGAAATTGTAACACTCTGCAAATGCGTGGCTTTTACTCATTAGTCTGTTTAACGTTTAAAAGTTTAACATATTGTTAAGAGAATATTATCATATCGAAACACGGATTAGAAGCATAAAGCAAGGTTTCTGTCACGGCTCCTGCAATGAAATAATAAATAATGGAGATGTTTTGAAATAAGCATCACCTTTGTACTTATTTTTCTGTTTCTTTCTACTTATCCTATTAAATGTGTGTACATAAATTGTTAAATAAATAAATAAATAAATGCGGGGCTTCGGCAGTCCCACGCGAGCTTATCCTCACGGATGGTTTAAGCGCTCACCACCGCAGCTTCGGCTTACGACTGGCTTCGCCGGCTAGCCTCAGTTGCCTCGACCCTCCACGCCTACGCGATTCTAAATTATACTCCAGGGGTAGGGCAGACAAGACTACGTGGGGTCGGTTTGTCAGCGATTCGTTTCTGTCACTAACTTTTGTAGCACAACATATTGACTTTGCAAGACAATATTTTAATTAAAAGACCTAAACAATACCTTCACAATTGACCTACGCTTGTGCACTGGACTCTGATTTTCATGGATAAAATGAAAGGGAGACAATAGGTCGAAATTGTTCCGAAACCGAATTGGAGCACCCCGACTTTACATAGTCTTTTGGCTGTTAACCCTAGAGTGTATATAAAAATCTAGAGGTGCGAAGGGCGGGCAACCACCGCCCGCTGAAACTGACTGGCCCGCTGGAGCTGGTCGCCAGGGCCGACCAGCAAGCCGACGTTGCGAAGGTGAACATGGGTGCCTATCCTTTGTTACGCAAGGGTGAAGAGGTTTCACTTCCCGTAGCGCCGGAGACCTTGCAGAAGCAACTTTCTTCCACTCGTACTACTTATATCAAAATTTGTTCGATATTTTAACTTGTAGATATTTTTAGTGTGAATTAAATAATGAATGTATTAAATGTAGAAAACCATCTCATTTTTAATAATACTTACGTATTTTAATTTTCGATGTTCAAATATGTACCCATCGATATTTAGGACGTTTGATACTTTGTACTTCAATAATTAGGACACTCGATAATCTGTATTTCAATATTTAGATCTTTCAATGTAACTTTTGTAGATATTTAGATTTTAGAAATATTGGATGTAGGTTATTTAACCATTCGATAATATAAACTTTCGTTATTGTAATTTTCGGTGTTACGGTTCTTCGATATTTCCATTTTCAATGTTTTGAACATCGACATTTTAACCGTAGGTATTTTAATCTTCGATATTCAAATACGTACCCTACGCCAATAGTACACTATTTCTTCAAGGTAATTTTGAATACATATTATGTCATAGCATTATAATGTCTGAGTATCGATAAAACTAGATACATAAATTTACGTTAAAATACAAAAAAAACTTGAGCGTCTAAATTATTGCCTCAACCTACCTAAACTTTTTCAGTTGGCTGATTCTTTCAGCAGATACCTCTTCACAGCACGAAGACTCTGAAAGTACCTCGCCGAAATCATGACCTGCTCGTAATAATGATATGATAACTTTTATTCTTATACAGATTAAGAAAGCAAAGGAGAGTGTTTTAAAAATTAAAAAGTATCGATAGTGAAGCGAAGGACACAGGATTATGGAAAAATATAAGACAATGTGGTAAGACGTAAACTATAACCTGCTGTCAGAAGAATTTTTTTGGTCATTTTTCGAAACTCATAACCCGAGTTTACTATGACGCAGTTAGTTGAAAAAGAGCAAAAACCGCCAAAACAGCAGAGTCACGTATCAAGTGATATATACACTTAGGAAGGACTGCTAGGTAACCCTCTACCTAGAAGTCCAAAGTGTCTATAAGCTACCAACAAAATATAACATTTTATCTTTTTCGGCTAATATCTCTAAGGATTAAACATAAACGATAATAACACCTATTTAACAATTCCGTTGGGCCTAATACATTGACAGTCACAGCTTGTATTAAAGTCTCTCAGCACACACAGTCTAAAGTCCCCCTCACTCGCTCATTAGCCCGATGAGTCGTGATCCCCGCTCTCCCGCTCTAAACGCCCCTCAACTAATACCGGCGCGTATTTATTTAGGTGCTAACGGAATTCTTTCACGGCGCACTGGAATCTAATCAAATTAGAGACAGATTTACTGATTGGTGGCCCCTAAGTAAGCAGGGGTAAAGAAACATATGAATAAGTCCTTAGGCTACTATTGTTTGAAATCAAAGGATTGTTTTATACAGTGGTCATGGGGCACCAAAAAAGGTGTAAACCTTTCTCAGGTGCTATTTGCGGTAGATCGTTCGTCTTTATTATTTTTTTTGTAATGGGTTTGCTCTTGACTCTAGTCTATGTCAGAGATGACAGAGACAAAGTCTACGATGGAGCGAGCCTACCCAGAAGGAGCCTGTTCCCTCTAACTTTGAAGAGATTAGGGATGTAAGCTTTTGGAAACACAGACGCAGGCAGAGAGTTCCACTCCTTTGCTCTGCGCATTATAAAAGACGTTTGAAAACGCTTAGTGCTTGATGACATTTCAAACAAGTTATTTATTCATTCTACAGAGCGCACTGTTGAGTTGTCTTGTGTTAAACTCACAGCGATACATTATAATTTGCGTTTATCGACCCTTAAAAACTATTAATTGTATCGATACACTACATACATATAATTCTAACAATGCTTATTGTAATTTAAATACCTGGCTTAGCAATAACTTAACCCAACACCGTGTACTAAGTCTTCCTACCACTATTAGTAGATCACATAGCCCGCGTCTCTCATGGCCACACCTCAATCATTTCGTACAGCCTTTATCTGATTTGACATTTGCAAAATTACATTTGCCTTTAAAATTCTTCTCGTTTCCTTCACTCACTCATACATAAGGCATATTTTTATGATTTTGTTATATTCGCTAATGGCAATGACTGACTAGTTCTTATTATTGGTGTTAAAAAAGTCTATAAACGTTCGAAACAATTTCAAAGGTGCCTTTGAATTCATAGTCACTAGATAAAACTCACATTGTAATGCTTTATTGTCTGATAATTCAGGGATAGTTTTATAGAAAACAAAAACTATCAAACTCAGATTAACACACTCTTATTAGCAAAAAATCAGCTAACAGGAAAGCGTGAAGACAGAGTCTACCTCATCCCGTCGGGACGGTCCTGCGGGACGGCGCGGGTTGTAGCGGGACGGAGACGGGACGGGGCCGGACGGTGGCGGCGCAACAACACTGGATATTGGAAAAGTTCTCTGGACCGCGGGTGCCGTCGGTAACCGCTAAGATTTCAAGCCACAGTTTAGTCGTTAGAATGGCGAGGGACTAGTGTGACGCTTTGTTTGAGTTCGAAATAAGATCAACTTTCGACCTCTATGATGGCGATATATTTTAAAACAGTTTTATAAAGTGTTAAATAGTATTCCACGGTTTAGACAGGACTAGGCACCGCATAATGATGATCCACTTCTATTAACTAATACACTAATACTTAGCTGTAACGGCATTAATAAATGCGAATAAATTGTTTTATAGAATTGTTCGCAGCGCATAAATGCCCTGCGAATTAGGCACCTGTCTATCGATGGTAGTTTTACCATCGATAGACAGGTGCGACGCGACAAAACGACAACCATGTGACTACTATTTGTCAGAGTAATTGCTCTACTACATATGTATTTTCCGGTTTTAGGCTAAAATAGGTTTTACAATAAGGACCACGTTTACGTCAATTTTGTAATCTGTGATTCGGAGAGGCCACTGTAATTTAATTTTGTCGGTATTTCTCTGATTCAAACCTCGTCTATAACAACACAATAAAGGACTCATAAAGCGCCGGCCACATCAGAGGTACAAAACTAATAGTACGCCCGATACGCCACCACCGCCGCCGCCACGTACTTCGCTCCAGCAAAGTGCATTACTGCTCACATCGTATTGTGTCCACACGATGCAACGCGGGACCGCGACAGACTATAATAAAGCACTCTCGGGCCCGCTTACGTCAATTACTCAGAGCAAAGCGGACCCGCTTTGTCGATGGTTTGTGCCTACTATGTCACAGAAATTGTCGTGCCGGGTTTTAGTTTCTGATAGCCCATTGCACAATGTTTTTGAGTCGATTTGAATAAAAGGGCACAAAGTAATTGTAACGAAAAGCATATGCGGACAGATTCTTTTTTGAGAGAGAAATAAATAAATAAGGGCTAAAAGATAATATTTTACAGACAAGCTTTAGAAAGATTTAACAAAGATGAACTCCGTTTGATTGGCCGAAAGAAGTTAGATTAACTAAAACTAAAACCTCAGAATACGCAAAAAAAAGTCATAACTTTTATACATAAAACATTTTAGAATAAAACTGATTATACAGACAATATAAACGCAGAGATATCTTAAAAACAGCTGGTTTTAATGGTTAAGCCGCGTTTGCCATAAGACACGTACTTACCGTCTAAAGAAGCCTCGGCTTAACGAGCAGTACGCCGCGTATTGCCAGACACAGTAACTCAATTCACTGAACGTTTTTTTCTTTGCTGAATCACGTTGGCTGTTATGTCATATTTAATTCTACGGTTTATTTTGTAAAGTGTGTAGCTAAAGCTTAAACATGAACAATATGTTTTGTATAAGATGTAATTAAAAAACAATACAGGGCCTCATACACATGGGACATGAATTTATTTTAGTTAAGCCGTATCTCAATAAAAAGCTGTAGAATCAAGTCTGAAAAACTATTAAAAGTAAAATCCAAGTCATACGACCTGATACGCGTAGACAACAATCAAAGTATTCCACTTTGGAATTCTTGTGGCATACTTTCATCCGAATAATAAGTTATTGTTGCATTCCTTCTCTAGAATCGTTTCCATAGAAATCAGCTTCAGTTAGTTATCCTTTAGTTAGGTCTCCGTCATCCGCCTGCACACCTCCAGTAACATAACAGTACAATGTGTTGTAATTGTAATAACACCGAAATAAATCAATACAAACATAACACAACACAACGTCTCAGTAATCAGTTAATACGTAATTCATCATCATCTGCCTAGCTTTTTCCCAAATATATGGGTTGGCTTCCAGTCAAACCAGATTCAGCTGAATACCAGTGTATTACATGGAGCGGCTGCCTACCAGACCTCCACAACCCATTAACTAGGTAACACGGTACTTCATGGCAAGACTGGAGTTAGATTTACTGGCTTCTGACAATTCGTAACGACTGCCAAAGATCTACAAATGACAGCCGGGACCAACGGTTTAACGTGCTTTCCGAGGCACGAAAGAAACTCGGTATGTTAAGATGGTCACCCATCCACAGACCAGCCTTGGCAAGCGTTGCTTAACCTTAAAGATCGACCCGTGCGGCTGTTATTATTTAGCCACGAGCTCCTTAATCAGTTAATACATAATTAATTACTACAAATAATTGAGATTCCGTTCAATTAGAGAATAAACACAAACAGACGGATATTAATAAAAATACTGTAGGTATTAAGACCACACTGCCCGTTAAGCCAAGCATTCCTCAAGGGTCGAAGATTTCACTCGATATTAATGCAGCTTAATTCCGTAGCTATGCATTAGAGAGCCTGCTTCAATAGGATATATTGAAGAAGGCTTACACGCTATTATAATACGTATTGTGCGAGTTATATCACGAATTAATTAACGGTACAAATTATTAGGAATCTCGTGGCTGAATAATAACAACCGCGCTAGTCGATCTTCAATGGCAAGCCACGCTTGCCGAGGTCAGTCTGTGGATGGGTGACCTCTTTAAAATACCGAGACTTCTTTGTGCCTCAGAAAACAAGTTAAGCCACTGGTCTTAACTGTCATTTGAAGATCTGTCGACACCAGTCTTGCCAAGAAGAGCCGTGTTTGTTACCCAGTTACTGGTGGTAGAGGCCTGATAAGCAGTCGCTCTATGTAACAGATTGGTATTCAGCTGAGTCCGGTTTGACTGGAAACCGACCCCAATGTTATTGAGAAAGGGTTAGATGATGTGGAATTGTTAGAAGTAAAGGAAATTCACAATATTATTTAAGTAATCCGACTGAAGGATTATATTTGAAAAGTGGGCGTCGGAATTCGGCAGTCACTATTGTAATGTGGATTTAGAATTTCGTCTTGATTAATAATCCATTTTGTGTTGTCTGTTTTATCCTTAAAAGCCGTAAAGTAACAAAGAGAACCTTGTTCTACTTAATTAATTGTTTTGCCTTTGACGATTGAAGTCAAATAATAGATACAAGTTTAACACGTAATAATTCTTAACACAATGTTCTATTATACTATGCCTGTGAGTTTTCTCCGAAGGTTTAAACAGAACTGTGCCGCAGAATATAGGCCGTTATGCTTTAATCTCTGTAGACAGCAAGCATATTGGCACAACCGGGAACAAAACCAGACTTGCGAATGCTACTGAAAAAATCCGAATGGAACACCTAATAGCATTTTGTGCGACCCGAAAATCAAACTTAAAAAGTCATATTCGGTAGTAGCGTTTGCGACCACTGAACCAAAGATCAACTAGAGCAAGTTATTACCAAAACACTTATTACCCAGTTAGTGACACCGACCCGCTTGCAAATGTTTACGTAACACAACAAGCAGTACAATACATTCCAAGTATAAACTAAAGTGCCTACATTATAGAAGATTGTACAAAATTTTATTCCACGCCAAATTGCAATTTTATTCAACTAAAATAAGATTGCAAACACGATTCCGTCTGGAAGTGCTTTTTGTGCTCGCGTCGAACGAGATCCAAAGTTAAGTGTTATTATTGTACTGTTTTCTTATTTACAAACATTACGTTGGCTCACGGTCGCCGGAAAGAAAACAAGTACAAAAAGGTATTGCGATTTAACGCACTGAGAGGGAAAATTGTACCGAGAGAATTTTTTTATGCCGTATTTTAATTTTTGGTGTGAAAAATAATTTTGTCTTAAAGCGCTACATTTTAATTTGATTATTTATTTTAATTTCAGGATCACCAACGAGTGATAGAAAACAAAATATTTAACAAACTACGCACAGCATACCACGTGAGGCATAGGTACTCAATAATATTTTTCATTAAAAATGTAGCGTTATTGGATCTAACACAGTAGTATAATCATAAATTTTATTTATGTGTTTGAAAGCCATTTATTTGTACCTCCTTTACATTCTTGAAATTAGAACCAAATTCAAAACTCCAAACTTGTGATGTGTAGGAAAAATAAGAAAAAATGTCATCATTATTTTCTAATTCCCTACAGTTCCAAATTTACGAACATTCGCAATTCACTGCACAAACGTTACGCGTGAAACGATTTCCTTTCCGAGGACCTTTAGTGAGCGTGTCTTGGAGGAAAACGTTCCGCGCTCAGCTCGTACAGCGGATTAGTGCGCTAATCTAGCGCCGCAGCTCCGCGCCACTTCGCTAGACGTGTTTTTCAGCTCTTCAGTCAGACGGTTGTAATTATTGTCTTCTTTAATCTTGCTTAGCTTTGATTAGACTTCTTTGGGAGTACCTACTGGGGTTTTGTATTTTAAATATTG
The DNA here is from genome assembly GCA_950371165.1 of Lacanobia oleracea. Lineage (NCBI taxonomy): Eukaryota > Metazoa > Arthropoda > Insecta > Lepidoptera > Noctuidae > Lacanobia > Lacanobia oleracea. The sequence goes on along the minus strand of OX493387.1, from coordinate 30,017,594 downwards.
CATGTGTTACTTAACATGTCTGGATTTGGTTGTGGTGTCTGAAGAAATTTGTTCCTAAAATGCCGCGATATAGGTGTGCTTAATTTTAAGAAGTGAACTTTTATGATTACAATAATCTGTAATTTGGGTGGTAGCAGTTGAGAAGGTATTCAGATCCTTTACAAGTCAAAATTCCAAGGAATGAATAAGATTAATTATTTTTCATCATCATCCTAAACTAGCTTATCCCCGCGACTTCGCTCATATTATTAAAGGTTTTTACCTACGGTCCTATTTATCACCAGAGTTTGGCAGAGAAAATTCTAACAACAAACTTACTATTCATTTTATTAGTTAGGATGACAGCTGCAAAATACTGGACGGTATTAATTATATTTGGGAAAAAGGCAGGCAGATGATGAGTTAGGATGACAGCAGTGTTAAGGGAACTTGATATTTTGACTTTATTTCATTTATTCAATACCTTGCCTACTTAACACTAAAGTTTGATATATATCACTGTCTCTCAATTTCACCAAAAACGTATTCCTCCGATCGCTATCAAGACGAGCTCGTCCGTCCAAACCACACTCCCTGTGAGCGCGCTGTAAAGGTTTTGTTTCCATCCCACATTTGACACCCGAATGCTATTTTCTGTCACTGTAGAAATATGTAACAGTATAACAACCAGCCTGATTTTATAGATACTCATGCTATAAAGTGTCTCGCAGAAGTATTTTATCGGCTATAAAATATTTCTGCATGATATGAGTGAATAGATAAGCGGAAGAGTCTTTTTTTCAAGGATGACAAATCATCAAACGACTCCATCCGCTCTAGGTGGAGTAGAAGGAAGTGTCAGACTCTTACTGACCAAAACTCATCCGTGTTCCTCCTAACACCCTTTGCGTTCCAGTCCTCTTTACAAACTTGGCCATCAAACTTTGGTTGTAAGAATGAGTATAATAATTATTTTCTGAAGATCCTAGCGGGTCTTGCTGTACACGTTAATTTAATCACACTCATCCTACTGTTTATTATATGCAATGTGCCCCGATAGTAAATATTGGTCCTAACTCGATATCTTGCTCCCTGACACGTGTAATATCGAATATCAAAGGAAAATTAATTAATCAATTAGATGTATCAGAATGTGCCCACACATGTACTGTTGAGTGTTGCGGGTAGATCGTGGTAGCTGGAAGGTTGATCAGTCTAGCTAGAGGATATCGGGTTCTGTCACCGATCAGAAACCGAGTTAAGCGTTGAATAAATAATGCTCGGATATTGGACCTCCTTGAACGCGGGAAATAATGCTCGGAAATTGGACCTCCTTGAACGTAACAAGATCTCGTAATTGAATCCTCGCTGACTGGTAATGGGAAGTACAAACCATACTCGTACCTCTCCAATCGAGAATATCGAGCCAGTAAGGTGGAATCGACGTCAAGAAGTGCATTACCTTTTTCTGTGAAATGCAAACTAGAGCATTTGTTTCAAGGCGTGTTAACTTGTATACTTAACAAGGAACTAAAACTTACAACTATTCATTATAATATTGTAACAATGGACTGGTTTTAAACTTAGACTTCAATTTTGGCCCCAAGGATTTCGTGCACAATGATCACGCATGGAGGTTACAATTTAAAACAATTTATTGGGTTTTTCTCTACTTTGTTTGTGACGGCTTCCAATTTAATTGAATACAGCTGAGTATCAGTATTTTATATAGTCACAACTCAGAAATAAGGTCAGAAGAGGAGCTCGTGGCTAGATACTAACAGCCGCACGGGTCGATCTTCAAGGTTAAGCAACGCTTGCCAAGGTTGGTCTGTGGATGGGTGACCATCTTAACATACCGAGTTTCCTCCGTGCCTCGGAAAGCACGTTAAGCCGTTGGTCCCGGCTGTCATTTGTAGATCTTTGGCAGTCGTTACGGATAGTCAGAAGCCAGTAAATCTGACTCCAGTCTTGCCATGAAGTACCGTGTTACCCAGTGAATGGGTTGTGGAGGTCTGGTAGGCAGCCGCTCCACGTAAAATACTGGTATTCAGCTAAATCTGGCTTGACTGGAAGCCGACCCGAATATAGTTGGGAAAAGGCTAGGCAGATGATGATGACAACTCAGAAGTAAGGTAACATGATAGACCTTGACAATCGGGCAATATTTTAATTCAGGTAAACTAACTCTCCTCCGAAACTAAAAACAGGAAAGAAAATCTTTTTTAGTTAAACTCGCCACTATGTCTTAATAGTTTGGCGCCAAATAGAGATAGATTGCTACCGATACCTTCCCGACACGCTTCACTGTATTTACTAGCTTTATCATTTATTTATTTACAATACTTTTTTGAAGGGTAATGGTAAAGTAAATACAAGAATGGTAAAGTAACTCAAGAGCCTCTGACATGATAAATTAAGTCTTGAGGTGGTTTAGAAACTCTGACACTAGGGTGTGTGGGTGTCGTTAGACCTTGCTGTCCGCTGCTACACGAGAAGAAGAAGAAGAAGTCCTGTGAAATAAATTAATGTTTAAAGTGACTGACAGTCAATCACTTTGATACTACACTTTTAAACTGATCTTAATTTGAATGAGTCATCAAAACTAGCCAAACGTTGCCTACAGTAAGGTTGTTTTTTTTCATTCTTTTTTCAGTTTCAGCCAGCAACTTTCTCAGTATTTAGTTACTGATCAAAGTTTGTCCAGCCATTTCTTACGAAAAACCAAGTGTCCAAGTTAACAAAGATACGTAGGTATTGATACTATCAGTCCGTTTTACGAGTCAAACGACTCATATACGGCTAATATTTTATTATTCTGTTTATCTTTTACCCTTATCAGAGTAAACGATCTTTATGGGAACATTACATTTAATAGACGAGATTAAGCTTAAGGGAGAATTGACAAAAATGCGGGAAATATAACACAATTTACACCAGGACAAAGGTTCGCAATCTACCAGCAGCCCACACGATGTCCCTAAAGCAATCGTTACACAGGTGGCAATGAATAAAATTACACATAATGACGTCACCGGCCCATAGAAAAAGGCTGACAATTAAACAAATGAAAACAAAGCGATGGGACCTCAACTCTTGATGGAGACATAAAATGAGAACATGGCTGGTGACGCTTTAATATGCTCAAAGTGCACATAACATTTAAATATATTGCAAGCTGTTTAGGGTTCCTGGTATAAAGAGGCACGCAGTTTCCTAGTACTAGTTCCAAAGTTAAGCTGGATGTCTATTTGCTTTTGATCACATGTGTGTATTTTTTTAACTGTAACATGTTGCAGTTCTATGCAGAATTTTATAATGAATAGCATAAAATACAATTAAATATAAATTATCATGTCAGAAAAGTTTCGCTGGTTCTAAACAAGCTTATCTTTTTTTTCTGTGATCTTCGAAAAGCAGGTGGACAGACGCGCGAATGTGGAAGAAGAACACGTTTTATATTTTATTGTTGGCGAAACAATGCACATAATGTTGTGGATTGTATGGGTTGGCCGTGCATGGCCAATGCGGTGTGAGAGTAAGTGCTCGCAAGTGTTTGTAGATTATACTGTTTTGTCATTGTTGTGCAAGAAAACTATGAATAAATTAAAATAAAAGTTGTTTGTTTTCAAGTTACTAATCCTTCATGGATTTAAATAAAACACATTCTAGAATCATGATTAGAACATTTGCCAGCAGTGCACATACTCGTAGGTTCCATTTGCACACCGAAACGGTAAGTACCAACTGAAGATCTTTGGGGAATGTCTGTAAAAGTCTGTAAATCTGTCATTGAAACTATTGCCCCCTACTTAGCTGTTATATTTAATACTAGTGTAGACCAAGGAGTATTCCCCGATCTTATGAAACACAGTAAAGTAGTTCCTTTGTTCAAATCGGGTGATAATCAGGAACCCAATAATTATAGACCTGTGTCAATTTTGCCAGTCCTCAGTAAAGTGTTTGAAAAGTTAATGCTTAATCAGATGTTACTTCACTTTAATAAAAATTCCATCTTTCATGAACAACAGTACGGTTTCACCAAAGGGCGTTGTACAACTGACGCCGGGGTCACCCTCATAAAGAACATCTTTAACGCCTGGGAAGAGTCACAAGACGCCATTGGAATATTCTGTGACCTCTCGAAGGCGTTTGATTGCGTTGAACATGAGACACTTTTGTTGAAACTTGAGCACTATGGAATCGGAAATACAGCCCTTGAGTTGCTTAGGTCATACTTGATGGACAGACAGGTTAAAGTTCAGGTAAACGGTGTAAACTCACGAGGGTCTGAAGTGACAATGGGAGTTCCTCAAGGCTCAATATTAGGTCCTTTCCTCTTTTTAGTTTATATAAATGATTTGCCCCAATTACTTCAAAATCACCCAAAGATGGTGTTATTTGCGGATGACACATCATTGATATTTAAAATAGAGTGACGATCACGAAATCTTGACGTCGTCAATAACTCTATTCTTCAAGTCCAAAATTGGTTTACGGCAAACAACTTGGTATTAAATGATAAAAAAACTAAATGTATTAGATTTACTTTGCCTAATGTTAAAAGTACCGAATGTGACATAATATTGAATGGAGAAAAACTGGAGTTTATTGATCAGACAGTTTTCTTGGGAATCACAGTGGACGAGAAGTTGCAATGGGGACCTCATATTACATCTCTAGTGGGGCGGCTAAGCTCAGCTGGTTATGCTGTTAGGAAAATAAGACAGTTAACAGACGTAGAAACCGCTCGTTTGGTCTATTTTAGCTTCTTTCACAGCATTATGTCATACGGAATTTTGTTGTGGGGTCGGGCTGCTGACATTGAATCCATTTTTATTTTACAAAAGAGAGCTGTCAGAGCCCTTTATAATCTGCACCGCCGCGATTCTCTAAGGGAACTTTTTTAAAAGATTAATATTATGACAGTCCCTTGCCAATTCATTTATGAAAATATAATGTATGTACGGAAAAATCGCCATCTTTTTAGTAAAATTAGTGATAGACATAAATTTAATACTAGAAATAAAATCTTTCATGGGGTACTGTGTTAAATGTTACAATAAAATACCTTGTGACATATTAGAACTAAATGAAAGACAATTTAAAGCGTATATCAAAAGCACACTTTGTAAACAAGCTTATTACAAATTAGAAGATTACATTCAGGATAAGAATGCCTGGAAGCATGCTGGTCCTGCTCCATAGGACAGTCAATGTTGTGGACAAAATCAAACTGGTTGCTTTATGTATTAACTTTATAGAGTTTCTGTCTCTTTTTGTGTCTGTATTTTTCTGCACTGTTAATTAGTCATTCCAATATTTGTAAATGTGTGAGTATCATGTACCTACTTATTTAGAAAATTGATAAGTCTACCTCTGCATACCCTAGGTGCATGGTCCTCACATATTAAAAAAAAATAAAAAAAATTGTAAACTTACCAAATATTGTAAAAGATTTATTTGAAAAGAGTAACTATGGAGTTTCTTGTCCATTCTTCTCCATAAGAATCTACCTTTCCGAATGGACAGTAGAGTCACTTCAGAACTTTTATATATTTGAAATGTGAATGACGTTCAAAAGTGCCGTTTAATGGCCTAATTGGAATAAACGTTTTGACTTTGACTTTGAAGTAGCTGCCTCAAGCTCAATACAATTATACAAATTAATTACAAATAAATCGGGATAATCAATGGGTTAATTGGATCAGAGCGTATTACAATTAAATATATAGCTAACTGTTAATAATTACTACAGTCATACTAGATCGCAAGCAGTGAGGAATGATCAGCAACGAAAATGGAGATGCAGAAGGTCCAGTCGTGCAATATCAAAAACATATCATTACAAGGCAAGCACTGGTGATACACTAACATATGGAAAGCGGTGGAGGAATGCTATATTTATTAATAATTTCTGAGAAGGACAGATTTTATTGATGATTTGAATAACTGAGAATTTTATGAAATAATTAATATAATATAATATAATATTCCACACAACTATCACACAACGCCATCTAGTCCCAAGCTAAGCAGAGCTTGTGGTATCTTTTCTGTAACTTATATGGTGTACATAATAAAGAGTATTCTATTCTATTCTAGACAACTGATAAACAATAATACAATTGCAATACTTTTGATTCACTTGAATATATTTTACCATTGTTACTTATAAAATTAGCTATTTTAGGTAGGTGTCGTAGATACCTACTCAACTATGACTGACTATTAGTACAAGAAGGCAAGACACATGTCGACAGCTAAACCAATTACGATTTTTACAAAAAAAATATTCGATTTAACAAGTAGGTGAGATTTCAAGCCACCTTTACTTGCGCACACCGCACAAAACGGAACTTCTTTCATTCTTCATAATCCACATACGTGGTAAACACAAATCCATTATTCAGGCACATTAATGATACTCCCTGCTGATTGAATTCGGATTATCGACGAGCCGCACTGATGCAGCCTCGCACTAGAAATTGATTCCCACCAATGAAATGGTTAGTTAATTAATGGTGACGTTAAACAAACGGAGGGTCGAATAAGCAGCAAAAGTAACAATCAGGAGAAGAGAGATCAGTCCTTATAATTTTTTATTTCCATTGGCATTTTGAAAATAAACTGCAATTGTAAAGAAGTAGGTAAGTTTTTTATATAATAAAAAGCTATTCTTTGAATAACCCAAATCTCATATGATAGTTATTTCCTCACAAATGTACTATTTTACGAGTACTAGCCTTCTTTCGCAATTGCAATGTAAATTCAAATTTTATTGGCTTGACCCAAAATCTTTGATGCCAAATTCTACAAAATATGCCAAGAGATCAAGTAGTTAGATGAGTATTTCAAATAGATTTATAGAAAAATAAAAAACTTTTTACAAAACAATAAAAGTGACTTCCAAAAACCAAACACTATAAAGTATATAAAAAATCTTTTTTACACCGGTTTTTTAAATCGGTGTTTTTGGTATTTTTTGGTTTTTTGACACCGACTTCCGAAATTAAAGTTATTTTATACTTTGTACGTGTTTTGTTTTTGAAGTCGCTTTTATTGTTTCGTAAAATGTTTTTATTTTTCACATCTTAATGAAAAAAAAAGTGAAACCACAAATACAGCGTACCAGCGGGCGTGATGTTATAAACTGGTGTAAACAATCAACAGACATACGATTTCAGAAATCCCGATCCATTTACTATTATTGGTTGAAGAGTTCCGTTGCCTGCCTCCAAAGTTCTTCATCAGATCTTCACCAAATTAAAATGGGACCAGTTCGAGAAAATACTCTTCCAAACAAAAAAAAATCATCCAAATCGGTTAAAAATTGGTGAAAATATCGCTGAACAAACATTTTTCATGGGATGTACCTTCCATAATGCGTTAGAAATGTAATGAAAAACATTGTGTGTGCCTATCAAGTTTCAGGGTTTCACTCGATTTTCATGGGATCCCATCATCAGATTCCAACTTGGTGACAATGGGACTACTTCAGAAGTGTAGGCTTTCGAATAAAAAAGATGTTTTAAAATTGGTCCAGAATTGGCGGAGAAATCGGTGAACAAATATTAAAAAAAATACATACAGCCAAACATAGAACCTCTTCCTTTTTGAAGAAGTCGGCTAAAAATCAAAACTAATAAGTAAATAAACTCGCGTCAATAGAAACCAACAGTGAAATGTGACATTTGAAACCTCACGCTACAATAACGCCTCTAGCGGTGAATTCATACGCGATAGCCTCATTGTCAATCCCATACATTCCTTTACGTTTTGACAATCCCTATCGCCACGCTACTGTGACAGAATGTCACTTGTCTTGAGACTCAGGAATGGTCTCAGATACCGTCTATTTATATACTGAACCTTTAACATAAACATACTATTTGCTATTGGGAATTATTTAATTTTGCACATTACATTATGTTTTGAAAGTAATTAAGTCAAGTCAAGTGGTTAAGTCATTATGTTTTAAACAATTTTAATGAATTAACAAGAACGAATATCTTTTAAAACATAATGTATATTATAGGCTTTTAAAACCTATTTTACTTTTACTCCAGCCGTCTTTTTTAAAACAAGAAAATAAACTAGGGCGCGAGACTTCTCTTTGTATTTTTTTTTTTTAAATAACAGTTATCTGTAGGGAGTATGTTCCTACATAATATGCGTATGAGTGTGTGTTTTTTTTTGCACGTTACAATATTTTATGAGGTGCCCGTTCATTCTGCTGGCTACGGGCTCTGGTGTGTGGTGCAAGTTATAAGTGAAAAAGACGATTCAATCATGTTTACTAAAAGCCCAAATTACTTCAAAATACTCATTAAACGCTTTAGAGGAGCTCGTGGCTAGATAATAACAGCCGCACGGGACGATCTTCAAGGTTAAGCAATGCTTGCCAAGGTTGGTCTGTGGATGTTTGTTGACCATCTTTACATAGTGAGTTTCCTCCGTGTCTCGGAAAGCACGTTAAACCGTTTTTCCCGGCTGTCGCTTGTAGATCTTTGGCAGTCGTTAAGGATAGTCAGAAGCCAGTTAATCTGACTCCGGTCTTGCCATGAAGTACCGTGTTAGCCAGTTAATGGGTTGTGGAGGTCTGGTAGGCAGTCGCTCCTCGTAAAATACTGGTATTCGGCTAAATCCGGCTTGACTGGCCGACCCCAATATAGTTGGGGAAAAAGCTAGGCAGATGATGATGACTCATTAAACGTTTTCTTTGTTTGCTGTTTAGATCAGTAAAGACATTGTTAGTTTAGTCTAGTAGAAAATTGATGTACCAGCCTGTTCGTGAGTGAAGTATTTAGTAGCGCACAAGCAATGAGACGAACGTACTCGTAAGTTTGGGCATAGGCAATTGCTACATTTTGTCAATTGAAAGGATTTATAAAATAACACCAGTCTTAAACAAGGGTATCGTTTCGTTTGACCATTGAATTCTGGAAATCAGATAGGCTCACCATGCCAAGTACTGATATTCAGTTGCATCCGGTAAGACAGGAAGCCAACAGCAAAGAAGCTGGGACACTATACAGATTGATTTTGATGGGATAAGGTAATGTGCATGTCACCGGCAAATTGCAAACACCCTATGATTGTATCAAATCTGGTGAGATTATAAATTCTTAATATAAGAAAATTACATCTTGCCTTATCCTGAATTCCAGACGAAAGAGTTTTTAATCTCACGCAAACTTACTGCGTTTGCAATAATCCGGTGCCATGTATATCTTTATCGAGCGTATTATGTAAGTTTTCAATTAAAATTAAAACAAAAATGACAAAACATAACCCTCCTTCTGGCGCAGTCGCGTAATTAACAACAAAACCGCTCCTGGTCATCCCTTGCCCACCGTAACAAAAAGCCAGCTAGTGGCGTATTGTCGCTAGCTTGCCAACGGCTTCTAATTTTATTATTATTATCTTTTGAAACGCAACTTGCGCCCCGCGGTGTCGCTCGTAGCAGGTATCAATATAACTCGCGTACAATGAGTTCGGCGCGGGTTACAGAATACGGATACACGATTATGTAGTACGTGTACGAGTAGTGTAGGGTAGTGTGATGTCACGCTCACTTGTGGGATTTATCATTTTACCGAATTATTGGATTGTCACGTGTGGAGTTTGTTCTCGGATCATAGAGGCCGACTATTGTTGAAACGGTAAAGGTTAGCAATGATTAATCAATTAAATTCAACGTAATTGTCTTTCAATTTTCAAGATAGCTGAGACTGTGTCTAATGTCGGCTGGTAGAAAATGTCTAACGCATAAACTCGCCCTTTTTATAGTGTTTGATTACAGGCTACTTCATTAAAAACATTGTAAAAAGCTGTTAGTGATAAGGCAAACTTTTTGAACTAGCAAAAGCACGTGGCTCAAGTCCAGTGAATTGGTCAATAAAAAAAAATGCTTGAAAATGTCTCTCAGCCTTCAAGTTACCCAGAAAAAAAACTAAGACTTTTTTTTTACTATTGATAGGAAAGCGTTTGAACACTATCTGTTCTGATGGTAAGCGATGATTTGGTCGAAGATAGAGCACGCCAGCCTAGAAGTAACCTATTTACTCTTGACTTAAAGACTCTCAGGTTGTAGCTTTCAGAAAACACAGACTCCGGCAGGGAATTTCACTTCTTAGCTGTACGTATTATGAATTTGTTCCCAAAACGTTTTGTGCGTATGGGTGGGATATCCAACATGTACCGGTGGCGCATCACCGTTTGTCTTGTGGACCGATAATGGGACGGGCTTGGCGAAACTAAATTATACACTTCCGCCGCACTGTGTTCTGAGAACAGTGGCGAAGAACATCTACTCTCCCATTCTGAGACATTTTGTGGTGATGAATGCCTTCAGACAATAATAGTCACTAAGTTATTTTGATTCATTTACTAACATTAGATATAAGAGGTTTTACTAACACAGCGGATCTTATGTTGTCCAAAATAAAGAATCTATTATTATTAATATGCAGCAAGAACAGTGTTGCCGAAAGCACCGACCCCTGAGGAACCCCGGCATTAATATCCAACAGTCCAGACGAGCATTCATGACCACTCGGATAGACCGATCCCTCAGGAAATCTTCGATCCAATCACACAAACCGGCGGGCAGACCGAAGTAAGGAAGCTTACTAATAAAACTATCGTGTCAGACTCTGTCGAAGTCCTTCGAGATGTCAAGGGAGACCGCTAGTGCCTCCCCGTGCTTCTCTATGGCCTCACTCCAGATGTGAATGGCATACGCTAGAAGATGTCATGGCATGTCGTGGTGGTCAGCTCGACCACCCTTTTTAGGGACGGGATGTATGTTCGCTTACTTCCAAGCCTTCGGCACTTTTCCAGTCTGAAAGACGAAATAGGCGTATCAAGATCGGAGTCAACGCAGGCGTACAAGTCTTCATAACAATTTCTGGTATCCCGTTGGGGCCACTGGCTTTGTTCACGTCTAGGTTACGCAGTACTTTACGGACGTCCTTCTGATGAATGCGAATGTTCGACATACTGGACTCGCATCCACCAGGAAAAGCAGGGTGCGTCGCGCCACCAGGATCCAGACGTGAAAATTCCGCAAACAAAGAAGCAAACAAGTTCACTTTATCCTCAGCGGGGTGGGCCAGCGTCCCGTCGGGTCTCAGCAGTGGTGGTAGTGATAGGCGGCAGAAGTTCGATTCGACTGACTTAGCCAGAGACCAAAAAGCCTTACTACCTGCTGGTTATGAAGCAAGTTTGTTCCCTATTCAGCTAATGTGGTCAAACCGAGCCCTCCGCAACACCTTCTTGCTGAACTTGGCAGCCCCGATGAAGGCGCTCTTCTTCTAACTCACGTCATTTGCTTTGCGCATACGAGCGTCGACCCATGGTAAGCGCATCAGCGCGATTGCACTCGGTACCAAACCATGGACGAGCTTCGCTAGACATATGTCAGAGAACGGGATGTAGTACTCCATTCCCCTCCGCAACACATTCGTCACGGCGTCCGCGCACGACGAAGCACAGTCGAAGAAAAGAAAGTAGGCTGCAAATTCAAATTCAAAGCATTTTATTTCAAATAAACCATTCACAGGCACTTTTGAAACGTCAAGGTCGGTCAGTCAAAAACATGGAAGCTATTTGCACGTTCCAAAGCGTAGATCTCTATGGAGAAGAACGTGCAAAAAACTCCACGGACACTCTTTTAAATCATGTTCTGTTTTACAAAATTCCAAGTTACATATACTTGTTGCTTCTGCATGTGAGGACAATGCAAAGAAAAAAAAAGGGCTTATTATAAGAATTTTAAATATAAAGATTAAAATAAGCCAATGGCAGTTAAGAGATGACCAGTCTCAACCGACGGCGCCTGTTCACGAACATGACGCGTGTATCGGCACCCTTCAGCTCAACAATTTCGAAGGGAACCGAATGATCAAACCCACGCGCCGCCATCAGCGAGACATTTGAGTGAGCATGACATGCTCTCAACCACCATGCTCGTTCAAGTCCAACAAGTAAAACTATAACTACTCACATAAAATGTAAATGGTTTCATGGTACTCACATTTACAAAATTTGAAAAATATGCTTCTTCTTTACACAAAACTATGGTTGTCAATGACCAAATAATGAAAAATAAATTAATAAAGAGAACGATTAAGTTCTTACATCAAAAAGAATAAATAAGTAATTAATATAATAATATAATTTGTATGTATATAAGAATAAATAAACGAAATAATGTAAGAACCTCTAAAAGGAGCGAGCATCTCTTCTTCCGCTGCCAACGGTAACATGCGAAGAAAGATCGCATGCCATCTCATTCTGCTGACTTGTATCGCCATACCCGCCGGGTGCCTCTTGGGCTAGGGTTGGGCGAGGAGTAGACGGACACAGACTTCACCAGACAGTGGTCGGTGCTACCCAGTGGTGAAGGTATTGACACCAAATAGCGGTCTGAATCTGTTGTCAGCAAACGTTTAAAGCAATTGGCAGTGTGCGAATCAACATCCGGCACCCTCGTTGCCCCCTGGACCAGCTGGGTAAGATTTAACGCAAGCGCAAGCCTTGGCGTCTCTCGTCCAGCATGGTCTGTGCACTGGTATGGGAAGAGCCACTCCTGATGGTGGGCACTGAAGTCCCCAGTAACACCAATTGGGCAGAAGGGTACCGGTACTAAGCCGCATCCGTCGCCTCACTCAGGTGCTGTGTGAGCCCAGTTGCCTCCAAATCACCGCTTCGCAAACGGTTGACACAAGCGCAGACAATTTTTTCCAGGCCTGTGTCCATTATAGCTCACAGCGTTGAGAGCCTGGAGTCTTCAAGGATGCGGAAAAGCCGATAGCAGATATCATTCCGGGCACATACATACGTCCGCGCGTGGTCTGAAGTTGTGTCCCAGGGTAAACCCTGGGTAAGACAGGTCCGACAGGAATAAGAGCGCTGGTTTCTCAGTCTCTAGGTGGTAATGGACTGCGGCGAGATTTGAGTGCAGACCTCGTATATTAGAGAGGTGTACTTTGTGCGAAAGGGCGTGCTGCCGCTGTCCAGTTCTTCTCTTTTTATTCCTGTTCATTAAAAAAAATTGAGTGAAGGAGGTTCAGGAGAAGGAAGTGAAATGAGGTTCCATGCTGCTAACCTTCAGGCACGCCCTGACAGGACGACATCTTTGGGGGACTAGTCTGAAGACTGCGGGGACGCCCGAGCCTCCCCCGGGAATGTCCATCGGGCCCTTTCACCTGTTTGCCAATCAGCACGATGGTGCATTTCGGGATTTTTCGACAGTTGGCGTGGCAGCTTTTCATGTGTGGCTAGCAAACTACTTGGGCCCCCAACTACCTGCGGTCGGCCAGCGGCGCACCGTGCCTCGAATCCCGCTACCTTCGCTAGTCTCCCGATCCGCCCATACCAGGGCAAACCTGGCTGATCTGCCGGCATTGGAACACCTATTTTGAGCCAACTCTGCAGCTACGCCACTTGGCCGTACGTTTTTTTTTTTTTTTGATTTGCAATGGGTTTGCTCTTGACTCTAGTCTATGTCAGAGATGACAGAGACAAAGTCTACGATGGAGCGAGCCTTCCCAGAAGGACCCTTTTCACTCTAACTTTGAAGAGATTAGGGTTGTAAGATTTCGGAAACACAGACGCAGGCAGAGAGTTCCACTTCTTTGCTGTGCGCATTATAAAAGACCTTTGAAAACGCTTAGTGCGAATTGGTGGAATAGCCACAAGGTAGGGATGGTAAGATGCAGTGCGTCTGGATGTCCGATGGTAGATGGGGGCCGGTGGGATGAGGTCGTGGAGTTCTTGGGCACACTCACTGAAGTACAATCTGTAGAAGACCGACAAGCAGGCAACCTTACGGCGATGAGCCAAGCTATGTAGCTTGGCATCCACCAGTTTTACGTCGCCGATGAGCCTCTTAGCTCTGCGTTCCACCGAGTCAAGCGCGGCAAACTGCTACTTAGCTGAGCCATCCCAAACGTGGCTACAATACTCCATGCAGGATCGGACTTGTGCTTTGTATAGGGTTAAAAGCTGTCCAGGCCTATCGATGGTGGCGCCGAAGTTGAGACTGGATGTCAACTCCATGCCTAAGAGCTCGAGCCGATCAGTCACAGGAACAGATGTGCCCCGAAAAGTAGGAGCTTGGTCAAAACGACTCCTTTTTGCGGTAAAAAGACACGCCTGTATTTTGGTGGCGTTAAAAGTGACCAAATTGTCATCACCCCACTGGGAGACATCGCTTAAGGTCAAATTTGTCCGCTCTACCATGGCCTCTCTCAAGGAACAAACTTACGAATGATAATACGAATTCTGTTCTCAGGAAAATTGGATTCGTTTTCCCACAAAAATAATAGGCATGGGACGTGCCCGGCAAGCGACATGCCGCTCACATTGAACATGTTCGCTTCGTAATGACTGATGCGGAGCCTTCATACGAATCTAAGGATAAGTAGCAGGCTGGGTACAACGTGACGGAAGGAATGTAACTCTTCTTTGTGAGTCTTTGGCTGTTAGGGGTAGGTTATTTAATTGCGTTACTGCGACCTTAATATAGGTACGATACAGTGACTTGAAATCATTGTTTTAATTTTTTTTTCGTCTTTTTATATTGTTTAGGTAACTATCAACTGATTGTGATAGGTAACATTTAACATCTAATCAACCATCCCATCACTTCCCGTGGGTGTCGTAAGAGGCAACTAAGCGAATCACCAGAAAATGTCCAGCAGCGTTCTCTGTAAAACGCAACACGATACACTGCGATAGCCAACCCGCCTGCCATGTGTCTGTTATGATGATGATGAATTAAATTAGTTTCCCCTTCGTAATGACTGACACGGAGCCTTCATACGAATCTAAACATAAGTAGGAGGGTGAGGTACAATGTGACATAGGGATAAGGTATAAGGGTATTTTTTAAGTTCATAGAAATGTGCATTATCAGAAAGTCACTGCTTATCACATTCAAGTCTATATATCATCTGAGTGACAATCAAAGTCAAAAAGTAAGGAGTGTCAATGTAATAAGTGCTTTGCAAATGCGAACGTTCCTTACAAATTATACGATAAATGCCCTCCCTCTTACCTCAGCAGTTATTGATTTGTTTTTGTGAGAAATAAAAAAATGATCACGGCTACCTTTTTGTAAAAGACATTGGACAATTTCTATATGTTTGGCGATTTTCACATTTTTCTAATGTTTTTTTATCGCCTGCAAAATATTTTGGTCAATTTTAAGCGTAGTTCCCATGACTTAGCAGCCTTTTATCCTTTTGAAGCGTTTACCTATTTTAATGGCTTCAGAATTTTTCCATGGATACATTTAGTAATTTTAAGAAAGAAAAATCGTTTAATTTGCGCCAAGCATGACGCATACAAAAAAAAAATATAATTGCTAAGTTTATAATTAATATTCATGATTTTTGAATTAAAACAAACTCGCTTGTATATTTGCAGAAAAGATATCACTTTATTACTTCACAAAAGTTCCATTTACCTACTCACTAACAGCCACGGATAGAATAAAATAAGAGGGCTACCTTTTTCTTACCTTTCGAGTTAATACCCGAAAGAAAAAGGAAAAGGAAAGGGTATCCTGAAGTTCTCCAGTAACAGATCCCTTACTATAGGGGGCGGGTTGTAACTAT
This sequence comes from Lacanobia oleracea, assembly GCA_950371165.1. Classification (NCBI taxonomy): domain Eukaryota; kingdom Metazoa; phylum Arthropoda; class Insecta; order Lepidoptera; family Noctuidae; genus Lacanobia; species Lacanobia oleracea. The sequence continues at coordinate 30,001,986 of OX493387.1, read as the reverse complement.
TTATAAGACAAAGTGTTCGAAGGATATTAATATTCGAGAATTTTCGCAAGTGTATAATCTCTTATATAGGTAGGTAATCATGATCCCGATCTTTTATTCCACTTTAATTGGCGTTGGCCTGTCTTTTTCTTCTATACATCCTTACTTATGGTAGCTTAACGTAGATATAATTAATAGTAAAGATAGGAGTCGTCCGAACAAGAAACAGCGCACACAACAGCTTCCGAAGATTGTCGGACGCGTGCCGAATTCGCTATGGTCTAGACTAGGCGGAGTAATTTGAGGCAAGAAAAAAAAGCGATCCGCCTCGTCTTTTACTTTTTATAGCTAATACTTAAATCTGAAAATCTCATTTTACGAAAAAAAATGTACCAAAGACCTAATCATCAATTCCTAAGCTCCTAACAACACACCACTCGCATGGGTAGCTCCAACTACCCACTTGTGAAGGTAGTCCTGATAAGTTGGACAGCTTTTTGATTAGCACAACAAGTCGAACTGACCCCCGAGAACAACTTATTATTTTCATCAAACATGTTTTGTGGATCAAACTGTTTAATTGAATTATTATTTGTTGCAAAGTTGTTGGTACGTGACACGGGGTAGCGGAAGGATGAACATACGAATATACGATAAACATGGTTAAACATGGTTTAAAATTAAATTATTTTGTTATGGTTCTGTGCCGTCATTAGTAAGAATATGTAACGAAGAAATAACTTTTTAATTTTACCGAAAAGCGGTTTATTATAATTTAGAATCATTATCATCATATCAGTTAAAAGATCGCGACTGCTGGACACAAGCCTCATTAGGTAATGGAATAAATGAAATAAGAAAATTGTGGCACTTTAATTATAAAATGCCACAATTAATATAAAACAGAACGTGTTGACGTTCAGTTTTATGTTATTTAAATAAATTAATGTCTCTGGACTTTAGCTCGTGGCTAAATAATAACAGCCGCACGGGTCGATCTTTAAGGTTAAGCAACGCTTGCCAAGGTTGGTCTGTGGATGGGTGACCATCTTAATATACCGAGTTTCCTCCGTGCCTCGGAAAGCACGTTAAACCGTTGGACCCGGCTGTCATTTGTAGATTTTTGGCAGTCGTTACGGATTGTCAGAAGCCAGTAAATCTGACTCCAGTCTTGCCAAGAATTACCGTATTACCCAGTTAATGGGTTGTGGAGGTCTGGTAGGCAGCCGCTCCACGTAAAACACTGGTATTCAGCTGAATCCGGTTTGACTGGAAGCCGACCCCAATATATAGTTGGGAAAAGGCTAGGCAGATGAATGTCTCTGGACTTTATAAGTCATAACAAACAAAACACTTCATACATTTATTTCCCTGCCATCTCAAACACTTGCTAAAGCTCACAACAATCAAGTGAGATTAGAAACACTTGAATTACAAAGAGAGCTGGCAACACCGCACATTAACGATTCTCCACACGCTTGGCAAAAATACTGCTATTCATTTGATTAATAACGCAAAGCGAATCTATTCTTAGTAAACACTTAAAACTCAATAAAATCAAGTCAGTTCTAAAGTATCAAAACGAAATCAAGTATGGGAAATTGTCTTTTAATTCCTTACCATTTTCACAACATTTCCCAAAAAGTGAGACTATATTCTGGGAATTGTTGTCTGTGTGGTTGTTATTTGGCAGATATCATCCGTAATGTAGACTTTTGTTATATGACTTGGAATTTACGTTCACCCTCTGGATTTTAAACAATTAAGTAAATATAAGCTAATATAGCTTTGCAAAACAAACGCCAGGTTACATCTATCGATAAACACGCTTTCTAGGTAGTGTAGCGAAATAAAAAATGTTGTAAAACACATATATAATTTTGCTCTTTGAAAAATAAAACCAAATAGTAAGTATAAAAAATACAATAACAGTCAAATAAAATGAATTAACTTAAAAATATTACGTATTGGTAAATAAAATTTCAATTTTGAAGAAATTAAAAAATGCAAAAGGAATCAACCACGGTTTTAAATTTGTTAACATAAACTTCGTTTAAGTAAACGAGCTACTAAACCTTCAGGTAATGATTGCAATTAATGTGGAGATCAAGGAGCGTCTCAAGTTACAAATTTGAGTTGATTTTGCAACTCCTAGACAATATGCAAATAGTAAATAACAAAAACAAATTAATAATAAGAAAGAAATGCTAAACTAATTACGTAAACCAAAGGAGATGTTCCAAAATGAATGGACCCTGGGCCAGGTCCTTGTACACTATACTTAAAAATAGAGAAATATATTTAAAACAGTTCTCAACTGTCCAATTTCTTTAAAATGGCTTTGTTTGCTGGTAAAACAATAAAAATTACACTTGAAATTGCAACACGCAACAAAAACCCGTCATGGCGGTAAGCTGTCATTTTGATTGATTAATGACGTTTGACATTTATTTCTGACCTTTATTTACCGGCAACGAGACGGAAGTGACTAAAGTGACATTGTTATGACAGCTGACAGTTATTTTTCTATGATCTGTAACTAAATCGGTGCGACGCCATGTTGAAAATCGATAAAAGTAATTTATAAACATCAATTAACTACCAAAACAGTAAACATTTAAATGAATTAAATGTATTTTCACTAATTCTACGGATTTTTCTCTTTTTTATGAAGTAATGTACTATAGACCTGGCCCATTTTGAAACATCTCCTTTAAAAGCCTTTTTTTTTTTTTACTATTTATAGGCTCGCGTTTGACCACTATCTCACCTGATGGTAAGCGAGGATGTGGTCGAAGATGGAGCACGCTTGCCTAGAAATAACCTATTCACTCTTGATTTAAAGACTCCCAGGTTGTAGCTATCAGGAAACACAGACTCCGGCAGGGAGTTCCACTCCTTAGCTGTACGCACTATGAATGTGTTCCCAAAACGTTTTGTGCGTATAGGTGGGATGTCCACCATGTACCGGTGGCGCATCGCCGTTCGTCTTGTGGTCCGATGATGGAACGGGCTTGGCGGAATTAAATTATGCAATTCCGTCGCACATTCCCCAAAATGCAAGCGGTAAAAAACCGACAGGCTAGCAACTCGTCGTCGATGTTCAAGACTTTGGAGCTTCGACGCGACGAGCCTCTCATTGCCGATGATCCTCTTGGCTCGTTTCTCAATTGACTCAAGGGCATCAAGTTGGTATCTGGCAGATCCATCCCAAAGATGAGAGTAGTATTCCATCCACGACCAAACTTGCGCTTGATAGAGTTTGAGCAGCTGTTCCGGCGTGAAGTACCGTCTCACCTTAGCCAGAATCCCCAACTTCTTTGCAGCCACTTGAGCTTTTGCCTCTATGTAAGGGCCAAAGTTGAGAGTAGATGTTAATGTAACCCCAAGAAGTTCAAGATGGTTCACCGCGGAAAGATGGAGCTGGGCGGAATTGGCTCCTTTTGGCGGAAAATAGACACGCTTGGGTCTTAGCAGCATTGAACTGGACCAGATCGGCATCGCCCCATTCAGAGACTGCCTGTAAGGACACGTTCAAGCGCTCAACCATTGCCTCCCGGAGAGACCGGATCTGCGACCCACCAGCTCGTGCGTCGGACACGTATCTCTCAGCAACAGTGCTGTCGTCTGCATACCCAAAGGTACCGGGTTTAAGCAGATCATTAACATGCAGCAAGAACATTGTTGCCGAAAGCACCGACCCCTGAGGAACCCCGGCATTAATATCCAGCAGTCCAGACGAGCAGCCATCTATGACCACTCGGATAGACCGATCCCTCAGGAAATCTGCGATCCAATCACACAAACCGGCGGGCAGACCGAAGGAAGGAAGCTTACTAATGAGGCTATCGTGCCAGAACCTGTCAAAGGCCTTCGACATGTCAAGGGAGACCGCCAGTGCCTCCCTGTGCTTCTCTGTGGCCTCACTCCAGATGTGAATGGCATACGCTAGTAGATCCCCAGTTGACCGATTTCGGCGAAACCCGTATTGTCGGTCACTATCAGCACGCGTTCCATAGTCTTACAGAGTATGGACGTTACCGAGATGGGTCTATAATTCGACGGGTCAGCTCGACTACCCTTCTTGGGCACGGGCTGCACGTTAGCTTGCTTCCAAGCCTTCGGCACTTTTCCAGTCTCGAACGAAAGGCGAAATAGGCGTGTCAAGATCAAAGACAGCTTAGGCGCACAAGTCTTCAGAACAATTGCCGGTATCCCGTCGGGACCACTAGCCTTGTTCACGTCTAGGTTACGCAGTACCCTACGGACGTCCTTCTGATGAATGCGAATGTTCGAAATACTCGACTCGCATTCACCAGGAGAGGCGGAGGGCGTCGCACCACCAGGATCCAGACGTGAAGATTCCGCAAACAAAGAAGCAAACAAGTTTGCTTTCTCCTCAGCGGAGTGGGCCAGCGTCCCGTCGGGTCTCAGCAGTGGTGGTAGTGAGGGGCGGCAGAAGTTCGATTCGACCGACTTAGCCAGGGACCAAAAAGCCTTACTACCTGCTGGATATGAAGCAAGTTTGTTCCCTATTCGGCTAATGTGGTCAAACCGAGCCCTCCGCAACACCTTCTTGCAGGACTTAGCAGCCCTGTTGAAGGCTCTCTTCTTTTGACTCACGTCATTTGCTTTGCGCGTACGAGCGTCGACCCATGCTAGGTACGCCGCGTGCTTATGCGCATCAGCGCGATTGCACTCGGCTCCAAACCAAGGATGAGCTTTGCCAGATATTGCTATGTCAGAGAACGGAATGTAGTACTCCATTCCCCTCCGCAACACATCCGTCACGTCATCCGCGCACGACGTAGCATCAGTGGAAGAAAAGCAAGTAGGCTGCCAAGGGTAACATGCGAAGAAAGATCGCATGCCATCCCAATCTGCTGACTTGTATCGCCATACCCGCCGGGTGCCTCTTGGCTAGGATCGGGCGGAGAGTAGACAGACACAGACTTCACCAGACAGTGGTCGGAACTACTCAGTGGTGATGAAATCGACACCGAATAGCGGTCTGGATCTGTTGTCAGCAAAAGGTCCAAGCAATTGGCAGTGTGTGAATCAACATCCGGCACCCTCGTTGCCCCCTGGACCAGCTGGATAAGATTCAACGCAAGCGCTAGCTTTTGCGTCTCTCGTCCAGCATGGTCTGTGCACTGGTATGGGAAGAGCCACTCCTGATGGTGGGCATTGAAGTCCCCCAGTAACACCAATTGGGCAGAAGGGTACCTCTGCTGAGCCGCATCCGCCGCCTCACTCAGGTGCTGTGTAAGCTCAGTTGTCTCCAAATCACCGCCGTGCGAACGGTAGACGCATGCGTAGACAATTTTGTCTAGACCTGTGTCCACTATAGCCCACAGCGTTGAGAACCTGGAGTCTTCAAGGTAGCGGAGACGCCGATAGCAGATGTCGTCCCGGGCGTACATGCATACGCCCGCGCTGGGTCTGAAGTGGTGCTCCAGGGTAAACCCTGGGTAAGACAGGTATGACACGTCCGATGGACATCCGATCTGCGTCTCCGTCAGGAATAAGAGCGCTGGTTTCTCGGTCTCGAGGTGGTGATGGATTGCGGAGAGATTTGAGTGCAGACCTCGTATATTAGAGAGGTGCACTTTATGCGAAAGGACGTGCTGCCGCTGGACATCTTTTCTCTTTTTATTTCTGTTCATTCAAGTGATGGAGGTTGAGGAGAAGGAAGTAGAATAGAATAGAATAGAAGGTTCCAAGCTGCTAACCTTCAGGCACGCCCTGACAGGATGACATCTTTGGGGGACTAGTCTGGAGACTGCGGGGACGCCCGAGCCCCCCCGGGAATGTCCATCGGGCCCTTTCATCTGGTCGCCAACCAGCACGATGGTGCAATCCGGGATTTTTCGTCAGTTGGCGGGGCAGCCTTTTATGTGTGGCTAGCACACTACTTGGGCCCCCAACTATCTGCGGTCGGCCAGCGGCGCACCGTGCCTCGGATCCCGCTACCCTCCAAGACTAGTTTCCCGATACGCCCATGCCAGGGCTAGCCTGGCTGGTCTGCCTGCATTGGAACAACTATTTCGACCCAACTCCTCTGAATCGGCTACACTGAGCATCATACCGGAACACAGCTAAGCCGCTTGGCGGTACGTCTTTGCCCAGTGGGTGGTCACAAGCCATCGGCCGAAGCCTACCACCAGTTAGTGTCACCTGATTAGCACCAACCGGAGACCACGTATAGGGCCTAACATTGGGTATTCTCCTACGGACGCGGGTGACTTGGCCCCGCGTGGATATCCCGGAGATCGATGGCAGCAATGATTACGTGTTCAACTGGATCACGTACTCAAATAGAACTCTGAACTATGTTGTAATGCTCACAGTTACATTGAAAGATTTTCTTTAATACGGTAGGTAGACCGTAGACCGTGGACCGTGGACCTTGGACCGATACCGTCGTCTGCTCCGATCGGTATCTACAGCAAATAACAAAATGAGTGACGTAATTCTCGAACAGAATTTTTAATAAAGATCGGAAATATTTACGTACCGGCCTTGTGTTTATTTAAATAAACCTTTTTTCTTATGATGATTTTATAATTCTGGGGCAAGAGAAATTTTATTAAATACTGAAAAACACCAAATCCAAAAAAGACAGAACAAAAGCGAAGAAATTGTACAAAAAAAAAACTAGTACATTGAAACTTGGTTCTTTATGATCAATTTACTATAATATTTTCAATTTACTAGAATCAAGATAATATTTTAATTAAAAATTAAATCCAAACTTTCACCAGATACTGAAAATATTTTTTTACCAATTTTCCTTTGACATTTTGAAGGAATCGGAATTTGAATTCCTTATGTTCAGAAGAAAAAATACTGTCCTCAACAAAAGAGGATAAAATCAAGAAAAAAGAGTTTAAATCAGAGAAAAAAGAATTTCATTGGCAAAACTACCATCCAGTATACACAATGCTGCAGTAGGTAAGGAACGAGACGATTATAGATGATTTGGCATTGTATAGAAACTAAATACCACTCACAGGTTGAATTTATTCTATGAGCTTGCTGCAGATTTAACTCAGGAGATACGCTTTATCACTTACGCTTTGTCTAGTCAATGATTTCTGAATCATTGACTAGACATAAGGCGTACGCGCAGTCATGTCATATCAAGACACTCGTACAATGCCGGAGCATTGTACGAGTTTGTCTTGACATGACTGCTGTTTGACTTCAAAATCTTAATTTGAAAACATTTGAAATTGATGAGTCTAGAATAAAACCAACTCCATTTCCTTATATCCAAAAATTGAAAAAAAAAATCTTCATGACGTTTCATGACGTATTTACTTTGACATGAACAAGTTGATTTGATACAAAAGTAAAGGATTATCTTCGAGAGAATTAGCTGAAGCTCTTGCAAACATTTATAATACATTTTCAAGTATCTCCTTGCTAATTGGATTAAATTATCAATAGACAAGCTGAGATTGGCTAGAGCATTGACACTGGAAAATACAGCGCCACAGGGAATATAATATCATTACGTGGGTAATATCTCAGGAACAAACGTGAGTCACATACACGCGATGAATTTTTAATGGTTTAAAAGACGTGATGCGCTTGCTCACCAAGCAAGCTTGTATCACCAAGCAAGCTTGTATCAAGGTATACATACCTTGATTGATTTAGAAGGCGAAGTTACAGTATCTAGAAGTTTGTTTAAGCTTCGCATAGCTTCTAGACAAAGTTCTAGGAATACCTAACTTAAGTCAGATAACTAAACATAATTAAATTCCAGGTTTAGGAAGTTGACGGAGAACTAGAGGGAGGTCAAAGAAAATAGTAATATGAATGAATTGTTTGAATAATTCTAGTATTAAAGAGGAAGGATATTTGAGAGAGTGACGAGGACGACTGACATGGGAGAATGGGATAAGAAAACGTATTGCGCCGATCCCAAGTAACATAGGACAAAGGGAAAGAAAGAAAAAGCGTTTATTTGCGCCAAGCATGACGCATACCAAAAAAATAAAGTAGAAATTAAATAAAACTAAATTATAAAATTGGGAAGATATGCGTCATTTTCGCGCAAAATGGCCATCGCTCAGCATAATGCTGGGACTCGTGTGCGAGACAGAGCCACAGCGCTGGTTTTCAGCAACAGCCAGCGTTAAGTATGACGTCGATCGGAGCGGCATAAAAGTAATTAAAACGTGATAAGTAAACAGAAAAAATAAATACATAAGAGTAAAATATAATAAATAAGACGGTGAGGACATTACGGGTTGTAAATCTGACTCCAGTCTTGCCAAGAAGTACCGTGTTACCCAGTCAATGGGTTGTGGAGGTCTGGTAGGCAGGCGCTCCACGTGAAACACTGGTATTCAGCTGAATCCGGTTTGACTGGAAGCCGACTCCAATATAGTTGGGAAAACGCTAGGCAGATGATGAGGATATGGCAAAACACTGTTGTACAGACGGTGGAATGTGGCTGATTAGTAAAGGTGCGCACAACTCAAAAAAAGAATAAAAAAAGTAAAAGAATAGCTATGTTATCTGTGCGCACCAAAGACAACAAAAACTAAATTCCATGCAATGCACACGCCCACAATATGGCTGACATACGAAGGAATGCGTCCTGACATTACAATTATTATGCAATGAAGTTCTTGACCTGCGCAATACACGTAATATTCGGTAATGTTTCTGTTATCACTTAGTAAAACGTGTCTAAAGTGAGATTTGTTATGTGTTGTTAGATTGTGTTGGATAGTGTTATTTGTGATTCATTTTGGTGTGTATTATGTGAGTGTGGCGTAAATAACTATGTACCTAGATGAAAAACACGCGATGATAAGGAAATGTTAGAACAAACATGTAATTGTGATAATTAAGTAATTGTCATAATGATTACGCCAGTCTACCGATTACCAAGAAAAATAAAACACACACACTAACATTCTATAACATTACAGCATCAAAAGAATCGCACACACTTTGCAACGATTAGATAGACAAATAGGATATATTATATATGTGAGTGGGCCTTGTACAATCTCATAAATACGTTCAAAGCGAGCCAGGGCTATCTAGTGGCCACAAAGTGAATTATTGAAGTGCTTGCAACGGAGAGATGTTTTGAGTTATTTAATTTAGTATTCGCCGCTTAGATTCCCAGCCAGCGGACGTAAAGTGCGATGAACGCCGCGAGGAAAAGAACTGCGAATATTGTAGATGTGATTTGCAGTACAACGTACTTTAAACATACAGGTTCAACAAAATCAAAGTCGAAACGTTTATTTCAATCAAACCACACACGTTTACATTTAAAATAAAGAAGAATTATGTAAATCGTGTAGTCTTTTATGGATATCAAATGGCCATGTTTGAATGAGTTGTATTAAGATGTGAGTAAATTAGTTACAAAATTGTGTATAGTGTTACTCCTTTTCTAAATTAACTTTATCTGGTTTTATTTTCAATCAACAACAGCAACTGTTTACAAACTATGAAATAAAAAAAAAAAATATTTATCAAAATAACAAATTGGACAAATCTGTGCTCAAAGTCTACAGTCATAGGTAAATAATTATAATTTCTATAAAGTATGTTAATCTCATATTTCTGCTATTTTACATCCATTGTTTCGCCTATTAAATACGAATACGGATTCAGTTCTGCGTACCATTTATTTTATAATTTTTAGTAAAAAAGCTAACGCATGAATTTTTCGAAGTGCCTCCAGACTATGTATTGACTATTCTGTTATGTTCAGTTTATATCAAAATATATTTATATTTTATGTTTATAAAGAAAATCGTGTTGGAAAAAATTTATGAAGCGAAAATGTATTTTGTGTTTTTTTTTTCTATAATTGAGATCAGTGATGTGCTTTTCCAACAAGAACAATGATTTGTAAGTGTAGGTAAGTATTGTTTTTAATTAGTTTTACGTTAAACTATCTTAAACTTGTCACGATTCGTATAGGTATACCTATTTTAATCGACTTCAAAAAAAGGTAAAATTATGCATTCGAATTCTCTCTCTCTCGCAATTCAAATTCAAAGTATATTTTTAAATCTTTCTATTACTTAACGTATAGAAAAAAAATGAACGTTTATGTTTATTATTTATTTTATAACAGTATATTCAATAATATTAAAATTACAATATAGTTTAGACGATTTTAATGATTTAATATTTTAAGATCTTCAAGACGCGGTCTAAACTCACGTAGATTTCTTTGATTTAAAAAGTAATTCTAATTAATTATTTATTTCAAGCGATATGTTGATATAATCTCAAGGTATGTCCACATTCATTCCTACATCGTCTGACAAACACAATCTGGTAGAAACATCGCTACCTCCGGGAGATCGGCGATTTACACAGCTTTGCTCCCCGACTCCGCCCTCTTTGTGCACATACTCGTAAATAGTCAAACGAGGAGATAAAAGTATTCCTACAGCCGGGTAACTTGCACCACTTTAAAAAATGCCCATATATCAAACATTACGTATTACACACACAGTGAAATCACTGTTACGGAATCACCATGGCTTGTACTCTTGTAGCAACTAGAGATGCCATAACAAATAATACTCTTGCCATAGCAAATTCGGCTGTCACAGACATTGTCGCAATCTTCACGCAAGTTTTCACGAGTAAGCTAGGTTTGTATCGAAAGACTTACCTATACCATCTTAAGCAGTGGCCGTTAAAGCGTTTCCGTGGTCTGTGAGAAAGCTGAATAGTGCCTGTTAATATAGCTACTTTGCCGACTGTACGTGTTCGTGATCGTTATTTAGCGATCTAATTAAACTGGGAGTTTGATATGATGTGACTGAACTGTAAGTTTGTTTGCTAGTATCAGGCTAATTTTATATTTTTTGTTTGTTTTGGAGGAACTATTATGTTTATGTGTTTTGTTGAGTAAATGATGCTGTATTGTGAAATTATTTCCACATGTTTTTGAAGTTTATAAATTGAACGGCTTTATGCTTTAACAGTGAATGATTTCACATATAAGTAATTAATCATTCAATCTGAAATTACGCATCGCCATTCAAAAAACACCAAACAAAATAAATGTTTGACTCATTGAAAACTACATTTCAGAGAAAGCCCTTATTGTTCAAATTTTAATAACATAGACTAGAATTAAGAGCAAACCCATAACAAATGAAAAAAAATACTTCCCACCCGTGTTTGTTTCCAAACGAATAAATAATTACCTAATCTATTGCATATTAGGTGATCTATATATTAGGTATTTACCTATGAAATTGCCGTTCTGCAGTACTGGCCATTTCAAATCAAAATAATTTTTGTTTGGCTAAGAATTCTAATTTCAAATTAATTTTATTTTAAAAACATGTTTTTTTTTTCCAAAAGTAGTCATTTGTTTATTGATTAGTGTTACATTTTCATCGCATTTCAATCTTTTTCGTCATCATGGATACGTCAAAAATTCGAGTAATTATGGAATATTAATAACGTCGTGGCAGCAACGCGGCACAAGCGGCACGCAACATCAACGACGTTTACACTACAAACCAACGCACCACCTGTTATTGGTTTGCTTGCTTCCGTTCTGGAAATTTCGACCTGAAAAATGAACCTCGCGGTCGTCCGAAGACTTTGGTCGACAATGACAAATTAAAGGCGATTGTGGAAGCTGATGATACACAATCTACGGCTGAATTAGCAGCAGCTTTCGACGTTAGCGTTAAAACAATATTGGTCCATTTGCGTCAAATTGGCAAGGTAAAAAAGCTTGACAATTGGGTGCCCCACGAACTCAATGATCGCCAGCGCGAAGTACGCGTCGAGACGTGCCTTGCACTGCTCAACAGACACACAAATGAAGGAATTTTGAACCGCATTGTTACCTGCGATGAAAAATGGATTCTGTTTGATAACCGCAAGCGCTCAGCAAGTTGGTTGGATCCTGGTTCAGCACCTAAACAATGCCCTAAACGAAAACTTACCCCTAGAAAAGTGATGGTCACTGTTTGGTGGTCTAGCGCCGGTGTGATTCATCACAGCTTCTTACCAAACGGGGTGAGCATTACTGCAGATGTGTACTGTGAAGAACTGAACACAATGATGGAGAAGCTGGCCTTCTTTAAGAAGGGCATCAATAAACTGCCACTGCGTTGGCAAAGATACATTGATCGCATGGGTGATTACTTCGATTAATACAAATAAAAAATACATGAAAAAAAATCGTTTAAATTTTTTCATACAAAACGGCAATTTCATAAGACCTATTATATTGTAATATTTTTGCATAGTATTATAAAAAACCAAATTGAATCTGTCTGCCTGCCTGTCTGTTTTTTTGTTTGTTATATCTTCACAATAACTGCAGAACGGATTTGCATGGAACTTGGCATACTAGTACCTAGACCTAGAGTTGTATACTTTTCATCGTACCGGGAGTATATTTCCTTCGGACCATTTTATAATTTCATGCGGGCAAAGCCGATTACAAAAGATACTGAGTAAATAAAATTATGTGAAACTTAAATTTTGCTTCAAAATCAGACCAAAAACAAGATCAACTACAACCACAACAAAAGAGTCAGCTGTCACTAAACATCTCGTATGTCCGTCCGTGGAGACAATGCGGCCATCTGGCGCTGCAGTGAGTTGGCGGTTGTGCGGCGGCGGCCGCACCACCGGCCGGCTGGCGTTGTTTCGTTGATGAGGTGAAAGATACAAGAGACCAAAAGGCAATTCTCGTATGTTTTAAGGAGTGTACGCCATCGCATCTCAGTCGTTACTCTGAGATGACATTCTGACTTGATTTTGAAAGTACACTCCTAATAACTTATTTGTGAAATGGCGAAAATTGGAACTACGGCCGTCATGTTGAAATGTCATTCGATTTTCAGTGTCTACTACATTTGTTAAAAAGCTTCTAGAGGTCTTAAATACAGAAATAAATTACACAGGACAGCGAGAAAGTCTGCGAAAGCTGCTTCATAAGGTGGGATTTCGGTTTAAAAAATCTCAATCCAATCGGAAGGTTCTTATGGAGCGTAATGAAATATCAGCTTGGAGAGCTAAGTACTTGCATGCAGTAGATAAAAATAATAAATCTCCCCAGGTCCAGCCCATAATTTATTTAGATGAGACCTATTTCACTCTTCGCATACATCGGGTAAATGTTGGCAAGGAGAGGGTGAAGACGGAGTATTGGAGCCTGTATCGAAAGGGCAAAGATATATTATTGTTAATGCGGAAGGAGAGACTGGATTTGTTACAAATGCGCTACTTGTGTTTAAATAAAAAAGCGAAAAGTGGTAATTATCATAACGAGATGAACCAACTTTAAAAAGCGGGTTATTGAAAAACTTTTGCCTAATTTACGAGAGTCATCCATAATAGTGATGGATAATGCTCCTTATCACCGTATTTGTATGAATAAAGTCCCAAATACGAATTCCGTAAAAAAAGATTTGCAATTATAGTTGACCCAAAATAAAATTGACTACCGAGAGGATTTGACTAAACCTCAGCATTTAAAAAAAAAAATAAGAGAAACAAGCCTGAACCTGAATATGAGATTTTTATATAGGTGTCATTGTTTGTGTAAAAACTGTAATTGACAGTGCCGTCCTCTTTCAGCTCACAGATAAGTTAATAGGACTGTAATACGTATAAGATAAACTTCAAATATGACATTTATTCATCACCTGTCACAACAATATTACATAAAGCTCATTCATGCCAATAGCAGGTTCTTAGTTTGATAGTCTGACGTTATAATACCTCTTTGTTTAGATGAGCGGAGATAGAGATATGTTACTAATTAGTTAGATATGCTGGCTTTTTCCGGGACCTATCTTACATTTACTCAGAATTTTCCAGCGTGAAGTACCGTCTCACCCTTGCTAGAATCCCCAACTTCTTTGCAGCCACTTGAGCTTTTGTCTCTATGAAAGGGCCAAAATTGAGAGTAGATGTTAATGTAACCCCAAGAAGCTCAAGTTGGTCGGTTATCGGCACGGCTTCACCTCGGAAAGATGAGCTGGGTGAAATTGGCTTCTTTTGGCGGAAAATAGACACGTTTGGGTCTTAGCAACATTGAACTTGACCAGATTGGCATCGCCCCATTCAGAGACAGCCTGTAAATACACGTTCAAGCGCTCAACCATAGCCTCCCGGAGAGACCGGATCTGCGACCCACCAGCTTGTGCGTCAGACACGTATCTCTCAGCAACAGTGCTGTCGTCTGCATACCCAAAGGTACCGGGTTTAAGCAGATCGTTAATATGCAGCAAGAACAGTGTTGCCGAAAGCACTGACCCCTGAGAAACCCCAGCGTTAATATCGAGCAGTTTAGACGAGCACTATGATCACTTGGATAGAACGATCCATCAGGAAATTTGCGATCCAATCACACAGACGGGCGGGCAGACCGAAGGAAGGAAGCTTACTAATAAGACTATTGTGCCAGACCCTGTCGAAGGCCTTCGAGATGTCAAGGGAGACCGCTAGTGCCTCTCTGTGCTTCTCTATGGCCTCATTCCAGATGTGAATGGCATACGCTAGAAGATCCCCAGTTTACCGATTTCGGCGGAACCCGTATTGTCGGTCACTAAGGATATCATTCGCTTCTAAGTACGCCAGGAGCTTATGATTCAGCACGCGTTCCATAGTCTTACAAAGTATGGACGTTACCGAGATGGGTCTATAATTCGACGGGTCAGCTCGACTACCCTTCTTGGGCACGGGCTGCACGGAACTTGCTTCCAAGCCTTCGGCACTTTTTTAATCTCAAACGAAAGGCGAAATAGGCGTGTCAAGATCGGAGACAACTCAGGCGCACAAGTTTTCAGAACAATTGCCGGTATCCCGTCGGGGCCACTAGCCTTGTTCACATCTAGGTTACGCAGTATCCTACGGACGTCATTCTGATGAATGCGAATGTTCGACATACTCGACTCGCATCTACCGGGAGAAGCAGCGGGCGTCGCGCAACCAGGTTCCAGACGTGAAGATTCCGCAAACAAAGAAGCAAACAAGTTCGTTTTCTCCTCAGCGGAGTGGGCCAGCGTCCCGTTTGATTCGACCGACTTAGCCAGGGACCAAAAAGCCTTATTACCTGCTGAGTATGAAGCAAAATTGTTCCCTATTCGGCTAATGTGGTCAAACCGTGCCCTCCGCAACACCTTCTTGCAGGACTTGGCAGCCCTGTTAAAGGCTCTTTTCTTCCGAGTCACGTCATTTGCTTTGCGCGTACGAGCGTCGACCCATGCCAGGTAAGCCGCGTGCTTAAGCGCATCAGCGCGGTTGCACTCGGCACTTAACATTGTTATATCAGAGTACGAAATGTAGTACTCCATTTCCCTCCGCAACACATCCGTCACGGTGTCCGCGCACGACGAAGCATCAGTCGAAGAAAAGCAAGTAGGCTGCCAAGGATAACATGCGAAGAAAGATCGCATGCCATCCCAATCTGCTGACCTGTATTGCCGTACCCGCCGAGGACCTCTTGGGCTAGGATCGGGCGGGGAGTAAACGGACACAGACTTCACCAGACAGTGGTCGGAACTACCCAGTGGTGAAGAAATGGACACCGAAAAGCGGTCTGGACCTGTTGTCGACAGAAGGTCCAAGCAACAGGCAGTATGCGAATCAACATCCGGCACCCTCGTTGCCCCCTGGACCAGCTGGGTAAGATTTAACGCAAGCGCTAGCTTTCGCGTCTTTCGTCCAGCATGGTCTGTGCACTGGTTTGGGAAGAGCCACTCCTGATGGTGGGCATTAAAGTCCCCCAGTAACACCAATTGGGCAGAAGGGTACCGCTGCTGAGCCGCATCCGCCGCCTCACTTAAGTGTTATGTGAGCCCAGTTGTCTCCAAATCACTGCTGTGCAAACGGTAGACACAGGCATAGATAATTTCGTCCAGGCCTGTGTCCACTATAGCCCACAGCGTTGAAAACCTAGAGTCTTCAAGGTTACGGAGACGCCGATAGCAGATGTCGTCCCGGGCGTACATGCATACGCCCGCGCGTGGTCTGAAATGGTGCTCCAGGGTAAACCTTGGGTAAGACAGGTATGACACGTCCGACGGACATCCGATCTGCGTGTCCGACTGGAACAAGAGCGCTGGTTTCTCGGTCTCTAGGTGGTGATGGACTGCGGCGAGATTTGAGTGCAGACCTCGTATATTAGAGAGGTGCACTTTATGCGAAAAGGCGTTCTGCCGCTGTACAGCTGTTTTTTATTCCTGTTCATTAAAACAAACTTGAGTGTTGGAGGTTGAGGAAAAGGAAGTGAAATGAGGTTCCAAGCTGTTAACCTTCAGGCACGCCCTGACAGTTTTTGGGGGATTAGTCTTGAGACTGCGGGGACGCCCGAGCCCCTCCGGGAATGACCATCGGGCCCTTTCATCTGGTCGCCAACCAGCACGATGGTGTATTCCGGGATTTTTCGACAGTTGGTGGGGCAGCCTTTCATGTGTGGCCAGCGGCACACCGTGCCTCGGATCCCGCTACCCTCCGCGACAAGTTTTCTAATACGCCCATGCCAGGGCAAGCCAGGTTAGTCTGCCTGCCTTATAACAACTATTTCGACCCATCTCCTCTGAATTAGCTACACTGAGCATCGTACCGTAACGCAGCTAGGCCGCTTGGCGGTACATCTTTGCCCAGTGGGTGGTCACAAGCCATCGGCCGAAGCCTACCACCAGTTAGTGTCACCTGATTAGCACCACCCGGGGACCACGTGTAGGGTCAAATATTGGGTATTCCCCTACGGACGCGGGTGACTCGGCCCCCAAAATTTAGCACTGAGTTTATTATTTTAATTAGTCAAACACGTAGTTGCTTTTTCACTTTGTTATTTATTTATTATCTTTTGCTTTCCTTAAAAAAGTCAAGCCTTTGCCTTTCGGCAAGGGTTCGTTTATTAAATACCAAACTATCTAACATAACTTAGACAAAAATGAAATTGAGTATGCCGCGGTAACAAAGCACCTTCTACAAAGCGGTTTCCAAATGAGTCGCTTTACAAAAACGGTGGATCCATACATCATCACAGAATAGGAGAGAAAAAAGTATTCAGCGCTCATAACTTGATGAGGTTCGTTAATCAGACGGCCGCAGTACCATATCAGTCGTTGGCACCCAGGGAGATCGTGTTTGGAAACTGCAATTGGGTAATGCTCGCTCTAAGTGCTGCGTTTGCGACTCCCCTCGCCGAACAAAATGTTGCAGCGCTGTGAAAATTCGCTGGAATTGCTGCATGTAAACAATTTATCAATTTCTATTAGCAGAAGGGTTGGAAAATTAATGAAATGACAAAAGGTTCTGTGAAAAATTGAATGAATGGTTTGTTTAAGCGTTTGTAAAATAAAACAAAAAGGTATTGGGAATAATTTCCGTTCATGTTTTTCTTATTGTTTAAAAATACAATGAGGAAGCTACTGTGTAACAACGCTCAGGGATGAAAGGAATATTTAATAGAAAGCACATTATATTTGGTTGCTTTTGAAGTGATGGTGTTTTGGAAATATTTTTACTGTGCGTACAGCTAAGGAGTAGAATTTTCTTCTCGGAGTGTATGTTTCCTATTAGCTGCCTCCTGGGAGCCTTAACTCAAGAGTGAATAGGTAACTTCCAGGCAAGCGAGCTCCATCGTCGACCACATCATCGCTTTCCATCAGGTAAGACCATAGTCAAACGAGAGCCTATTAATAATAAAAAAAAAACATTATTCACAAAACAACGCTCCCGTACTCGTGGTTTGTAGAATCCTTGTGTTCGTCTCTATACATCCAGGAACATGAAAATCGTTTTTAATTTATTCATATCGAAGTGCAGGTTAGCACCTACAAAATAATAACTCCGTGATCCCACACGACAATAGTTCCTACAAACGTATTATTTCTCGTCGTTTTGTGTGCACATTTATTGAAGAGTTCCGTTGCCTACCTCCGAAGTTATTCATCTGATCATCACCAAATTTAAATGGGACCGGTCCGAGAAAATATTCTTCTAACCAAAAAAATAATTATCCAAATCGTTTTAACAATTGGCGAAATTATCGTTGAACAAACATTTTTCATGGAATCCCATCATCAATCAGATCCTAACTTATACCTTCCATCATCAGCTCAGCAACATGAGATGATGATTACCAGACACAAATATCTGAATTGCGATATAAAGTTTATGAAAATCATTATACCTATGTGCTTACAAAATTTGAGGGTTGCCCTCGATTTTCATGGGATCCCATCATCAGATTTTAATTTGGTGACGATGGGATCACGTCAGGAGAATAGCATTTGAAAAAAAAAAAATCGCTCCAGAATTGGCGGAGAAATCGGTGAATCGTAGAACCTCCTCCTTTTTGAAGAAGTCGGTTAAAAATGGTAAACTTCGCAACGTTTACCATAATTTTATTTTAATTTTTTATCATATTCATTTGAATAATGTGAACCTTGTTGTTGATTTATTCAAAACCCTACTATTACATAAAGAAGCTGTCACTTTGGTTTAGTGGTCGCAAGTGCGGCTGCCAAGCGTGGGGTCCTGGGTTCAATTCCTTATTATTAATAACGAGTAATAATTGAGTTCATAATATGTAATAAAACCTCCACACATTATTATTTTTTACTTCAGTACAAGGGGAATATATACGTTAAGGTATATTAAATTACTTTTAGATTTACTGACTCGGAATATCAAAAGGAAATTTAACAGTTTGTTGGTACTACTTTCTTTATCATAAAGTAGAACGTTATGAAAATCTTTTCTGAAAGAAAGAAAGAAAAATGTTTATTTGGGACTCGCACAAAACAGACAGATTTAGATTTAATTAAAACTAACAGTATTACTAAGTCTATAAACTATAATATCTCAGCATAGGCTGCGAAATTTAAAAATAAATAACACAGCGCTGGTTTTATGATAGGGCCTGTGATGCCACGGACGCAGTTACGTAACACATACTAAATATAATAGATACAGATAAAATATAATATAAACATTACGAACCGTCACCGCTAACTCACACTTACTCGCTCGCTTTAGAACACAGTAAAGTGCAATGCAAATAAGAAAAAGCTGACAATATTAATATAAGTATAATGTTTCTAAAATTTAAATGTATATTCATAACAATTAATGTGAGCTATTGTTATTGATCTAAATTATTGTATTAATTGTCTATGGGTTTCATGGCCTGAAATAAATGAATTTTAATTTAATTAAATATTAACAGAAACAAACTCTTTCCTGCACTCACGAAAGACGTTTCTCCTTATGGCTTCTTACCACAAGCAACTGACCAAAGATATTATTTTTTTTTGCCGAAGTTGAAAAGAGGGACATGATTAGGCCAGCTTTGTTTTTAAGTTCTTATGAACCCACATGATGATGCAAGTAATGGATGGATGTATTACATGGACCAATGACCTGGTGATTGTGATGCCGGGAGCACATGATAAGTCTATTATGATAAACTATGCTTGGGGGAAGCCTGTGTACATTACTGTCCACCAGTTGAAGTGTTAAGGCTGATTTTATGAAATATAAAGAATTTAGCAGTCTAAAAAACAGTTACAAAAATAATTTGATTGCCTAAAAACAGCGGTGGTTTTCTGTAAATCTAGTAAGAATACAAGGGTAATCTGACAATAACATAATCTCTGTCAATACGCCAACACTCGTAAGTAAGCAGAGATAATCTAATTAAGAGCAGTGCCGACGTGAGCAAACAATTAACACTAATTCTAACAATTACGGTAAGTTATGTATGTATAAACAAATTAGTAAGATTGAAGTTTCTGTATGTAATGTCAATATAACAGACAGAGATAATGAAAATCTGTTAACCAATATATCTGCCTATATTCTGCCGTTTCCTGAAACCTTTAGAAATTACAAACACGACATTGATATTCCAAAACCAGATAATACCTGTGTATGTATGTACGTACGTACTCGCAATATCCGCCAAGTTGGGAGGCTGCGAGCTGTAATGTGCCTCGCATCACAGTTATTACGAACCCCCGTCAGGTTCTAATGGAACACTGACTTTCGGAATGTTCCAGACTCCGAATGAAACTTGGAAAGGATTTAATTAGTCGAGCGTGAGACGTGTTTTAATTTCACGTAGTTGGCTTCTTGGTTCACTTTTTGATAAGATTAGATAGGTACTTTTATCTTTAAGCGGGGAAGTCGTAAATAATTTAGTAACTGTAGTGCTTACATTAATCAAAGATTAAAAGCTTTTTATTTACACACGTCTTTTTAGCCTAAGCCATTCAAATGTGTATCTACCAAATTTCAGCCTCATTTTCCTCTCAACCCTTCAACATATCATGCCTAAACCAAAAATCGTTCAATAAGTAAAAATTACGTGTCGTGTAATCAGCGTTTAGTCAGCGCTCAGCGGTGTGCGCCGGGCGGTAAGCGTGGCTTACGCTAGCTTTATTATTGTTGTTTTTAGGCAGTTTTAATTTGTTACGTTTTTAATTGCCATGGTCTTCGCGAAGAGATTCATTCAAACTTACAAACACTGTCATGTGGACAGACCGGTCGTTGTGGTGATGCTTGGGGGAAGCTATGTCCAGCAGTGGACGTCTTTCGTCTAATATATCAATGCAGACAAAATGGAGGGACAGTTCACTTTACGCTCACACCATCAAAGTATTCACGGTGATGTGTTCACAGAACTGACCGGCTGGACGTTAGCGGATAAGCTTGTTACTCCGTTATTGTTTTCACACCCAACATCAGCCAATCAATCATCCCTATTTGATTACAAAGGCGAACTCCCTTCCAAGTTTTCAGTCACACGTGCTTCGTATTTCTTCTGCTGATACGATATCTCAACAACATTATCATTAGTGCCACGAACTACCCGCACTACCGGACCATCCCCGCTAACTAGTAGATTATGTTAATCTCTAGACGAGACTATGACGCTATGTTGCAGGATGTACCACCCAGGGAGAAGTTAACGATCATAATTAACATAATCCAGACTAATATTCAATTGCTATTATCTAATTGATATCATTATACGATTTTCTAAGAATAGTAAACAATTCATATCAAGTATACATACTAAATACAAAAAGTACTACGACTATATATATTCTTCATACCTACTTGTAAACACTTTGTATTTACGTAAATGAATAATTCATTTATTAGGACTGTTCCTGTAATTTAAAGGATTTTTTATGTAGGTTTGAAAATATGGCCGATTTAAATCTGTCTCGCAACGGTATATTTATCATCATCATTTCAGCCGAGAGACGTCCAGTGTCGTGCGTCTTGCGTCTAGCGGACACCGCGGTCTTCCTCTGGTCATCGGTCCACCTCGTGGCAGGACTTCCAACACTTCGTCTCCCGGTACGCGGTCGCCGCTCTTCTTATTAAGAAGTACTTATAAATCGCTGTTGATACAAGTAATAACAAAAGTCTTATGAATTATTTACTTAGTATTTTTGCCAGCATGGTAAGGTAATACTAGAAAATAAACTAGAAGGAAACAAACAACGAAATAAATGAATATTTTGATTTTATCAGTACACATTATTACTACTATTATATTCTTGTTGTGATACTAAAATGATATGCAACTTTGCATCAGATTTATAGTACAGTCAACAAAGCAATTCGGTATGCAGGCAGCTAACTTGCAACTACTTACAATGTTGTGAATGTGCTAAGTATACAATTATTGTACACCACACTCGTGAGTATGTCATAAGCTTAAAAAGTTACATATTAGAAATAAATATTGGCAAGTCGAGTGGAAAAAGAAATATTTTTGCCTGTATACTAAATAGCTTATTTCAATCTTATTTTAGAATTGCTCACAGAATAATATTTCTAACGGACATAAAGGATATCTTCCGTTTCCCTAATTGAAAATATTTCAAAGTTCACATTAGAATTTGCCACTTCAAAATCTGTCACATCCCACGCTCTCCGTACGTTACGCACGATTGAGTTCGCTTCATTATCAAACGCGTGGGTTTCCGAAATCCTTCCGATCTGAATCCTGTCAGCCCACGCTTTTGTGGATTGCGTGCAAATGTGGAATTGTGCCATTTTAGATTATGATTGCTTGATGTTTTGTGATTACTTGTTGTAAGTGATTGTAAGTTCAAAATTCATTTTTCAAAACTCCGGCTATCGTTTGTCATCAATTCCTACTAAAATAGGAGCTAAAAGCAAGTGGCGGAACACAATTAAGGAGAAAGTTTTGAAATATTTCGGTTAAAATCTATGACTGAACCAAATAACACCCACCAACTACAACTGCATCAGGCAACTTTACAAAAGACTTTTTTGTAACTTGTTTGCCGTGTTTTTGATACAAGTTTGTTTCAGCCAAACGTTCACACCGCTACAGCCAGATCTTGAACAAACCTGTAGACACAAAGCTGCCTCCACAAACAGAGGGCAGGGTAGCACACATCGGATGGGTTTTAGTCAGTAAGAGTCTGACACTCCCTCCTGCTTCACCCAGAGCGGGAGGAGTCATTTGATGATTTCCCATCCTTAAAAAATGCCACCTTGCTGAGACCCCGAGCGCTGGCAGAGAGCCAGGTCCGACTATAGACCTAATCACGTGCCAGTTAGCTGATCAAGACGCGCGCGTAACCATAAGTTTTGTTTTTTAGATTAGGTTTGTAAAATTTTCTGTTTTGCTATTTTAAAATTCCATAAGTGTAAATGGGTATTGGTCTTGCAACTTATAGGAAATTAAGGGATTTATTTCGAAAACATAAGTGTGTTTGATGGGCAGTTTTTAGAATTGCGAGTGACAAGACTTAATTTAGTAAATAATACTTGTTTTATAAATTCTCAATTTATAGCAAACTAGCTTCTGCCAGCGGCTTCGCCCGCGTGGTCGCTAGGGAACATACTCCCAGGATAAAAGTAGCCTATGTCCTTTCTCAGGCTCTAACCTACCTGTGTACCAAATATCATTTGGTTCAGTAGTTTTGGCGTGAAAGTGCGACAGATAGACAGACAGAGTTACTATCGCATTTATAATATTAGTAAGGAAGTTAGGATTAAACGGGTTTGTCCAGAAGTGGTATGAATTGATTTGTTGTGGAAATGTTGTAAAATACTAATGCTAACTTTTTAATTTATAAATCCAAAAGTGATTGGTCTGTCTTTCTATAGATTGTTACCTTTCTACGAGTATGTCTTAACGATATATATCAAACTTGGAACACGGATAGGCCATGTCCTGGAATAAGACAAAGCATACAATTCATCTCGGGAGTATGTGACCTTGGGATCATTTTAGATTTTTACGCTAGTGAAGCCGCTGGCTACTGGCCGCTGGTATAAAATAACAACACCTTGAAGTACAAATATTAGCCTAAAGTTACGTTTATTCAGTTAATTCAACGGGTATTTTCTAACTAATTTACTCATCACAACATCAGTTAATATTCTCATAAAACTCGCTCTAATACAAACTTCAAAGAAATCCTAATTAACTTTCTCTCTAAATACGAAATCCGGCTCCCATGTGTGCGGATAAACAATGCTCTTCGCGTAACGAACTAAACAAAATAAACTACAACCTACACAGTAGGTACACACATTGTAAAAATACATTATTCTGTGGAATCCTCTCATTTTCCCCGACACGCCTCTGGCTAATAAATACGCCTTTAATTTAATTCCATACAGCGCTATTTCGCTTTTAATTATATCATTAGCAGTATGTACGGCGCCGGTTAGTGCACGTTCATTATGAATTAGTGGCACGTGTTACTTTGAATTTAAGTTATCGTATTGTGTGGAGTTTAGGGTAAAAAAATATGAAGGATCTTGGTGTTGCCGTAACTTGAAAAACGTACTTGCCCGAACGTGCAAGCCGAGTGTTGAATCAAACTTTTCATCGACAAAAATGATGAATATTCAAATAAAGTTATTATATTAATTAATAAACTTATCTTTAGGGATTCAGAAGAATAAGATAAAAGTTTATGCGTTTTCTGTCAGTAAATTTAATTTTAATTAGTAGAATTTGCATGATTAGCATTTTAATACAACAGCAAAATTGATATTGTGACAATTTAGCTATTATTAAAATAGCTTGTATAAATACTGAATTTGGTGGTGGTATGGTAAGTCATACCACCACATAATTATTTGGCTGGGCTTAAGAGAGTAATAACATTCATTTCTCAATCTAAATAATAATATAAAACGTAGCTGTAATAGAAATAGTAAAATTTGTTCATAATGGTATAATTAAATAATTCCCGAAAATGACCCCGTAACAGATTTTGCGTTTATAATACGATGTATATATAGGTAATATGATTGTGCACTAAATCTCATGTAACAACTATAGTTCGAACAACAGCAATTACGTTGGACCAGCTAAATCTCCGAGTGGGTCGGTTTCTTTGGCTGGTGAGCACAGTGATCGCCATCCCCTGCGGCCGGGAGCCAGTGCCTCTGCCTGCACGCGAGCGTTTTGCCAAACAACTGGCTCTCTCTTGTACCATTACATAGGGGGCTAATTTATAGGCGGAAAACGACTAACAATGGGTTAAATGTAGTCAGGTATAAAATCCAAGAAAAGACGGTATTTTTTTTAGACTTTCCATATCTGTATTTATTGTTGTTATTATAATCATCAGACATTTGCCTATCAGACTGAAACTGTTTATCATTACTCCATAGCATTATACCGATTTCAGGCGCAGTCTCATGAATCTTCTCTGATATAATCTTGTTTCCATAAAAAATTGAAGTAAAATGAGTATTCTACCAAAAAAAGTACAATTTTCAAATTATAATTAAAACTTCACAAATAGCATTAAAGTAAAGAAAACTAATACCAATAACTCTTTTTACAATCATTAATAACCATTGCCCACACCTTATGCCTCGCACCACTCCCACCAGTAAACTACAGAGTACATACATCGCCTACAAACAACTTGTATTAGTTTCAATGCAATCTGAGTCTGAGTATTCGATGCAATGCCGTTAAGTGCTGTTTGTGCCGAGCTTTACAAAGAGCCGGACTCCGGTTACCAAGTATTTTGTAACTCAAATGGATACGAGTTCGATTGTAACTGTTGGACTGAAAGCACTGTCGCTGGAGTTTCTTGCAGAAACTCTCTGAGCTGAACAGAGAAACTTACTGTTCGACAAGTCCCTGTTTGCTGGTGGTATTAGATATCTTTATTACCCGATAGCGGCAGTCTTATGGAGAGTTAGGTTAAATAAATCGTTTTCTGAAAGCAAGGTAATCGTGACACGAATATAATTCACGATAAAATTGTGAGTTGAATTTGTTCTTCTCTTTTGATGTTTAATTTTTCAGTCAAGTATCGCTGGAAAGACTTGATGTTGTCGATGTACTTTTCTTGAACCAATCCCGACGATCCTCATCCAATCTCTATCGTCTAAGACAATAATGTCGCTTCTATGCCAGATGACCAAAACTTCCACTTCCTGTCCGCGTTCGTCACTCGAGCACCGCCTTACTCCACCTTCTATCATCACCGCGACTTGAGAAGTGTCTTGCCCAGCTCTATATGAGTCCCGTAATAACTTCCGTTTTTTATTGTTTGTGTTTTTGTACTGTATTGTTAGTGTTATACAGTATTATAGTGTACGACAACACACGGAAATCCACTATGAATGAATACACAGATGTGTACAGCTTAATATAAGCGTATAATAGTAAGCATCGTCTCATGCACTGTAACACTATCCTGCTTCTGAGTAAAGCCGGCTTTAGACCCAAGAGACAACTATGTCGATAGAGAGATGCTATGATTTCAACGGACAAATAATTCCTAAGAACCCATTGTCTCTTAGCGAACAACAGTGAAATCATCAACCCATCGGTAAGTAGACCCTACTTATGAAATTATGTAAACGATAATGTGTAGTGTGAATAAAATAATAATTCCTGGTTCCACAGTACCCGGGGTCGTCGATTTACTGAATAACTTTATTTTTGTAACACACAGTAAATTGTGTTCTTGCTTACAAAGAGTATTTTTCCTTACAAACGTCTCTTGGGAGGCGAGGAATATGTTGTAAACGGTTTCCTGTTGCTTCAATTATGTGTTATCCTTCCTAGTTCTTGTGGGATAAACTATGTGGCGATGATTAAATGAGACTGTCTGACTGACACACTTGATAGTTCGAAAGTGCCTATAAAATGTTTTATTGAAACTGTTAAAAGTTTTGAGTTTGAGTGAAGATAGAAAATTACAATGAAGTTAGGTCCGATAAAGAATTATCGCTGTCACTAACTGGAAAAATAAAACTGTTTTTCGTTATATTCAGAAATTATTCTTCTTAAAGCTAGCTATAATACTTCCTAGCGCTGAGACAGATTTTTCAAGTAATTTTTAATCCTGGCTTAAAATAAGATTTCCTCTAGAAAACTGCTTACCAACCAGCCAACATCAAATCATCTGTAATCAGGCATTGTAGCAGATATTTTGTTGTGGTGGAATAGTCTCAAATATTAATTATAAGGAGCTCGGAGCAAAACCAGGCAGCCATTTGTTCAACAAATTATGTACATAAATTAGACATAATCGTCGAGCCGGCTGCGCTCCTAGTGACATAACCCCCTAAATGTGGAATTTAAACGAAACATTATATTTTTACTACTACTTTGTACCAGGGCTGTCGGGTGTCAGGATTTAGCGGATTCTCGTGAGCTGCACGCTTTACTTGCATTTATTTGGTGCAACTGATTTGGTGGGTATTTTATTAGACTCTTTTTCCTTCGAGTGCAGTCGTGTCTACTATTTATTTTTTATTATACGTAATAGATCATGTAGCATACACAAATGATCTAGGTATTACAACTGTTCTTATTAAGATAAGCACTTAGGAAGGCTAAGAACAGGGCAGGCCAGAAACTTTGAGGAAATATTTGCGAGGAAAATCAACAGCAGTGTTTACACACAGCTAATAGTTGGTTTTAGGTTACTATCTTTATTGAAAAAAAAACCTCCAACACCGTAAAATGTAATACAATTTCAAATATCTGCTAATAAATCCTGCCAACTAAGGCACAGATCAGGGGCATATTAAAATAAACAAACTAATCGGACGGTAAGGTAATTATAGAAATCTAAATCTAAATTGATATGACTGAGCCATTTTTAAAACATACGGGAGTGTTCTGTGGGAAAAACTGTCGCTATTTTCACAAAACCTAGGATGAGAAGTAAAGCCAGGTCATTGGTTTACAAGAGTAACTATAGTTTCGACATTATTTTAATTTTACATTATTAGCAACCTTTTTCATGCATCCACTCCGTCCAATGGTGAAAACAGTAATAAAATCCATTAAGTAGTTGTTTTTATCGCGCACAGACAGACATACAGACGCAGCTTTGGGATTTTATTATAATAGGTACGTAGTGATTTGTTTAAATGGAGTGAAGTGGTTGGTTATGAAAATGTTCTAAAATAATCAATTAGTGTGGACACTAATTGATTATTTTAGAACATTTTCATGAACCTTTGAAGTAGTCTACTATATGCTGCGGTCAATGTGGCAAAAATTGATAATTACTAGACACTTCCAAGAGCAGTCCTGAGAGAACTAAATCACAAAATTTTCACGCCACCGAAAAACCAGCTCTGTATGTTTTGAAGTTGGCCAAATATTAATGTTACTGATTTCGTCCACGTTTGCAATGTTCGATTGATGGACCATTTGCTTATCGGAAAATATGCAGATAGCTCCGACGAATGATGAATTCTTTGACAGTTGCTACTACGACTGACGCCTGACTAACGCTACTAAGAGACAAAGTGCCATTCTATCAGCGAATGCGGTTGTCTAGAGCCTTGATGCGACGTGCACTCCACTTCAGAAAACCCTCATTCAATACACGAAGACTGCAATCATATAAAAATGCTATCATATCCCGTAAAACAGTACTTACAGTAACTTCTATATTTGAACTTCGCTCTCAAAATAATTAATAAACAACAAACAGGTCATTCTAGGTGTGCGTTACTCGTTTTAATCGCAGTCGTCAGTCAGTCACTGACGACAATCAATTTGTCGGCACGTCAATTAGACGTGATGGTGGTCGTTAAACCGATCGGCCATTTGATGGCTTTTTTATTTGGAGAGGCGGAGAGTTTTTGGAAGGTTTGGTAAACTTGAGACGGTAGAAAGCGTCGTGAGTTATCACTATTCACTGCATCGAAAGATGTGCTTGTGTGTAAGTATACTTGAGTAGTTTGACGGTGTTGATAACACCGAGAATTCAACTGTTACATCAATTTACAAAGGTTAAGAAATAGTCATAAATGTACATAATTATTTAATTTCTCACCAGATTACAAAATAATGCTGCATCATTGTTTAATACTAGTGGTTTAATATAGTATGTCAGGATGTCGAGCTTGATTTGTTCACCAGCAGTGTTAAAAAAGTTAAGGAAAGTTTGACTGATCGTTTCTTGGTGCTTGATCACCGTTTTGAGTTGTTCGTTGTTTTTCTTTCTTGAGCGTTGAATACTGTATTAGCGTGCTAGCTGTTTTCGTTTAATTGTTTTTATTATTAAAATAACATGCATGTGAAAACTTGTAAATGGCCATTTTTTACATATTATTACTTTATGTTGTTTTGTATTAGCTGTAAGTTTTCCTAAAATTAATAAATAAAATAAAATAAATAAATAATCATTCCTTTTGTAGCTTCATACCGAAAAGTTTTCTTTACAGAAAACCTTTACACTATCTCGTGTAAGCCAGTTTAAAATTTTCAACTTAGACAGTGACATAAACATCAGAGATAATGATTGCCAAAATGTTTAGGATAGACCATACGTGCCAATAGCATATCTACATATTAAAACTTTGACAGTCGATATCGCTCATAGAATATCACGTTGTCTGGGCTTTCTGCTTTAACGAAGTAACGCTGTTCATTCTGTTACAGATGTCGACAATTATCATTATGAACAAGATTCCTTGGTGGTGACATTTACAACTGCACAGCAACGAACTTGTCGATAATGACCTCAAAAAGTCCTACATTACCTTCTTACGAATTATATTTTATATCTTACTTCAATTTGCGCTGAGACATATCTAGTTCGCAGATGATCACAGTGACCGAGTTACCCGCGCCAGGCGTGTGGATGCGACATACCTTTTAATTTGGGCCCTTTTCTTAAACGAGCCAAAACCAAGACTTAATTTGGAGAGTCTCACTGCTGAATCAAAAATTCTAAGCGATTCTTTCAAAGTCTGTAATATTCTACACCTCGTTGTATGAAATACTAGTTAACTAGTATGCAGTTTTTGTGAAAGGGATTGTTACGTTTTTTCGAGAGGATCCATTAACCTTAATTTTGTCAAATTAGGGTTCAGCTTTTGAAATTAAATTAATGTATTGATATTGTTATTGACGCGCAAGACCGGTCGTTGTGGCGACGCTTAGGGGAAGCCTATGTCCAGCAGTGGACAACTTTCGGCTGATATGATGATGATTGGTATTATCTATAAATGGGCTGCCCTTTAAAATAGATAATAATACTGAAATCATTTATCCGATGTCAATAAGCTTTAATCCAACCAACGTAGTTTACAATAGCTTTGATGGCACCGACCGTTGAGAAATCGTTTCTTTTTTAATAAAATAGAACTTATAGTTCAGTAACAAGACAAAAAAATCAAGCGTTTCCATAAAAAGTCTAAAAACATTTATAGGATAATATTGAAGGCTCTTTTGCTACGTGCATAACCGACGAACACATTTTCGTATTTCAAAATGCTTGTGCTATTCAATTCGAATAAAATATTCTTTAAAAACAAAAGGAAATCACAGAAACAACAAGTGTTTTTCTTAAAGAACATGGCCAGTGATTCCTTTTTAAGCTGTCCCATAAGGCGGGAACATAAGCTGATAGGAATTGCCTCAATATTATGAGCATCGCTGAGGGCAGTGTATCGGAAATGTGCAGTAATCTACGACAATTGTTGGTGCGCAAATCTTTGAACTGAGCGGAGATGTCATTTAACACTGTAGATTCTTTGATACAATCAATGATAGAAAGTATTAAAGTTAGAAGGGATCATGCTCTCTTATAGTGTTTTTAAGGTTCCGAAAGTCCGTATAAAAAACTGGACCCTTTAAGGATGCCTCGTATGTCTGTCTACAAGTTCTGTCAGGGCTTATTGCGAGTGTCTCAAATAGAGTTTTACCATTTTTTTTAATCAGCATAGTCTGTCCTACTTCTGACTAAAGGTTTCCCTCACTCTTTTTATTTCTCTTTTTTTTAAATTAAAATAAACAAATTACCACGTCACACCAAAAAAACACAAGCAAAATGACCTAATTGGCTATCAATACAGCAGTCAATAAGGTCACGACTCGCGTGAAGGGTGTCAGAGGCCAGCGCCAGTAATTAACTGTGGACGGCGACTCGACACAACACCATTAAAAACTTCGTCTGACGTCTCGTCGGGCCCCGAAACTTACGAGTTTCGACTTTTTTACGATCATATGTTATTAGTGTTGCAAATTGGACTTGTGGCTGGCAAAGGGGTTTAATTTTGTTTTGGTTAAAACAGAAATGTCTTACGATCAACGGATTACATGCTAATACGGCACTGGCTTTTGTAGATCTTTGGCTGTCGTCACGGATAGCCAGATCAGAACCCAGATAAATCTGACTCCAGTCTTGCCAAGGAGTACCATATTACCTAGTAAATGGGTTGTGGAGGTCTGGTAGGCAGCCGCTTGACATAAGATCCTGGTATTCAGCTGAATCCGGTTTGACTGGAAGCCGACCCCAATATAGTAGGGAAAGGGTAGGCAGAACTTGATGATTTTAATAAGGCTGCTCGCTTACCGGTACCTACTTGTGATAAATACGACGTTCTAGTTTTTCAATTTCAATATTACTATTCACGTATGTTTGTAGAATAGTATCATCAATCCAGGGCGTAATCATCTATGAATCAATTTGGAAGTTTTATTTTGCTTCGGCTTACGTGGCACTATGGAGTACGTTTAGAAATTTCTTGGTACTCAAGGTAATTCCAGTCCCAAGTTCAGCAGATGAATGAATAGAATAGGAAAACAAACTCTCAGCTATCTCAGCTTAGGTTTTTTTTTCTGACCGTTCAGTTCCCCAGAATTTCTTGTGAGTTCCAAGTAATAACACTCATTTTACGATGCAAATGTAATTAAACCAAACTATACTATTCATCGCTCATGCTTCCATGCAGTTCTTATGACACTGGTGTCACAAAAACGCTAAAATTTCATTAAGAGTTTAAAAGACTTGCCGACAATAATTTGCAATTTGGTTTTAAGCGATATTTTCATTAAACTATTTATTGTGTTGTACAGCGTCGCTAGAACTTGTACTTCGATCAACAAGATTTAAGTCCTTTCAGAATATTTGTATCAAGGCGAATCCAAAATTAGAGTCAAACTAGCAACAAATGATATTTTACTTCCAATCCAATGATGTCACCATGATCATTGACAGTCATGTTCAACGCTCTTAAAAGTATGGGCCTTTTCTTTTGCGTGCTTTTTTTTGTGCGAGTTTCAACTAGTACCGCAGTCTTTTCATCATAAATTATATCATTCACGTAGATAAGGTCAATAAACAGATGCGTGTTGATCTTATCTACCGACCCTCCTGAATTAGTTATTCTTGCTGACACTGGAAATCCCAAAACTACTTTTTTATAAAAAAAACAAAGGTGGAAGTAAGTACCTACGAGTACACTAAACTAATGCAGTGCGTAATCGCATATTCTGCAAGTTTAGTTTACAAGTATGTGTTTGAAAGTATCTCATGTGCTCAACAGTAACTGTGGAGGCTTGAGTGAAGTTTGAGTAACTAGATTTTGGAGATGTTTGCTGAAGTAGTTAGTAAAACTTGTTACTTTTGACTTCAGGTACAAAAAGATTAATTTACCCGTCAGTATTATTTCATTTTGAAACGGACTTGTCTACTTTTACGTGACTAACAACATTCCACACTTATGATCTGTTTGAGAGAACACTACGTCACGTTACCGCACGACACTAAAGTAATCCCAACACAGCTTTCCATTTTAGAGAAATCTTTTGTCCATCATACACTTTACAATGCAAATGCATTGTAAAGTAAGTTACGTTGCAAATCGTCGGAATTATAAATATAGATCCGACAATTTGCAACTCACTTAATAGAATGTAGCATTGAGCGTCCGACGAAAATGCCTTCAGTGCTCAGCTCAAGTAATTCCTTTGTGTGCAGTTTGGCAAGCTATTGAGCATGCCAATTCACGCCAAGCCCTGGCAAACTGTTTGCAGTATAACATGCATAGTAAACAAAATATTGATTTACAGAAAAAAAATCTGCCATATCGTGTTTAAAATTCAGCACATGATGTTGATGAATTCAGCACTGTTAAGAAGTATCTGATGCACTTATGTAAAGTAGGATACGGATAGCTAATTTTGAATTAATCAAGTTCGGAGTATAAGCTGTAATAAAGACGATTGTTGCATAATCTTATAGCTGTCTCATTGCAGAAGTTAGGTATGGTTTTAGTCACATAGGAAAATGCGAATATTTGTGCCACGTTTCCTCGCAATGTTGTATTCGGACACTGAAAAAGCTGTATAGTTGCAGGTCTAGTTTCAAACTACAAGCACAAGGACTTATAACTATAATAAGGGAAAAAACTGCTGTTCTAAAGCTTCATAACTACTTTCTAAAGTGCTGGAAGAAGTTCGCGAACCCATCTACCGACGTGGGCGCTCTGCAATCTAAACGTTGTTGTGAAGTGAAGTCAATAAGTTTTGTAATTCCCTCTTGCCTTGCTGAATACTTATTAATCAATACTCCAGTAATTTGTGTTTAGTAAGCAAACTCAACGCTTTTTATAAGGAATTTGAAGAAGTTGACAAGGTGTGAACAGTTACTTTGGCGAAGTAGCCAATTAATGAAGTGTTCGAAAGATATTTTCTTGTAAAGTTATTTTTTTGATAAGATCTGAGAGCACTTAAATGTATTTTTATGAAGTGTGAATATTTTAATAGTCAATTAATTATTTGTTTTGCTTATTTTATTAAGTTAAGATTTTATTAAGAGTTCTCACTTTATGAAGAGTAATGCATCACTACAAAAGCAGACTTAATAAATATTAGATAAAGGGACTTCTCTGGAACTCGTTCGAAATTATTTTATTTTTTGTGGAGTTTCGGCGCAGTCTAGCCAAGTCACCACTTTGTAAAATAGATAGAAAAGTAATTTATTTTGCAAATTCTATTAAAAATTCACGCTAAAAGCTTATCAAATAACGTTGCAAACGGTCTCAGCGTCCTACTGTCAGAAAAAATAATAAAAACTCGCAAAGAAAAGGCTACGTTTTAAACCGAACTCTATGGCATTTGGATTTTTTAATATCAGTTGGATCTGACTGAATATAGCAAATTGACGAAGAAATAGTAAATTGAGTAATGTCGAGTCACGAACACACTCGCGTTCTAACAATTCAAATAATTTGATAGTTTAAAAGTCTGAGTTTTGAAGAATTCTGGAGACAATTAAAAAGTATCAAGTCCCTTCGTTAGTTCTCAGTCACTAACACTGTCAATTCAATGAATAAAATGATTAGGTAATAAAGACATGGCCTAGTAACTGTAAGAGAGGTTCACTAGTAAGCTATGAAAAGAGTCTTAGTAAAGGCACAACATGTAATAAAATTCTATAAACATGTATTGTAGTAAAAGCACTCATATGTTTTACTTTTACTTTGGGACCAAACTTTAATTCGCGAAAGAAACAATCAGTTTATGAGAACATTTCATCTAATGGACACACAAAGGATCCCTTTTGAGGTTTGCGTTCATTCTAAAACACGTTATTATTATGGAAAACGGAAATGTATCTACAAGTATTCGGGTATTCCCTCTAGTGAGAACAGGCAACATAAAATAACTCCCCCAATTTTACCCACATAGATAAACAAGTCAAACATGTCAGACCTCATACAGCAATAAACCGCCTAAAGTAAGGAACTTATTAATTTTCTCCCAGTTTCCATGAGTTTTTAATGAGAAGACTCGCTCGCTACTTTATATTAATTAAAAGTTAGCGGTATATTAATTTATTCTCATCAGCTGTATCAAACGACTTAAGAGCTTCAGACCTCTTACAGGACCTTCTAAATAGACTTTAAAAACGTGATATTTGTATTTTCGTAAATTAACTGTCACTTTTTACTATGGCAGTACTTTTCTTTTTAATTTTATACTAAGTATCTCCGCCGATTGACACAAAGGCTCTCACAAAGCAGAGGACCAAATCGTTTAAAACGTTCGCATTCGCGTTTTAGTCGCATTCTGTCAAAAATTTATGAAAATTGTGGCTTTTTTGACGTTTCGAGTAGCTGTAATTTTTTTTTATATACAACTTGACTTTTTTTTTAATATACTACATGTGATTTTTTCTTTTCTTATATACAATGACTAAGTATTATAATTATGAAGTATTATAGCCAGATTGTATAACTCTTGGTTTTGCGGTGCTATCGATCAAAGATCGTTCTTCGGCCGAACGTTCTTCGATCGAGTGAAATAAATACCCCACACCAAAGTCATTTAGCCCAACTTCCTAATAACAATACCTACACCCCCCGATTATGATGTATCCCCATTTGAGGTGGGGACACCTCATAATCTTCAGAAAATCCTAACATCATCAAATTACTTAGAAAACGTAGCGTCAGTTTAATTGAACTTAGTAGTTGTCGAGACGAGAGCTTCCGAACAATTGATAGCTCCCTGGACTGGAGTGCACCGCACACTAGCCGGACTCGGCAGTTCAGGCACGTAGCAATAGTGATTTGGAATTGTACCCCAATTGGGTAATTATGCCACTTGGTGGATGCATGCGGTTTTGTTTTATGACTTGGTTTTTTGGTGGTTGGTGTTAAAAATATTGATAGCAACCAAGGTCGTTCTGTGTATTAGTGATCAATCTGAGTTTTTTCTGAGCCTTTCGGAAAGCACGTTAAGCCGTTGGTCCCGGCTTGAAATTGAACATCTTTGACAGTCATTGCGGGTAAGTCAGAAGGCAGAAACGCTGACAATAATCATGCCAAGGTTACATTACCCAGTAACCTTCTGTTTTGTGGGGGTCAAAAAGATAGTCCTTCTATGTAAAATACTGGTATTCAGCTGCGGCTGGAAGCCAAACCGAACAGGTTGATTGTTTTTTTTCTGGTAGTTGTGGAATTTTTCTACAGTCAATACACTCCAAACAAAGAAGTGACATCATCACAACGTCCCCATATCACATTCACAACTCAGTAACCAGCGTTAACTCACTCGTCCTTTTTACAACTAGAAAGTGACTATTTAACTCAACACCCGTACTAAACAGTGGGTCAGAGCTGCTTGTCATAAAATTTAGAGACCTTAAATCTTAGTAACCGAACTGGAAACAGGGCTTGTAAATAAGCAATAAAACGTGTTTGTCTTTGGCACCTTCTTAAACGCTTATGTTAATTTCCTGCAACTGGATCGCACAGTACACCTTGACAAGACTGATTGCAGATTTTCTGGCTTCTGACTATCCCAAACGACGGTCAAGATTTACAATTGACAGCCGGTATGGGCTTCACGTGCTTTCCGAGGCACGGAAGAGTCTCGGTATGTAAAAAATGGTCACCCACCCACAGACCGACCTCGACAGTTGTTGCTTTACTTCGAAAATAGGAACATGCGGCTGTAATTATAAGCTATTTTAATGACAAGTAGATAAAATAAAACAATATTTACGCACGATTTAATAACACTACACGCCCATATCAAAACCCAACCTAATGACTGCCATTACATACAAAAACAACATACACAAATAAATACGAGCTATTTGTTGTTCCTGATTATCGATATAATCCCCCCCTGACAAATAAACGAGCAATTTGCTTCACTAAATCTGATTTCCATTCTATTGTGCGTGCGATACAATTCAATCACCTGATTGGCCGGTCCTCTCCGACTCCTCGAGTTAGAAAGCGATGAATATAGTATCTTTAGACAACATAGTAACAGAAGCATCTTGAAGTTTACATTGTTAACAACTCGCAGTGGATCACTTAATAAAGATTAAATTTGAAATACATTTACATACTTCGTAGTGCGTTGTCTGTTTAATATGTCGACGTGGAATAGTTTTAATAAATTGTAGTTAGGTACTTTTCGAGTTGTTTAAATAGGTAGGTAATGGTGAAATCACGACTTCAGTCGGTCGAACTCACCATCATCATCATCTTTTCTGCCGAAAGACATCTACTGCTGGATATAGGTCTTGCCCTACTGTCATCACTTCGATCGGTGGTCCAGTGCATTTCACATCCAGTATATTCCTGCCGCCTTCACCAAGTCATCGGTTTTCATAGTGGGAGGCGCTACAACAACTCTGCGTCTTCCGGTAAGCAGACACTACTGCAGAACTTTTCGACTCCATCGACTATTGTTTTACGAGAAATATGATAGAACACACAGTGCACTAAATGTTACATTTTACGTTCTACATTATATGATAATTATTAAGTGATGATATAATAATATGTTTAATAATTCATGGAAATTTACCAGCCCATCGTCAGTTACATACCAACCGAAAAAATAATTTCATTTCCTCAGCCAAAATCTGGCACACTCAATCTTAGAACGTGCTCCATTTGTCACACTATGGTAAAACAAAAGGTCCGGTATTTGGTTCTAACAATTCATTTGTGTCTTTCTGTAACTCTTATCGCAAATCCAATATTATCTGACTTAGTTAACAGAGGCCATTTCAGGTCACCGCACATTCCAGACAGATTGCTGTTTGGACACAAAATTATTATCAGCCATTTGGAACGTCCACTATAGCCGAATTCATGACTATGGCGATTCAACATCTCATTTTTAACAACCAATTCTCAACCTTCTTGCTTCGGAATAGAACTACAATTAAACAAGATGCCTCACTTGAAGTATCGCTTCATTTTTGCATGTACCGTGTAATAAAAAAAACTGAACATCTCGCCCCAAACGATCCTTAAGCCTTGGCTTGTTACCATAACTAGATATAACCAACGCTATCTAGTTCTGGTTAACAAAAGTCAACCCTATTGTTTACGAACACAGTTGAAAATAGGATGCAGTGAAATGCAAAAATAAACTGCATGAACCAAAGTATGAGTGCACATGAAACCTTCCTAACTTCCTTGCAATATGGTTGAAAACTTTGGGAAGCAGCTGTAAAATTTTTTGAAGTATTTAGCCTCCCGCCAGCGCGTCAATATAGCGTACTGGCAGGAGTGACGTCTCCGGCCGTTACAGTGTGTTTACACCGCAGTTACCGTTGTTTCCCACTGTAATGTGCTCTTGAGGCCACCAAATAAGTGGCTTGAAATCTTAAACTGAACAGATCTCGCCATGTATTGGGGATTAAAGTCCGAAATTTTACGCGTCGTGTAGCAGGATTGCGAAACTTTCTTTTTATGTGATAGGTTTGGCAAACACGACGAACGCTACCTGACGTTTTGTATTTTTTTACCACCACCTACAAACACTTCAAGTTCCAAAAGTAATACTGATTCTACACGGATTTGGAATCACTTTGGATATAAAAGCAATTTGTTAACTTATCTATCCAATTACCTAGTTGACAATTCACGTGACCCATGAGCTAGCTTTTATCGTGGTAATACCGTTAACCTTTTTTGGAAAATCTCGTACAACCGTCAAGTAAAATACAATTGCTATTAAAAGAGCAAGTTCATTTAAAAATATAGGCGTATCGGATTGTTCGCAGGATATACGTTACGAATTCATAGGGGCTCTCATTGTGCACGCCACTCGTAAACCTGCTTTACTGCCTACCTCCGATACCTTCACGCCTTCTTATAGCCTGTATTGGTATGGAGGACACACTGGGTATCTTCTAAGGCCTCTGCCTGGGGTTTTGCGAGCAGTGGGGCGGCGGCGCGGGCGCGGCAGGATTTTATGTGTGTAATCAAATGGAGCGACCCTCGGTAAGAGAGGCGCGGTAGCGGCACGTTGGCGGGTAACGAGCGGTGCGCGTCAGTCGAGCGGTGACTGCCCGCGCGTCTGCATTGCAGTGTTTTGCAATTTATTTTCTTCTTTTGCCCACAATAAATCGAGCGTTAAGAATAAATTTGAATAAAAAAAAATGTTTTCGCCGTTGTTTAGA
This sequence comes from Lacanobia oleracea, assembly GCA_950371165.1. Taxonomy (NCBI): domain Eukaryota; kingdom Metazoa; phylum Arthropoda; class Insecta; order Lepidoptera; family Noctuidae; genus Lacanobia; species Lacanobia oleracea. The sequence goes on along the minus strand of OX493387.1, from coordinate 29,963,788 downwards.
CATTTCGTTTGCGAATAAAAACAAATATCTCGACGACACAACTACGAACACAACACTACGCCGCTATAGTGCCGCGCGATCTGCCCGCTGGTTTCGAAAACGTCTACATTGCCCGCCCAGCTCCCGCGCCGCCGCCGCTGCCGCCCCGCTGCCCGCAAAACCAGAGACAGAGGCCTAAATATTGATATGTTTGGCTTGTCGTGTTTTTTTCGGGTGATGAAAATTTGAAGACATGGATGTCGCATATATAAAGATCTGCAACCCAACATCAGTCTTGACCGAAGCCAGTCATTATGGAAAAATAAAATTGCAACGCTAGTTTACTCCTGTTTATTTTTTGCTTGGTTTATTAAAAGGCTTTAAATTGCTACAGTTCGATAAGTTTAAGCACAAATAAGCCACTACGTAGCCACTGCTGGGCTACGGGCTTTCTCATTCATCTCCCCGGAAGGGTCCAAAATCAAACGCATGGACTCAGTGCGGATTGGTATACCTTCGAACTGTTGGGTCTAGGATTTGTCGGTTTGACAGTACAGTAACACGACTTTAGCTTCGAAAGCACAATTGTCCCAGTAGTCATTTGAAGGTCTTTGGCAGTAATTATGGATAGTCGGAGGTAAAAATATTTGACAATGGCTTGCCCAGTACTGGGAGGTCAGAAAGGCTCGCGTTCCACGTAAAATACTGACCCTGATCCTGAGTAGTAGCTGACTCCGGTTGGCTGGAAATCGACTCCAATATAATCAGGATAAGGCTAAGCAGATTGATTTTGAACGCAACTATGATTTTTTTCCTAAACACTCAGTGTACCAGCACCCTATGGGCAGTAGTTACCGGCGCGCGGTTTTACGCCTTCCACTGAATATTTAAGCGAGATGAAGTAATAAAAAAAAATTTGCCTCCTCGACTGGGATACCCATTGCCCGAGCAATACCAGACTATACCAGGCAACACAGAGCTAAGTAGCTTAATAATGAAATAGTTATGTTGTTGTCTTTATTTCTTGTTTTGGAGCGAATTAGATCATGGTATATTGTCATCATCATCATCTGCCTAGCCTTTTCCCAACTATATTAGGGTCGGCTTCCAGTCAAGCCGGATTTAGCTGAATACCAGTATTGTACGAGGAGCGGCTGCCTACCAGACCTCCACAACCCATTAACTGGGTAACACGGTACTTCATGGCAAGATGGAGTCAGATTTACTGGCTTCTGACCATCCGTAACGACTGCCAAAGATCTACAAATGACAGCCGGGACCAACGACTTAACGTGCTTTCCGAGGCACGGAGGAAACTCGGTAAGTTAAGATGGTTACCCATCCACAGACCAACCTTGGCAAGCGTTGCTTAACCTTGAAGATCAACCCGTGCGGCTGTTATTATCTAGCCATGAGCTCCTCAGATCATGGTTTATTGTGTTGTGTTGTAACAACTGTTATTTGTAACTTGTTATCTACTGTTGGGTAGAGATAGTGAACACTTTAGTGTCACGTTCGTGTTTTGTGGAGATGTACGTAGTAGTTGGAGTATTGATTTCACTGTTCCCCTAATACGTGAGTTTAAAGGATGATCTGATCAAAATTAATGTGTCCGCCTAGACTTTCAGTTTTCTACGCAAATGCTACTTGCATGTTTGACAGAGTTACAAACAAAATTTTTAAGTTACATTTATCAATTAATTTATTATATTTTAATCAACAACATAATATTGTGTCGATCGCTACTGATACCTTATTCAAACCGTTCTTACTCAAATTTTATTCATATTTATAAATAATAGATCGGTAGGTATCTACTAACACAAACACCACTTCTTTTTTATTGTAATCGCAGACTGCTTGCTTTTTCTCAGACCTTGGTCTCTAGAAACATATTTTATTAGTATTAGGTCTTATGTAACAGAAATTAAGGGATCATTGTGCCCATTATTATTGGCATGTTTTACTACCGGATCAATCATACCATTTAAATTTTTCGGGCAACTTTGAGTAATGAAAATTGCGGTTACACTTATAAATTCTAAAGTCCAGTATTTTGTTTTCTCAGAAACAAAAAAACTACTACTACTACTAGTGAAATAATATAGATTTTATTGAATTTATAATACCTTTACCTATAATGCAACGTGTGACAAAAAAGCGTAATACCTGAAAAAGGCTCATTGTACTTATTAAACAACAAAAAATAATACACTGAAAAAAATTTACCTACTGGTACGCTGTTTTTTTAACGAAAGAGTCAATGACCTCTTAAACGGTATTGCGTTTGTTTTGTTCCAAGTTGTATGGGCAAACCAAAGTTATTATAGTTTGAAGTGGCCTGTTTAACAAAATGTCCATTTTATAAGAAAACCTAATACTTACCTAACTATTTCAAAGAAGATATACGTAAAGACATTGAGTTCTACGTCTACATTTTACAAACTAGTATCAATTTCTGCACTTCCCATGCACTTGTACATACAGTGTAACTTCGTTATCGAGTCGCAGATCAGATTGGCGCCGTACGCTGTACTGCAACGAGCGGATTGTTCGACTCTTTCGACAAATACTAGTCGAGAGCTATGTTTGCACCTTAATTCTTTGAATTATTCCTTTCGTATTCACGTTGCTTGGAACTGGCGTTTACTTGTATATTAATAAAAGTTAAAATTTAATTTATAAAAGTTATTGACAAAGTTTTAAAGAAACCGAAATAAAAAATCACTTACATTATTGGTGAATATTGATAACGTCTGATCTAAGAAAGAAAAATGCCAACTTTATGGAATAGTCAATACTTAGAAATATCTTTTGTCTTCACCAAACAATATTATTTTGTAGACTTTATAATAAAGACGTCGAGAAATTTTGAACAGTAAATACTTCTGCCGTTCTCTTAAAGTAATGAAAATAACGCAACCTTTTCGTACTAAAAGATATTACAGTCATTAACCCATTAAGAGATTCTCAAGACCCCCACCTACTAGGTTGTTATGAGTTTAAGCAGCAGTTTGCAGACTCATTCAATTTCTTCAGTTTTCTACTTGTAAATGAAATTCGTGCGAGTGTAACACAATTGTATATTCGTAATGTTATGTTAGCTGAATCATTTAACTATATCTGGCAGCTCAATTCGAGGAACGTACAATTGCAGTTTTTAAGAGCGCTTTTACGCTGAAACACAATTTTCCCTTTATATTATTTTGTGAGATTTCAGGTTAGAATGTGGCGCTGCCTTGATAGTTTGTTGTAATTAATTTCTTGTTCCGTCGTAGATGGTTCGTTTCCTTGTGTTATTTAATTTACGCTTAGTATGTTGGGTGTGTTAATGCTGAAGCAGTGTGAAATAATTATGTTAAATGTTCTGACTCGTAGTTTCAGACTTCTATTATCAGATTTTCTTGTCAGTCAATTGTGTAAGCAGTCAGTTTAGTATTCAGCTTCATTTGGATTGAAAAGATGCTGATTCAGAAGAATCTTTTTATGATTAGCAAAACTAGTATACTGAACGTATTTGTGGACAGGTGGGTCTCTCCTCTGCTGCATCACTATTCGCTAGCACACTGCACACTAGTAGTGGACAGTTCCCACTCGCCGAATTAAATGAGTAGGTATAGATTTTCTTTAATAGTAATGTGATGTTTAATTTTATGTTGGATGCTGGCTTTTGGTACCTAATGTTGTTTTATTTGTATTACATATTATGTTACTGTGGACAGAGGTAAAAAATAATCTTTAGTTTTATTTACAAAGATAGAATACTTATGTTCTACACCGTAAAATAATAACTTAATGTGTTTGAAGTCAAGAATTCACATACTCTTTTTGAAAAGTACCTACTCTATTTTCCTGTCGCAGCCAACAGCTGTTCTATTCACTCATCCAAAATTAGCAGTTAGCACCCAAAACCTCCTCCTATCATTTTCCTAACTTCATCACAAGCGAATTCTCAATAAATAGCTGCCGAAACTCGCGCGATGATTTATATCATCACTCAGCTGAGTTATACCGAGGCATCGCGCTCAACTTTCTATGTCACAGGGCAAATTTGTTCCTCTACTACCAAGTTAGGCGTCTTAAGCCCGTATTACAGAACCTTACTCAAATACTACTTAAACTGCGTTCAACCGATTACTGCTTGAGCAAAGAATCTCGACTTAAGCATTCTGTTTATTTTAGAACTGTCCTCAAACTCAAATCAAACGAAACTACGCTTGAGTAGAGATTTTGATCTCTGATTACGTGAGTAAGCAATTATCATGGTAACCCTGAACAATAGTTTGTTTTCTATTGCAATTCTTTTTTTTCGTACGATTAAACTGGATCAAAACTGGATGACGAGGTGGACGACACGACGTTATTGACACTGACAGCCACCCCTAACCTTTCAGAATGCTGTACATCATAGATACATATGTTCTGTGGACAGCTAAACTGTGAAACTGAGTTTTTTTGGCGGGATTATTTCGGGTGAAGTTCAGTGGCTGTTTTAATTGATTCCTAGTGGATATTATGAAGTAAAATGCTGCCAAATCCTGCAAAAAAAAATTTTAATGTGTTGCATCCCCATTCTAATGAAACTCAAAAAAGATATAAATGAAAATAAAGATGACATAAAAAAAAGAACTGTGAAACTTCATCTTCATTGTCAAATTACTCAAGAGTCAAGCTCTTCAGAAATACAATAAAATGTTGTTTACAATAATAATTGTGGTTCCGTGTGGTTCGTATTTGGGTTAGGAAATATCTTAACAAAAAAGAATTTTATGCATTATGTACTACAAATATTAAAATCATTTAAAATGTTAAAGAAAATAAAATAAAAAATTATTATAATAATCTACTTCTGCAAATATATCCATTTTGATTAGGTAGGTACTCGATTTACTCCAAATTCACAACAATTTTCATGAATATCTATGCTCAAGCGTGGTCTCGACCACACTTGCGAAAACAAAGATCAAATCTCGCCTCAAGCAGTGATTCTGAGCTGATTGTAATTTTAAAATAAGGACACATTGAGTAGAGCTCAGTTAAGACTCAAGCACTGTTCTATAATACGTAAAAAATGTCATTTTGAAGTGACATTGCTCAGGTGATTATTGATTGTAGTTTCTCTGCTCAAGTAAAGTTCTAAAATTAGAACTCCAACTGAGACTAGTTTTAAGTAATGCTTGAGTCTTGATTATAGTTCTGTAATACGGGCCTTAGTTTCTTTTAGCAAAGTATGTTACGGAAATAAGTACGTTTGTGTGGCTCAAATGAGTAGTAATTAGTGCCAAGGTCGTTAGTATTGCTGGTGGGGAATGAAGTGAGATTGGCGAAGATTTTGTACTTGCACCTTGAGCATACTGTCCTATTACTTTCCTTCAAAAATGTTAACGTATGTTAAAATTATTGTAACACAATCAAGCCTTAGCAGCGTAACAAACTTTAGTGTGTAAAATTAGAGTTTAATGGGTTTAACACGTTCCTAACTCAAACTTAAGGAAAACACAGTTAGCAACAAAACATGCTCCACAATACATCAAACACCCCAGACTTATATACCATACTAAATCATGAGTAATCCCCACGACACAAAATCAAGATAGTGTCCAGTATTTACGGTAATAGCGGCGTGTCTGCCCACCCCTTGCTATAAAACAGCGTGAAGAGTTGTCGGCGTGAACTGTAGGTCACTGCTGTTAGGGGGCTTGGACATGCACTGGTGATGGCATAAGAACCATGGACTGTTAGTAATAACTCCATGGTATCTCCATAGAGTTAAAAAAAGACGCGAAGAAAGAAAATACATTTATTGAGACAATGAGAGAGCGCATGAGACAATGAGAGAGCGCATGAGACAATGAGAGAGCGTCAAAATCAGAAGCATTCGTATGCAGTTCCTACAAAGTAGTTTTTTTCACATAGACGTCAATAATATCGGTTTATTGCACTTTTTATACGACACCACAAAATATTTATATCTTATGACAACTAATAAAATATTTACGTCGGTTCCTGATACTGGAGCCTACCTAAAAAATAAACAGAAATATCTCTCTTCTAATTCAACATTCCCTATTTATATAAAAATTATCTCGAAACCGTATAAAATAAAATAAAGTAGTGTTCAAAAGTTACAATTTACCTGTATCCTGTCGGTTTGCGGAGTGCTATAAATATTTATTTAATAAATAAAAAAGAAAAAAATAAATACATTTATTTAGTGTCTCATTAAATTTACAAACGTTGATGAAGCCCTGAACCCCATTCTAGGATTCACTATGTCGTGGTAACAAAGACAATAGTTTTAGGTAACTAAACTATAATCAAGTTTAACAAAATTACAGAAGTTTGGGTAGAGTGTGGTGTAATGAATGTAGTGTGGGAAGTGCAGTGCGGTAGATGTAGCGAGTGTAGTGAGTGTTGTGTTGTAGGTATGGGTGTGTGAGTGTATCTGAGAAGAGTAAGACTGGTTGCAACTATAATTCCCAACTATATTGGGGTCGGCTTCCAGTCAAACCGGATCTAGCTGAATACCAGTTTTACGCGAAGCGGATGCCTACCAGACCTCCACAACCCATTAGCTGGGTAACACGGTACTTCATGGCAAGACTGGAGTCAGATTAACTGGCTTCTGACTATCCGTAACGACTGCCAAAGATCTACAAATGGCAACCGGGACCAACGGCTTAACGTGCTTTCTGAGGCACGGAGGAAACTCGGTATGTTAAGATGGTCACCCATCCACAGACCAACCTTGGCAAGCGTTGCTTAACCTTGAAGATCGACCCGTGCGGCTGTTATTATCTAGCCACGAGCTACTCTATATCTATGTGCTTATTGATATTATATTACTTTGTTTTTTTTTTATGTCATTACTTTTAACACGTCCTCTGTTTTTCATTATCCAAATTGAGTAGCCAAAGGGAGATTACGAGGCATGCCTTTTAAGTTTTCTCGTTTGAAGAAAAAAACACAATTAGAACCTTATAGTGCTTTTGATTGTTTTTCAAAGTATTCACCACGTAGCTTAATACACTTTTCCATTCGCTGAAACCAGTTACTATAACATTTATTCCACTCTAAAGTGGGGGTGTTCAAAATGGCTGACTTGAAAGCATCGACTGCTTCTTCAACGGACTGGAACCTTTGACCATGAAGACTTGTTTTAATTTTAGGTAATGTTACTAAAATCGTTAGGGCTTAGGTCAAGATTGTATGGAGGATGGTCAAGAATTTCTACTTTTTCCTGCTTCAAATACTCAATCGTTTGACGAGCGATGTGTGAGCTTGCGTTGTCGTGGTGCAGGATGATGCGTCGCTTTGAGTTAGATTTTCGAAGTTTGGCGATAACTTCTGGTAAACAAACGGTGGTATACCACTCTGCGTTAACCGTTCTACGATCTTCAAGTGCAATAGTCGCAACATGGCCGGTTTTTCCAACGAACGTGGCCAACATCTTCTTTGAAGTGCTTCGAGAATGAACAACTTTAGTCGGCTTTGGCTCGTCTTGAAAGACCCAGATTGTTGTTTGGAATCAGTATCGTAGGCACAGATCCAAGATTCGTCACCACTGATGATTTTGTAGACGTGATTTGACTGTCCCCGGTTGAACCTTTGCAGAGTTTTCAGACACCATCTGACGCGGGCCGCTTTGTGATCGTCGGAAAGCAGATGCGGTATCCAACGGCAAACTAGCTTTCTCACACCAAGCGCTTCTTGCAAGATCTTCTAAATGGTTATCCCTGAGATGCGTAATAGAGCCTCTATCTTTCGATATGTCACATGACGATTTGTCGAGTTGTCTCACAGCAATGATGTTATCGTCAGTGAAGGCGGATTTTGGGCGTCCTTCGCGAGATTTGTCACTAAAACTAGACGCTATCACTAAAACGACTCGCTGGAATTCTAAATATGTACTAGCGTTCGACAGTCAGCAGACATGGGGCTTAATCATTGAACACAGATGTTAGCTCTTCAAAACACTGAAGCCGTGTCAGGCCTCTTCTAAAGTTGTAGAAAATTATTGCACGAACATTTTCCTTAGAAAGATTCATCATTTAACATCATTTCAACTGTTTTGAGATTCAACATTTAAACACATTTGAATATAGAACAGTTTCAAATTCAAAATGGGAAATATGGAAACGACAGAACTTAAAAAGCATTCCTAGTATTTAAGAGCATTTTGTTTTCTTAGTTTTAAAATTTGGTGGGTTTTATTTAATTTACTGTATAAGTAAGGTCCCATGAAAGCAAACAATCTCCTTCCAAAAGGTTTATTAAAATGAGGTGTATCCCAGTTCACCAAACGACTGGAGCGTTGCTGAGATCTGCAGCTATTTAGTGATGTTTTGTGAAATCGCAGCGTAGTTGAAAGAATGTATAGCTGCTAACTCTCAGGACTTTTGCATCTTCGTAAAGTTTGGTTTGGCACGAATGAATTTGAAAAATTGCAGGGACGAAAAAAAGTAATTGTTTTGCGAGGTGCTGAGCTTTTGGATACAAAAAAGTTAACTCTTTTCGTCTTGTCGGTATTAAGGGTAAGCAAATTATGTTTTAGCCAATTTGCTGTAACTCTTAAGTCACATTATCTCAAGATTTTACGTAAACAATTATGGCAGTGTCGTTTGCATACGTGAATAGTTTGGCTTGAGGGAGATTCATCGAACAAAGACCATTTATGTACAAAATGAATAAGGCAGGGCCTAGCACGCTACCTTGCGGGACGCCGAAATTTACAGTAGATGGCTCACAGCAATAGTCACTCATGACTACTCTCTGTTTTCTGGCAGAAAGGCTGGAGCTAAACCATTCTAAAGCACTGCCACGAATACCGAGTAAAGACATTTTTTGGATCAGTATTTTTCTCGAGACCGTATCAAATGCTTTTGCAAGGTCCAGGAAGATGCCAGTACACGCCATACCTTGATCTAGATTGTGCAGGTGTTTTAGGATCACCACTCTTGTATATCGGACCGACATTTGCTATTTTTAGACAGTCAGGGACCGTGCTTTGAGATAGGCTTAAGTTGCATAGGAAGGTGATGGGTTTGACCAGGAGATGAATGCAGTGTTTCAGTACTTTGTTGTTAATACCGTCTGGGCTTGAGGCTGATTTTGTTTTGATATTAGTTATTATAGGACAAGAAAAAGGCGTTAGGATTGTTGTTAGTAGGGGAGTAGTTTGCAATGTGGTTAGCTAATTCAGTTTCGGTTGACTTTAGCTCTTTAAGTGTGTTTGTTGTGAGTTTTTCGCCAATTACTGTTATAAAATTTTCGTCGACATTATTTAGATTACTAGCAGGGTTATCGTTATTTGCCAATAGTGAATAGCTCAATGTTACTAGATTTTTTGTCTTTAATATTTTTTTGATTTCAGGCTACATTTTTTTAGTCACCCTCGGTGTCTATTAGCTGTTTCCGTTCGTATTCTAATTTAAAGTTAGTTTAAATGTTGTACTTTTTGTACTCTAATTGTATGACTGGGTTTTCGAGATTTTCCTTTTTCTTAGCTTTGATGTGCTGAGAGTCCCTACGTCTGATACATTTTAAGAGGTTTTTGCTAATCCATAGCTTGATTAAAATATCTGAATTGCGGAAAGTACTCCTAGTAGTTTGGTTATTTACGTATTTTGGTTGTTAAGGTCTCAAAAAAAACCCTCAAATGCGGTCGCGACATTGGGTAACCCGTATAGAAAAGTTCCAAGATTCATTTTCTAAGGCCTCCATTAAGTTTTGGTAGTTTATTTTAGTTAGAGTTTTATTAGTATAAGTCCTGGGTAACAGATAGCAGACAGCAGATTTTGAAACTTGGTGTTTGGCTAAGAATATTCCCTAGATAATATTTTTAATAACATTACTACCGTACTAACTTGCTATTTTTGAAACTTACAACCAACTAACACAAAATAAAGTCATTGCATGGAAGCAAATACATTGCACATTAATAGCATTCATGTTTAACGACGATGAAATTTATGAAAACTATAAAGTTTTCCTTCCAAGCCTTTACTGCAAAAGAAGAATCGTAAACGATATGATGAGTTTAAGTGAATTGAAAAGCTTCAGTCTAGGTTAATAATAAGATTTAATGAAACAAGCTCTTGTACATAAATCTGTGAAAAAAGTCAAATATCAGTTTCAGTTCCACCCGACAAGTTGAAGGCGCTGCAAACTTTGAGAAACGCTGTCAAAACTTATAAAAGTCCGTCAAGTGATAGAAGTTGGAAAATTTGTATCGAGCGTCCATTTAATAAATATCTTCTTTCTGTGAAAAATTGTGCACAGTGAAAAATTCTGGGATGGTGGAAACAAGAAATATTTTTCTGGAGTTTACAACTCACAAGAGACAAGAAGTTATTAATTGTGGTACTCTGTTACCTAATTTCACTCAAAATAAAGTAGGAATAACTGTCTCTAATGTATCTTAAGTTAACGAATTGATAGAAAAACCATAATTTTTAGTTTCTATTTATTTATTTATTATACGCTTTATTGTACATACACCAAAAGTAATACAAAAGGAAACTTAAAACTACTTATGTCGACCGAAAGTCTTTTCCAGCTTAGAACAAATTGCATCTTCATCCCTCGATATTTGATTGGAGAGCTCTAAGAATAATGTTGTCTACAGAAGGATGGATGGATGGTTGGGTGGATGAAGGATCCATTATTCTTCTATTTCCAATCTATTGCTCATCTCCTATTTAAAAGTAAGATCTTCTTAGATTTGCGGAATGCAGATATGCTAATCAGCGGCGGGGTAGAGGTAAAAGTTTTGAAAGCAATATGTGAATGGATCCTTTTTTAAATGTTACAATTTAAAAAGTTCGATTCTGATGTAGATAATAACTATCCCAGCTCTGTGCCATATCTCGCTTCTTTATAAGATCTGTGTTCCCAGTAAAAAAAATTGTGTAGTGAAGAATTCAATCCCGAATCAAGTGTCCGCTTCGCAACTGAGATGACGAAAGAGAATTGTTTTCAAAAAGTAATCTAAGATAGAAACAAGTTTAAACTTATAATAAAAATACTGAAAGCTTCCACACGGGACTCGGTCTCACTGAAAAATCTAGTAGATACGAAATTGGCTGCTTTTGTTATGGGTTTGCTCTTGACTCTAGTCTATGTCAGAGCGGAAATTCAGAATACGTTTGCGATACAGGTAATATGTGCTGTTGTCATGTTCTGAATGTCAGGCAGATGAAGTATTTTATATTTTTAAGACTTAACAAACAAGTGTGTTGTTGTTAAGATTGTTGTACCATTCTTTCTTTCCAGCTAAAGCACTAGAAAGTGGTGATGGGCTGGCGTTATGAGAGACTGTCTTTTGATGTTCCCAAAAGTGTGATGACACAGCTTGGTTTGAATAAATGATTCATTGTAGGTACTTATTATTTTGTAATAAAAGATACTGGTAGCTAAAAAAATTTAGCCACACGGGTCAATCTTCAAGGTTAAGCAACGCTTATCGTGGTCGATCTGTGGATGGGCTATCATCTCAACAAACCCTTGGTCCCGGATGTCATTTGTAGATTTTGGCAGTCGTTACGGATTGTCAGAAGCCACATAATATGTCACCAGTCTTGCCAAGAAGTATCCTGTAACCTAGTTTATCGGTTATGGAGGTCTGGTAGGCTCCAAGTAAAATACTGACACTCAGCTGAATCTAGTCTGACGGAAAAAGGCTAGGCATATACTATTTTTTTGTATTAACCTACACACATTTTGGTCCTGCAATAATAATAATATATATATTTATTTTCTCGCCACAATACACATTAAAAACAAGGTTTCCAAGGAAGAATAGTACACAATAAGTATATTGTGGGAGACTGGAGCCTAAACTAGGCTTGAGGCCTGTATTTCAGGAAACCAGGTCTCCACCAACAACATTCTTCCTTATTTATTTAGCTGACAGTGGTCGCGAATACTTTAATAATTTAAGATTTCCTTATCTATATTGTGTTAGTATGGTTAGTAAAGTGTGGAGATGAAGGAAAGTGTGGTAAAGGTTGAGTCTGTGTTTATGTAGCGAGTGAGGATGTATGTAGAATTTTCTGTTTCTTGGACAAAATAAATATCGATGAAGTATACGGTTAAATCAATAATTAATTATATAAATCAAGAACTACACCGAGACGACTATAATTTTATCAGTTTCAAGGTAGTTGAATTCCTGAAGCCAACGAGTTAGTTTCATTTTACATTTAATCTTGTTAAGGTCGTATATAGGTAAGATCCTGTTAATTTTGTTATAGAGGTAGTGACCAAGGTGGCAGAAGAATCGCTGAGAGAACTTGGTCGAAAGCCGGTTGCGACTACTTTCTACGGGGTTGTAACGCCTTTTACCACGTGATAGAGAGGGGGAATATGTTAAGAGGCCATGCTGCTTCAGAATTGTTTGTTATATGAATTGTTGGCGCATTGTCAGGACTTTCGCTTCTTTATATAGAAGGGAAGTAGGGTATCTAAACGGAAGGCACAATGATATTTTCAGGATGGCTCTCCGCGTTCTTTCTAATTTGAGAATAGTGGATTTTGAGGTACCACCCCAGGAAGTGATGCAGTAAGTCAACAAAGATTAAGCGAGTGCAAAATTTCCTTACTTTTTCCTCAGCCACCCATCTAAGAATCTTAAAGACGTAAATTAACTTCCGCAACCTGCCACTCAATAAGGTGATATGCTCGTGAAATTTTAGTGCACTGTCTATAATACTAAATAAATCTGTTAACTCGTGCATAAACATATATAGATTAATTCCTTAATAAACAATGGTTCTACAAACAAACATGGTCCAAAATCTAAAGTATTGACTTCCTCTCCACTTAATGACAGAACATCAAATTTCAGTTCTCAAACAACTTCGCAAATACGATGAACATCAAACAACGTCCATTTATTAAGCCACAACAATATTGTAAGTCCCAATCTTTGGGCCAAAAATCGGCCATACTTTCTCAGGAACATCTTAGAAGACCATCCTATTTGTAGGAGCGTATAACCCGTGATTGAGAGGGTTGTAATAAAGGGGAGTAATGCTCCACTCGACTAGTTTCAATGTGGTAGTGGCAATTTAGTGGGTACTTGATTACGTGAATGTAAAGGGGTTTCAATTGTTTTTAGCTCAGTGCTGAAGGTGACAACGGATGGTGTAATAAGAGATTTGGTGAAGTGTAACAAGTCTGTGAAAAAAAAGTCATGTGGATGGGTTGCTATTATAAAATTGTATGTAGATGTGATGACTGTTGAGAGATGGCGGCGATTGGAGGTGTGTGAAAGAATAAGATATGCTGTACTGAGCCCATTTAAAGTGGTATAAAGGCAATAGAATGATTATATCTTACTAAAACTAGTTTTAAATAAACACTATCAAATTACAAAAAAAAATCACTGTAGATTATTCGTTATTTTAATCACGACTCGAAGTTCTGTTAAATAATCTACTGCACTAAACTTAAGTAAAAATACTTGCAAAAGTACCAGGCTCCCATAAGCTCCAGACACAAATAATTATCTTCGGACTTTGGTGCTTCCAAGACAGGGTTTCAACAAGAGATGGTTTCTTTTGATATTGAGATATAAAATAATTTTAGAAAATTTCATTTTAATCTACTCGTATCTTATACTAATATATAAAGATGAAGAATTTGTTTGTTTGTTTGTTTACTTGAACGCGCTAATCTCAGGAACTACTGGTCCAATTTGAAAAATTATATGTATGATTAATAATTATATTTCAGTGTTAGATAGCCCATTTATCGAGCAAGGCTATGATCACGCTAAGACCAATAGGAGCGGAGTAGTAATGAAAAAATGTGACGCATACGAAGTTGCGTGGGTCAACTAGTGCTATTATAAGACCAACTAACATTCAAATCGTTCAACAAGTTCAATTCTTACTAAGGCCTACTCTCAACTGATAATCGTTCTAACAGCGCGTTACATCAATCCAATAAGAATACTTGTTCTCTATTTACAGTTTATCAGCAGTATCTCAAGTCGTTGGGTCGGGAACACTTGTAGGTCCTGTACGTATCGGAAGCCCTGGTAATCCTTAAATTACTCACGAATGTCTTCCACTATTAGGCTGAGGATATATAGGATCCAAGGTGTACGAGGAAAGTGGGTTGTAGGATTTAACTGCTGATCCTTTTATCAGTAGAACATTTTACGGAAAAGGTTTATCACAGGCAAACCCAGTGTTGTGTGCCCAGCAGCGTTGCTATGTTTTGATTTGATTTAAAGAATACTACATTTTAAGCAGCATGCTATTGTTGGTATGTTCGATCTTCTAGAAGAAATCATGAAAGCTATCCAAAGAAGCCAATTTATTCAGAAGTAGAATAAAGCGAGTTAATCAGTAAACCAGCTAAAAAATAACAATAAAACCAAACAAATGTCTGAAAACTCTGTCAACAAATTCTAAAAAAAGGAACTTTAAGTATTCTACTTCAACAGAATTTCCAACAGTCTCGGAAGCCGCAAGAAGTCGCTCGTGGAGGTTTTTCATAAACTGCGCCACGTCATAAAGGTGCTGGTCAAATCAAGTCTACAAAGCGCGGCCAATCCTCTTGCGGTGGATTACAAGTCCGCCCGAGGACGTCCGAGGGCGCCCAAGGACTTACGAGTTGCTGGTGCAAATGTTTGCTTCTCATTTGAGACGGTACGTAATTTTTTTTTTAGTTTGGTTGTTCCTTTTGATGCATTTACAACGATCTCAAACATTCGCATTCATCAGAAGGACGTCCGTAGGGTACTGCGTAACCTAGACGTGAACAAGGCTAGTGGTCCCGACGGGATACCGGCAATTGTTCTGAAGACTTGTGCGCCTGAGTTGTCTCCGATCTTGACACGCCTATTTCGCCTTTCGTTTGAGACTGGAAAAGTGCCAAAGGCTTGGAAGCAAGCTAACGTGCAGCCCGTGCCCAAAAAGGGTAGTCGAGCTGACCCGTCGAATTATAGACCCATCTCGGTAACGTCCATACTCTGTAAGACTATGGAACGCGTGCTGAATCATAAGCTCCTGGCGTACCTAGAAGCGAATGATATCCTTAGTGACCGGCAATACGGGTTTCGCCGAAATCGGTCAACTGGGGATCTTCTAGCGTATGCCATTCACATCTGGAGTGAGGCCATAGAGAAGAACGGGGAGGCACTGGCGGTCTCCCTTGACATCTCGAAGGCCTTCGACAGGGTCTGGCACGATGGCCTTATTAGTAAGCTTCCTTCCTTTGGTCTGCCCGCCGGTTTGTGTGATTGGATCGCAGATTTCCTGAGGGATCGGTCTATCCGAGTGGTCATAGATGGCTGCTCGTCTGGACTGCTGGATATTAATGCCGGGGTTCCTCAGGGGTCGGTGCTTTCGGCAACACTGTTCTTGCTGCATATTAATGATCTGCTTAAACCCGGTACCTTTGGGTATGCAGACGACAGCACTGTTGCTGAGAGATACGTGTCCGACGCACGAGCTGGTGGGTCGCAGATCCGGTCTCTCCGGGAGGCAATGGTTGAGCGCTTGAACGTGTCCCTACAGGCGGTCTCTGATTGGGGCGATGCCAATCTGGTCAAGTTCAATGCTGCTAAGACCCAAGCGTGTCTATTTTCCGCCAAAAGGAGCCAATTCCGCCCAGCTCCATCTTTCCGCGGTGAAACCGTGCCGATAACCGACCATATTGAGCTTCTTGGGGTTACATTAACATCTACTCTCAATTTTGGCCCTTACATAGAGGCAAAAGCTCAAGTGGCTGCAAAGAAGTTGGGGATTCTGGCTAAGGTGAGACGGTACTTCACGCCGGAACAGCTGCTCAAACTCTATCAAGCGCAAGTTCGATCGTGTATGGAATACTGCTCTCATCTTTGGGATGGATCTGCCAGATACCAGCTTGATGCCCTTGAGTCAATTGAGAAACGAGCCAAGAGGATCATCGGCAATGAGAGGCTCGTCGCATCGAAGCTCCAAAGTCTTGAACATCGACGACGAGTTGCTAGTCTGTCGGTTTTTTACCGGTTGCATTTTGGGGAATGTGCGACGGAATTGCATAATTTAATTCCGCCAAGCCCGTTCCATCATCGGACCACAAGACGAACGGCGATGCGCCACCGGTAGATGGTGGACATCCCACCCATACGCACAAAACGTTTTGGGAACACATTCATAGTGCGTACAGCTAAGGAGTGGAATTCCCTGCCGGAGTCTGTGTTTCCTGATAGCTACTTTATTTTTATTTTTATTTTATTTATTTGGCTCACCAACAATTGAGTACACTCATACAATTATGGGTTACATACAATCAAATTCGGGTCTAGTGTATCAATCCCTTACAGGTAAGCACATCATGCACTACTACAACCTGGGAGTCTTTAAATCAAGAGTGAATAGGTTATTTCTAGGCAAGCGTGCTCCATCTTCGACCACATCCTCGCTTACCATCAGGTGAGATAGTGGTCAAACGCGTGCCTATCAATAGTAAAAAAAAAAAAAAAAAAAAAAAAATCTATATTTTTCTAGGTTTCTAATGTTTTTTGGCAAAAATAAACGTAAAGAAAAATTAGGATCAAAATGATTTCTTCTCGACGAAACAACAATTGAATAGGTAGTTTTATTTTTAAAAAATCGGCGGCTGCTTTGTTTTTTGGTCGATTGGCCATACGATATTAACACAGCGTTTTTTTTTAAAAAAGTGTTTGATCTGTGTGATTTGGTATGGCATATGGGATGCCATTAAGCGTCAATTTCAGTTGACGCCCAATGGCACACAAGTGTGCCGACGACAAACCACAGATTAACGACGATTTTTTCTATTTTATCTGTATTGTTTCAGATTAACTACTATATGAAGAAATCTACATACTGGATGATTCTTGAAAACAACGCGGAAGAAAAAAAACCTTATTTTCAAAAAAAAAAAAGTTTTTTCAGAATTTCAAGCTCAATTTATAAGTAGAGAACAAAAACGTAGCAACCGACACACCTCAAGTTGGGCACTTCGTGTGCACACAATACGACATGAAAACTGTCCCATAACAGCTTCAGACAATACGCGCACAAACATTGTAAACGATAATAAAGTTGAAGAAAGCGGAGAACTAAACAAACTCCGAGGTTTACTTCAAGTGGTTGGGTAGGGGGGGGGGGGGGGGACACGCGATGAGGACAAAAGAAGGCACACTTCTCGTACAGATATTAACTTTGGCTCTAGTAATTATTTTGTGATGGCAAGCAAGAACTATTTTAAAATACCCAAAAGTAAAAACGTCGCTTATATCTTATAAACGTTTTATTTTTTAATTTTCTAATAGGTAAAAAACTCGATTTAGAGTTTTACTAATAATGTATTTTAAACTATTTGAATTCACCGTGATAGTGTTGGCTTCACGTTGCAGTCAAACTTTTTCAGATCATAAGTAGATACTTATATTAACTTAAGTTATTCTTTGTGCAAACAAACATTTTTCTTTCCGTCTTTTTTCTAATTTTCTTTCTAAACTTCCAATCCTCAACTATCAGAAATAGACACACATAAGTACTGATTTTTTTATTTCCATTAATGTTTATGGCTATCTACGGTAGCTCATATTTCATCATCAATGTGAACCTTCTGCATTCACTTGATCCGTGGTAACGGTGTAACGCAATTTATGTATTACATTTTGTTTGTGTAAGTTGTATGCGAGCGACCCTTCCTTTTTATATCATAATGGAACTTCAGCGAGGCTTTTGTCTCACGAGCGAGTAATGAGTGCTGATTTAGACTGAGGTTTTATTGAAAAGCGTTAGCGGGGAGAAGGGATGAAATAACTTATAATATTTTTTTCAGTTTTATTGTTATTCAATGATAGTGTTTTTAGGGTTTCATACTCGAAGCGTAAACCATCGAAATCCAATTACTAAGACTCCATCTATATCTCGCCATTACTAAGAAGTTGTCCGTTTATCTGTCAACGAGCTGTATTTCTACTGACGTTGAGAAAAAAAAAACTGATTTAAATAATAAAAAAAAACGCCTTTAATTTTATACAAAACACGAAATTTTGCACTCAGATAATCTTGTTCACGACTCCGACTTATACTAGGCCATTTTTAGGGTTCCGTAACCAAATAGCAGAAAACGAAATCCTTATGGATTCGGCATGATTTCTGTCTTCCTGTCCGTCCGTATGTCACAGCCACTTTTTTCCGAAACTATTAAAATTATACTGTTGAAACTTGGTTAGTAGATGTATTCTGTAAACTGCAATAACATTTTCACATAAAAATAGAAAAAAGTCAAGAAATTTTGGGGGTTACTCATACTTAGAAGTGAAACTAAATTTTTTTTAACATCAAGCCGGTACATGTTGGGTATCTATGGATAGGTCTTCAAAAATGATGTTGAGGTTCCTAAATTGAATAGTTTGCGCGAGAGACACTTCCAAAGTGGTAAAATGTCCCCCCCTGTAACTTCTAAAATAAGAGAATGATAAAACTAAAAAAAATATGCTTATAATAATAATAATAATAAATCCGCAAGGCAGTTTTGTGGCGAACTGTTGGGCACTGGCGACCCCACGGACCTGATCTCTAGGGAGAATTCTTGTTCCTCATTTCCGGCTTGCCTTTATTGGCTGGCCGGGGTGAAAACTGACGAGGAACAGAGCTCCCACCTCTTTCTTGCCTTAATCGGCCGGTCTGAGTGGAGATTCGCAAGAGCAAACGTGCTCGGGAGAAGGATGTATAATCCAGTAAGGTGCTGGTAGGGATCTTGACCGTACTTCCGGGATTGTCCTGATAGCCGTGGTATACCTCTCCACTCCTCTAGCACCTCAGGATATGTTGCCCCCTTGGCGCTACGTTACTTTGTGCTAGCGACCCTTTTCGGGGGGCCCATTTATTGAGTGTGCAAGTCACCCCCTGCCATTTTAAAGCCGTTTTAATTGTCAATGGTCAGGCAGGGGCCAATAGTTCTTCCATAGTAAACGATTATTAGTCCACTAAACCAGCCAAACCCATAGCGTTTCATCTTTTGCTTCCATATTCTGCAATAGTCCTGCTCCAACCGGGGATTGTCCTTGGGTATACTTTCACAGTGCATACAGGGATAATCGTCGGTTGGTGTCCCATTCCATTTAAAATGTCTAAAGAGGCCTCTGCGAGTTGGCTTCGGCCCCTCGTACGCCTACCAAAGGACCGGGTCTCTAAGAAAAGGGACCCGAGAAAGTAAAAAAAAAAATAATAATAGTCGTTTATTTGTACATTTCAATTGAGCATCGAAAACACAATTACAGACAAAATGTTGTACATTGAGACACAAACAAAAGCGAACTACTGCCCCCTAAACTAGGCCAAGAGCCTGTGTTTTAGGAGACAATATTCCTCCAAAAACAGTTAAGCGCGGGCAGACAACATTGCAAGCAAATAATTAACGTAATACTCAATACAATCGGTTGAAGTATCATTACCAAATTAATAAGTAAAAACATATTATTATTAAATTAGATTTTTATATAAGATAAGGAATTAAATTATTATTGCAATTATACATTTCATAAAAATAAAAATTCAAGGTTACATAATTAATAGATTCAATAAATAGTTTATAGATTCAATAATAAGAAAACAAAATATTTAAGAAACGATTGTAATAAGTTTTTCCGTTTCGTCATAAGTCAACTGCTGCAACCATTTAGAAAGTTTGATCTTAACTTCACGTTTGGTAAGAGGATATATGGAGATGATTTTATTAATTTTATTATAGAGTCGGGAGCTAGTTGCCACTGACGGCTGGCAAACTTCGAACGGCATTGTACTGTGTCGCATACGGAAAACCCTCTGCGTCTTTTTAGCGTGCGTCTTATTATGATATACATTACCATGCAATTTTCCTTCGAAAATTGGTTTGAGTGAGATCTAGTTTGTAGTTTTCTTTTAATACGTCATAAATCGTAAACTGCAATTTACCTTTCGTTTCATCAACTCAGATATAAAAAAATAAGGTTTGTGATACGGAACCCTTCGTGTGCGAGTCCGACACGCACTTGGCCGGTTTTTTTTTTAATATTTTCATACTTTCCTTGTTTATAAATTGTTAGCTTGGAAACAACAAAACATTAGTTTGATATTTAAATTACTCGCTCCCACTTATCAACGTACGCCATGTCAACGGTTTATTGAAAGTACATAGCAGCACACGCGGAGTTTGTTACTCGTTAGTAAAACGGTTAGAACGGCAGCCTTTTGAATACGCTTAATGTAATGTCGCGCACACACGGAAGCGGGAAGCGGGGAGTGTGTGTCTACTCGGTAATGTTTTTAATGGCTTTCACAGTTTACTAACGTGGTTTTATTGTTCTTGTTCGAGGTTTGGAGTAGAAAAACGGTAGAGCTAGTCCTTAATCTTAGTTCATATTAATGCGTCTCAGAGCCAACTAAAGGAATAGGATGATATTCAATTGGTCTCGAGTTCCAGAATCTAATTATGCTTTCCAACTACTCGTATGTACATAACGAGTCACCTATCGATAAAAGTGGCTGCCTAGCAGATGTTCACCCACTTGGCTTTATATATTAGTGGCTTTCAATAGCACTTTTATTGCTGTAAGAGGAAACTAATGGATTGCCAGAAAAGTTCACGATCAAATCAACAAACCAAACGAAAACGAGTCGTCTCGGGCAATAATGTTGTATTAAAATGATTATGCATTTAAAATTGTGCTCTTAATTTACTGTTTACCTAATAAGCAAATAATATTCACCAAACATTACATAAAAATAAGTGATAATGGGAGGGCAATCCGCACAGGGCAATCTCTTACAGACAAGGATGAAGTCAGCGAAAGGAGATTGATTATCACTGTACAATTAAAGTCGGCCAAGAAAGGCCATTTTAGCAGAATCAGCCGGCACATCAAGCTAGAAATCAAAAACCAAATAAAAAAAATAAAACGAAAGAAAAAATAATAAAAGAAGAAGGAGAAAATTAAAAAAAGAAGGAAGAAAGAGAAAAAAGAAGAACAAAGAAGAAGAAGTCGAATTTTCCCAATCAAAAATGAACCTTATGTTTTAGCGATAAAGATGAAAAAACAATTTGACTGATTGTTGTTTAATTAACATTATGATCCTAATATGATTCTACGAAAATGGTTTTTTTATACCTGCTTTACCAATTCTAGTAATTTTTAAACAACGTTCGCATTCGCATGTCAATCGTAAACTGTCAAAACAGCATACATTTTGACAGATTGCGATTGAGATTTTAATGCGAACGTTGCTTAAAAATTACAATAATTGGCCCTCGAATTTTACAAATCAACCATCGCACATTGAACAATAAAATAGACCTACCGACAAGGCTAATGGTATGTAACATTCAAATACATGTATATGTCTTATATTTTACTAGGTAGGTATCGTAATAGGAATACAGAAGCATCAGGTGTGTGTCACCGCACACTATTTGTTGAAATCGTCTCCAGCAAGTGGCGTACTATCGCGCGTCCGTCGTTTATACTGGGATATGAAACGATGCGGTGTATTCATTATAGCACTTTTATAAATTACTTTGTTAAAAACTTTGTCAAAAAACCCGACCGCTAAAAACGACTAATCTAAAACGTTTCAATCATATCGTTTTTCAAGCAGTCTGATGCAGTTGGTTGCATCAGATCTGTGTTTGAACTGAAATTAATGTACAGCAACTGCATCAGATGTCAACAATATTGGTACTTTTAATAGTATTCTAGCGACTCCCCTGTCAAAAGCCGCCAAAAACCTATATAAAAATTGAAAATTTAGGACAAAACGTAGATAGGGTGGCGTGATCATGCTGATCAAACCCTCTATAAATAAATAAAGATTAAAAAAAAAACTGCATCAGATCACCAAGAAAACTCGTTAATTCCGCCAGAAATAGGCACAAAAATCAACTTACTAAATATCTTTTTACTCTCAAGCTCTGTCATGGCTGAACATGAGCTACCACGACTCTCTGCTCACACTACGACTGCCTATCCGACCTCCACAACCCAGTTACTAGATGACAAGATATAAGACTGTTGACAGATTTCTAGACTATGACTTTCAAAAATGTACAAAGACAGCTTGATCAACAGCTTTTCGGTGCACGAAAGTGTCTTGGTGTGTAATTAATAGCCATCCATCGATTTACCGACCTCTGCAAACCTAGCTTGACTTGTAAAATCAACCCGTACGCCTGATATTATTTAACCAAATAACTGAGGTAAAAGTCCAAATGTTTCCTGAAAAACAAACAATCAAACAAATATAACACGACAATTTCTCAACAATATCCAATACACGGCAACGTAGCAACAAACACTGAGCGATTAGTCACAGGTGCAGCGATCGATCAGGGCTTACTGGAACGTAAGACGGAGCGCCGTGACACGGCGACATTGTGACAGTGCTGCTAATCTCGTTAATGCTACATTTGTACAGGTTTAGTAGATATTACAAGAATTTTAAAGGAGAATAACCAACTAAAAGAAAAATACAGGGTTATTAAACAAAAAAACAAACAGTATAAAAAAGCTGAATAACGTTAACACCCAGTAGTGAGCGGAGTCAAGCTGTAGATGAATGATGACTAATGAGCGAAACTTATCAAACATGGTTGATATCAATTTCTTATGACGATCAAACCATACAATTCTATAATAAACTTCTTTGAATTTAACCAACAGTCGACTGCACATTCACACGACAGTCGATTCGGAATTCTTATTTGCTACGAAAACGTAAATCGTAGGTGTTACTGCTACGGCGTAGCACTCGCGTAGCACTTTATTGTTATGTTGCTTGTACGGAGTACACGGTGCATGTTTCATTGGAATATTCAGGCCCTGTACAGTTCTTAAATTGTGCATTTTGCAAAATAGTGTATAGTAGTTAATAAGAGAAATAACTAATAAAAATACAAAAAAGATGCAAATGGTGACCAAATTTTTACACCGTTTTTAATAAAAACCTTTATAAAATTGAAGCTTCACTGAGATTAAACGTGTCAAAAACTGATCTTATGGCTGCTCGCCATAAGATCAGTTTTTGACACGTTTAATCTGTGGCAATCGACCTGAGGGTGATAATGCAATTACAAGGTCGACTATTTATTGGCCTCTATACAAAGTCACTGGTGTCTATCAGTTGTCCAGGTCTATAGTTAGTTTTATTGCAATGTTTTATTGTTTGTGGGCTGTGCTTCCCTCTTTCTACGTTCAGTTGCTCGGTGGAGGGGAGTTATGGCAAATCTGCTATGAAAATATGATTTTATTTCAATTGTTACAAAATGACGTTGTTATTGACGCCGTCAGACCGCGTTGCGTCATTCCATCGCGTCTGTGGCGACGCCTTGTAATGGCGCCATCAGTTTTGACGTTATTTTCATATTTTAACTATTTCTATCTTGGTCAACCTTGCACAAAGTCTGGAGACGGCATTTTATCCCCGTGTGTATGGCTAAAGCCCCAGAAGCTTTCGTTGTCCCTGCCATCAGTTTTGACATAGTTAGTTTTTATTTTTTTTTCTTTCTCGTTCTGACTTGCACAGAGTCTAGGAGAGTAAGAGACATTTTCACACACTTTGAATTTGTTATTTTTTATAAAATTCATGTTTAAACCTTGTTATTAAATCCATTTAATCCTATTTGCCAATTAAATAAAGATTCCAATTTTCACGTAACGTACGTGATATCGTCATTGTAGCGCAGCCAGAAACCTGCCACACTTGGCCCCACAGATCCACGATAACGTGCAATATGGCCGCCAACAGCTGAGCGGAGTGAGCTATAACGTTATTTTGTAACAATATTCAAAAGTTTTTGCCAAAGTCATTTACGATGAGAACTTTATTATTTCATCACTGTTACGGAATCTAAGATATGATAAATGTTCTATATTTCTTTAGAGAAAACAGATACCATAGAAAATGATATTATTATAACAATTTGAATTATATTCAAACTTGGATTAGGCTCGAGTAAAAACCAATCATCAAAGTATTTTACAATATGTAATACAAAACTTAATATGCCCTACATTTTTGTGAAATTGTTTAGTTCCTGAGATAAACGGAGTATTTGCTCTGAATCTTTAATTAGAATCCATTTTATTTTGTAAAACATTGGTGCTGTTAGAACACTCGCGGTTAAGACCAGACTTGCAGAACAAATGTCTTTCAAGGTTGTTTACAGAACAAATACAATTTTAACAATCAGCTTAAAGTGTCTCGAGGCTAAATGAGAGCTTTGCGGATTAATCGACCTGTGCAATGAATATTTATTTTTGCAGTGAGCAAAATCAAACAAAAACGTTCAAACCACTTTGAACTGTAAACAAAGAAATCCATTATTAAGCTGAATATAAAGTCCACAAAATACAAAATGTAAGTGAAATATTTATATTTCCATTATTTAAATCAAAAGCACTTACAAGAAAACGCTAAAAAAGTAACACAAAAGTAAGAGAGACTCTGTCTCTGGTATTTAACACAAACAAAATCAATTTAATCCATAGTCATTTATTCAGCTTGTTTCGCGCTACTCTTTGTCTCTTTCGCTCACAATACATTCCATTCACCTCATTTGCCTGCCTAATCGACGAGAAAGTACGATATGGGACGATTATATACCTTTGAAGACTTATCAGCACTCGACCATAGTGTAAAACCACCTCTTCACTTAACACCTCAAAAGATCCAGAGCAACAACATTTTGTCGACCTCTTTCCTACTCTGTGTCTCAGGATTGTCTAATTCAGAACCACGTGTAAAGATGAGGGTTCATTTGGCTGCAGAATTTTAGAATTTCGACAAAATTGTGCTTATTTACTTGCGTACTAAAATTTATTAAGTTCCATATGGCTTTAATGCTTTCGTTCTTTAAAAAGGCATATTTCTGAATAACATTTGCGTTCACTTCTGTGAACGCAAATGTTTTTCAGAAATATGCATTAAGAGTTTTATTACTTTTATAGTTTTATTCTGTTTTAATTTTGAACGCAGTTAAAACGCATGTTCTGAAATAAAAACAAGCAAAATATTTTCAGGTAATGTAGCAAATAGGTTTTAAATGACTGTGATATATCTAGTTTAGCCATTACTGACACACCTGGCACTGTCAAGCCATTTTAAATCCCAAACCCAAGAAAAAGCTGCTGCAGTATTGTTTTACCACAAATATGTTTAAAACTTTTTAAAATATGACTCGACGATGAATTCAAAAAAAACTTTAAATAGTCTTATTTCGTAGAAATTCAACCAATTACCTTTCTACACGAAACTTTTGCATAGACAAGGCGGGCGACGTTCTAGAACGCTATGAAACTTCACCTGCGATTTATTTAGTGTACATTGCGCGCTGCTCTTGGCGTATTTACGGCATGATTTGGCGATCGCCCGTATAAAAGTCAATGGAACCGATAAATAAATTGTTTTTATACGCAAATATTCGTATTGAGTATACTCGGCTGTGCCAAGCACTGCAGTTACATTTGGAATTCGGTCTAGTGTGCTGAGTGGGGGAGAAACGATAGCGGGAGCGGGTGATGATGAAGTCATTGACACCATTATTATTTAATTTTTATTTTTTTTTTCTCTGTGACTTGTTAGTGAAATAACTTCATATAGGTACTGGTTTTGATGCTGGTTATTTTAAGTTTAAGTATGATTATTGTGATAGAAATTCTATCATCATCATCATCTGCCTAGCCTTTTCCCAACTATATTGGGGTCGGCTTCCAGTCAAACCGGATTTAGCTGAATACCAGTATTTTACACACGTGTAACACGGTACTTCATGGCAAGACTGGAGTCAGATTTACTTGCTTCTGACTATCCGTAACGGCTGCCAAAGATCTACAAATGACAGCCGGGACGGCTTAACGTGCTCTCCGAGGCACAGAGAAAACTCGCTATGTTAAGATTATCACCCATCCACGGACCAACCTTGGCAAGCGTTGCTTAACCCTATTGTGATAGAATTTCTATGCAAGTGCATTATTAAGTGTGCTCTGTTAGTTTGACTTGCGCAAAAAAAGGACTGAATTCGCACGTTTTTGACCTAACTTTACCTAGATGACTAAATATAACAAATCACAGTATATTTATATTTAACTAGTTCACTGAAAAGCTCAAATATTCTCTCTTGCTCAATAGAAAAACAACGGAAATTACTACAGTGGTATCACACACTTCTATAACCGCGGCCTCTCATAGCTCGCGCCAACTATTTCGTTTCGCTCCACGCCCCTCACCACAACACGTTCGTCTTTTTCTCGTACATCCACTGCATTGCCAAACTCCAAACAGTGTTTATACCGCTTGTTATTGTACCAGAACGAATGGAATATGGCCGGAGAACGGACTACTTCACGGGCTATTTAAAATTATTCACTATTTGTTGTATCCCATTTTTATGTGTGAATGCACCTCGTAATAAAGAAGTTCTTAAAACTACTTTCTTTAACATTTTTTGTTTTCTTTTTAAGATGTTAAAGATTATTTTTCGATAATATTACTATGTAAATGTATGCGTCACCATTTAGCAGGAAGAAAACACATTAATTTCTTTTTGATGCAAATTATTTTTACGTTTTGTTACACAGCTGTTTAGATAAAATAGGTAAAGATACACCTATATAGTAACTTTTTAATAAGGCTAATATGTATTCAATAAAAATCTTAACCAGTGTAACTGTCCAATACCTTAGCTGTGTTAACCACGAATAGTAGAAATATTGTCGATTGTAACTTGTAATTAGACTGGGACACGTTAATGATATCCTTTAGACCTTTAGTCTTTAGTCACAATACTTTGAACACCAGTGACAATATTTTGAACACCTTACTCGTAAGACTAGAACTGGGGAAAGAACTAACTAAAAGTTTTCATAGTTTGTGATATAGTTTTATGTATATTTCGAGTATTTAAGTATAATTGTAAATAGTGTGATATAATTTAGGGCTGGCACACAACACAGTGTTCCCAAGTGTCGCGGTCGCGGCAACTGCTACTGTTTGGTTCGTTCTGTGTCGCGGTACACCCGACCTTTGAAACGTGTAACTCTGTCTAGAGTATTGAGTTTATTTTGTAAATATTTGAAGGATTTGGTTAAACTAACGCAGCTGGATGTTTTTATGTTAACAATGTCTGATGGACAGGGTTACCTAATCTATTTATGGTGTGACTTCCTTTAAAAGTTTTTTTTTTGCGACGCCCTTTGTAATAGAAGATACTTGTGGTAGCTCCATTTGGAATAAAATAGTAAGTTGGCGCAATGTTTGAGCTATTGGTTGCTGCGCTGCGTGTCGTGTTCGGTTTTCCGCACGGAACAAATATTAGTATGGCCTACAGATAGTTGTTCCGGGTCTGGTTGTTTGGAATGTTTTTGAACGCACCCACGATACAGGAGAAATATTCTTAGGATGCGGCAACATTTTTTTATTAAAAAAATATAATACGGCTTTTGCTTTTCTGATTAAGACTAACTGAAAAATATTGTCAGTGTAACATTGGTGAAATGATCGTTGTCTACCACCGTACTAACTTAGACAACTCAAAGAAATATATTACTAAAAAAAACGCTTTCTCTCCATTAAAAGTCATCACTAATCCATACCAATGTTATAATTGTTGTATTTACTCTGTCTGTCTTTTTCTTCCTTTTTCAATTTTTTTTAATGAAGCTTGGCCTACAGGTAGACCACATCCTGGACTAGGAAATAGGAGACTCTTTTTTCCCGGGAGTATGCTCTCTTGGCATAATTCTCAACTTTCGCGCGGAGGAAGCTGCTGGGAGTAGTCACATGGTGTGTGCATAAAAAAAAATTAATTAAACTTTATTTCAGACTATACAGTCCATAAAATTAGTTAGTATTGGTGTTAGTAACAATGGCGCTTACTTAAGTAGGTTAGTATTGTTAGTTTATAAAAAAAAAACATTTATTTATTTAAGTATACCTCTAAGTATATCGACTGTCCCCTCCCAGTGACCCTGAAAGGGACAGTCTTTGAAACTTAGAGTACGTTTTGAAGCCATTCACAAGACTATCTGCGACTTGTTTGACTAGTAGTGTAGCGCTGCACAAATAATAGTTAACATTTGCAATTCAGTCTTACGTTCAGTTCAGTCTGACGAGAGTCTGTGTTTCATACAATTGGGAGCGAAACATCTCGTTAAAGTGCATCCTCAAATAAAGAAGGCTCACTGTGGAAGTCGCTCCATAGAAATTGCATATTAGACTGGCAGCCGATCCCAACAAAGTTGAGAAAAGGCAAGGAATAGAAAAGACATAGTAGTCGTAAACCAGTTGTTTATCATTTTCCTATTACATTTTTTTTTAATTTTCTTTAAACCAGAAGAGCTCGAGGCTGAATAACGTATGAGTCGAATTACAAGGTACACAACCCGATGTCTGACATTGATGGGTGATCATCAAATTGCATACCGAACTTTCTCCGTGCCTAGAAAACACGTTAGGCAACTGGTCTCGGCTGTCATTGAATAGCTTTGACACCAGTCTTGCCGATGGATATGATATTATTCAGTTACTGGGTTGGGGAGGTCACATAGATAGAAGCTCTAGCTCTCGAAGGTATTCAGCTGCATCCGGCTGTACTGGAAGTCAACTACAACATGGGAAAAGCCAAAGCAGAAATATAATCTTTTAAAACTATGTAATTTTGGACATTTATTTTTTATTTTTTTATTTGTAATGGTTTTGCTCTTGACTCAAGTCAGTGTTAGAGATGACGGAGCCATGTAGTTTATTTCTCTCGTAAAGGTACATTAGGTAATTTACTGATAACTTACATTTTTTGCCTTACGCAAGAACCTTTGTGAGAGCTGGAGTCTGAACTAGGTTCGGGACCTGTATGACAGATCTCCAAAAAGTCAAAGTCAAAGTCAAGTTTTTTTCGTATATCTAAACACTGGCTCTTCTGTTTCAATTTTACATTTAGAGTATATTGTTCTCAGTTCATTTACTTAGACGGCATCCATCTTGTCCATATTCTTCTTGGCTACCGAAGCTGTAGAAAAAAGCAAGGGTTTTTAACATCCCCTGTAATGTCCGCCCTCTGCTGAATAACTAGCAATTAATTACTTTTGCAAATAAAAAGGAATGAATTAATTAATGGAGGGCTCACCATTGTTTATAGCAGTTCTTATTTGCATTGTAGATCGCTTTTTGTTTTTTTTTTAGAGAAATTTTTTTCGGCTATTTTGTTTATTTTTCCTTTTTTGAAAGTATACTACTCTGTCAAGAAAGTACCGGGAAAAGATCAATAATACACAAAATTTCTGTTATTCATCCAAATTTATTTTATCACCTTCAAAGTATGCTCCTTTAGAAACAATACACTTGCGCCAACGAATAATCCATTCATCAAAACATTTTTTAAACGCTGCTTCCGGAATTGAGTTCAGTTCTCGCCGCGAATTCTCCTTTATGTCTTCTATCGGGTGCCACGAAGTGGTAATTTGAGTTTAGGAAAAAGAAAAAAGTCAGCAGGAGCCATATCTGGTGAATATGGTGGTTGCTGGATGGTATTTGTTGAGTGTTTGGTTAAAAATTTGTTCACAATGATAGCCTTGTGCGAAGGCGCATTGTCGTGGTGCAAAATCCAAGAATTATCTTTCCACAAACCTGGCCTTTTTCGTCGAATTTGCTCTCTTAAACGCCGCATAACGCTCAAATAATATCCTTTATTTACCGTTAGACCTTCCGGTAAGAATTCAGAGTGCACAACACCGTGATAGTCAAAGAAAACAGTCAACATGACTTTGACTTTTGATCGACTTTGGCGTGGTTTTTTCGGTTTCGGTTCATTTGGAAGGCGCCACTCCGAATCTTGTTGACTAGTTTGCATGTCAAACTCGTAAACCCACGTCTCGTCACCAGTAACAATGCGTTTCATGAATGTTGGGTCCGAACTGACTCGTTCTAGCATGTCCTCAGCGACTTTCATGCGATTGAGTTTTTGGTGAAAATTCAGATCTTTTGGGACTAGCCGAGCAGCAACATGTTTCATAACCAAATGATTAGTTAAAATGGTACGGATCGACTCGTGAGATACAGAAAGTTCGGCGGCTATCTCTCTCAGAGTTGAATGGGGATTTTCAGTCACTATTTCTTTCACTTTTGCGATGTTAACTTCAGTTGCAGACGTTGACGGCCTACCAGAGCGAGGCAAATCTTCCATCACATCTCGACCGCTTTTGAACGCTTTGAACCACTCATAAGCACGAGTTTTTGATAAAGTCGATTCACCGTAAGCCTTCTGTAACATTTTCAGTGACTCCGAACACGAAATTCCATTGGCGATGCAAAATTTAAGACAAACTCTTTGTTCGATGTTTTTGTCCATTATGAAATTCGCAATACACACTATATATGATATTACTAAAACCAGCACTGTATTTAATATAAATAACAGATGCAACTCAAACTCCACACCAAAATGGAAAACAGTTGTGCCAATCTAACAACTACAAAAAAACAAAAATTTGAATTTGGAACCATAAACAAATCATCCATTCCCGATACTTTTTTGACTGAATGTATACCGGTTCTTCTGCATAATTTCACAGTAGCTTGTGGAAATGATAGTAAGTACCTACATAGTTGTGGTGTATCTGTTTATTTGTACTCGCCCTACGCATTATACCTTTATTACTAGGTAGGTATCTACAGGTTCCTTTAATCCATTTACCATGATTAGTGAAACCTTCCTAAAATTACAGTTCTTTACAATCTAAATATATCAAAACAGAATAATTATACAATGTACACTCATACATCCCATAACATTAAACACCATCACGAAACGAAACAAGAATCCAAAAAAAAATAGTATTGTACTAATTAAAGTATATTGTGTTGATTTTTATTCGTGAAAAGCGTTTATTTCCCATTTAGCTTGCAGTATACAATACAAGAGCATAACAATCGTTTGCGAGTAGAACCGGCGCGTGTGCTCTGTTGATATACATATAGGAGCCTCAACAAGTCCCGGCGTGCGGGCGACGACGCGCCGGCAATATTTTGTGTTGAGAAAAACTGTAACCAGCACCAGAAAATGTGTGAACATGGAATTAAATTGAGCTCTTTTTATTATCACGATATACCACTAATTGTACCTACCTATGTTAACTACAACAAATGAATAAATGACTTAATTTAATTACTTAATGCGTTTTTAAAAGGTTAGTAAGAAAAGGAATTTAAAATATGTTGTGTAAACTATTAATACTCTTAATCAAAATAAAAAAGGATTGATCACATGCAATATCATAGTAATGTAGAATCATAATTCAAATTCAAATTCAAATTCAAATTCAAAGCATTTTATTTCAAATAAACCATTCACAGGCACTTTTGAAACGTCAAGGTCGGTCAGTCAAAAACATGGAAGCTATTTGCACGTTCCAAAGCGTAGATCTCTATGGAGAAGAACGTGCAAGAAACTCCACGGACACTCTTTTAAATCATGTTCTGGTTTTACAAAATTTCAAGTTACATATACTTGTTGCTTCTGCATGTGAGGACAATGCAAAGGAAAAAAAAAAGGCTTATTATAAGAAATTTTAAATATAAAGATTAAAATAAGCCAATGGCAGTTAAGAGATGACCAGTCTCAACCGACGGCGCCTGTTCACGAACATGACGCGTGTATCGGCACCCTTCAGCTCAACCATTTCGAAGGGAACCGAATGATCAAACCCACGCGCCGCCATCAGCGAGACATTTGAGTGAGCATGACATGCTCTCAACCACCATGCTCGTTCATGTCCAACAAGTAAAACTATAACTACTCACATAAAATGTAAATGGTTTCATGGTACTCACATTTACAAAATTTGAAAAATATGCTTCTACTTTACACAAAACTATGGTTGTCAATGACCAAATAATGAAAAATAAATTAATAAAGAGAACGATTAAGATCTTACATCAAAAAGAATAAATAAGTAATTAATATAATAATATAATTTGTATGTATATAAGAATAAATAAACGAAATAATGTAAGAACCTCTAAAAGGAGCGAGCATCTCTTCCAAATATAAAAACATAGAAACCTAAAAAGTGGACCTAAGCAGCTGTGACTGTGGAGCAGGACCAGCATTTAGCCAAGCGTTTTTATCGAGGATATAATCTTCCAGTTTATAATACGCTTGTCTACATAGTGTGCGTTTTATGCATGCTTTAAATTTTCTCTCATTCAGTTCGAGAATATCAACTGGTATTTTATTATAAAATTTAATACAGTACCCCATAAAAGAAGTGTGTACTTTGGCCAATCTGAATCGGGGTTGATCTAATTTGTTCCTATTTCTAGTATTAAAATTATGCCTGTCACTAATCTTGCTAAAGAGATGAAGATTTTTCCGAACATACATAATATTTTCGTAAATGTATTGACAAGGTACCGTCATGATGTTGATATCCTTAAACAGTTCTCTTAGGGAATCACGCCGACGGAGATTGTAAATGGCTCTGATGGCTCTTTTCTGCAGGACAAATATAGACTCGATGTCTGCAGCACGCCCCCATAATAAGATACCGTAAGACATGATACTATGAAAGTAACTAAAATAGACCAGCCTCGCGGTATCTATATCGGTAAATTGACGGATTTTTCTGACAGCGTATGCTGCTGAACTTAGCCGTCCCGCAAGAGATGTTAAATGAGGACCCCATTGTAGCCTTGAGTCAAGCGTAATCCCCAGGAAAACCGTGTTTTCGACGAATTCAAGTTTCTCCTTGTTCAATACTATGTCGCAATCATTTCTTTTAACGTTCGGTAAGGCAAATCTGATGCATTTAGTTTTTTTCCCATTTAATACTAAATTATTAGCAGTAAACCAATTTTGGACCTGCTGTAGGGCGTTATTTACGTCGTCAAGATTTATGGAACGTCTATCTATCTTAAAAATTAAGGACGTATCGTCAGCAAATAATACCATATGAGGTTGATTTTTTAAAAGATGGGGTAGATCATTAATATATACTAGAAAGAGGAAAGGACCCAAAATAGAGCCTTGTGGTACCCCCATTTTGACTTTTAAACCCCGTGAATTGACACCATTTATTTGAACTTGCTGCTGTCTATCATTTAAGTAAGATTTTATTAGACTGAGTGCAAGTTTACCTAGTCCGTAATGTCCTAGCTTTAGGAGCAAGGTTTCGTGATTTACACAATCAAATGCCTTGGAGAGGTCACAAAAGATTCCTATGGCATCTTGTGCCTCTTCCCACGCTGAGTATATGTGTTTTAACAACGTGGCACCAGCGTCAGTCGTACAACGACCCCTGGTAAAACCATACTGTTGATCGTGTAAAATTTTATTGATGTTAAAATGATTGAGCATCTGATTGAGCATTACTTTTTCAAACACTTTGCTAAAAACCGGCAAAACAGATACAGGTCTATAATTATTGGTGTCTTTGCTGTCGCCCGATTTAAATAGTGGTATAACCTTACTATATTTCATTATATCCGGAAAGACTCCTTGGTCCACACATAAATTAAATATTAAAGCCAAGTATGGTGCTATAGTTTCAATTATGGACGTGCACACTTTAATAGACATTCCCCATATGTCTTCGGTCAATTTGATTTTGATTTGCCGGAAAGCTTTTATGACTGTCACAGGGTTGATATGTTTGAACTGGAATTCAACCGTACAACCTGGAACGTTAGCTTTTAATAAATTATATGAGACCTCAGGTGAAGAATTTAAATATTCCGTAGTTTTAGTTGGTATATTGGTGAAAAAATTTACAAATTCTTGAGCTACTTCTAAATTAGAGCTTTTGGCACCATGTGTAGTCTCCAGTAAATAATCAGTGTTTCGTTCTTTATTTCTATTAGTTTCATTATTAATAACTTTCCAAACTGTCTTTATTTTATTTTCTGACGATTTGATCTTGTTGCTAATATATAGGGCTTTAGCTACCTTGCAAGTATTTCTGAACACTTTAGAATATTTGTTTACAAACTTATTAAAAGAATCAGTGTTTATGACAGGCTTAAGGCCATATAGCTCATATAGTCTTTCCCTACTTATCCTAATGCCTTTAGTCGCCCAGTCACTAAATACATACTTAGGGAAAGTATCCTTAGACTTCTTTTCGAAAGTTGAATTGAATTCCTTTAGAACCACTGAAAAGAAATTATCATAAAATTTATTAGCATCTTCAATGTTATGGCCTAGAAAATTTAACTTATTTTGTAAGGTACCATTGAATTTAGCTAGTTTGCCAGTTGTAATTGGCCTATATTGTATATGAATTTTTTCCAAGGCTGCTTTAAACTGAAATGTTACCAATTGACCACTATGATCAGAGGGAAGGTAATTAACTATGGCTTTATCTAAATATTCACAATCGCAGAATACATTATCGATACAGGTTGAAGAAGTTGGTGTTACCCTAGTCGGTTCAGTAAACACATTAGACAAATTAAACGATTTAAAAAGGCTTATAAATCTGCTGCTATTTGAATTAATTTCTAAAATATTAATATTAAAATCCCCACAAATAATCGCGGGCTTGTTACCTGCTGCAAGTTTCGCAAGGATATCTTCCATTGTTGACTCAAATAAAGTAAAGTTTTGAGGGTTTGGGGGTCTGTACACGCACACTATGATATGCTTATCTAGCTCAACACAGGACAGTTCGATGCAATGTTCCACTGATAAGTTAACGATGTCATTACGTTGCTTAAATTTTAAGTTTTTTTTTAATAAGATGAGGGAACCACCACGTAACATAGATTTGCGGTTAAAACAACTGCCCACATTATAATTTTCATAACTAATTATCATCTGGTAATCCTTCAACCAGTGCTCACTAAAACATACAATGTCAAACATTGTTTTTTCTAAAAACATTTCAATTTCTAATAATTTGGAAGAGACACCCTGAATATTTTGATGAAATAATTTCAAGGCATGCTGCTGACTCCCTTTTTGACAACTATTTACTAAAGAGCAAGAAGATACCTTGTTAATGGTAGGCATAACTATTCTGTCGCTGGTATCCTCTGTTGTCTTATGGACTAGTTTAAATGAGTTTCCATAGAGATACATGGAAACTCCGTACAATTTTTATAAGTATTTGTAGCACTAGAGCTACCGTTACTAAGGCTCTCCACCTGATTCTTAGTAAAATTACTAAACATTGTGGATTTAATTAAACAAGACTGCGACATACTACTTATGTCTGAGTTAATAAAATAAGCTAATAGCCTTGCTATTGTGTGTCTAAAACTAATTGGCAAATACACTGTATCCCTAGTCGATTTTAAATTTTCCACAAAAATGTTTGTGTCAAAAAACATAAACTTGTCACTATAGTGACTTACTAAAAAGTGCATGTGTTTATTTAAACTATGAATATAATTATTTTGTCTACTTGACAATTGTTCAAAATAAGGAAATGCACACAATATTATTTTATTACAATTTAACTTTAACATCTCAGTTAGATTGTCCGTGATATCTGCTTTTTTTACATTTAAACTATTCCCTATAAACACTGTAATATTGGTATTAGAACTAAAATTATTGTTTCTTAATGACGCCATAATATGCTTGTATGATGAACTTGGCATACAGTAATTTTGTATAGGGTAACTCAGGTTGTTACTTAATAATTTACCTAAACCTCTTCCTATAACATTCACTAACACATTCCATAACAAAGTGAACCTGGGGCTCTTTAAGTCACGAGTACGTTACTTCCAGACTAACGTGCTCAGCCATATCATCACTTGCCATCAGATGAGATTCTGAGTAAACTTCGTATAATAGAGTTAATCTCTCGCAAAGAATAAAAATCGCTTGGAAGCAAAATCTCAAGTCCGAAGAATTGAAAAAATCCGTTACAAGACTTCTACGTTCCAATCTTTACTCCACTGAAGGAAAAGCGACTAAGATGCTTCCGAGTTCAGTATTTTTCTTTACTTTTTCTAAATAACGTCTCGCCACTGGCTTTGTGCAAAAGTTATTTCTTTTGAGTGAAAAAATGACGACACCGCTTTCGAATTGATTAAAAGTCATGAAAATTATTTGTCGATGGAATTTTCTTGTCGCGTTAAGAAGGATAAGAGGAATAATAATTAAGTGGAAGTTGTTCAGATTTTTAAGATTAAATTACAAGACATAGGTCATTAGCGGCCTATCTCAGGATCTTTTTGTTTTATTAGATTTCTTGCTTTGTCACGTAAATTCTTTTGAAAAAAATATTTTTAGCTTAAAAATAAACAGATAATATTTATTTCACTTTTTTAGTCCATTTTGCTAATCGTTTATTACAAACGCTAACTTTGCCTGTGTCTTAACTCTGCTTTTTAAGCATCACGTTTGCTATCTGCTACCTACGTATGGTTTTCCTTACAACTATTTTGTTACTGAGTTATTTGGTTACTGAGTTATTTGACAACAAGTCTTTTAGTGTGTCGAAGATCTACAACTTATTTAATTTTCATTGCGACACAAACTTATAAAGGGCACAACTATAAAAAGTCAAATTACACGTCATTCAGCTGTGTAATCTTTCACTTCCGCCAAAGACGTTCGATGGAGGATAATGAACAGTTTATTTAAATTCGTATCACCTCTACCCCTCCCCCACCATCCTGACAGTTTCAGTTCAATTAATTAAGTGATAGACATTAATTGACGGAGTTTATGGGCGTCCCGTTTTTATTAACAACTTTATTTGTTTGTAAATAAATTAGAATATTGTTAGATTAGCAATATGGTGCTGAATGTTAGGTGCGCGACTCTAAATAATTGAACGTTCTATAAGTACGAGAATTGGCTTTCTCTTTCACGTCTTGTTTTGTAAGTAGACGGTTCATTAGTGTTAAGCGTAACATTAACGCTCCAATTTACTCATCATTAAAATGTTTAATTACTCACTACCTACTACTAGAAAAATCATAAATTACCTACTTTATATTTACACGCCTACTAATTTTTAAGCACTTATGACGTATGTGTCGTCATAGCAGCCATTATGACGTCATAAGTCACGAGGCGGCCATTTTAATTCGCTCATAAAGCATACATCACGCCGGTGCAGTCGCCGCTCAAAACGAATTCTTGGCTTGCTTCTGTTTGAGCTTGGGAAAGATATTTTGCTCAGTAAAATGAAATGTTTTAGAGAATGAAAAAATCCTTCGTTAGTTTTGCATATTTACTTGAAATTACTGTTTCAATTAAGATGGCTATGTTTGAACAAAACCATTTTTTTTGTTTATACTGCTTGCCTGTTGTGGGACACGCATAACTCAACGCACTCGATACCGCCAACCTGCAAGCATCAAACGACCGCGCGACACGGGAGCGCGGCGCGCACTAGCGTTGGAATGCCAGCCGGACAGAAGGCGCGCGCGCAGCCGTCGGTGGGTGGAGCAACAAGCTCGCACCAAAGCTAACGAGAGACTGCTCGCCGCTCGACGGCGCTGTGCGTATTTATAGTTGGCGCACTTTGAACATGCTCTGAACTCCAGAAGACTGGGAACCACTGGAACCCTATATTTGATTGGTTGAGCAATTTTGAGTATGATTCCAAATAACCACTACGTCCGCCATTTATTTGTTTATATAGAAGTTAGGATTTTTGACAATAAAGAATTCCAATTTTGAACCTCCATTGTTGTTTCATTTTGACTCAAACAACCGAACACAAGTGTGGAACTATCCCCCACAATTGGTGACCCCGAGAAAAATATTGCAAGATGAACACTAGCGAAGAAAGCAAACCCATGAAGATGGACGCCGACCTAGCTGCCATATCGGTTCAGTCTAGATTATTACCATTCTGGCGGGAGATTCCTCGAGCTTGGTTTATCCAGTTTGAAGCTGTCGTGGACCCTTTGAAGACCTCGGACGACCATAAATTCCGCTACGTGTTGCAACAGCTGCAAACGACGGACCTTCAACATCTGACCGACATTTTGTACAATCCACCCTCCACCGATAAATATAATGCAGTGAAGACTCGTCTGCTCGCCGTGTACGACAAATCTGACGTCAAGAACTTCCAAAAGCTAATCAGTGGCCTAGAGTTGGGTGATCAAAAACCCACACAACTGTTGCGCAGGATGAGAGAACTAGGGAGTGGCATGATCACAGATGAAGGGTTGAAAATCGAGTGGCTCAATCATCTACCCACACAAATGCGCGTTGTGCTTTCGGTCAACACGGAGTCAACGCTAGATACCCTCGCCGCAATGGCCGATAAAATGGCAGAATACACCGAACCAACAACGGTTGCCGCAGTGGCCACGACCTCGCAAGATACCGTGACGTCGACTCAGCTAGAAGTCCTATCGAAGCAAATGGAGAAATTGTGCCTAGAAGTGGCTGAGCTACGCGGACGAACAAGGGAACGCCATTCTAGACCCCGTTTCACACCGTTCAAGTCAAGGTCACGATCACAGTCTCGCCGGCATAGCAACAAAACGACAGTCAAACCCGGCGATCCTACATGGGAGTGTAGATACCACTATCGTTTTGGTGACAAGGCGAAACGTTGCGAATCACCGTGCAGCAGGAGAAACAAGAATCACACGACGTTAAACTAGCCACGACATCGACGGTGGCGGAAGTCGATGTCCCCTGCACCACCAACCGCCTTTGTGTCTTCGATCGCGACACTCGACAGCGTTTCCTCGTAGACACTGGCGCCGAAATTTCCGTGTTAGCCGCAACAAACAAAACAAAAATGAAGACAAGCACCTACAAATTATTCGCTGCAAACAATACACCAATCGAAACTTATGGTGAAAAAACACTAAGGTTAAATCTAGGCCTGCGACGCAGTTTTCTATGGACATTCATCATAGCTGACGTGAAAACCTCAATCATAGGGGCGGACTTTCTACGTCACTTCAAGCTGCTAGTCGACCTACATAAAAAGAAGCTCGTCGACAATGTTACCGACATGTCAATCGACGCCATTGAAGTTGCAACGAGTGAACAAACCATACATGTCATTAGCTCCGACCAAGCGTATTATGACATCTTGAAGTTATTCCCGGAGGTGCTGCGACCTATGTCCTTGAAGGAGCCAGCAAAACATGACGTCGAGCACCATATTGAGACGACAAGCGCACCAGTCTTCGCACGAGCCCGTCCCCTGCTCCCCGACAAATATAAGGCTGCAAAGGAAGAGTTCGACCACATGCTGGAACTTGGCATATGCAGGCCATCAAAGAGCCCGTGGGCGAGCCCCCTGCATATTGTGAAAAAGAAGGATGGAGGCCTAAAGGTATGCGGCGACTATCGACGGTTAAATTCAGTCACACGACCAGACCGCTACCCCATACCACGAATACAAGACTTCACGTACCAGCTGCACAATATGAAGATATTCTCGAAGCTTGACCTCAAAATGGCCTATTATTGGATCCCAATTGCAGAGGAAGACGCCCAGAAAACAGCAATTATCACACCATTCGGGCTGTTTGAATTCAAATGCATGACGTTCGGCTTACGTAACGCTAGTCAAACGTTCCAAAGGTTTATGCATCAAGTACTGCGGGGCATAAACAACTGCTTTTGTTACGTCGACGACATACTTCTGTACTCGGAAAACGAAGAGAGCCACAGACAACTCCTACGGCAAGTACTAGACCGCCTAAAGAAGTACGGCGTCATGCTAAAAGTTGAGAAATGTGAATTCGGCAAGGACAAGATTGATTTTCTCGGCTACGAAGTATCAGGCAACGGGATCAAGCCCACGGAAGAGAGAACCAAAGCGATATCAAGCTACCCCAAACCCAAGACAATAGCTGAATTACGACGTTTTCTGGGCATGATCAATTTTTATCGTAGCTGCTTACCCCGTCAAGCCGAACTACAGATCGAGCTGAACAAATACCTACACAACCAGAAACGCAACGACAAAACGCCCATCGAGTGGACGACGCAGGCAGAGTTGGCTTTTGAAAAGTGCCGTCAAAGCATTTTGGAAGCCACACAGCTGATCCACCCATTGCCTGGAAGCCCCCTCGCCTTGATGACAGACGCGTCTGATTACAGCCTTGGCGCTGTTCTACAACAGAGAATGGAAGGCATATGGAAACCTCTCGCTTATTTTTCAAAAGCGATGAGCATGACTCAGCAACGCTACAGCGTATACGACCGCGAGTTATTAGCGGTTTATACGGCTGTCAAGCATTTCAGAAATCTCATAGAAGGAGGCAATGTCACAGTCTACACAGACCATAAGCCGCTAGTGAATGCACTAACACGCCCACCGAGCAGCAGCGACACCCCACGTCGAGAACGGCAATTACATTTCGTCAGCCAGTTTTGCACGAGCATCAAGTACGTGAAAGGCGAAGACAACTCGGTGGCAGACGCATTATCACGCATAGAAGACATACAATGCCCTTCCGTCATTGACTACGCAACATTAGCCAGCGAACAAGGAAAAGATCCAGTATTAAAACAGCTCAGAAGTCAACCAAACTTGAAGTTTACCGACGTCACAATGCCCGGCATAAACCAGCCAATCACGTGCGAGACGTCTACCGGCACACCTCGACCGTACTTACCCACTACTTATCGTTTTGAGGCATTCAAAGCTCAACACGATTTGTGTCATCCAGGCGTAAAATCCACAAGAAAACAAATGTGCTCAAAATATTTCTGGCCCAGCATGAATAAAGAAGTTACCAACTGGACCAGATCATGTATCAGCTGTCAGCGAGCGAAGATTCATCGTCATGTTGTAACCCCACTGAACGAGTTCCCACCGTCGGCGCGCTTCGAACACATTCTCGTGGACACAGTCGGACCACTGCGATTGTCTAATAACCAACGCTACTGTGTAACTATCATCGATCGTTGCACCAAATGGCCAGAAGCCGTACCTGTACTCGAGATTACCGCTGAGCAAGTCGCAAAAGCCATCTATGAGAATTGGATTGCAAGATTTGGTTGCCCACTAAGAATATCAACAGATCAAGGACGGCAATTTGAATCATCATTGTTCCGATCATTCATGAAAAAGTTTGGGATATCACTAATACGGACCACGGCATATCATCCGCAGTCCAACGGTATGATCGAGCGGTGGCACAGATCATTCAAATTCAAATTCAAATTCAAAGCATTTTATTTCAAATAAACCATTCACAGGCACTTTTGAAACGTCAAGGTCGGTCAGTCAAAAACATGGAAGCTATTTGCACGTTCCAAAGCGTAGATCTCTATGGAGAAGAACGTGCAAGAAACTCCACGGACACTCTTTTAAATCATGTTCTGGTTTTACAAAATTTCAAGTTACATATACTTGTTGCTTCTGCATGTGAGGACAATGCAAAGGAAAAAAAAAGGGCTTATTATAAGAATTTTAAATATAAAGATTAAAATAAGCCAATGGCAGTTAAGAGATGACCAGTCTCAACCGACGGCGCCTGTACACGAACATGACGCGTGTATCGGCACCCTTCAGCTCAACCATTTCGAAGGGAACCGAATGATCAAACCCACGCGCCGCCATCAGCGAGACATTTGAGTGAGCATGACATGCTCTCAACCACCATGCTCGTTCATGTCCAACAAGTAAAACTATAACTACTCACATAAAATGTAAATGGTTGCATAGTACTCACATTTACAAAATTTGAAAAATATGCTTCTACTTTACACAAAACTATGGTTGTCAATGACCAAATAATGAAAAATAAATTAATAAAGAGAACGATTAAGTTCTTACATCAAAAAGAATAAATAAGTAATTAATATAATAATATAATTTGTATGTATATAAGAATAAATAAACGAAATAATGTAAGAACCTCTAAAAGGAGCGAGCATCTCTTCCAAATATAAAAACATAAAAACCTAAAAAGTGGACCTAAGCAGCTGTGACTGTGGAGCAGGACCAGCATTTAGCCAAGCGTTTTTATCGAGGATATAATCTTCCAGTTTATAATACGCTTGTCTACATAGTGTGCGTTTTATGCATGCTTTAAATTTTCTCTCATTCAGTTCGAGAATATCAACTGGTATTTTATTATAAAATTTAATACAGTACCCCATAAAAGAAGTGTGTACTTTGGCCAATCTGAATCGGGGTTGATCTAATTTGTTCCTATTTCTAGTATTAAAATTATGCCTGTCACTAATCTTGCTAAAGAGATGAAGATTTTTCCGAACATACATAATATTTTCGTAAATGTATTGACAAGGTACCGTCATGATGTTGATATCCTTAAACAGTTCTCTTAGGGAATCACGCCGACGGAGATTGTAAATGGCTCTGATGGCTCTTTTCTGCAGGATAAATATAGACTCGATGTCTGCAGCACGTCCCCATAATAAGATACCGTAAGACATGATACTATGAAAGTAACTAAAATAGACCAGCCTCGCGGTATCTATATCGGTAAATTGACGGATTTTTCTGACAGCGTATGCTGCTGAACTTAGCCGTCCCGCAAGAGATGTTAAATGAGGACCCCATTGTAGCCTTGAGTCAAGCGTAATCCCCAGGAAAACCGTGTTTTCGACGAATTCAAGTTTCTCCTTGTTCAATACTATGTCGCAATCATTTCTTTTAACGTTCGGTAAGGCAAATCTGATGCATTTAGTTTTTTTTCCATTTAATACTAAATTATTAGCAGTAAACCAATTTTGGACCTGCTGTAGGGCATTGAAGGCAGCACTCATGGCGCGAGGCACTACTACACAGTGGACAGAAGAGCTTCCTACTGTACTGTTAGGATTACGTACGGCGTTGCGGATCAACAACAGTTTAAGCCCAGCAATGATGACGTATGGCACTACGCTTCGCTTACCATCGGATTTCATCGTGCCAACCAAGTCAAACATTGATGAGAATGACTATGTACGTCGCCTAACAGAAACCATGGCATCGTTAAAAAGTGCGCCTCGATCAAACAACAGTCGGACAGAGCCATTCATACATCACGACCTCGCCACATGCACACATGT
The DNA here is from genome assembly GCA_950371165.1 of Lacanobia oleracea. Classification (NCBI taxonomy): domain Eukaryota; kingdom Metazoa; phylum Arthropoda; class Insecta; order Lepidoptera; family Noctuidae; genus Lacanobia; species Lacanobia oleracea. The sequence goes on along the minus strand of OX493387.1, from coordinate 29,920,837 downwards.
ATTCGTCCGCAACGACACTGTTCGTTCCCCGTTAACACCGCCGTATGAAGGTCCCTACGAAGTTATCAAGCGCTACGACAAGTGTTACAAAATAAAGTTACCGCTACGCACGTCAGTGGTATCAATGGATAGGCTCAAGCCGGCCTACATTTTCAACGAGTCAGAAGATGTTGATCATCGCACTCCCGAGCAAGCAATCCAGCCATATATCACAAGATTTGGAAGAACCGTGAAGCCTGTTGTTCGCTTCGCTTAGGGGAGAGTGATGTGGGACACGCATAACTCAACGCACTCGATACCGCCAACCTGCAAGCATCAAACGACCGCGCGACACGGGAGCGCGGCGCGCACTAGCGTTGGAATGCCAGCCGGACAGAAGGCGCGCGCGCAGCCGTCGGTGGGTGGAGCAACAAGCTCGCACCAAAGCTAACGAGAGACTGCTCGCCGCTCGGCGGCGCTGTGCGTATTTATAGTTGGCGCACTTTGAACATGCTCTGAACTCCAGAAGACTGGGAACCACTGGAACCCTATATTTGATTGGTTGAGCAATTTTGAGTATGATTCCAAATAACCACTACGTCCGCCATTTATTTGTTTATATAGAAGTTAGGATTTTTGACAATAAAGAATTCCAATTTTGAACCTCCATTGTTGTTTCATTTTGACTCAAACAACCGAACACAAGTGTGGAACTATCCCCCACACTGTGATAACTTTTATTAAAAAAAAAGATGATGACTGTGAGGAAAATCTGAACACAATCGTAATCCTAATGTATACTGTTACTGAGTGACTGACAGACAACGCACAGCCGAAACTACTGGTCGTAGACATCTGACATTTTTCTTGTAGGTTCCTTTGGGAGTGTAGGGGAGCACTAAGAGAGGATTGCCGGATTTTTTACGGGAACGGAAAAAAGCGGGGTATGCACCTTCGTCGCATATCCCGCAGGTAAAAGCTAGTTTCTAAAATAAACTACTAAAACCAATTTTCAAGATCGTAAAATCGATTTTGTTTCATTTTCACCTACTGTAAATCCTGTGGAAGAATGACACACACATAAATTATTAAAGCATTTTGCACTCAACCTCCCCCTTCACCCCGAGGCAGGCCGTGATTGGGCATAAACTTGCTATCGAACGCTGCCAAAGATCAGACACTATGATTGCTCTAAATGAGTTCTTGGTGAATATTACTCATATTTTTGTAGGCTCTAATAGCTTCAGCTTTTATTTCAGACTGTAAAAATACTTGGCAAGCGTTGCGAAGTAATTAAAGTGACAACAGTGAGAAAATATGAGAGAATTAAGTGTAAGGTCAGGCTTTTGGATAGCACTGACTGTTATGAGGGAAATGCAATGCGCTTTAACATAAAACAAGGCTTATTACTTGGAAAGATGACAAGGATATTTAAATGAAATACCAGAGCAAAGAGTAAGCACGAAAATGGAATAAGAGTAAGAAATGACACTTCTTTGAAATTGGTTACGAGGAAATAGCAACGTTGTAAAGACAAGTTCGTGTTTAGGACCTTTTTTCATGAGGGTAAGGTTTTTTTTTTATAATTTATCGAGATATCAGACGAAATAACTGCTGACTGTTTTGGATAGTTAATAATTATCATGTGTGATGATTTCAGTGTGTATCCTATGTTAAAGTCCCTCACAAAATTTTTAAGTGGCAAGCATATCTCAAATAATACTCGTGTAGGATACATATTATTATCCACTTATTTCAAAAATAAATTGTTAAATTCTAAAGTAATCTGCCTACTGGCTATTCACATCAGAGAGTCCAGGCTTGACTAAGTATTTGACAATATAATACTCCGGAATATGTATTTTGATATTTATGCGCTGTCTGGTTTATCAAATACGCATGAAGATAGGAAAAGACTGATTCTCTGTACAGAGCAATTTGAATAGAAATTAAACCAAATCGGTCCGTAGGTATACAAACATTTTGGTTTCATTTAATTGAATTAAAAAATCTCGAGGTGGTCTTTGGACTGTCCTTTTTTCGGGGCTTTGAAGATTTTTGGGCATTTCAGTGCGCGGAGCAGTGGTGGCCCGGTGCTAATGGCTGCGACTTACGAGTTGTAGGTCGTGGGTTAGAACCCCGGCGCCAGCCTTACTTTGTACGTTCTTATTCCATCACCACTGCTCTCAAAACGGTGAAGAAAAACATCGTGAAAAACAGGTTTACCGGTGGTTGCTGAAAACCAGCGCGCGCTGTGATTTCTGGACTTGTCCAGAGTCGCGGTATACGCTGAACAACGACCGATTTTTGCTCGGATGCGGTGCACAACTTACTTGTTCATTTATGTTTTCGATCTTCTTTTTGTACCTATTGTAAATTGTTTATGTGTTGTCAATGTCAACTTGTTAGTGACGGGCTGCGCCGGACGCCGCGGTCGCACTATAGACAATCTGTTGAACTTTTTTTTTTACACTCGATGGTTGAACTGTGTTCTGTTGGTCTGTGGTGTGAACAAAGACTTGTGTCAATTAATGCCCGGTCCTGACATAGTCCTCTAGTGACAATAGGTTATTTAGTCTTTAGTTAAGTTTAATTTTGTGTTTTGTGCGTCGCTTTTGGGGAAATAAACGTCTTTTCTTTCTTCTTTCTTTCTTTAAGTTTGTCGTACTTGATACTTTGATAAAAAATTACTTGTCATTAAAACTAACTCCAAATTCAATAATAAGATTGTAAGAAGTTTTCATGTCCATTAATTATTTCAAACTATCATTAGAATGAAGAATACTAAATTGACAAATACATCAGTAAGTAAAGTTTTTTCAAAGAAATAATAACAAAGAAGTGCCTACAAACACATTTTCTTTATACATACTTAGGTTAAAACGTCGTCGTGAAAGCTTCTGAGCTAAATAAGTATAAATAATGGGGTACCCTAGCGTCGGTAATAGGACTGTCCGATTCTATGAATAAACTTCTCGCTGCGAGCTGCGGCCGTCGGCAGACTATAGACAGTGATAGATCTTCCTCTCACGCCAGTTGTATCTAGAATCATAATGAAGTAATGAACAGAGGGGCAAAGCATGTAAAAACACAGCAAACACAAATTGACATTAATTTATCATCAAGCGATATTGCTACTTGATTTGAAATACTAATATTAATTAATAATTAATTCAACTATGTGAGAGAACCTATGTATTTGAACAAATATGATAACTTATTTAAGTCTGTATACGGTACCTACTGTGAAATATGAATGTGATAAAAATAAACGAAATGACCTGTAACATTTCGTTGTGATTTAACAGAGCTCGTTAGTAAAAATACAATGTTAACCTATTTCGTTTCTTTTTTTTTAGTCCAACGTTACGGGAATTTCAGAAACAAAATTCCTAAATTATTTATACAGAATTGGTATTATAAATTCAAATCAGAGTTCCGTAACAAATTATATTGAACATGCTCCCTTCCCGCAGTGGACTTTAAAACGTCAGTAGTAACTCCTGCAAATGTTACTATATCAGTATTTAGCTGCATCCGGTTAAATAGCAAGCCTACTTTAAAACAGTTGGAAAGATAGCTACACAGATTGAATGAACATCGATGATTCTGTGGCTTTAGAATTTAAGCTGAACTTATTTATCGTTACGCGTTAAGGACACGCTAGTCTGTCCTAGGCTTATCCAACTGGTCGTAACGTGCTCTGTACAAACTAGTTAGCCCTCAAGCATGTAAGTTTACTGCATACTGCTGCGGGCATGGAAGTTGTACGCAAAACTGTTTAAAACATACAGATGCAATAACTATTGCATCTGTATATTTCATAGTATATTCTTGCATGAATAATATTGATATTTATTCGCAAACAAACTGCTATGTTTGTCTACATTTGGATCGTTTATTTACACAAAACTAAATGTTAAAATAATGCTTTATTTTCTGCCTCCCACAGCACAGTTACAAATAACGTAGTGAATTGTAAAACAATACATAAATCAATCAGCGTGTTGCGGAAAAACACTGACTGGGTGGTAAAACTTTTTTTTTTTAATATTAAGCTTTTATAAAATAGCATAATTTAAAATTTAAATCCCTTTAGAGAATATGAGGTATTTAAAAGTAGTGTCAGGTATTGAAATTCTTTTATTTATTACTTGAACGCGTTGTGAGCACGTTTGCGAATTTTAAATGTGCATTCTGCATGAATACTTTTTAAAGTGCTGTACCTATAAAATACACAACAATTTACATAATTTTTTTTGTTGATATTCGGTGGTAGTTCAACTAGAACATACATCGTAGGACGGGCAATAACTCTCATCATCAAAATAAGCAGTCTTAGCTTGAAGGAACATCATCTAAAAAAAAAAACTAATGACAATTTCCGTTACATCAGTGAACGGTTAGTCGACTCTTCACGTGACCAGAGGGCTAGCCTACTGCGGGTATTAATTTTAAACTATTTCTTAACTATAACATAGATTTGGGGAATACCATTTCTTCAATGATGATAATGTAAAATAATGGCTGAATAGCTGGCCAGTCACAGAAAAAAATAACAAAATAGACGGGAAAGCGGCAGTCCGATGCAGTCATGCTTGTAGCCTGCGATTGGCCTGTTGTGTCTTCAGAATAGTTCTGATTTTCTGATATAAATCTAGTTGGCCATGATTGTAAAGATGAAGCCTGCGGTTGGACAATCACTTGGGATTTGTGGTTTTAGGGTGAAAACAATGCAGTAATGGATTTTCATACAACTTTACTGCACTGTTTTAAAGCAAAAACTGTGCAGTAATAGATTTTCATACATACATTACTGCACTGTATTACTCTAAAACAGTAAAGTACTGCTTTGCACTATTTAGGATAGTTATGATGAAATAATTGAGTAGTTGGAAGAAATTTATTTTCCTCCAGAATATTAGGTTAGTAAAAGAACTAACTGCAAACTGGGACAGGTAGGTTCAAGTTTTAACCAAAATAATCCTAAAATTGCATAACCAATAATCGCAACGTATGTAAAACGAAAATCAATCGAAAATTATTCGCAACCACGGTCAGCCATTGGATCAGCAACTGATTTCAGTATCGAATTAAAGCCTATCACTTGAAACCATATGAGGAGTGCTGTCAGTGATAATCACAGCGGAACAGATCTGCGCCGCCTCGCTTTTGCGGCCAATATCGATGTGGGAATCACGTTATGGGCTTATTATAGTGATGTGCTTCAATCGCGTCATTTTTTATTTATTTAGTGAAACTTTATTCAAATAACAGCCGCACGGGTCGATCTTCAAGGTTAAGCAACGCTTGCCAAGGTTGGTCTGTGGGTGGGTGACCATATTAATAAACCAAGTTTCCTCCGTGCCTCGGAAAGCACGTTAAGCCGTTGGTCCCGGCTGTCATTAACAGAGCACACTTAATAATGCACTTACATAGAAATTCTATCACAATAAGTTTAAGCAACGCTTGCCAAGGTTGGTCCGTGGATGGGTGACCAACTTAACATAGCGAGTTTCCTCTATGCCTCGGAAAGCACGTTAAGCCGTCCCGGCTGTCATTTGTATCTTTGGCACTCGTTACGGATATCCAGAAGCCAGTTAATCTGACACCAGTCTTGCCATGTAGTACCGTGTTACCCAGTTTATGGGTTGTGGAGGTCTGGTAGGCAGCCGTTCCGCATTAAATACTGGTATTCAGCTAAATCCGGTTTGACTGGAAGCCGACCCCAATATAGCTGGGAAAAGGCTAGGCAGTGAATGAGTTTCTGGCGCAGGGGGGGTCGCACCAGGCGGCGGCCGACGTTATGACACGCGGGGTTGCGATAGTCGTTGAGAGGATCCGGCAACTGGGTCTCGAGGTAGCCCTACACAAGTCTGAAGCCATGTGCTTTCATGGATCTTAGAACAGACCACCGTCAGGATCCCAAATAACGGTAGGAGGGGTTCAAATCGGCGTCGGATCGACAATGACGTACCTGGGTCTCGTCCTTCACAGCTGGTGGAACTTCGTTGAGCATTTCCGACGTTTGGGTACTAGACTGGAGCGAGCCGAGGTGGCTTTTGCCATATCTAGGGGGTCCAAATGCCTCCTGCCGGAGGCTTTACGCGGGGGTCGTGCGGTCCATGGCCCTTTATGGGGCGCCGGTGTGGGTGCCTACTTTGAGGAAGCGACCTGCCCGTTACCTCAACTCGTCCCAGAGGGTCATGGCCATCCGGCTGGCCCGGGAATACCGCATGTTCTCTGGCGAGGTAGCGAGCCTCTTTGCCGGACTGCCACCATAGGATCTAGAGGCGAGAGTTCTCGCACTCATTTACGAATGGCGCCTGGAGGTGGTGCGAGACTCCTCTGCCGCGGCAAATCGCAGCACGGCGGACGGAGCTCCGGCAGAATCTCATGGTAGTATGGAAACAAAGACTGTCGCAACCCAGCGCTGGGCACGCCACGATTGCGGCGATAAGGATACGCCCGGGTGTCAACACTGTGAGGATCGCCCGGAAGACACGGTGGAGCATACGGTTGAGGTCTGCCCTGCTTGGGTGGAGCACCGCCGTGTCTTCGTCGAGGCGATCGGTGGCGGCGATCTCTCGCATCCAGCCCTGATTCAAGCCATGGTCCGGAGCGAGGAGACATGGGAAGCGGTCACCTCCTTCTGCGAAGCAGAAATGCTAGCAAAGGAGGAAACCGAACGTGTGAGAGAGAGGGAAACCTCACGCCCCAGCCTCCGCAACAGAAGAAGACGCCCCGGGCGTTGGGAGTCGCAGGGCGATTCTCGGCCACCGTAAGCGCGAGCCTGTGGACGGTGAGTATTGGGTGGCTCGCCGTCTGATCAGAACCAGGCCCGGACGGCGCGCTGTGTTCCACGCGCACCTCAAAGAGCTGTCAGCGTAAAAGGCGGGGCCCGCTAGGGCCAGTGCCTGCTGGGGCTGCGGACTTCGTTCGAAAGAGGCACCGTACCCTGGAACGCAAAGGGCACTAGGAAGAACGCGGATGGGTTTTAGTCAGTAAGAGTCTGACACTCCCTTCTGCTTCACCCAAAGCGGGAGGAGTCATTTGATGATTTCCCTTCCTTAAAAAAAAAGGCAGTTGATGAGTGAAACTTTATTCACCACTAAAATACACAGTACAAAGGCGGCGAATGCCTTAGCTATTTTCTACGAGTCAACCTCGGGGTGGTGCAGAGACAAAAATAAATATATAAGATACCTAAAGTTTTTACCAACTTCTTGCAAATGTATTTACGTACCTTCATCACAAAATAGAACAGAGATGTTTTTCTTAATTAATTTACAGAATTATCTTGGTGACTCTGTCATGAATTCAAGATGGCACATTCCTTCGTACCTACTTGTAAATCGATAGAGCATTCTGCCAATTAACTACCTATTTATACAAAAAAGTCTACTATACTAGTAACGACATCAGCATAAAATTTTATGTTTCAGTCATCTTATTAAACCTACTGGAAATCTCAAAGAAATCACAACTACACTAACAAGTGGCAAGAGACTGTCTTATGCACGCTATTCATTCGCTAATTCAAACAAGTTTCAACGCAAACACATCAAACTATTAGGTGGATGAAATGCAACTCTTTCGGGAAGGGAAAATTATTGAAAATCGGTAAGTTACGTGTGTGTCATTCTGTAAAAAATGCATTTCAACACAAATCCACAAAAATCAAAAGTATATTTCCGTTCGTTCCCATCCCTATAGTTTAATAACGCAAGCCACGCTTTGACGCGACATGGGATGTAGCCGCTGCAGCGCGGCAATCCAATCCATCTGCCACTTATTACCTCGCTTGAAACGCTCACAGGTATGAGGCACGGGAGCACTTCTGTGGCTACAATATTGATCTACGTGTCAGTGAACATCATGCTATTATTTTTGGTTATTGTTGGTTTATACGAAAGCGTTTAATTTTGCATTCGTTTAATTATGTGATATGCAAGCTAATAAGTATAAAACACTATTTTAATGCAGGCTAAAGAGAAGATCTGTCAAAGGGATAGACTGTTTCAACTTTTACCTAATCATTAGTTCCTAGGCACGATGTAACTACACATATAAAGAAAACAAGGTCTTTTGAAATGTAAAAATTCAAACTCTTCTCAGCATTTAAGGCAAAAAATAAAATAAAACGATCTATTTTATGTAACGTTACAATTACTTTATTTGCACATCGTCACTCGTCAACGTTTATTACATTACATTAAAACTCTAATGGACGCCAATGATTTTTTAATAACTTTCATCCACGGGAAGGAAACGATCTTTATAAAATGCTCCTCTAACTTGCTTTTAATAATAACCTTAGTTAAGTAAGTTCCCCAAGTTAATAACAATTTGTCGTAAATAATGTGAGTTTTCTTACCGCGATACTCCGCACTTAGTATAAAAGCTGTTATTAGTATTACGTATAGTCTTATCATACCAACCCAAAATTTCAAAGAAATCATAACTACACTAACAATGTGCCAAAGGGACTCTCTTATGTTCAGTATTTTTGACGCTAGATCAAACTCGTTTACTATAAAAAGTAAAACCACATGTACGAGTAATTTACGGGGAACTCTCAAAATTTGTCCGGGGGATCAAAATAAATGAAAATCAAAAGGAACATGATGTGTAAATTCTGTAAATAATGCGTTTCAATACAAATCCACAAAAATAGTTTTTGTTTTTACTATTGATATGCATACGTTTGACCGCTATCACACCTGATGGTAAGCGATGATGCGGTCGAAGATGGAGAACGCTTGCTTAGAAGTAACCTATTTACTCTTGAATTAAAGACCAGTGCAGAATTTCCCTCCTCTCAACTATAACTTAATAAGAAATTTAATTTTCATCAATGCAATCAAACTTTTCGTTTCCTTTAGTAAAAGGTAGGCTGAGAACTGTGTTTTTTATCCTCGACCTTATCCATCTGGTATTTTTTTAAACCATTCAATCAAATTAACTTTTTTGTTTTTAACCTACAATCACATAGTAGACAAGATTTTGTTTAACATAAAAATCCAGTTATTTCTCAGCATTTAATTTAAAAAGCGCTGCAAAATATCCCTTAGAGCAACGTTAGAGCAATTATTTTATTATCACGTCGTCGCTGATAAAAAGTTATTACATTATCTAAAACTCTAATGGTCACCAATGAATTTTTAATTGCAATAAAACTCTCGACCAACGGAAAGAAACGATTGTTTTAAAAATACTCCCCTTACTTGGTTTTAATAATTACGTTTTCCAAGTTAATAACAATTTGTGACCGGGATGAGTTCATTTTCATTAAGTGGAGGAAGTCTTAAAATCTTTACCCTGTCCCCGCTGCTAAAGAGTGCGGTGCATTATCATGCCGAGTACCTTCTCTAGACTGCGAGCACTTGGCTGAGGGGTTAAACTTCGCCAAGCAAGGTGAGACGGCGGCGGGCGGTTGTATCGTTGTTTTAGTTTTGTAATTTGTGTAACTTGGAATAGAATTCTCAGTGTTTACGGTATTTTCAAATTGTATGGAGTAGATAGGTAAGAGAATCTTTAACCTATTTATTCCATACATTTTAAAAATACCTTGGACCTTGGTAATCCTAAAATATTGATGTAATCCAAGTGTGGGCGCTCGGCAAGCTCGACTGTGTGACTCTTCCATTGACAGTTGCCCTACTGGTGTGCATGATACAAGGCTGAAAATTACTAAAATCGTCATCATTATAACCCTGAATCATCTAATTATATTTTCCTTAGTGCTTTAAGACACTACCTACATATTCTTATGACTGACTTTTTAAAGTAGATACGAGTAAAATAAAAATATTACATCCATGCCATAATGTCTAGATATTACGGTTATAATATTTATTTCAGATCGATTAAATAATTTTAACCACACAAAACGTTTCTGCGTAGGTACACGCAACGATTTTTGTTCAGGCAATATTATACACAGCGCAGGACCGCTTGTTATGGCCACGCTTGGGAGAGGCCTATGTCCAGCAGTGGACGTCTTTCGGCTGATATGGAATACATTCACAAATATCTAAACATAGGTACATAATGTATGCGTTGATATCTATTGTTCTCAATTATTATAGAGATAGACTTTTCTAACTCAAATCGCAACAATACTCGTAATTACCATTTGGTTTTATCACTCGCAAACAATGGCCGCTGACGGTTCGTTTTAAAAATTCACAATTACAAAAAAAGAAAGCAAATATACATGAAACTGTTAACGTTTCCAACCGATCGGATTCACGTGATTGTAAATTGGAGTTAAAAGGATAATAACACGCGCGTCCGGTTAACAACTATCCGGTGTGCGCGTGCCTAACCATTGCAATTAGGGCTGCCACGTCAGATCACCTCAAATAGTAGCATTATTTTGGCGTAACGAAAGTATATATTTTTTCTTCAGACAATGGTCCTACCCTTACTTAGCGTTGTCTTGATACTGGTTGAAAGTATCAAGACAATGTTAAGTAAGGGTAGGACTATTTCTTTGCACGCCACCTTATCCGGCCTTGGTTCATCACTGAACCTTTATAGGATCACTCGTGTGTTTGCTTGTTTGCCTGTCCGTTTCTCTCAGCCAAGTTTTGATGAATCTTAAAGATAGAGTTTAATATAAACAAGTAAGTACATGGTCTAAATACATTCTCAAAAAACACTCACTAGGGCAATATCAATAGTTTTGTATTGCTCCAGAGTCGTAAGTAAAAGGTGGATTTAAATTTAAAAATAGAATTGTAACCCACCATGCACTCATAGACCGCGTCAGGTGTATATATCCCGAAGATGAACCAATCTTTACAGCTATTTGACTTTAGTGTAAGCTCAGCTAGTAAAACAGAACCAGGACAGTTATCAGTGTTCCAGTGCTAAAAGACATTTAAGACTTTGAAACCAAAATACTACATTTATTTACCGAACTGAACAGACAAACAACATGCCAACCCTGGTCCAATCGGAGCGTTTATCAATTTTTACTTACGAAATGGAGTAAAATAAACGATTGAATTGCAGTTTAGTTTCGAAAATCTGAATAGGGAATATGCATGAAATAGATATTTTTCATCAATACAGTTTATCTACAAATAAACCAAAATTATAATACTAACAGTGAAAATAGAATCAAAATTACTCGGAAAACGAAGGATGTATAATTATTTTAAACATAATAAAATATTAACTTTACCATGCTTATATATTTTAGAAATGGCAGTGTTTGTAAAATTGAACCCTGATCGTTTTGAGCGCATAGCTGACGTATTTTCACGAAATAGGCGTGATAATAGTAGACTATGTCTCTCTAGTGCAAGAACGACTTTGATGCGCAAAAGTGTCTGCTACATGGCGCCAGTCATCTATAATAAATTACCGAGGAGTTGGAAATAATTAAATATGGCGTTATTTAAAAAAAAAAAACTCCGAAACTTTTTAGTAGCCAAAGCGTATTACAGCGTAGCAGAATTCTTAATGGAGAAAGGAATCTCTTGACTACTATTATTTTGACTAGAAATTAGTCAAAGGTGACATTTAATTATATTGTAATGGATTTGTAATCGTATAATGACATTGTTATCTTTATTATTATGTACTTAGAATCATTCATGTATTTGGTACTTTTGCATGCCTTCTGGTAAAATATGGCTGTTCCTAATTATGTTCTCATATCACCCATATTTGCAAAATAAATATCTTATCTTACCTTATCTTATCTTATCTAAACAAATATATCAGTCCCTCTCTCGAAAACGCTGTTTTCTATGGCAGCTGTATAGGCGTAATGGACGATGGCATCAAAGTTTACATTGGACTTCTCTTTCTAATTGTAATCTTTGAAGCTTTATAATTTCAGCTCTGATGAAGGTATTTAAAAACATATTTCATGATTGTTTACTAGAGCTAATAAGTAGACAGCCGCTCCACGTAAAACACTAGTATTCACCTGAATCCGGCTTGACTGGAAGCCAACCCCAATGTTGTTGGGAAAAGGCTAGGCAGATGATGAGTAGGAACAGACTTCATAGTATTTTTAAAGACTTATATAATTTACAGATTAGTTTGACTATCCGTTTAATCATCCAAATCGCGCAAGAGTTTGAACGGGAAGGAAACAGGAAATGCAGAAATACTGCAGAAAATATTAATATAAAGTCAAGTTTTCAGCCAACAGCAATTTTCATGACCTTTCGAGAACAGAGCCGTGAAATTATGTATTACAAGTATTTATTACTCATCCCTGGCAGCAAGTAATATGCACCTAATTTTATTTATACGCATTTTCGTTAATATCTTTTTACACTGAGGACAAAAGTAGGGGAGTCGTACCTCCATTGTTATAAATTATTAAGGGGAGCAATTTTCCTCAAAATATCAAACAACAATTTAGGAGAAAACAAGCCAAATATTTTGAGTTAAGAGATTGTGTTTTGATTGTAATTTGTGATGCCGATTCTAGAGGACGAAATAGTAAACTCTGGTCTCTGGTGTCAATTATGGTGTTTTTAATGTTATAAGAGAGCATTTAACAATAACCTACCAATGTCAGATTTTTAAAAACGGTAATAACTGGCAAAAATATTCAAATGACAGCCGGTTACATATTTGTCTTCTATAGCCCAAATACTGGCTAACACAGTTGTGGCCCCGGCTGTCATTTGTAGATCTTTGGCAGTCGTTACGGATTGTCAGAAGCCAGTAAATCTGACTCCAGTCTTGCCAAGATGTACCGTGTTACCCAGTTAATGGGTTGTGGAGGTCTGGTAGGCAGCCGCTCCACGTAAAGCACTGGTATTCAGCTGAATCCGGTTTGACTGGAAGCCGACCCCAATGTAGTTGGGAAAAGGCTTAAGGCAGATGATGACTGGCTAACACAGTTATTCAGGAAAGTCAATCCTAATTACAATATTGTTATGTGTTTACTCTTACATCGATTACAAGAATTCTGTAGACATAGAAGTTATTTGACCTTACCAGTTCACAAAATAAATTTACAAGTTGTAAAGTGATTGCTTTCAAAAGTGTTCGCGAGTGATTCTTCAAAAGATAATTACGATCATGTTGTGATTGTAAGTAAACGCGGAGATATTACACAAATTAGGACATCTTTCGGAGTCTGCGGAGCCATTGACTTTTAACTAATTGTTTATCATTTTCGAGGATCGTAATTTGGCTTTGTTTGTTGTACGAAGTTATGGAGGTTTTATTGTGAGAGTTGCGTCGTCGTGTGTTACCTATATTTTGTTCATTCAGATAAACTCATTGATTCTCTTTGTTTGTTTTTTTTAGCGAATATTAAAAAGAGACTAATACTGGTATTCTGCTAAATGCCGGTTTGACTGGAAGCCAACCCCAATATAGTTGGGAAAAGGCTACGCAGATGATGATTAAAATCTGGCCAAGTGCGAGTCGGACTTGCACACCAAGAGTTCCGTACCATAAACATCAATTTTTATTATTTGTTGTTACAGCGGCAATAGTAATACACAATCTGTGAAAATTTCAACTGTCTACCTATTACGGTTCATGAGATACAGCCTGCTGAACAACAGATGGATGGACGGACGGGCGGGCGGACAGCGGAGGCTTAATAATAGGGTTCCGTTGGTTACCCTTTAGGTACGGAACCCTAAAAGAGACTATGTTTATACAACTTGATCACAGGATAAAATGATTTAAACTGATAACATTTTTTTTCTCTGATAGCAAGATACAAAGGATGATTGGTAGAGAATGCCTTGTTGCATTTTTTTTGCGCATGTAATACTATACTACATAAAGTTTGAATACAAAATAAACTTAAACGTAGGAAAATGAGTAGGTGGACTTCTGTAGTTTATGCCTATTCCCAAGCAAAAAAGGCGTCAGATTACATAAGGTACCTTTACCATGGCTTACAGAAGAGTTCTTAGCTAATCCACGTTCATTGCATGCATATTCCCCGCTACAAACCCAGATATCTTGCGGTCATTGTTTAATATTTCTCTCGAACACATTTGTCAGCCGCTGGGGGTGAGTTGGCTCATTTCGTCCGATACGCAGTGACTACAAATTGTATTTGCGAGTTTGTGCACCCATTTTACGGTACTGTCTGGTGAATGGTGTATTCAGTTTATAGTGACGGCATTAGATACTGTTCTTTAGTATAAGGGTTCTACAGGGTGTAACGGAAAAGTGTGGAGAAACTTTCTTCAAAGAGTCTTTGAGAACTCCCAAAAAATTAAATTGAATTTTCAATACAAAATTGTCATCAACTGAAAGTAATACTTATGAAAGGTAAAATATTTTATTTCTGCGATGCCTTCTTGGAAGTTGTTTATCTACGAGAGCAGAAGCAGTGTTTAAAATATTATTTCCGTTGATCAGTAAATAGTATTAATTTATATCTAAAAAGTATTTTTTATCGGGACATGCCCGCCACACTATTCCGAACTACTAAAACTGCTGAAAGTCAAAATCAACACTGAAGACCGCCAGAAAAATGTCGAAAGAAATTACGATTAAATGTCTAGATCCCCAGTAAAATGAAATCAACCAGACAAAAAGGTATGTTTATTTGATATTCTCCCTCTCTCTCTTTCTCTTCTTTTTTTATATACCTTTTACTTTTCTTACTTGGTAATTACATTATAAGTTGTAACAAACCATAAGATTATGATACAATTGAAAACATGCTTATGGCTACTTTTGTTTAATACCTACTCGAGGGGTTTGGCGCTGATAGCCGAAATACAGGCTCTGCCTAGTTCGGCTACAGATGACTACACCTTTTAATTTCTTTTAATTAGCCTGTTAAAATAGTGTTTTGTAATATATGTCTAAGTTTCTTTTCTAAATAAACATTATTATTATTATTATTATACAGAAAATCTAGGTATAAAAAATATAATATAAATATATAATATCATTGTGCCACTAGCCTATGCTTTCAACAGTCTTGATAATTATTTAAAAAATTAAGATTATCTCATTATTTGTGGGCTAAAAGGCTTCATCAAGAATATTAAATTAAGAATGAGCTTACGAGGGTTAATTTAATAAAACCCACATATTTTAATTCAATATTAAAATTAAATGATCGACATTTCAAATATCGCTTACATATTCAAATATGTAAGCGATATTTGAAATGTCGATCATTTAATTTTAAGGAGAAAGTACTTTAAAATTAACGCTTTAATTTAATTTCACCCACAAAAAGGATACCACGTTAAATTATCTTTAAATAAAAGAGGATCTTCGAAGCAATAACTTAGGTATAAAATTACCGAGGCAATCTTTAATTAGATTAAAAGAATTTCATAAATCAGTTCTCATCCAAAATGAAAGAGAATTTATGATCATATTCTTTTACAAAATTGTTTTCTTATTAAACCAATAACAGCGACTATCATGTTAAGTCGCTGTTATTGGTTTAATAAGATAAACTTGGCTTCAATCGCGGCCCGTAGCATCGTTCTTTCCTTTTACTTTCACTTTTATTTATTAAATTAGTGAAGTACATAGCTACAACAGTAAAGTGTTCATGAATTGGTGGTACTGGTTGTGAATAGATTTGTTAACATTTTTAGTAACTTCACTCAAAAGCTATGCCCTGACAGCTCACTTTGAGCTACCTCCACTTGCAGTTTTCACGGTGAGATGTTTACAGAACTTTTTAGCAGTGCTGGTCACCTAAAGACCATCCAACCCTGTTTTGATCGGCAACCGTAGGCAGCGAGGCTTAAGGCCTCTGCCTCGAGTTTTACGGGCAGCGGGGCGGCGGCAGTGGTGGCGTGAGCGGCAGGATCTAATGTGTAAAATCAAATGGACCGACTCTTGAAAAGAGCAGCACGGTAGCGGCGCGAGGGCGGGCAACGAGCGGTGCGCGCCCTCGCACTCTTTTAAGAGTGGCGCGTGGAGACAAAGCGCCGGGGCGTGACTCCTATGCCGCGGCAAATCGCAGCAAGGCGAACGGAGCTCCGGCAGTATCTCATGGCGGTATGGAGACAGCGACTGTTGCAACCAAGCACTGGGCACGCCACAATAAAGGTGATAAGTCCCCTCTTTGAGGAGTGGCTGGAGTGGCGCCACGGCGTCCTCATCTTCTGCCTGAGGCAGGTACTCACCGGACACGGTTGTTTCAGGAGATACCTGTTTCGGATTCGGCGGGAGGACACGCCCGGGAGTTAACACTGTGAGGGTCGCCCGGAGGACACTCTGGAGCATACGGTGGAGGACTGCCTTGCTTGGGCGGAGAACCACCAAGTCCTCGTCGAGGCGATTGGCGGCGGCGACCTTTCGCGACCGGCCTTGGTTCAATCTATGGTCCGGAGTGAGGAGGCATGGGAAGCGGTCACCTCCTTCTGCGAAGCAATAATGCTAGCAAAGGAGGAGGCCGAACGTGTAAGAGAGAGGGAACAGAAGAAGACGCCCCAGGCGTCGGGAGTCACAGGACGACTCCCGGCCACCGAAGGCGCGGGCCTGCGGACGGCGAGCATTAGGTGGCTCGCCGTCTGATCAGAACCAGGCCCGGATCGATGGCGCACTGTAATCCCCGCGCGCCTCAAAGAGCTATCAGCACAAAATACAAGTGCCTGCTGGGGCTGCAGAATTTGTTCGAAAGAGGCACCGTAGCCCTGGAACACAAAGGGCACAAGGAGGAACAAGGATGGGTTTTAGTCATTAAGAGTCTGACACTCCTTTCTGCTTCACCTAGAGCGGGAGGAGTCATTTGATGATTTCCCATCCTTAAAAAAAAAGTGTATTGCAATTTATTTTCTTCTTTTGCCCACAATAAATCGAGCGTTAACAATAAATTATAATGAAAAAAATATTGTCACCGTTGTTCAGATATTTTGTTGTGTGTAGAACCAAATATCTAGACGACACAACCACTGACACAAGACTACGCCGCTATAGTGCCGCGTGATTTGCCCGCTGGTTTCGAAAACAGGTATACGTGGCCCGCCCCGCTCCCGCGCCGTCGCCGCCGCAGAACTCGAGGCAAAGGCCTAAATACTTTTGATTTTTTAAGACTCGTGCAAAAAATATCAATCCTTTCATTGCAATTATTAAGAACCCTAAAAATAGTTTATATTATTTCAGGGTGTAATTGTACATTGATGGGCTCACACACGTGAACTGACACACTAATAAGTTAGCAGTCAGACTTACTGGCGCGTCAGCGGGCCTATTATGACATCTTAAAACCACTATGATAACGGTGTGGGAGGGAGACGGAGTTACACAAGACGCATAACACTATCTCTTTTTACAGCTTAATCATGATGGCATTTGCACGTCATAATAGGGCCCCCGGTCACTTGTGTGTCGCGCAACTATCTACCGCTCAGCTATCGCGCTACACTTCGTCTGAACACACCTCACTATGCCACATGCGATCCAGTCAGTTTCACACTTATTTAAATTTGGGAATGTAACGTCGATTAAACTGCAAGTAGCAGTAGATAGTCTGCTAGCAGAATAGATATGGCAGTATCTCTATCACAGTAGACCATAAATCCAACATACAAAATAAAACAGGCGACTTAATTAAGAAGAAACTAAATTTGTCCTCAACACCTTGAAGATTAAATTAATATGATAATAAAATTAATTTTACAATCAAATCTAAAATACCTATAATTGCCGCATAAACTAATAGGCCAGTCATACAAGACATTTTAGGTCGCAGTATTTTGAACCATACTGATTTTTTGGTATGTTATTAGGGTAGATGCCAGTAGTGTACACCCAATTTACAATCATCATTTTCAACCTCAAAAGACTACTTTTACATTACTTTAACTTTTACATTTTCAGTAATTTTTCAGAGTTTGGCTTATATCTTCTAAACGGTGAATTCTACATTAAAGTCAAGACAGAAAAACCTAAAATGCTGTTTAAAAATGGAGCTCTGTGATTTACTGGACTTTCGAAATTGATATGTTAGATAAGTTAGATACTCAGTGGAAATGTTTCTTATCATGTGTAATGAAATCCAATTAAAAAAATACTACAAGTATCGATCTTAAATGTAGCCCATATTTTCGTCGCTAAAAAGTCTTACATGCTATAATATATTCTAAAAATATATTGATTCGCTTTGCCCGCGTGAAAGTAATTACAATGTCGTGTGCTGTCATCAGTGAGCAGGTAGGGATTTAAAAAAAAATCCTCTATGTATACTCTGCGTGACCAAAGAATGCCCTATAATTTCACGACGGAAAAGTATACAAGAGTAATTTATACGTCACCGTGTACTAATTGAAGTGTTCTTAGATGTTTTATGCTAAAAAAATATGATAATATTAACCTTATTGCCTACCCCGACTTCAAAACTAAAACTCCAATTTCGAACTCTATGTAAAAAATAGCTATGTTTGAAGTGCTGTACGTCAACACCTATTAAATTTACATAGTAACTG
Organism: Lacanobia oleracea; assembly: GCA_950371165.1. NCBI lineage: Eukaryota > Metazoa > Arthropoda > Insecta > Lepidoptera > Noctuidae > Lacanobia > Lacanobia oleracea. Next base: position 29,902,448 of record OX493387.1, on the reverse strand, counting down.
TTACAGTCGAATTGTAGCAAATTTTGTCTACTTTAAAAGTATTCAGATTGACTTTCTCCGTTTAGAAGAATCAAACTTTTCCTAACGACCACCCAAAAAATCAGGATGATCCAATTTTCTGCGGCCTAACGCGTTTAATCTGTCTACGGTGACTGGCCTATAATGTGAAGGCATATTTGAACACAACACCGATAATACTCGTATATATCATCTAATAATACACAATCACAATACAAGTATTACTAGAACACACATTCCACTAATATTATCACTAACTTCAGCATCAATAATATCAGGAATACCATACGGCAACCAAATTCAGAAACTATAATTAAATTAACCATCAATGTTACTGTACTAGGCGAGCAGCGCGCGTAAGATATGAGGAGCGCTTCCCAGTTTGCTGGAGATATGTAAAGTTCAGCGTTGGGTTATCGTAACTCGGATAATAATAAACAAATGCTTGGGAATACAGGGGAGAGACTTGTGAATGTTGCGGTTTGTTTTTTCTTAAGATTTTTAGAGCCAATTGCATAGATTGAAAGAACTTCTGCACTGTTCTTAGTGATAAACTAATTGACTTCGGCATCAGTGTGCAATTTTATGAGCATCTGGTCAATACAGGGTGTAAATCAGATCCGTTTGATTTCAATAACACGATAATTAGTCTCTAAACTGTATGGAACAGGCCCACCACAAAAAATCCCTTCAACAATCTATACAAACCAATGGTGAAATTAACGTAATATCTTCTTGCTAGTCCAGTGATAATATAGAAGTATTGTGTTACCCTGTCCTTGGGTTGTGGAGGTCCAGTAGGCAGTCACTCCGCGTTAAATACTGGTATTCAGCTAAATCCTGTTTGACTGGAAGCCGACCGCAATATAGTTGGGAAAAGGCTAGGTGAGTGCAGCGATAATCCATTCATCCATTCCTTTATAGATCCGTCTAGCACCAACATTGCAGCTCTTGAAGACAGCGCAAGCACGATCGGTACTTACCGGTAGCATGATAGTCAGGTATATGTGTGCGATGTATGATCGCGGCTGTTACCTTCTTTGTACCTAGCCATTACAAAGAACGGCCAACGCATCTATAGTTTATATATACCATTGATGGTGACAGCCAGGGTTGACCCTGAGGGTTTTAAAAAAGGCTCACAACTATTATCATGTAGGGTAAACAACGACATCACATTTTGGGTGCCACCTGAGATTTATAACGAACGGAAAATATTAACAGAAGTACTCTTTTATCCTTCCTTATGAAATATAGTGTGACCTTTTCGTCACTCAATTCTGGCACCCTTTTATATCAACAAGCATTTTCGAGAGACTTATGGTTCCCATAGCTATACAAAAGTCGTAAAATGGCTGTATTAACAAAAAGTGTGCCGCGAATAGTGAGCGCTAAAACGCAAATGACGTTAAAAGTAGAGTACGGTCCGATGTCGCATTTTGTACGTATCATCGACTTTGTGGCCTTGTAGGAATAACGAGTTTTATAACTTCCGGGAGCAATGATTAGAGTAAATACGGCCAAAGTAGTGGTGGACCATATACAGAGAGACTTGATACAAAACATGTCGGTGCGTCGGCTTTGGAATTTGAATTTTGTTTCATTAAATGATACCACAGTAATGAACTAAATGTGGCAGTGTTATTTACTCAATGTAACGAAAACGTGGCATCACAGGCAAAAACAGAATACCTGCACTGCGTTTTTTATTTTATTTTTAAAATAGCTGCATATCCTGAGATATGAGCTTTTTCAGTCCCGCATACGTCTTTAATATATCTTTTGATATTATGTTATCAGTTTATAAAAGATTTTTAGTATTTTTACTTGTCTTATTTATTTATTAAAACTAGATGCACTAGTCCCAAACATATTTTTTTGTACTTTTCCTTATTTCATTCATTCTGTAAAGCTCTATCATGTTTATTTATTCAACTTCAGAAAACGGTTTCACTCACATTGAGCAGCAGTATGTATCGTGAATCATCTAAAGTATTAGCGAGTAAGCCCGAGGTGCGCAAACCGGAGATAAGCCTACGAGACGCACCGACACGCTTCCTATGAGTTCAGCTAAGGGCACGTTTAAACGTGCTGTGGGGATATTTTAAACATGGCTGGTTAAAAAATCCTTTCACTTTTCTTTATTGTTAAAGTTGGTGAGTGTGTTGGCTTTTTTAAGTTTTTTTTTAATTTGACACAGAATGAGGCTTTTTTCTGCTTTATATCATTGGTTTTTTTTTTCTACATACGGTGCGTTTTAGCAAACTACTGAAAAATATGCAACAGTAAAATTATAAGTACCTTAGCGCGACAAGCGGCTTACAGAAATGGGATAAAGAATTTTCGGTTGCGATGTTCTACTGATTACATACATTTTTAAAACTATTTTTTACCAGCAGCATTACTGTTACGGTTTATTCAACAGACAACCTGTACATAATATCAATTAGATATTTGTAATTATTATTTCCAAAGGCATTCAAATCATAGGGATCGCCAATTATCATTTCCATAGTTACCATGTAAGTGGTGATCGTATTATATTATTCGACGTGACTGCCTGCTGAGAGGTGCCTAAGATTGAAATTGGTATATTGGCTTTTAAAAAATCTGGGTCAAGAACAACGTCTGGAATAAATAAGCTGTCGAGTCGAAAGCCTCTCTTTTTGGTTCTTATCCTTCGTTTTTATATACATATTTGTGATAGACTCGCGATCACGCACAACCTTACCTGATGAAAAGCTATGATAGGGTTGACAATAGAGTACACTTACCTTTTTACTCCTCGCTCCGGACCATAGATTGAACCAAGGCCAGCCGCGAGAGGTCGCCGCCGCCGATCGCCTCATCAAGGACCCGGCGGTTCTCCGCCCAAGTAGGGCAGACCTCCACCGTGTCCTCCGGGCGAGCCTCGCAGTGATGACACCCGGGCGTGTCCTCCCGCCAAATCCGAAACAGGTATCTCCCGAATCAACCGTGTCCGGTGAGTACCTGGCGTCAGGCGGAAGGAAAGGATGCCGTGACGCCGCTCCAGCCACTCCTCAAAGAGCCCAGCACTGGGTTGCGACAGTCGCTGTCTCCATACCACCATGAGATCTTGCCGGAGCTCCGTCCGCCTTGCCGCGATTTGCCGCGACAGAGGAGTCTCGCCCCGGTGTTGCGCCTCCACGCGCCATTCGTAAATGAGCGCGAGGGCTCTCGCCTCCAGATCCCATGGCGGCAGTCCGGAATGGAGGCTCGCCGCCTCGCCAGAGACCATGCGGTATCCCCGGGCCAGCCGGATGGCCATGACCCTCTGGGACGCGTTGAGGTAACGGGCAGGTCGCTTTCTCAAAGTAGGCGCCCACACTGGCGCCCCATAAAGGGCCATGGACCGCACGACCCCCGCATAAAGCCTCCGGCAGGAGACTTTTAGACCCCCTAGATTGGGCAGAAGCCGCTTGAAGGCAGGCCCGGCTCGCCCAAGTCTGGGAGCCAAACAGAGTACACTCACCTAGAAAATAGCCTATTCACCCTTTAATTAAAGTAGTAGCAATCAGCAAACACACACTCCATAGGAAAGCTACTCTTTAGTCGTATGCACAATTTAGAATTCCCGCAACGTTTAGTGGCATGTGTACCATCTACCAAAGCCTGTGTAATAAATTAATTGGTTTAGTAATTTTCAAACACATTTTCAAAATGCAGACCTTATTGGAATAATGCTCTTGCTTGTATTGTTATCATCATCATCATCATAACCGCCTAACCCATAGCCGGAAGACATCCACTGCTGGACCTAGGCCTCCCCCAAAGTAGTTTGCCTTAATTGCCACGCTTACCGCCACGCAGGCGGGTTAGCTATCGCAGTGTTTGATGTTGGGTTTTACAGAAAACGATGCTGCCCATTCTCTGGTGAGTCCCTTAGTCGCCTCGTACGACACCCACGGGAAGTGATGGGATGGTATTATTCTTTTACGGCACAATACAGCACCAACCGACACCATACGGCTTGTATTGTCATTGTACCATTATTATGAGCGCAACTTAAAGGATTTAACCAATTAAAAGGAATTTGCAGTTTGTACATTCAAATCCCAATAACACAGGAACGCCTCACCTCAACTGAAGTTGATCTGCTAATATGACGTTGATTGTTACTTATCAGTTGAACGTGTCGGCTTGAGAACTGCCTAAATACCAATATTGCCCGAGGCGAATGCTCTCCGTTGCTGAATACCTGTCACTTGCGCTGATTGGGGACGGCTCATTATGGCTCGGTGATGAGGGGTGACGGATACATGTAAGTCATCATTCGCCTAGCCTTTTCCCAACTATATATTGGGGTCGGCTTCCAATCAAACCGGATTTAGCTGAATACCAGTATTTTACGCGGAACGGCTGCCTACCAGACCACCACAACCAATTAGCTGGGTAACCCGATACTTCATGGCAAGACTGGAGTCAGATTTTGTTTGTTGTAATAAGGTTTGTCGTTTGTGGACGTCGAATTTACGAATACTTAGTAGTTTCTATTTAGTGTTTCCTTATGAGCATGAAATAAGTAAGATTGATTTGTAAGAAATCGACTTTTTGGTCTTGATAAAAATTAAAACTTTGGTAAAATTTGTTAATAGCTGAAGGCATTTCTAATACCTAACGGTAATCATTTAATAGCAATGTATTTTTTTTTTTTCAAAAGAAAATCACTGGTACAGACACCTACGCTAGTGATTTTCTTTTGGAAAAAGGGTTAAGCTGGACATTGTAAATACGTAGCTGTCATTATATCTGTCAGCGAAAAAGTGTTGTCACGCCCTACATACCATTATTTTATTTTGTCACATGCAGTCGCTAAGATCTACTGAGGAAGATTTTAAGAGAGTATGTATTTTGTACCCTTTACAATAATCATGTCATGTCTTTTCCCCTTAATCAGCCACCAAAACCTCAAGTTAAAATCACGTTTGCATCAACAATCTTAATCCCTAAGACCAGAAACACAAGTCAGGGCTGACCATTAGCCGCAAGTAGTCAGCGGGCATTAAGACAACAAACGGCCCAAGTTGGGCATGTCGCGGGCAACAGAGCCACACGATGCAGTTTGTGTGGAATTATTAATCGTTGTTGGTACAATTTGAGGTTTGGGTACTGCAGTGACCATTGAGGACATTGGGGTAGTGATGAAAGTTTTGTTATAGGCAGTTGAGGTTGGCAACAATGAATAGGGTAGTGTGGTCACTGTGATGTCGTAGTAATGTGTCTTTATGTTTTGACTATGAGTGGGTCGGGGAACAAATGTATAGTTGTTGCATATTAAGTTTTTTTCGTTTTTGATGATTATTTTTGAAGCATAATATTTGAATCAATTGCAATGATCAGTGCGCGTTCGTGAAATGCTATGCTGAATATAGTAATGAATGGGACTGAACAGGATTAACAAACTAGACAAACATAAATATCAGGAGAGTAGGCCGTTTAGATGGGAAATCAGATGGGTCATGTCAATTCCATTCACAACTACTTGTTTTCGTGCTTGTATGCGATACCATGCAGCAACGGCACGAAACTTGTATAAAACCAATTTAAAGTTCCAGTTTCATTAGACTGAATGTAACTTGCAAAAAATCTGCGAAGAAACTCGACAAAAAACGTGATCAAATTGCCACAGTAACAAGTATCTGCTCCTACACGTGTACCTACTTAGCAGCACGTATGTAACACAATACTTACCATTACGTACAGTGTTCGTACTAATACTCGGTTTTATGTAAATTGTGTTTATTTACGAATGTAGGACACTTCCGTTTCCATATTGTTTTCATGTAGGACAAGGAAATAAGAGAGAATTGTCCGGTTTGGTTTTAGTGTATGTCTCAAACCTTATATTGTTAGGTGGGAAGGAGTTAGCTATCGCTAAAGAAACATACGCAGACCAAAGTGCTAATTCTACGCAGTTTTTAGCAACGTTTGCAATCGCATCTCAGTCGCAATTTGGCAAAAATATATGAAAATTGAGCTTTCTTGACAGATCGCGAATTATATGCAAATAACGTTGCTTAAAATTTGTGGAATTGGCTCTTCGGGTTTAAATGCATTATCAGTGTAATTGTATTCATAGACAACGTTAAGCGTGTAATTTGCGTCTGTTTTCTAATCCTATTAATATTATAAATGTACAAGTGAATTTAATTGTTATTTCTTCACGTCTTTACGACTTCACATTGCACACGGGTAGACCATTTCCTGGAATTGGGCATTATACTTTTTATCTCGGGAGTATATTTCCTTGGGACAATTAATTTAAGGTTTCACGCAGGCAAGGCTTCTGACAGGAGCTAAGTTATTTAATAATCCTAAATAATAACCCTTAATCGTTTGTTAAGAGATTATTCTTTTCGTACGGTGACATTTATTCTCGTCATTTTTGAAATTGCGCCGAAAAATAATGTTTCACACTATTATTATATTATTTTGATTCTTCCTTTTTTAGCGTGATCAATTGAGCACGATACCCGTGAGAAATATCATTGAAACATCTGGATTAAATTAGTAGCTAACCCAAACAATGTACCACAGATAGACTTATCAATGTATGTTGATGAGTCTATCTGTGGTACATTGTAATCATAGTACAACTGTTATGTACACAACTCAACACAATACAACAGTTGAACTATCAATACAGCTCACAACTGTGTTCACTCGACAATGCACCTACACATCCTTGCAAACCTCTACAATGCACTATCTATAGTCAACAATAGATAGATGCCATAATCGAGATTGTAACGGCACGACAACAGCATGACGATATATCTTGTGACGTCACAGAATAACCTGGTGATATAGCACGGCTTAAACATTTGATACTGTACTTTATTGTCCACCACTGTGGTTTGGGCGATTGGACTTAAACTTTTCTTGACCAATAATGTATGGATGCCAATTATACCTTAGTTCGAATGATATTTAAGGTTAAATTATAACAGCCGCACCGAGACAAGCAGTCGTTCCGTGTTAAATGTTGGTTCTCAGCTGTGTTAGGTTCAACTGAAAGCTGACGCCAACATAGTCAGGAAAAGGCAAGGCAAACTGATCAATAATTATATCGAAACCTTTCCACTGTTGGTGTCCTATCATAATTTCTATGATTAAATTAATAAGAATAATAAAGAAGAATATTCGTGGATATGTATATAAAATATTTGTGTATAAATATTTGTGTATGTATACCTACGTAGGTATATTTATGTATGATAAAATATAAATTTTTGTAAAATGTGCACTGGATCCACCCTCTATTGTGATCATCTCTCTCTCTATCACTCAAAGGTTTGCTGGTAGAAAACTCTATTTTAAGTTAAGCTCGCCTTTGTACATTAAAGTTTTTAATCACTGTAAATTAATGTAGTTGTTATTGTGTACAATAAAGAAAGAAGAAGAAATACTATGCGTATTATCATAAAACGTTTACAACATTAAACAGCACTTCTATGGTTCAATACAAATACAGATTACTTATAGTTTTAGGTTTAGTAATGTTTTTTCCACAAAAACTGACCATGTATGTATGTAAATCGGGCTAGTTTCCGCAACTCCACGACTAAGCGCGTATTTTGCGTGCAGGTGGGACAAATGCGTCATTCGATCCACTCCAGCTCCCCAAGGAAAGCCAGCAACGCTTTAGTGTTACCAACTATCTTGCAGAGGGTACCTGAGTTTCCGAAGTACTTTGCCCTGTAATCCGCGACTACCGGGCAGCTTAGAAGTAGGTGTGCTGCTGTCTCATTCTCCTCCATGCAGGCTCTGCATAGCGGGATGTCAGTGACTTCTATAGCATAGAGGTCTTTATTAAAAGACCCGTGGCCAGTTGTTACGGCTGTGACTGAACGCAACTGTTATTTAGTCAGTCTAAGGCTCAAGTCACACCGAGATGGCAGCGAAGCGGCGAGTAGTTTCAGTGTCATATAATTTTAAACTTTATCTTCATTACTATAGAACTTATTATCTCGCAAGTTGTCGGAATGCTCGCGGCGCCGCGGACTTTTTAAGTTTCTCAAGCGATACTATGTGTTAGAGTAATGAGGATAAAGTTGAAAATTGTATGACACTGAAACTGCTCGCCGCTTCACTGCCATCTCGGTGTGATTTGAGCCTTAGGGCTTGTTTTGTGAATCGGCCATCTATAGAGGGAAGTGCCTCTTTGGCCTGCCTACACTCACTATGGTCAACCCATAGCTTGTGATGTTTATCTCCGGTGCGTTTCCTTCCCAGTTTGCGTAAGTACCTGAAAGGCAGCGGCATGACGGGTTCAGGTCCCATCGGTGACAAACTCAACACCCTTCGGGCACGTTCATCCGCAGCGTCGTTGCCTCGGGATTCACTGTGTCCCTTGATCCATTGAATGGTTACTTTGTTGTGTCTACCAACCTGGTTGAGACGTTGGTGACACCCGAGAATCAACCCAGAGTTCACTGTGTGGCTCTTCATAGCTTGCAGGACGTCCATGCTGTCCGAGAGTATGCGTATAGACCACTCAGGTCCTTAACTTCCCTGGTTAGGATGGCTGATGCCGCCAGAAAAATGTCCATGCATTCAGCCTGGAACACTGTGTTGTGGACCCCCAATGGTGTTGCTATGTGGATATTGAGATCCTCTGAGAAGATTCCCGCACCAGTACCTGTACCTGTTTTTGATCCATCGGTGAAGATCCGCAGCTCGGCGGGGCAGAGCACCTCGCAACGATGATCCTCATGCAATTGGATTTTATATTTTTTATCAAAGATAAATTGCTTGGGTATCCGGTCATTGATTGCTTTTGATTATGTGGAGTTAATTGTTGAGCTCCTCGAGCAGAGCGGTGTGTTGTGTATCTCTCTTACTCCAGAGACGGCCCTGTAGGTTAACATGGGCCGAATTACTACGCTGTACAGCCATAGTATTATTTTGGGAGATAGGCCCCACTTCTTCCCTATAATTTTCCTGCATTGCCAGAAGGTAATGCAGGCCCTGTTTAGTTTATAGTCTAGGTGATTACTCCAGCTTAACTTACTGTCTAGGATGACGCCTAGATACTTTATCTCGTTAGACAGCTGGAGCTCTGTGTTGAAGAGCATAGGTAGCCGGTAGTGGCCTAATGCTCGTTTTTGAGTGAACATGACTAATTCAGTTTTCGTGGGGTTTGCCAACAGATCATATTCTTCGCACCATCTTTCCACGATGCGTAGTGCTTGTTGAGTGAGGTTGCAGATCGTTCCAGTCACTTTCCTTGACACTAGGATTGCGAGGTCGTCAGCATAACCTATTGTGTAGTAACGATGTGCGTTGAGTTTGGTGATCAGGTCATTAATTATCAGATTCCACAGAAGCGGGGAGAGCACACCTCCCTGCGGGCAGCCTCTGGCTATCAGAGCCAACTGCTGCTCTTCCTCGCGAACCACTCGTTTGCTTAACATATTAGTTATCCAGTCAGTTAGTACCTGTTCCACACCGTGTTTGGAGAGAGCGGCACTAATGCTGGAAAGTTGGCCTTGTCGGAGGCTCCTTCGATGTCTATGAAAGTGCCCAGGCAGGACCCTTTCTGGTGAATCGCTTCCTCAACCTGGTTCACCAACAGATGAAGAGCGGACTCTGTCGAATTACCCGAGCTGTATGCGTGTTAGTTACCATGCAGTGGTATTGTTTTTAAAATGCCATCTCGTAGTTCCCTTTCACACAGTCTTTCCATAGTCTTCAGTAAAAACGAGGTCAGACTAATAGGTCGAAAGGATTTGGCGTTTGTGTAGTCACTTTTACCTGGCTCCGGTATGAATATGACTTTCACTTCCCTCCATCCTTTAGGAACGTATCTAAAGGCTAGGCACGCTCGCATTTAGAGCACCAGTTTTGTTTGCAACAGCGGTACTGTAAGGGATCCAATAGGAGACTGGGAGAGGTATTTAAAATAGAAAGATTTAAAGAATTTTTGAGAATAATTATATAATGCGCGTTCTCATTGTCAAGGCAAATAACAGAATCTCATGAAAAACAAACACCTTCTTATGTCACTACATTCGAATTCTAACTTAATCTCTTTCTTCTTAAATCTTTCAAGGCTTTTGACTTTGAGGTTGCACCTTCCAAAGAGGATCTCTGCAGTACCTCCCCACTGTAGTAAGGCAGGAAACACACCGTCGGGACCTGGTGCCTTGAAAGGTTGGAAGCTTTTGATGGCCCACTGAAGTTTTTCCAGCGTAAACATCTTTTCTGCATAAAGCCAGTCATCTTCTGATGGTGTTTGGATAACGTTAAGCCATTCATTTACCTGTGCGAATACGCTGCCTGGGAAGTGAGTTTCTACTAGGAGACGTTGCGCTTCTTCAGATGTCGTGGTCAACGTGTTATCGGGTTTCCGGAGGGTGGCGATCTCAGGTGTGTCCTGTTGCGCCAGTATTTTCCTTACCCTGTTTGCTTGTTGGCATGATTCAATGTTACCACAGAATTTACACCAACCTGTAGTTCTTCTGAATCTGATGCATTTCTTGTAGCTGGATTTGGCCGCGTAATAAGCGTCCCAGTCCTTATCACTACATGTGTTCAAGGCTCTGTTAAGAGCCTTTCTTACCTTACTGCGTTTGCGCTTTAGGTCTGCACCCCACCAGGGTTGTTTACCCGGTGTGTCGCGCGGAATCGTTTCTGGGCAGGCGATTCGGTAGCTGTTTATCAGCGATTCAGTGAGTAGTGTTACTTGCGCATCGATCTGTGCCGTGTCCGCAAGTAACTCCGAATCGCATGATGGTACAAGCCTTGAGGTAAGGTTGCGTGTGTACACCGATATATCCGTGTTGCGAGGATTACGCTTAGGTTGTTTGGGTGGTATACAGACCTGGATGTTGAAGCGGATCCACCTGTGGTCTGAGCAGGAAGCCTCATTCGAGACTTACCACCCAGTAATTAGTTCCGCTGCTCCCTCCGTAGCCAGAGTAGGGTCTATGATTGTACGACTGTGTCTGGTTACGAAAGTTGGTTCCGAACCCATGTTTAGTAGGGTTGTGAACAGATAATCAACTAATGCCTTACCCCTTGAGTTTTGCGTCTCCATCCCCCACAGTGGATGGTGTGCGTTTGCATCGGTCCCGATGACAATCTCATCCCTGCTGCTGACCATGCATAGAGTTCACTTTTGAACAATCAAGTAACCCGACCGACTGCAGTCCGATTAACTTCCATGTTTTGAGACTGACAACTAAACTGACCAAAACCATTTAAGCCACAAAATTTTGTTACAATACATAATATTTTGTAAACTAGACTGCAACATGTTCAAAGGGAAATAAGCTAATGGAAACAGAATTTATAATGAAAAAATATTATAGTGCTTTCCACAAAAATAATTAAATAACTCTTGCCCACGACTACATTTCGAAATTGTTTCAAATTTCAGGAAAGAGCTTATTCCAAATATTGTACAAAAAGTAAACCACGGAATTGATGTTTCAACCTCCAATCATCAAATCAACAGTCTGTTATAACTTATTATTTAGTGACATATTTTATAACTAGGGTATTTTCCATTGTCATTACTACAGAGTAGATTGGAGAGCAGGAAGCTTTTTCAAGAAAACTAACAATATATTGGAAAATAATGTTTTGCTTTTAGATTATCTTCGATCACATCATTGCTTACCATCAGCTGAGATAGTGGTCAAACGCGCGCCTATTAATAGTAAATAACAATATGTAGGAGATTCGTCTTAATGAGGAATCAATTTGAACTTGAAGCCATTATTTCAGTCAGTCAGAAAGACGCAGCACACACACATTCAAAAGCGAAGATTTCTATGAAGAAGAACGTGTGAGAAACTTCACGGACTCCAATATATCAGAGTGCCAATTTTTACAATTTTCCAATATCGTTTGCAGTATGCAGTATCGTTTGACAAAATGGTTTTTGGTGGTTTTTGTGACAGTTTGCGACTGACATGCGAATGTGAACGTTGTTTTAAAATTAGTAGAATTGGCCTTCAGTTGTAGTGTGTCGTTGTTGTATTAGTGTGAAGGGTCAGTTCTATGTCAATTAATACTTTTTCTTCTTTTTTTCGCGATTCTGTGCACATTCTAATCTTAACAATACACGTGGAAAAGTACAGTTAAATATAGCTAGTAGGTAGACCTCTTGTTTGTTAAGTAGGTCGTGGAGCGTATTGCGCAAAAACTACCTCCACGAGAACTTACATATTGTTTACATCCGGCGCGTAGTCTGTAGTAAGTATTCAAGAATATCAATAAAGAAATAGTTAAGAAAAATAAACCCGTCATATTTCAATAATAAGTCAAAATAAACGGCGCAATACCAACACAACTTTTCATACCCCACGTCGATATTATCCGGCAGACTTTCGTGCAGTTTGTCTCTCTGTGAAATATAGCCTTTCCTACAAATATATTGCTTGGTATTGTAATATGAGCCTCGCAGAATATGAATAGCAAATATATCGGATTGTTCGGCTAACAAAACAATCCGTGCATCCGTTTAAATAACGCGCAATGTAAATGTTTTGCGGAGCATTGATTGAACGCGAGAATTAAATGGTGTGAAATGTTACAATCCAGTTGCTTGACAGACAGTCGGCCGCAAAACTTGATGCAGCGGTGAAGTTTATCTTTTATGTGTTGTATATAAAACTGTGTGGGAATTCATATGAAAGCCCATGCATTCCAATGCAAATCATGGTCTATATAATATATGGATGCTATTTTTTTTAATTCTGTTTTTGTTGTTCTACTGCTAGGCATAGGCCACCCCCAAATTCTTCCAGTTATTAGTTTCCAACCAGCCTATGCAGTAGGCGTCCAGGTCATTAAGTCTCTTCTTCCTAGGCTGGCCTTAATGGCGCCATCCAGCCTCAGATACACACTTTGTGGATAATATTGCCCAGCTGTCACTGTGCAAGTGCCCAATTTAACCCTGGCAGGTTTATTCCTTATATTGTTTTGTTACCGTCTTTAAAGATGGTAATATTATTATAGTGATCGTATCCCAGTTAGGTAATTTTACTTTTGATACATGTTTATTGAAATATAATATAATAAGTGCTCTTTCAATCACAGGGTTGTTTACGTCAAAATTGAGTTGTACTTATCTTTATTTTGTAAAAGACGAATTTGCACAACAATTTACATAACCTATTTCGCTTCTGTGTAAAGTTAATTTTGTAACGAATTAACTTTTGAGGGTCCCAAAATGTTTGATTCCTAATAACAAATGTATATATTTTACCTAGGTCTTCTCAAATTAATTCTGAAACTCAAAAATTTAAATGAGCGTGCTTTAGTCAACAGTTTCGGTATCTTTTGTGCTATTTCTAGACATGGTCTACCTGTGAGCCAAGTTTCATCCAAACCTGTTCAGCCGTTAAGATGTGAACAGGAACAAACATGTAGACTGACAGAATATAGACATAGTACTTTTAAATTTATAATGTTATGTTGCCAACAGTGTTGTTTATTTGTGTTGGTTTACAGATGCACACTTCTGTAAATCAACATTCTTCACTTCAGAACTGTTTAACAATTCAGAATGAAAACCGATGTTTACGTTCTTGTCCATTGTAAACTGAATCAAAGCATTCAATTGCAGTATTTCACATAGGCATTTCTCCAGCATTGAAACAATTTAAAATTACTGGACACTTGAATAAATGGGAAACACAATAGGTACTCCTTTGTGTACATGTTTTAGTAATAAGTAGCCCGAGCTACTGATTACAAAAAGTTTGTTAAGATCTGGAAATAAAAGTCGATTTCAACGACTTAATGTGCTTTCCGTAATGTTGATTAAATGTTGGTTAAATTGTATGGGAGATTCAATTTTACATTTGGGAATCTTCTATGACTTTCTTCACGAAAGTTGTTTATCAGGAGCTGTTACAAAATTTGAGCGCACCTTTCCGTTGTAGCTTATAAATTAAAACATGGGTTACAGAAATCGTGATGTGATAAATGCTAGTTATAAACGTCCATTTGAGGCATAAGAAAGATAAAAAAAACGACAAGCAAACTTCACACGCATGAAATATTTAGCTCGTGTGAGTGGCCGACGGGGATAACATACTGTGTGCTTATTTACTAAATTGTTATTATTGTTGTCGTTGTTTTAATTTTTTGGTGAAATAAAAAACCATGGATTTTGTGCGCTTTATTTCGTTTTTAAGAGGTAAATTACATGAATATGCTAGATGCAGCTGTAGCGGCATCAATACCGCCATAAAAAAAATCAACGGAGCAAAAATCTACATCGCAACAAAAAGAACCGCGACGCCATCTATCCAACTAGCAGCGAACTACTTCGTCGAAATCCTGCAACGTGCAAGCAAAGTTTACCGTGCGATTTGAATATTAACTATCGGGTAGTAGCCCGCTAGGCACAACAGCCGCCTGGTTGGAGGATCCTCCCTTTTCAATGGGACTTTTCAAGGGATGGGGGTATGCGGGACTTTACTCTCTGTACCGCTACCTCCAAACAGCTATCTATTAAAAAACACTGTTATATTTAATGCTTTTAAAGAAATTTTTCTATCTTTGTCACGCATAATGTAACTGTTTGTTTTCTCAAATATAATAATTAAACATTTAATAAAAATGTGTGAGTGACATCAAACACTATTAGTTCTGTCTCCGTTTATCAAAAACCACCCATTGTTTTAGCCTGTTCAGTTCAATGGGAACAATTTATAATTATAATGAGAGTTCATAGTTCAGAGCATAGATTTTAATTAAATTTCTCAAACCTAGAGATGAAACAAGACGCAGTAAAAATGTGGTTTTAAGATTTCAAAAACATGGCGGAGTTTTGAGTGTTTTCTCTTAGGTCTAATAGGGTAAAACAAAGAGCGGTCTTATTGCTAAAAGCTATGTTCAATAGATAACCTTGTGAGAAACTTGACCGAGAAGGAGAAAAGATATGCAGGTGACCGTGGTAAATTCCTCTTTATAACAGTTCAACAAATATTTCTTCGTTGCGTTTAGTAATACCATTACCATAGACCTCGAGGCTTACATACCTGCTCCTCAAGACACATACTGCTACGTACAGAGTGTATTTGCTCACTCGCTCTACGACAGAGTACACTAAGTAACCCAGTTTCAGTAGCTTCAGTTAACTTAGTCTTAAACTTGTTCGAGACAAGCTGATCCACTCTCTGTTTTACTCCGACTAGTTCACAGATTATACCTATCTGATCTGCTCTTTAAAGGAACAAGATTTGTAGTAGTTTAACTTAGTTTTTAACCGACTTCTTCAAAACGGAGGAGGTTCTATGTTCGGCTGTATGTATCTTTTTTTTTATGTATGTTCACCGATTTCTCCGCCAATTCTGGACCGGTTTCGAGGGAAACCCTCTAATTTTATAAGCACATACACTGTTTTTCATAAACTTTCTAACACAATTCAGATATTTGTGCCTGGTAATCATCATCTTATGTTGCTGAGCTGATGATGGAAGGTATAAGTCAGGATCTGATGATGGGATCTCATTAAAAATGTTTGTTCAGCGATATTTTTTTTGTTTGGAAGAGTATTTTCTCGGACTGGTCCCATTTAAATTTGGTGAAGATCTGATCAAGAACTTCGGAGGTAGGCAACGGAACTCTTCAATAAATAATAGCAAATGGATCGAGATTTCTGTAATCGCATGTCTGTTGACACACCAGTTCATAACATAATTCTCGTATCACACTGGCACGCTGCCGCGCTGTACTGTGCTGTGCTTGTGGTAAAAAAAACTTTTAACAAAAAAATTAAACCGACTATATTATTTATTTTGTTTAGTAGTCTTCAGGTAAGCATTAGTATCAGCATGGCTAAAAGATACCAATATAAATACCAACTGTGCTAACCAAATGATATATTATGTTTATACGATGACAATAAGAACCTTTTTTTTTCAGAATTATTCGTGTGCAATGTTTTATGTTCTGTTTAATTGCAGTAAAATTCTTTGCGTTTATTATCAATATAACTTATCACTACCACAAACTTTCCTCCGATCACTTACCCATACATTCCACAAGTCATAGCGCACTCTTAGTGGGCAGTGAACCACTCTTATATATATATATATTCTTATATATATATTCAGTTGCCGCAAATTCACGACGATAAAAAAAAATATGATTAACGTCGAACTTAGCTCTTAAGGTGAATGCTCCAGGGTAGCCCGCGAAATTCAAATATTTTTTGCAATTTGCCGGTCAGTGTGAAGCTGTATGTGGACCAAATGCGATCCGCGACCGTAACGCGTATTTATCTAAAGAATTATAACCATTTTAATCATCAATATAGCCCTCTAAGTTTATGTAGTTCGAAAGAATGAATATTTCAGAAATAATCATTCTTTCGAACTACATGAACTTAGAGGGCTATATTGATGATTAAAATGGTTATAATTCTTTACGGGCGGGCTTGCGGGCTACCCTGGAGCATCCACCTTAACAGCAGGGCGTCTAATTTGTGAAGAAAGAGGTAAGGTTTGCCAAACAATTTTGAATTTCGAATGCTCTTTTTTAAGGTTTCTTACCCAAAGGGTAACCAACGGAACCCTATTACTAAGGCTCCGCTGTCCGTCTTCAATGACATTACGCCTGTGATGTTTTATTCAAATATTTGTAAACTTTTCTTTTTTGTTTTGATTCGGTTAGACACGGAATTAATGAGATTGATGAGTGGGACTGAGAAGGGAGGGGACGCATTTAGAATAGCATCAATGACCTCCTAGTGATGTCCATTACAAAAGTCAGTATTTGCAACGGGTTAATTTTATGAACACAAAGAATGATAAATTGTAGTAAGGTGCCCTGTGTCGGTGCGATGACGCGATCGGGTTTGCCGTTATAGCTTACCATTAGTTAAGCGACTGGCTTACCTACAGTTAAGAGATATTTGTAAGTTTTGACTTACAATCCAATAGTTGCAAAGCCTCTGTTACAAAAATTAATTAACGATCGTAAGGTTCAAATTCGTAGTATCAAAACCATTGGTTTGGATTCTCTCTAAGAGATCAGATTGGTATAATATTGAAATTTGTGAAATATCGAAGTACGTGCAGATTCATTTCGTAGGAAATCTTACCTTTTACAACTATTCAAAAATGTTTACTGCTGCTTGTAATGAAGATTTCGTATGATTTGAGAAATGTAAATTGATCGCTGGAAATTTGAACGGCTGGAAATTTTAAATAGGTACTTCATTATCATAATTTCAGTCGTGAAACGTACCTACAAGGCCATATTCAAACATAAACAACATCCAACATTTCCACGCTTCACAGCAACCGATGACCTTCCAAACAAGAAAACATACACCACAACTTTAAATGAGTGCAGATGTTGAAGGCTCGTTTACACGACGTCACACGTTATGTTCCTGTTTAGTTAACTTGCTCAGCCGCGCGGCAATGATTCGATTCTCCGGAGAGCATTACTGCTGGAGGATCGAGCACTTAGCACTCTATTGGTTGGATCTTTTTATGTAAAGGGTAGTTTTTAGGTTTGAAGCGTGGTTTTTGAGAAATACGTGGATAGATTATGACTGCCTTATATAAGTTAAGCTATGGCCGAGGCCGGTGCGTGGATTGATCTTAACATACCTCGAGATAAATCATCAAATGACTTGTTTCGCCCTGGGCGGAGCAGAAGGGAGTGGCAGACTCTTACAGTCTAAAACCTATCCGTGTGCTCCTAATGCCCTTTACGTTCAAGGACCGCGGTAACTCTTTCGAACAAATTTCGCTACTCAACCTGGTTCATAACCTAGATTGTCATTAGAACATCTTTGATGGTAGTTGTAGGTAATCCAAAGCCTGAAAATCTGTTATGAAGACATTTCATGTAAATTACTGGTGTTCAGCAGCATCTGGCTAGACTGAAAACTGACCTCACATTGTTGTTTACTTTTCTTCAGAATTCTCGAGTGGAGGTTTAAAAAGATTAAAACTGCTCCTGTAGTACCTAGCTTGTAAAATCATATTGTTGTATATTTTGCAACATTTCCAGATAGTAACTCTGTTCTTAATCGATAATATTAATTTGAACTTTATCAAAATTCTAATTACATTTTAATCACCAGTGTTAAATGAAATCAATGTTTTTTTTACATTAAATATGTTTCCTGCCAAGCAATTAAATACGTATATTATTATATTTAACCAAACGCATGCAAAACTGATAACATTTTCAAACTAACCAAACTTTGCTAATACAATTCAGCCCGGAGCGCACACGCGAAATGAATCCGATTGCAATTAACGTTGCAGTCGTGAACTAAATCCGACATTTATCAAAATTCCCAGTTAATCTCAGTTAATCCTGACGAATAAATAAAAGGTACTTACGAGTGATTGGGTCGAACAGTAGGTATAAAACAAAGGACTGGGTATAAAGCAAACAGAAATCAGTCCGTTTCATCTTGTTCGAGTATATTCTGGAAATGGTAAAAGGTGGAAATTTATCTATACATGTATATGAGCGGCTCAGTCTCCACTGCTGAGACGAATTATGATTGAGGACGCTTGATCTATGCTAATATCAGGGGGTTAGGATCGTAAACAGTGGCTGTTTCTTGGAAATAATATACGTGGAAAGTTATTTAGTGGCGAGCTTGCTGAACAAACAATTTGATCGGCTTTGTTGGTTTCCTTTTTGACGAATAAACGAGGCAAAAAGTAATGATTTTGGGCTTCATGTATGTGCTAAATAAATACTATTCTTTTTTTCTTTCTTTTTTTTTCTTTTTCTTGTGAGTTCAAAACTAGCTTGGTTAGGTACTAGAATTAATTATTTTACTGTTTAGTAAGTTTAAATTACTTCAAATAAAACATTGACATAGAATATCAATAATCCTAAACAGATGGTGATGTGACGGGTGATGGCGCCCTGCAACGCCACAAAATCCGGAAACCCGTGGACTTTTGATTCAATTACATTGTATACCATAACGATTGTACCGTGGTCTTGCTATGAATTTAAACAGATTGATATATTTTCATATTATTTTGCAGTGAAAGAAAGGTGTTTTTTGGAACCCGATAATACAAACAACAAAATAAATAAATACGATTAAAAACTAACAATATAATTATTGATTTTACAGCAAAATCACACTTAATTTGAACACAAAAACTAAAAAAAAAATCAATTTCCTCGCAAAGGTTTTTTTTAGGAATTTTATTACAATACTAGTTTCCCTACGACACTACGTCGAACGTTTTATTTGGAGTCAAGCCCCGTGATACGCAGCTGATTGATGATGTTTAGAGAGCGCACACCGCGACGGCTAATGTTTCAGTAAACACCCGCCGATAGTTTTCCAGCAGCCTGTTAAGAATCGAGAACTTTATTAAATAATACGACATTACGTGAGTTTAGTTGACTGATATGTAGAATGTGGATGATTTATGTTGAAAACATTTGATTTTCTATAAGACCTACTCAATTTTCTACCGACAAAACGACCCCTTTATATACATAAAGGGGTCGTTTTCAATATGAGAAATAACAATAATACACTGTTTATTGATATAAATTAAAAGGTTTCAACATTGTAAAAAATTAACACTACGGAAAGTAGCGATAGTTCCAACAAAGTTACCTAAAATTCTTTAAAGCTGTTGAAGTATGAATTAATATTATTTAACATTTTGATTTAGTTCTTGATTTTTTATTGATAAATTGTTGCCTCTGATCTAACAAGGTATATGAGTCAACTTATTCTTATACTATCTACTACGATGAACGTATTTACTAATCCGCCATTGATTGATGGTGTTTGTTTGCCCTTGAACAAGGCGGCTATCTCTAAGGGCAGCCATGACTACTGTTGAATCTACTGCTATTTTGATTGACTTATATCTTTGACGCGCTAGAGTCACGCTGTTCGTATTATTAATAGATAGGTAAATTTTTTTTTTGTAATGATAATAAAATTGAATGTACCTCTTGCAGTTTATTAGGCTTATTCACAAAAAAAAAAAAAAACAAACTTATAGCGCCTTCAAATTAGTCGGTAAGTGCCGCGCGACAGCAGCGCGACTGTCGCACTACTTTGTTATCCATACGACTAATTTGAAGGCGCCCTTAAACTAAGTTTACTGATTAGCAGTTTCTTTAATTTTTTTATTCTCTACTTATAATGTTCATGTAAACTAAGCATACGGTTAGTTAAAAGTTTGAACAAATAAGGTGTCTGTGTTTTGATGAGAATACACTGAAACAGTTTGAATAATACGCCATTGATTGATGATGCGAGTCTTGCCGTGAACAGCTAATGTTTACCAAACGCCACGATCCTACAGACGGATTCAATTTACTGTTATTGTGATTTATGGTAATGCCAAGGTTCGTAAGCGTGAGGGCTCGTGAGAGCTTGTGAGGTTCGCGGGAGGGACCAATTGTAGGTAGCTTTCTACCCAAGCACCTACATTACGAATATTTTTATTTCTCTTCCAAATGTATTCATTTTATTATGTTAGTACTGTACAATTTTATCTTTAGCTTACGTTTCGGAGGAACGTGTTCTCGACGTACGTGGTAATTATGATTTTGTGAAATATACTTAGGTAGATTTTGTATTTGTCACTAAAACAGTAAAACAGTGTCAATTATATTTTAAATATTCAATGCAAATATTTTTGAGAAGTTTTGATAACAGTTTTTGTTTCACCAATAGAATCGTATAAGTATCGGAGTATCGTGGGTTATCCACTCTTCCAGAACAGGCCTTACCACCACTAAAGTCGCGTGGGGTCGCAAGTCGCTCCACTAAGCCGGGTTGACAATTTTGGAATACATTGAAATAAAATAATAAAGATACTAATAATATAGTGCTACATAAATATCATATTATAGTATACTGACTTAGTTGCCCGACCATTATTTGTTTAAGGATTGGAATGCACTTAAGTGGGGACTGCAAATTGGCTAACATAGGGTAAGATACCCGCTTGTCAATTAGATGCCACGGGTATCGTGCGACCTAAAATGAACATCCGGGTCCATTTGACTTCAAATGGCTGACTTAATGTTTAGTTGATCGAGTTATCCTCGAGTAAGCTAAACCTACGCTCATCAAACAACCGTCTCCTTCAATGCCCCACTCACCGTACGGACTTTATTTACTCTTCTTTCTTCGTTCAGTCTATTTCTCTAAGGAATGCGCGATCTCAAAATATCAGGATGGCCACCAACCGATTAACCTTCAAAGTTAAAGTTCGTGAACTCATTCGTAAGAAGTTGGCAGTAGTATCATCACAGCGCTAATTTTTTCCATTAAACTATTGTTAATTTCTTGTTAATTTGTATATTTATTATACATTTATATTGTATGTTTGGTATATATATGTATATTGTTCATTTTTGTATTTGAATAATTATCAAACGCTTTAAATTCTCTTTATTGCACCTACGACTATTCTCTGCATCACCCAAAGGTTGACTGGTGGAGAATGCCTATGGCATTAAGGGTGCTCTCTCGAAAAGGCTCAAAAATAGCGTGCAGATGAAGCAGTTTTTCTTCGGCATTTAATGAGAAATTACATCTGAAAAAAATAGGCGTATAATAAATAAATAAATAGCGGAGTCGCGCGCCGAGGTGTAGTTAGCTCCGTTTCTATGCACAAGGTCATTGGCAAATATAAAAGCCTTAAGTCCGCCTCTGTACATTTGTGTGCTGAAAGTGTTAAGTAAATAAAATAAATAATAAGTTAACAACACTTGTTTTACTAGGGGGGGGGTTGAGAAGTGCGTGGTCATATTTAAGGCTAATGTTCTGCAAAGGCACAATAGAAAAAAAACGTAACTTTTATCAAAGCACCCGAATGAAAAAGCGACTAAAAATAACTTATCTAGTCTGATGCAGTTGATAGTATTTATTTTAGTTCAATTGTAGATTTGGTGCCCCTGATCACGCACTTCTGAAAAAGTCTGTATAGCTAGAAATAATGTTTATAAAACTCTTAACTTTGGAAAAGAAAATTGTACTTCACAAAGCAATATTGACAAAAATGTCGCTAAGCGGAAATTAAGAACGTCTACTAACAGTCTGTAGTTTTACTTTTAGGAGAATCATTAAGAACGCGACAACCGGAGGAAGGACATTTTTTGTGGAATTCATTCCTTACTGGTGACCTAATTTTGATTTCCTAAAATCGTTAGCGAGTTATACTTAGGATTTTGGTGATCCCTACTTAATATGTAAGATATAGAAGTAGGGGATTAGGAGTTTTTCAGTAAACAACATAAACTTTTACAAAACTACATAACCAATTTAAATGAAACTTAGTACACAGATAGTCTAAAGCTCAAAAAAGGACATGGGCTACTTTTTATCATGGGAGTATGTTCCCTAGGGACCACGCGGGCGAAGCAGCTGGCAGAAGCTAGTGTGTAATATTTTTATAGTTCTCGTCCATTTACAACTCATTTATTAAAAAAAAAATGTTACTGCTAACAGTATAAAGTATCCTACCTATCGTTCTCCTTTGTTCATGAAAACATCACTATATTCAGCTAAATCAGCGACCACTAGAGGCGGCGCCACGGTAGCGTCTAATCTAACCATTCATCTTTCCTCCACAAACGCTCTTCAGTTAAAGACACATGTCCCTGTGACGTCACACCATCACATAAATTGCTTACCTAATCTAACGGACGAATATCTGGCGAGGCTGTTAGACCTAAGATATTTGAATGACAAGGAATGTTATTATTGAATAGTGTTTGTCCATTCTAAATTATTACTGTTATATGTGTTTAGTAGGCAATTTAGTTTTGGGACGTTGATTTTTTTGCGTCAGAAGTAATTAACTAGTATCAAAGTTAATTTACCAGTTCTCAAGTCGATGAATAGACCGAAGTTTTACTTTTGCACCTATCTTGTACAATATTTTGAATCGTAGAAGCAAACATTTAACTAGTTCAAAGAATCCATCTCACCATTTATCTGAATTTCAGTTCCTTACCATGAAACAGAGTCTTACTCTGGTTTCAACCGAAACATTTACAGAACAACGTAACAATTAAGGGGAGACAACACGTCCCTACGGAATACCGAATACCTTTTGTCCCATTCCACAGAGTCACCGACCTTTGAAGGAATGCACCAAGTCAAAGGCGCATCGAGCAGAACGTCAAAAGGAAATACAGTGTAATTCAAAATAGAAACACCGCTTCCCGAAAAGCGGAGAAAGATTCGCGCATGCGCCGTGTGGAGCCCTCAGCCTCCGTTGAAACGGTCCGTCAGAACAGTTGCCTTGCGAGCGCCGGACCGAAGTGAACCAATCGGTTGTAACCGTAACCGCTCCCGCGCTCAATTTACGAAAACTTTTCTGAAAATGCGATGTTCTAGAATTTGGAACGTTTTATAAATTTTTCTTTTATTTTCTTCTGTTGAAGCATTTAGTGAAGATGAGTTTGTTGAAAAACTTTGTGATGAAGTGGTCACTGTTGTTTGTACTCGGTGTTTCAGTGTTTTTTCGATGTACGGATTCTGTCGGTAAGTTGTAGAAATATTATTCGAGTTAAGTTCGTATACTAAATAGAATAAGAAAATTACATAATATTTTTATATATAATAGTATACGAACTTACTTACTAAAGCATTACAAGTTAAGGTAAATTTAATTCAGGCACGTGTATTTAATAAACGGACCGTGTTTCGCAGTATCTATATTTTTCACCCGTCGACGTTATTAATAGCGAAACTTAATTCAAAGTTAACTAACTTAATTTGTCAGCAGCTGTTTTGTCTTTTGTATAAAATAAATAGTTTACTAGAACTTAATGAGGTTGAGAAACAAGTTGTGAAATTAATTCATTAACCTACGTTTTAATGTTTTGGAAGTTGGTTTTTGCCTACTTTCATTTTAATCTAGAAACAAGTGCCTTGGTCTTAGCCGCATAGGTCTGTAATTGCGTCTCGTTATTAGCTTAGTAATAAATTTAAAGGACAGATTTTTAGAAGATATCAAACAATGGTATCAAATCGATTGACTGTGTGATTTCGACCGTTACCTATGCCTCGAATGATTTATCAGAGTTTGAGTTATTTGATACCGGATCTTTAGTCATTCCAGCCCAGTTATATTGTAATGTTACACACACATTATGTTAACCTCATAGGTAATCGACATAAAGAAGTTGTCCGGTGCTCGCTACAAGAATAGCCAGGGAATATAACCATATGAAAACGTAACTAGTTTTCAATTTGCGCATCGAGTCGTTAGAGTCGGGTAATGGAAAGGGCTTTGTATGGTTCGAGGAAAGGGTTATATCTTAAACTAGTTGACCCACGCAACTTCGTTTGCGTCACAATTTTCATTACTGCTTCGCTCCTATTAGTCTTAGCGTGACGATATATAGCCTATAGCCTTCCTCGATGAATGGACTATCTAACATTAAATATTTTTTCAAATCGGATTAGTAATTCCTGAGATTATCGCGTTCAAGCAAACAAACAAACAAACTCTTCAGCTTTGTATATTAAGTATAGGTAAATAAGTTCATCGTACTTTTGGGAAGAAAGACTGGTATCGGTGAAAATACAGGTACCAATTTACTAGTTTGAAGGAGATAATGAAAAATGATATCTTTGCCCTTGGGATAGTACTGCAAGTTAGGCATTATAAGTTCATCGTCTGACATATTTAGATAGGTATGTATACTCTTAATCGTACACCACAAAAGTTACAATTAGGGCTTAAAAATTAAGGCCGCTCTCTCAAAAAAGCTTAAAAATAGCGTGCAGGTGAAACAGTTTTTCGTCGGCATTTACTGAGAAATTACCTACATCTGAAAAAATAGGTAGTACCTAATCTACATTATGTGGTACGTGTTTTGGTTTGGCCAGAATTTATGTATCGGTATCACATAATTAGAACATAAATCACCAAGTCTCCTCCAAATTATGGCGATGAAACCATTTTTAGCAAAAGATTTAAAAAAATGTCTACTGAAAAAATATGTTTATTTTTATTATAAAAAATATAAACAATGGCAGCGGAGTGGCGCGTAGAGGTGAAGTTAGCTCCGTATGTATGCACAAGGTCGTCATTGGCATGTATACAAGCCTTCATAGTTTACAATAGTGGGAGTTCTTATCGCTAGAAACCGTAGAAACCTGAAAACCGTAGACCGATACTGCTCTCATTATAGAAAACACAGTTACATCAGCAAAAAATAACTTTAGTAACGTGTTTTTAATTACGAGGGCTGTAAGTTTCTATAGGTAGCCGAACTTGGAAGTTTAAGTACGTTACTGAAACAATACTTTAGATCTACCTTTTTGTTGGTACTCTTTGGACTTTTAGATCAATGTTATCTTAGGGAAAATGCCAGAAGCATCCGTGGTCAAAACCTTGACTCTTGGGGCATACCCACGAACCTATGGTGACTGGTCAAGGTTAGGTTGGGAGTTCTGAACTTTTCGAATGAAGGCCTCGAGCGTTCATCAACTGGCCTTTGGGAGTAGCCGCAATGTGATAGTCATGTATTGTTACAGGCCTCATAAGGGTAGAAAAGAGTAATAAGACATTTCATGGAAAGCTAAGAAGCCATTAGACCATACTTTGAAATGCAGAGTAGGTTAAATAAATTAAACTATTGATGTCTTGAATACGAAAAAAAATTCATGTACTTTCTAGTTTTATATAATGCATGCTGTGAAACTCTATAATAGGCTTCAGAACCCCATAATTATGACATTGTTACCATATCTTGAACGTTGTAAAAAAGCTGTTGAGTTTCCTATCAATAAATAAACAAAATAAATAAAGATTTTTAATTGCAGATTTCCTTTAATGATAAAAACCAGGGATAAAGTTTAAATGAGACGATTTGAATAATCCACCCTCATTAACATTGAGTTCCGAATATTTTTTCATGGATCTTCTATTTACCTCCGTTTTAACCGCTACCAATATTAAAAGTTTAGCCCCAATAAAATTCAACTCACTACGATGTAACCCTTTTTAATATCAATAAGGTATTTTCGCTAAAATGTCTTAAAGGTCATGGACGCAATTATGGTGTCTAAAGTTGCTGAATTTAGGAGTTTCTAACTGATAAACTGGATCGGCCTAATACCGGTCATTAATAGACTGGGGCCGGTAACGACATTATTAAACTTAAACTATTGTTAGTGAGGAGGTCGGCGGTTGGAGATAGCGCACTTCGCATCTCCGTGAGTTAGGCAACTTATTGGCTTGGTATTAGCGAGGCAATTAAAATACATAGAACAGTCGAAAGTCATTGATGAGATCGTGTTATAAGTTGAACTGTTATCATAGTAACCCACCCGTTTTTCAACTTTGCTCATTTTGCGGCTATTCGATAATTAGTCACGTAGCCGCCAAAAGGGTATACCACTGGATTTATTGTGGATAGAACTCGGATAACTGTAGACACACAAGATCACAGTAAGTGGTGTTCGACGCTAAATAAGTGAAGCATATTCTTATTCAAATCAATTTCAATTTATGTATTCTAATTTAAATTATGTTTAATTAAATAGTGAAATAATTAACTGTACAACATTGTAAAAACCTAAAATATTGCCATACGAGTACATTCATAAATACAATACGATCTTTTTAATAAGCACGTATTAATGCACTAAATCCACGCATCACAATACCAAACGATTTAACGGGTAATATACATTCAGTCAAAAAAGTATCGGGAATGGATGATTTGTTTATGGTTCCAAATTCAAATTTTTGTTTTTTTGTAGTTGTTAGATTGGCACAACTGTTTTCCATTTTGGCGCGGAGTTTGAGTTGCATCTGTTATTTATATTAAATACAGTGCTGGTTTTAGTAATATCATAATAATATTATATAGTGTGTATTGCGAATTTCATAATGGACAAAAATATCGAACAAAGAGTTTGTCTTAAATTTTGCATCGCCAATGGAATTTCGTGTTCGGAGTCACTGAAAATGTTACAGAAGGCTTACGGTGAATCGACTTTATCAAAAACTCGTGCTTATGAGTGGTCCAAAGCGTTCAAAAGCGGTCGAGATGTGATGGAAGATTTGCCTCGCTCTGGTAGGCCGTCAACGTCTGCAACTGAAGTTAACATCGCAAAAGAGAAGGAAATAGTGACTGAAAATCCCCATTCAACGCTGAGAGAGATAGCCGCTGAACTTTCTGTATCTCACGAGTCGATCCGTACCATTTTAACTAATCATTTGGGTATGAAACATGTTGCTGCTCGGCTAGTCCCAAAAGATCTGAGTTTTCTCCAAAAACTCAAACGCATGAAAGTCGCTGAGGACATGCTAGAACGAGTCAGTTCGGACCCAACATTCATGAAACGCATTGTTACTGGTGACGAGACGTGGGTTTACGAGTTTGACATGCAAACTAGTCAACAAGCTTCGGAGTGGCGCCTTCCAACTGAACCGAAACCGAAAAAACCACGCCAAAGTCGATCAAAAGTCAAAGTCATGTTGACTGTTTTCTTTGACTATCGCGGTGTTGTGCACTCTGAATTCTTACCGGAAGGTCTAACGGTAAATAAAGAATATTATTTGAGCGTTATGCGGCGTTTAAGAAAGCAAATTCGACGAAAAAGGCCACATTTGTGGAAAGAAAATTCTTGGATTTTGCACCACGACAATGCGCCTTCGCACAAGGCTATCATTGTGAACGAATTTTTAACCAAACACTCAACAAATACCATCCAGCAACCACCATATTCACCAGATATGGCTCCTGCTGACTTTTTTCTTTTTCCTAAACTCAAATTACCACTTCGTGGCACCCGTTTTCAATCGATAGAAGACATAAAGGAGAATTCGCGGCGAGAACTGAACTCAATTCCGGAAGCAGCGTTTAAAAAATGTTTTGATGAATGGATTATTCGTTGGCGCAAGTGTATCGTTTCTAAAGGAGCATACTTTGAAGGTGATAAAATAAATTTGGATGAATAACAGACATTTTGTGTATTATTGATCTTTTCCCGGTACTTTCTTGACAGAGTAGTATAATTCAACTGAACCTTATCAATCACGAATTGGTTTGCACTAACATTAATACGTTAATATTAAATACCAATAAAGAGGCAATCGAAAGGGGATTAGCTTAATTTGTAAATACTGAATATTGCCGCGTCATTTCAGTCGCGTTTTGTTTAAAACTGCTCTTGTTCGAGCACAGTTTGGAATAAACTTAGGCATGAATTATTAATGGGTCTTGTTTTCAAATATGATGTTTTCTTGATGGTATCTGAGATGTTGTGTATGTGTAGTTTACTTAGCTTCAAAGCTTAGGCCTAGACAAAGATTCTGACAGCGATAACGATTAACCAAGAGTCCTTTTACCTTTTGTGTTAGGTGTTGCAACTTTCCTTTAAAATCCTTGTTGATTAATATAAGCATCAATGTGACCATGAAAGAAAATCGATGTTTACTGAAAATAGAATACATCAAAATTTAAATTCAGTCAGAGGGGAATTTTCCGAATTAAGTAGGAGGGTTTTGACTTGTATTGCAGTCGCAAACTGTCAAAAACACTTTTTACGTTTTAATATTTTTTTGTAACTGATATTGACCTTTTGTTCAACTATTTCTTAACATATCGATAATACCACAGAGTAAGTTCAGATATGTTAGTCAGTTGCAAACCGAACTCATTACATTCCTATTCTATCAGCACCTATTAGTCCGCAACAACAAAGTTCCTAACACACTAATAAAAAACCATTTCGCGTCCTAGCTCAGGGTCTCAGCAGACATCCAAGTTAATATTAGTTCAATACTGCGCCAAAGTTCGGCTGTACAGTTAATAAATTGTTGATATGTTCCTCTCGGGGGCCGCAAGGAACCGAATAGCACCGCACCGTATCGCACGGCTGAGTGTGGCGAAAGCCGAGATATTCGTAAGCACAAGTTCTGGTGAGGTGCAACATTTCTTAATGAACTTTATCTTTGTGTTCTGGTTTTTTGGGAGTGTTCAAGTGCTGTGTGGATACAATTTTGTGGAAAAGTTTATTTTGGTAGAATACTCGTCTTTCGCAATTTTGACTTGTAACTTGTCATGGTGTCTATTTCACGTTTTCTTTCAGTACTGATGAATGATGATCAATAGATATTAATGTGGGGTGGTTGTAGTTAGTAAAAGAAGGTGTTAACTTTGTTTTATAGACAAACTAGCTTTTGCCCGAAGTCTCGCTTGCTTTAACATGTAACCATGTCAAGGGACTCATCTATCTCTAAACCAAAATTGGTTCAGTGGTTTATATTTATACATAATCAGATTTGCATTTATAATATTAAGTTAGGAGAGCCAGACATGTATTAGGCAACATTAACAAGCTATTCTTCCGCACACTTAACACAACCAAAATCAAGCGCGTTCAAAATACAGCGAATATTCGATTAAATCAAACAAAAATACATTTTCGAATCTCCAGTATCGTTTGAAAGTCTCCATCGGTGTGGATGTTCGGTTTAATTGGATTCCATTGAGGGTTCTCGGGTCGGTTATTGAGTATTGAAGCAATTAGATATAAATTTGTTTAGGAGTGCGTCCGAATGAACATTTGATGTGGTAACTGGCAGCGGCCATATTGGATCCGATCCTTATATTGAATTAGTCGCAAGTACCCGTGACGTCATCGAAACCTCCTGTTATTTGATTGGTGGTACAAGCGATGTGTGTTTAGAAATATGGGAAGTAAATTGCCATAAAAGGGAGGTAGAGATCTGTTTGTCTATGACAAACTAAAAGAATATTATTTGCGTAACATGCTGAATTATTATGAACTAGCTTTTGCCCGTGACTACTCGTGCGCTAATATAGATATTTATGTAATTTGGAAAAACGTAGCAAAAAGCCGTCTCCAAGGTCTTTCTTATCTATCCCTGTACCAAAATCGATCCAGCGATTTAGGCGTGAATGCGTAACAAACAAACAAAGAAACTTACTTGGGGGCCGAGTCACGCGCGTCCGTAGGAAAATACCCAATATTACCCTACACGTGGTCCCCGGGTGGTGCTAATCAGGTGACACTAACTGGTGGTAGGCTTCGGCTGCGTTCCGGTACGATGCTCAATGTAGCCAATTCAGAAGAGTTGGGTCGAAATAGTAGTTCTGCAGGCAGATCAACCAAGCTTGCCCTGGCATGGGCGTATCGGGAGACTAAGTCACGGAGGGGAGCGGGATCCGAGGCACGGTGCGCCGCTGGCTGACCGCAGGTAGTTGGGGGCCCAAGTAGTGTGCTAGCCACACATGAAAGGCTGCCCAGCCAACTGTCGAAAAATCCCGGAATGCACCATCGTGCTGGTTGGCGACCAGATGAATGGGCCCGATGGACATTTCCGGGGGGGCTCGGGCGTCCCCGCAGTCCTGTCCAGTTCCTGTCGGAGACGCAGATCGGATGTCCGTCGGACGTGTCATACCTGTCTTACCCAGGGTTTACCCTGGAGCACCACTTAAGACCACGCGCGGGCGTATGCATGTACGCCCGGGACGACATCTGCTATCGACATCTCCGTAACCTTGAAGTCTCAAGGTTCTCAACGCTGTGGGCTACAGTGGACACAGACCTGGACAAAATTGTCTACGCCTGCGTCTACCGTTCGCGCTTCGGTGATTTGGAGGAAACTGGGCTCACACAGCACCTGAGTGAGGCGGCGGATGCGGCTCAGCAGCGGTACCTTTCTGCCCAATTGGTGTTACTGGGGGACTTCAATGCCCCCCAGGAGTGGCTTTTCCCATACCAGTGCACAGACCATGCTGGACGAGAGATGCGAAAGCTAGCGCTTGCGTTTAATCTTATCCAGTTGGTCCAACGAGGGTGCCGGATGTTGATTCGCATACTGCCAATTGCTTGGACCTTCTGCTGACAACAGATCCAGACCGCTATTTGGTGTCGATTTCTTCATCACTGGGTAGTTCCGACCTGTCTAGTGAAGTTTGTATCCGTCTACTCCCAGCCCGATCTTAGCTCAAGAAGCACCCGACGGGTATGGCGAAACAGGTCAGCAGATTGGGATGGCATGCGATCTTTCTTCGCATGTTACCCTTGGCAGCCTACTTACTTTTCTTCGATTGATGCTTCGTCGTGTGCGGACGCCGTGACGGATGTGTTGCGGAGGGGAATGGAGTACTACATTCCGTTCTTTGACATAACAATGTCTGGCGAAGCTCGTCCATGGTTTGTGCAATCGCGCTGATGCGCTTAAACACACGGTGTACCTAGCATGGGTCGACGCTCGTACGCGCAAAGCAAATGACGTGAGTCAGAAGAAGACAGCCTTCAATAGGGTTGCCAATTCCTGCACGAAGGTGTTGCGGAGGGCAACTTGCTTCATACCCAGCAGGTAGTAAGGCTTTTTGGTCCCTGGCTAAGTCGGTCGAATCAAACTTCTGCCGCCCCTCACTCCACTGAGGAGAAAGCGAACTTGTTTGCTTCTTTGTTTGCGGAATCTTCACGTCTGAATCCTGGTGGCGCGACGCTTCTCCTGAAGCGAGTCGAGTTTGTCGAACATTCGCATTCATTAGAATGACGTCCGTAGGGTACTGCGTAACCTAGACGTGAACAAGGCTAGTGGTCCCGACGGGATACCGGCAATTGTTCTGAAGACTTGTGCGCCTGAGCTGTCTCCGATCTTGACACGCCTATTTCGCCTTTCGTTTGAGACTGGAAAAGTGCCGAAGGCTTGGAAGCAAGCTAACGTGCAGCCCATGCCCAAGAAGGGTAGTCGAGCTGACCCGTCGAATTATAGACCCATCTCGGTAACGTCCATACTCTGTAAGACTATGAAACGCGTGCTGAATCATAAGCTCCTGGCGTACCTAGAAGCGAATGATATCCTTAGTGACCGACAATACGGGTTTCGCCGAAATCGGTCAACTGGGGATCTACTAGCGTATGCCATTCACATCTGGAGTGAGGCACGGGAAGGCACTAGCGGTCTTCATTGACATCTCGAAGGCCTTCGACAGGGTCTGGCACGATAGCCTTATTGGTAAGCTTCCTTCCTTCGGTCTGCCCGCCGGTCTGTCTGATTGGATCGCAGATCTCCTGAGGGATCGTTCTATTCGAGTGGTCATAGATGGCTGCTCGTCTGGACTGCTGGATATTAATGCCGTGGTTCCTCAGGAGTCGGTGCTTTCGGCAACACTGTTCTTGCTGCATATTAATGATCTGCCTAAACCCGGTACCTTTGGGTATGCAGACAACAACACTGTTACTGAGAGATAGGTGTCCGAGGCACGAGCTGGTGGGTTGCAGATCCGATCTCTCCGGGAGGCTATGGTTGAGCACTTGAACGTGTTCTTACAGGCTGTCTCTGAATGCGGCGATGCCAATCTGGTCAAGTTCAATGCTGCTAAGACCCAAGCGAGTTTATTTTCCGCCAAAAGGAGCCAATTCCACCCAGCTCCATCTTTCCGAGGTGAAACCGTGCCGATAACCGACCATCTTGAGCTTCTTGGGGTTACATTAACATCTACTCATAATTTTGGCCCTTTCATAGAGGCAAAAGCTCAAGTGGCTGCAAAGAAGTTGGGGATTTCCAAGGTAAGACGGTACTTCACGTCGAAACAGCTGCTCAAACTCTATCAAGCGCAAGTTCGATCGTGTATGGAATACTGCTCTCATCTTTGGGACGGATCTGCCAGATACCAGCTTTATGCACTTGAATTCCTTTGAGAAATCAATTGAAAAACGAGCCAAGAGGATCATCGACAATGAGAGGCTGGTCGCGACGAAGCTCCAAAGTCTTGAACATCGACGACGAGTTGCTAGCCTGTCGGTTTTCTACCGGTAGCAATTTGGGGAATGTGCGACGGAATTCCATAATGTAATTCCGCCAAGCCCGTTCCATCATCGGACCACAAGATGAACGGCGATGCGCCACCGGTACATGGTGGACATCCCACCGATACGCACATAACTTTCAGGGAACACATTCATAATGCGTACAGCTAAGGAGAGGAATTCCCTGCCGGAGTCTGTGTTTCCTGATAGCTACAACCTGCCAGTCTTTAAGTCAAGAGTGAATAGGTTACTTCTAGGCAAGCGTGCTCCATCTTCGACTACATCATCGCTTACCATCAGGTGAAATAGTGGTCAAACGCGTGCCTATCAATAGTAAACAAAAAAAAAAAACAATTATCGCGTTTATAATTTGTGTAGTTAGGATTCAACATCAAAGTTTTCACGATATGTTTCGTAGTTCATAAAAAACTACTAATAATATTTATATAATAAAACATTTAAACTATAAGGCGGAACATTTATTTAGATGAGTAATAACCACGATCCGCTTTTAAATAAAACATCTATATTAAAACTACAGAAAGAAACAGCCACAAAAGAGTTATGGTTTTAATTTTAAAAATTTATCTTCGGATAAAAAATAGTATGTACCTTTGTACCTGTCATTTTAATTTGTATTTTTCGTTTAATATCTTAGAAAGTAATTTTTGATGTTTCATATTTCTTTTCAATGTTAATCATTGTAGACTCAATGGAAATACAAGAAAAAATATTTTATAATCTTAAAAATATTTTTAAATCAACAAAAACATTATTAATGGATTTTTCAATATAAGTGCTATACCCACCTAAGACTTAATAAAAAATCTTGTCGTACCCCACATGAGTTCACAATGCTTACCTTAACACCCTTTTTTGGAGAATTGGCAAACAAGCAAGAGGTTTAATCATTTCAGCTGTAAGAAGCCCACTGTTGGCCTTGCTAAAGTGCCATCTCCAACGAATACTCGCAGCCTTCCGGGTCTTCGATACGCCTTTCGTAAGGCCTTCCAAAGGTCAGTCATTGGTGGTGGAGCATGCTTACCTAGAATTAACCTAGTCACTCCCTATCCACACTAACAAATACAGACTCTGGCAGTAGAATCCACCCCTTAGCTGTTGACAGTTAAAGTATTCGCAATCTATTAGCAAACTGCTGGTAATAGTAAATTTTATGGTAATATGATAACAATAAAATAGGTAACAAATAATCCATTGCTATCAGGAAGTCTGATTTGTCTGTGATCAGTAAATTTACTGTCCAACCTTGTTAAAAATTAAATTTGTTTCTACAAACTGGGGTAAATCAACGAAGAGTGAATTAAATTAAATTAGTCTTCTTTACTCAGAACCGTCTGCGTGACGGTTCTGCTGGGTCGTCAATTTAAGGCAATTTTTTGGCTTATTTGTTAGTAAGTAAAGAATAAACGCTTAATGGAAATTTTAGGCTTCTGAAAGGAGTTTAGTTCATTCTAGAAAAGTGTATTTGGTTTACATGACCAGTCTAGTTTAGCTGTGAACTTTCTATTTGTTCACAGCTACTCAAAGGGTTTTTCAATTTTACATACTAGCTTCTAATAGCGGTTTTACCCGTGTGAAAGTCGATTATTATCTCCAGGAAGCATACCTCGAGATAAAAAGGTATGCTATAGTAGAATCCATTTAGTACGACGTCGCTTGTACCGACCGACCGCTTTTAGCGACGAAGGTATAAGCATATGTCATTAAGAAATAACGTTAAAAATAACTTACTGACGTAATAATACCGGTCCGTTGAGTGTCATTCTAACCTGATTCTATTATGACTATGAAAATATCTATATTAAGTAGATATATATTGTAACAAATGAACCGTCGAAGCGTCACTCGTCCTTTTAAAAGGTGCATTTGAAAACCAGCGTCAGACAGCATTAGTCAGTCTGACACATGGCTGAAATGGACCTTTTTAGTGCAACCGTGAGACACACACTAGTTTCTGGTATACCCATTTTTTGTTATTTCTATGTACCGTGCGTGATTCATGTATGTGCTAAATAAATTTTATTATTTCTTTCTTTCTTTCAGATTCTACTGTTTATACTAATCCAGTATAAGCGTAATATTATAATTGCCATATAATACGTACAATTACATTCTACGCCCGCTACCTACTGAAATTAAAGCGTACTAATAATAATTGGGTAAATTAACTGTGTTTATTAATCTCAAACACATTAGTAATTCTCACATGATTAGTTTGCAGGAGTTTGTGTTTCCAGCTAATGGTTCTAGCTATGTATACAACTATGTAAATAGTTGTATAATATCTTTCTCCTATTTTTGATGTTATTTTTATGGGTCGAATTTCTAGGTTAAGCAACGCTTGGCGAGATCACAATACACTGGACGAAGTATTCTCCATTTTCAATGAACTTTGCGGGACTTTACACCCTGTTCCATACCACTTTATATATCTTTTTATAGTTTACAAGGAGGAAATCCTCAGTATACTTTCCCAACAAAGAAAATAGCGCAACAATTTTAAAACGCCATCTAATTTAACCGATACTCTAACCCTCGCAAGCCATACCAGTTTAGTGGATACCAGGCTCACATAACAGCGAAGATAATGACATCGATAACCGCAGACAGGATGCGATATCGCCTCGGAGCGATGGCGAACGATACCGATACCGCAGCAGGGGTGATGTGCCGCGCGATGAAAACGCGGGGAATGGAGGATCGGTGTTGTTTATAAGATTAGTTTCAAAATTGAAGAAGAAGTTTACAAGCATATTAATAAAAACTTCTTAACATCATCCGCTCTGCCTTATACTTGACTACGTCAGGCTCAGTTTTCAGTCTAACAGCCGAGTGCACGTAAATCTCGCTTCGATTTTGGCGAAGTGATCACGGTTATAATGATTTCTGTTCAGTATGGCGCATTCAATAACAGCATTAACTCACTGCGGATTTAATCGGCACCTGAAAACTTACCAGTGTTTTCGACAGACTAACTGTCACCAAAAGCCAGTTTCAGTCGAAAACAAAACCTGTTTTCAAAGGTATGAATGGCCCAATTAGACCTTGACAAGCGTTACTTTACTTTGGAAATCGATTCGTACTTCTGTTTAAATTAGACGACTATTTTAGTCTATTTGTAATTTTGGTTGGTCAATAAACCCCTCGATAACTTTAAAACTTATCTTGCGACCTAAACTTCTTAAATAACTGCCAGTACATACATTCATTATCAGGAAATGCCATTTACGTAGGACTGTCAAGAGATTCGGAACCTGGATCACAGGAAATCGCAGCGACCGACCCACAAGCCAAATCAAATAAAATTACCGAATACTCGGTAGAAAATACCGCTCTGAAATCGGTAAAAGATACCACAAGCCAGGATGAAATTTGAGGAAGGCAAGAATTAATTTAAACAGAATCTTTGTTTACCCCTTGTCCGGATGGAATTGGAAGGGTTGGGTTATTTGTGGTTCTGAAAAGATGTTTTTAACTTTTTATTGATAACTGAACTTCTGTTTTGTTTTGTAGGTTTACTCCTGGGATTCCAATGGAAGCTATGTGTTCCAATTATACCGTTACACCGTTACCGTTACCGTTATACCTTTATTTTTAACAATTTTACGGTTTTTTTTTTTCGTTTATCAACGATTGATATCTATGGTATATAATATTTTTCATCTGTGGACACTGTCGGAAAAAAAATATGCTTGACAACTTTACAAAATACGAATGTCAATTCGACCCAAACATTTGTTTATTTATTTATTTAACAATTTATGTACACACATTCCACTTGTGCACTTAAATTTTAAATTTTTACGTGTTTTTCTGTGGAAAGTATTTATAGAAATTCATAATTTACTTTGTTCTTGTTCATTAATCACAAATATTCAACGTCAAAAGTCCAAATTACCGGGTAAAAATTACAAAACAAATACTAGTTACCCGCTTTCTTCCCGTACGTAAGTAATTTAATATTTCAGAATTATAGTGGCATATTGTTACGATATATATACGGTTAATAATGAGTTGATGAATAATATGGCTAGTAATCTAAAACAAATCTGATTGGAACATTCCTGATGATTGTTTACAAAAATATGCATTACGTAAATCAAAATGACGTCACCGCGTACTATGACGTTTGAGCTTGAATATTGCGGAAAAAGATTACAGATCTTGTAAAACGAATGTTATCACTAGATTACTTGTCTTTTTATGACCTAAATCTCAAAATTTCAAAAAAATTGATCCATCAGTTTTGTCAGAAATCAACATAATTCAACAACAAAACTGCTTTCAGCAAGTTATCTCGTATCAATACAAAATGTTTATATTTCGAGTTGTAATAAGATTTTTGTTTACATTGTATATTATAAAGTCGTTATCTAAGAACCCATAAGAGTTTCAAGTGTGTGAATAGCTGCTTTGTAAGTGGAGAGATAAGGTTTTTTGTGCGGCGGGTCATATTACGCTTGCGATAAGCGGACGCCCGGAACAGCGACAGAGTTTGACGTAAGCATAAGGGCCGAACGTAAAGAGGTATGTGAGGGTTCTGTATGTCCAAATGAAAGTCGTTCGGACTTTACCTGACCTTATAGTCCTTAGACAGACGGACGAGTGATTTCATCCGTGTGTATGTCTGTCACAGCCTGTATGTTTTTCAAATATTCTACTCGTATATAGGCTTCGTTCGACGTGCGATTCCGACTCGCACTAGGCTGTTTTTTTTTTAATTGGTAAAAAAAAAAACATCTATTAAATATTGTTTAATTCTTTATCATTAAAATGTTAGATATAGAATTAAAATATCGATTGATCCGAGGTAAAATCATTTTGTTTGTTTACGCATTATCTGTTAAAGGAAATTCTCTTGAAGAACTAAACAAGGGACTACTCGGAAACTTGCATGATTACTATAACATTGTACCTGTTCTCCATTTACCTACGATATCATGAAGTTACTCGCTAGTTTGGTTAATTACGTTGTAGAACAAGTTACGTCTTGTTACGGAAGGGTGTGTAGCCGGAAACTTTTTCTATGATCTGTTCAAAAGCGCTAAAACACGATTACTGAGTCACGTTACCTTTTTATTATAATTTGAGGTATTTTAACGAGTTCGCTTTTTAGTCAATCATCATCATCTGCCTAGCCTTTTCCCAACTATATTGGGGTCGGCTTCCAGTCAAGCCGGATTTAGCTGAATACTAGTGTTTTAGTCAATAATAGGTGTAATAATTATTGAATAATTGCCAAACTATAGTTGATGGGGTCGAAAAGTGTAAGGTGCTGGAGTGGAGTAGAGGTGACTGCAAACTGGAAGACGAAGCGTTGGAAGGCCTTCCACAAGGTGGATCGATGAGCTGGTGACCGCGAGAATTTGCTGGTTGCGAGACATACGGGACCGGTCGATGTAGACTCTTGGGGGAGGCTTATCTCAGGCAATAAACGTCTTTCAGCTGAAATGATGAGGATGATGAATTATTGTAACAACAAAAGAAATAATATTTTTGTGTAAATCTGAAAGTGGCCCCGATATTTCTATCTGGGATGAATAAAAATAAGCTGAAAAATAATGGGAATCAAACTGAAACTAAAGAAAACACGTTTTTTTCTATTTGAAACATAACGTGTGTTAAGTGCACCCCTGTTATGGAAAGCGCTGACACAAAGGCACGAGGCAAGCCGCGTGCGCATCGTCAACCCGCAGTTGCTAAGAGGTAAAACTGCTGACACAGGACACGAGGCCCGAAGACATCGTCTACGTGACCGAGCCCGCGCACTTCGCATCCACCATCGATCGAGTCATATTCATTTTCCAATAATTGTAATTTTTATTAAAATAAATTAGTTTAAAATTAATTCGTTTTTTTTTGAGTCCCCCGGCAGTAGCCTACGTAATTGGCGCAGTCGGTAGGATACCCGGGTCGTTCTTGCGATTACCGGATTATCGCACCGCGTTCGCTACGATAGGCTTTTAACGCCGCACCGGGAGATCCTGAACAACTAGACTACGCCGGAGATCCAGATATCGATACCGCTCAACGAAGACCAGAATGTTCATGTAAGTCCGCTGAATTTTCTTAGTGGTTGCTTGCTTTCCTTTTGTGTGTAAGTTCCATATTTCTTATCCAACATTTTTTATCTACGTAGATCGAGTACACCTAGGTTAACTAGTAGTAGGAATAGAAGTGTAGATTCTAGACGTAATATTAATCCCGAAATTGAACCCGAGATGGCCGATTTAGATTGCATACTCAAAGCCCTCCGCTTAGTTCCCGATTTTGACGGGAACCCAAACGTACTTACCAGGTTCATCAAATTGTGTGACCAGTTAGCACTTCAGTTCATTCAAGAGGGGCAACCGGATTTAAATAAGATAGCACTTTTAAACGGTATATTGAACAAAGTTACAGGGCCCGCCGCCCGTCTGATTAATGTTAACGGTATACCTAATGATTGGGTAGGCATACGTAGTGCTCTTATTAATAACTTTGCCGACCAGCGAGATGAGACCGCTCTTTATAACGATTTGGCTTTACTTACTCAAGGTTCCGGCACGCCTCAGGAATTTTATGAGCGTTGCCAGAGTCTTTTCAGCTCCGTCATGACATACGTTTCATTGCACGATACTTTGGTTATAACTATCGAGGCCAAGCGCGACTTATATCGTAAACTGACTTTGCAGGCCTATCTCCGCGGTTTGAAAGATCCGTTAGGCGCGCGTGTTAGATGTATGAGACCAGAAACTATTGAGAAGGCTCTAGAGTTTGTGCATGAGGAGACTAATACCATTTACTTGCAGAGTAGAAATGATAACTTACTGGATAAAAAATCTTCAGCTCGAATGCCACCTAATCATCAGAACGAAATCAATCATAAAACGCCGGTCCATCCTAATAATTTGCTTGTTCCGATGAAGCCCAATCCTTTTAATACGCCCGGTCCGTTTAGACCACAGGGACTGCAATTTATGTTACAACCCTTGCCATATCAAAACCAATTCGGAATGCCATTTAATCCATATAACATGCAACCACGTGGCCCGACTCGTACGCAACAAGTATTTGGAGCACCACCGCCTAATAACAATCCAGGTGGCTCTGGATTCAGAACCAAGAAACCCTTACCCGCCGAATAACGGTCCCAAACCAATGAGCGGCGTTAGCCACTTTGTACCTAGGCCCATGCCCGCCATTAGCAGCTGGAATTGGGCACTACAGGGAAATCCACCATCTTCCAATTATCTTAAAACCCGCGATGTTAATGTGAACGAGTGTTTGAATTATGGGGAGGCCTTTTATTACCCCGACCTATCTGAGTACTCATATATTGACCCCTATAACCCTGATTACTTTTACCTTGGCGACTGTACAGACGACCACGTTTGTACAGTTTCGACGACTGACGGGACTAATGACAAGGACAAGCCAGGTACTACTGACCAACAGCAACCCCCAACCAGTCAGGATTTTCAGAAAGCTCCGAAGTCAAACAGTTTAGGATAGAATTAAATTTGCAAACCCAGAGACAACTACCGTATGTTCGTATCCATAATCCTCCACTTAATTTTCTAATAGATACTGGTGCAAACCAATCTTTTATCAGTCCACAAGCAGTCCAGAATTATTTCCCGCACATACCTCTTAATTACGATCCATTCGAGGTTACTAACGTTCATGCTACAAGCAAGAATGACTACTCTATTAACTTACCCTGCTTTCCCGAATTCGGTGACACAGAATCAAACTTTTCGTATACAGATTTCATGATCGTTTTGACGGTTTGATAGGAATGGATTTACTTACCAAATGGGAGGCTAAATTAGATCTGAAAGATCTTACATTGATAACCAAGTCTGCAATTAATCCTATCCAAATTTATAACTTTCGAAATTTAAATCTTTATGAGGAAATCGTACCAGCTGGAAGTTCTAAGTTAATACGTTTACCTCTTAATGCACCGGATGGTGAGGTTTTTGTAGAGGAACAGATAATTTGCAACTGCATTATATCCGAATGTCTGACCACCGTTTCCGATAGCCGCGGTATGGTTGAAGTGACCAACCCAACTAATAACGATATAATATTTTCACTGGACCATGCCACTCAGGCAACGATATTAAATGTTGAATGTACTGAACAAATGTCACCCCGCGCTAAAGATGTTACATCCCAGATTCGTACCGATAACCTAAACGAGGAGGAAAAGGCAAACTAATTGGCATTATGTTCAAAGTACGCTGACGTCTTTTACATTGAAGGCGAGGCATTAACCTTCACCAACAAAGTAAAACACAGCATTAAAACCACCGATGAAATTCCGATCTACACTAAAAGTTATAGATATCCATTCATACACCGTCAGGAGGTTAGTGATCAAATAGCCAAAATGTTAGATCAAGGTATTATTAGGCCGTCCAAATCCGCATGGAGCTCACCAATTTGGGTTGTCCCAAAGAAGGGTGACGCCTCGGGAAAACAGAAGTGGCGTATAGTGATTGACTTTCGGAAGCTAACTGAAAAGACAATCGACGACAAATATCCTATCCCAAATATTACAGACGTCCTGGACAAACTAGGCAAGTGCCAATATTTCACTACACTCGACCTAGCATCAGGCTTCCACCAAGTCGAGATGAACCCCAGTGACATCCCCAAGACCGCTTTCAATGTTGAACATGGGCACTTTGAATTTTTGAGAATGCCCATGGGACTAAAAAAATCCCCTTCCACGTTCCAACGAGTAATGGATAACGTACTCAAAGGACTCCAAAACGTTATATGTCTTGTTTATCTTGATGATATAATTATATTCAGTACCTCTCTTCGTAGGAGAATACCCAATGTTAGGCCCTACACGTGGTCCCCGGGTGGTGCTAATCAGGTGACACTAACTGGTGGTAGGCTTCGGCCGATGGCTTGTGACCACCCACTGGGCAAAGACGTACCGCCAAGCGGCTTAGCTGTGTTCCGGTACGATGCTCAGTGTAGCCAATTCAGAGGAGTTGGGTCGAAATAGTTGTTCCAATGCAGGCAGACCAGCCAGGCTAGCCCTGGCATGGGCGTATCGGGAGACTAGTCTTGGAGGGTAGCGGGATCCGAGGCACGGTGCGCCGCTGGCCGACCGCAGATAGTTGGGGGCCCAAGTAGTGTGCTAGCCACACATGAAAGGCTGCCCAGCCAACTGACGAAAAATCCCGGAATGCACCATCGTGCTGGTTAGCGACCAGATGAAAGGGCCCGATGGACATTCCCGGGGGGGCTCGGGCGTCCCCGCAGTCTCCAGACTAGTCCCCCAAAGATGTCGTCCTGTCAGGGCGTGCCTGAAGGTTAGCAGCTTGGAACCTCATTTCACTTCCTTCTCCTCAACCTCCATCACTTGAATGAACAGGAATAAAAAGAGAAAAGCTGTACAGCAGCAGCACGTTCTTTCGCATAAAGTGCACCTCTCTAATATACGAGGTCTGCACTCAAATCTCGCCGCAGTCCATCACCACCTCGAGACCGAGAAACCAGCGCTCTTGTTCCTGTCGGAGACGTAGATCGGATGTCCGTCAGACGTGTTATACCTGTCTTACCCAGGGTTTACCCTGGAGCACCACTTCAGACCCCGCGCGGGCGTATGCATGTACGCCCGGGACGACATCTGCTATCGGCGTCTCCGCTACCTTGAAGACTCCTGGTTCTCAACGCTGTGGGCTATAGTGGACACAGGTCTAGACAAAATTGTCTACGCATGCGTCTACCGTTCGCACGGCTGTGATTTGGAGACAACTGGGCTAACACAGCACCTGAGTGAGGCAGCGGATGCGGCTCAGCAGCGGTACCCTTCTGCCCAATTGGTGTTACTGGGGGACTTCAATGCCCACCATCAGGAG
The DNA here is from genome assembly GCA_950371165.1 of Lacanobia oleracea. NCBI lineage: Eukaryota > Metazoa > Arthropoda > Insecta > Lepidoptera > Noctuidae > Lacanobia > Lacanobia oleracea. Next base: position 29,859,764 of record OX493387.1, on the reverse strand, counting down.
TGGCTCTTCCCATACCAGTGCACAGATCATGCTGGACGAGAGACGCGAAAGCTAGAGCTTGCGTTAAATCTTACCCAGCTGGTCCAGGGGGCACCGAGGGTGCCGGATGTTGATTCGCACACTGCCAAATTGCTTGGACCTTTTGCTGACAACAGATCCAGACCGCTATTCGGTGTCGATTTCATCACCACTGGGTAGTTCCGCCCACTGTCTGGTGAAGTCTGTGTCTGTCTACTTTCCGCCCGATCCTAGCCCAAGAGGCTCCCGGCGGGTATGGCGATACAAGTCAGCAGGTTGGGATGGCATGCGATCTTTCTTCGCATGTTACCCTTGGCAGCCTACTTGCTTTTCTTCCACTGATGCTACGTCGTGCGCGGATGCCGTGACGGATGTGTTGCGGAGGGGAATGGAGTACTACATTCCGTTCTCTGACATAGCAATATCTGGCAAAGCTCGTCCTTGGTTTGGTGCCGAGTGCAATCGCGCTGATGCGCATAAGCACGCGGCGTACCTAGCATGGGTCGACGCTCGTATGCGCAAAGCAAATGACGTGAGTCAGAAGAAGAGAGCCTTTAACAGGGCTGCTTAGTCCTGCAAGAAGGTGTTGCGGAGGGCTCAGTTTGACCACATTAGCTGAATAGGGAACAAACTTGCTTCATACCCAGCAGATAGTAAGGCTTTTTGGTCCCTGGCTAAGTCGGTCGAATCGAACTTCTGCCGCCCCTCACTACCACCACTGCTGAGACCCGACGGGACGCTGGCCCACTCCGCTGAGGAGAAAGCGAACTTGTTTGCTTCTTTGTTTGCGGAATTTTCACGTCTGGATCCTGGTGGCGCGACGCCCTCCGCCTCTCCTGGTGAATGCGAGTCGAGTATGTCGAACATCCGCATTCATCAGAAGGACGTCCGTAGGGTACTGCGTAACCTAGACGTGAACAAGGCTAGTGGTCCCGACGGGATACCGGCAATTGTTCTGAAGACTTGTGCGCCTGAGCTGTCTCCGATCTTGACACGCCTATTTCGCCTTTCGTTCGAGACTGGAAAAGTGCCGAAGGCTTGGAAGCAAGCTAACGTGCAGCCCGTGCCCAAGAAGGGTAGTCGAGCTGACCCGTCGAATTATAGACCCATCTCGGTAACGTCCATACTCTGTAAGACTATGGAACGCGTGCTGAATCATAAGCTCCTGGCGTACCTAGAAGCGAATGATATCCTTAGTGACCGACAACATGGGTTTCGCCGAAATCGGTCAACTGGGGATCTACTAGCGTATGCCATTCACATCTAGAGTGAGGCCATAGAGAAGCACGGGGAGGCACTGGCGGTCTCCCTTGACATCTCGAAGGCCTTCGACAGGGTCTGGCACGATAGTCTTATTAGTAAGCTTCCTTCCTTCGGTCTGCCCGCCGGTTTGTGTGATTGGATGCTCGTCTGGACTGCTGGATATTAATGCCGGGGTTCCTCAGGGGTCGGTGCTTTCGGCAACACTGTTCTTGCTGCATATTAATGATCTGCTTAAACCCGGTACCTTTGGGTATGCAGACGACAGCACTGTTGTTGAGAGATACGTGTCCGACGCACGAGCTGGTGGATCGCAGATCCGGTCTCTCCGAGAGGCAATGGTTGAGCGCTTGAACATGTCTTTACAGGCGGTCTCTGAATGGGGCGATGCCAATCTGGTCAAGTTCAATGCTGCTAAGACCCAAGCGTGTCTATTTTCCGCCAAAAGGAGCCAATTCCGCCCAGCTCCATCTTTCCGCGGTGAAACCGTGCCGATAACCGACCATCTTGAGCTTCTTGGGGTTACATTAACATCTACTCTCAATTTTGGCCCTTACATAGAGGCAAAAGATCAAGTGGCTGCAAAGAAGTTGGGGATTCTGGCTAAGATGAGACGGTACTTCACGCCGGAACAGCTGCTCAAACTCTATCAAGCGCAAGTTCGGTCGTGTATGGAATACTGCTCTCATCTTTGGGATGGATCTGCCAGATACCAGCTTGATGCCCTTGAGTCAATTGAGAAACGAGCCAAGAGGATCATCGGCAATGAGAGGCTTGTCGCGACGAAGCTCCAAAGTCTTGAACATCGACGACGAGTTGCTAGCCTGTCGGTTTTTTACCGGTTGCATTTTGGGGAATGTGCGACGGAATTGCATAATTTAATTCCGCCAAGCCCGTTCCATCATCGGACCACAAGACGAACGGCGATGCGCCACCGGTACATGGTGGACATCCCACCCATACGCACAAAACGTTTTGGGAACACATTCATAGTGCGTACAGCTAAGGAGTGGAACTCCCTGTCGGAGTCTGTGTTTCCTGATAGCTACAACCTGGGAGTCTTTAAATCAAGAGTGTATAGGTTATTTCTAGGCAAGCGTGCTCCATCTTCGACCACATCCTCGCTTACCATCAGGTGAGATAGTGGTCAAACGAGTGCCTATCAATAGTAAAAAAAAAAAAAATATCATCAGTACCGAAGGGATAAAGCCTAACCCAGAAAAAAATGCAGCTATTCAAAAGTATCCCATACCTAAAACACCGAAAGAAATTAAACAGTTTCTCGGACTCCTCGGTTACTACCGAAAATTCATTCCGGACTTTTCCCGTATTACCAAACCTCTGACACAATGTTTAAAGAAAGGAAGAAAAATTACTTTGGATTCAGATTATATTTACTGTTTTGAGAAGTGTAAGACTTTACTGACTAATGATCCTATCCTAAAATATCCTGACTTTGACAAAGAGTTTATTTTGACCACAGATGCTTCCAATTTTGCAATCGGCGCGATACTCTCACAGGGTCCCATTGGTTCGGATAAACCCGTAGCTTATGCTTCACGGACACTTAATGAAAGTGAAGTAAACTACAGTACGATAGAGAAGGAAATATTAGCTATTGTATGGGCAACTAAATACTTTCGGCCTTACCTTTTTGGACGCAAGTTCAAAATAGTAACGGATCATAATCCATTACAGTGGGTTATGAGCCTAAAAGAACCAAACCAACGGCTAACCAGGTGGCGGTTAAAGTTAAGTGAATACGATTTTACCGTTGTCTATAAAAAAGGCAAACATAACACCAACGCCGATGCCCTTTCTCGCGTCGAGATACATAATGAGGAGATTAGTTCGATGATTGCAAACGCAACTGACAGACCACCATCCCTAACTAACTCCAACACCCTGACAGCTCATACCTCCGAGGAAAATCCTATACTCGAAATTCCCATTACCGACGAACCACTTAACAAATTTCACCGACAATTATGTTTGACCGTGGTAGGTGATTTTAAAAAACGAACTACGGCAACTAAGCCATTTGACACCCACACTCGAACATCCGTTCAGTTATCCGAATCGAACCTAGAGGAGGATCTGATTAATGCCATTAAAGAATATGTCAACCCTAAGATCAAAACTGCCCTATTAATAAATCCACCCCTTGCGATGTACAACATAATCCCCTTGTTACAAAAACATTTCAAAAGTTCATCTATGAAATTGGTAGTTCGAAAGAATGAATATTTCAGAAATAATCATTCTTTCGAACTACATGAACTTAGAAGGCTATATTGATGATTAAAATGGTTATAATTCTTTAGATAAATACGCGTTACGGTCGCAGATCGCATTTGATCCACATACAGCTTCACACTGACCGGCAAATTGCAAAAAACATAAAAATATTTGAATTTCGCGGGCCACCCTGGAGCATCCACCTTAAGTATTATTGACCTAAGAGGCGAGAACAAATTACCAAATTCATAAATGACTGTACAATATGCGGGCAAGCAAAGTACGATAGGAGCCCCATAAAGCAAAAGTTTAATATAGCACCCCCGGCTACCAGACCGTTCGAAATAATACATATGGATAGCTTTTCAGCACAGAACGAAAAATACGTAACATTCATAGACGCCTTCTCAAAGTATGGTCAAGCTTACCTCCTCCGAGATGGGACTGCAGTTAGTATCATACAAGCCTTACTAACTTTCAGCACGCATCATGGTCTACCACTAACCATTATTACAGATCAAGGAACCGAATTTACCAACCAAATGTTCTCCGAGTTCTGCAAGCTACATAAAATAATTCATCACCAAACACTAGCATACTCACCAAATGCTAACGGTAACGTAGAACGCTTCCATTCCACTATATTGGAACATCTTCGTATTTTGAAACTAAAATACAAAGATGAACCAGTTGTTCACCTAATGCCATATGCTATCATAGCGTACAATAGTTCGATTCATTCTTTCACACGATGTAAACCATACGACCTTATATTGGGACACACTGACCCACGGGACCCGATTGACATAGACCTGACCGGACACCTATTACAACAGTATACCGAAACACATAGGGAAACGCATGCAAAAAGTATACGAACTAATAAATGAGACGTCTCTCGCTAACCGAACAGCGCTCATAGAGAGTCGTAATAAAACCCGCGAGGACGAGGTCGACTATGAGCCCGACAAACAAATAGTCATTAGAAATCCCTCTGCTAGTAGATCTAAACACGCACCTAGATACAACCAGGACACCGTCCTAGCTAACTTACCTATTCACATTTACACCTCCAAGAAAAAGGGACCTATAGCTAAATCTAGACTAAAGCGTGTCCCTAAAACTGCAAAATTGTTGCGGGATACCCCTGATGCTGTCACTTAGCCTAACATGGGCTCAAGAGATTAATCTAGAACGACTTGAGAATGGACCTGAACTATTGTCTTTCAAACTAGGCCCCATGAAACTCATCACTCATTATCATACATTCCTTCGAAGCATAAAACTAACAGACATAGATAACAACATTGATGAAATACGAATTCAACTCACTAAAGCGACAGACAGACTAGACAATTATACTCCTACCTTGTATGTACTTCAGATAGATAACTTGAATATGAAATTAAACAAAGCCTCATCTCATTTACAAAGTCTAAAGCCCAATGAATTCAAAAGAGGTTTAATGGATAGTCTCGGAGCTGTAATTAAGAGCATTATGGGAAACTTGGATTACACAGATGCCATCAATGATAATCAACAACAGATAGCCATTGAGCAAAATCATCATAGGTATTATAAGTCTGAATAAAAGTTTGATGAACGAACATACAAAAAATATTACGAAACTAGTAGAGAACCAAGTACAATTAAATAACAGTCTGCACATTTTACTTAACGCCGATAAGTATAAACAACATAACCTTATAAAGTTTGAAAAGTTTTCGCAAATACTGCAAATAATTAGCAATAACGTAGATAGTTTATTAAGCGAACTAAGTAGGTTAGAAAACGCAATAGCACTTTCCGGTCAATTGCATACTCATCATTCCATGTTAGGTACAGAAATACTTAGCAACATGATACGCAAACTAAGCGCGCTTTATAATAAAGACCAACTACTAGAACTAGAAATTAGAGAATATTATGACATCATTAAACCATTAGCTTGTTATCGTGGGAATCAACTAGTATTTGCATTTAAATTTTCCATAACTTCTCCACTAAAATTCCTGTTGTATAAGTTAGTCATTGTACCAAATAAAAACAAGCAAGCTATCATCCCATCCTACCCATTCCTAGCAATCACTGGAAATATTCACGCGTACATAGAGGCAGAATGCCCGAAAATAGCTTCAGAGTATCTCTGCGAGGAAAAGTTTAACCACCAAATGAGAACCCATCCAGACTGCATTTGCGACATTATTGGAGGTCAAACACCGCACAAATCATGCAACACCATTACCATTAGCCTGACGAAGGCTGCAATGGAAAAGTTAGATGACCGCCGCTACGCCGTCGTGTTCCCGAAACCAACACAGGTCCAGCTAACCTGTGAACAAGAAGAATCCATATCCCTAACCGGAAGCTTCCTAGCTACCATTCCACAAAACTGCAAGCTACGAACAGACGAATTCACCATCGTCAACATTAACGACCACATACGAGGACAACCCATGAAGATAAGCAATGTACCAGATGACATCGAAGAATCAACCATGCCACCCCTTCAAATCAATGCTATTAACCTAAAGAAGCTGCACGATATTCAAGATCTAAGAATAGATTCACAGAAGCCAATCCACATTGAACCAACCTCAACCAGTTACCATACGACAATCCCATTTTATGGTACACTACTTGCCATATTCATACTGGGAGCAATACTATCATACCGAATCTACATCCGCCGAAAGAAGCAGATGACAACTCCAGATGAAGCCACCCACGCCGAGCCTGAAACATCTGAAATCCGCCAGAACCAACAAAGCACACCAAGACCAATCCAAACTCCCGACGATATTTCATCTTAGAATCTAAGTTAAGTGCACCCCTGTTATGGAAAGCGCTGACACAAAGGCACGAGGCAAGCCGCGTGCACATCGTCAACCCAGTTGCTACGAGGTAAAACTGCTGACACAGGACACGAGTCCCGAAGACACCGTCAACGTGACCGAGCGCGCGCACTTCGCATCCACCATCGATCGAGTCATATTCATTTTCCAATAATTGTAATTTTTATTAAAATAAATTAGTTTAAAATTAATTCGGTTTTTTTTGAGTCCTCCGGCAGTAGCCTACGTAATTCGTGTGTGAAATGGCAGTTGTTGATTTTGACAGTATTTTTAGACAATGTTTGCCAATTCTAAAACATGGATCTATACAGACACACTTTTAAATCAGGTAACACAAAATCCTGACTGAATCTCATTACGTATATGCTACGTCATCGCTATTTTTTTTTCATATCAGTGTAATTCAATAAATGCATAAAATAAAAGAATAAACAACATTAATCCCATCCGCTTATCTACTTCGAAAACAACAGACTTGTCGCTCAGTGAGTCGCGTTACCTTGCTATAATTAACGGCAGGTAATCTCGACATGCTCGTTCATGACTCAATGGGCCGCGCTCGCTTACCGACTCGGTCACACAATGAAAGACGTAAGCAATGAAATATGAGATGGTTGGTAAAATACATAGAGAAGATTTGTGTATTATTTTTGATGACCTGAAAATACTGCGTTTGTTCAGTTTTAAATAGACTAAAAGATAAATAGGTTCTTATTACCTAATATGTTTTATAACCATAACCATAAACAAAGTTTGTTTGAATGTCAAGCTCCAGGTGTGCTGCTGGTGGCTATTGAATGAAACTACTTTTCTAATTAAATGGACTGTATTATAGGTACTGATTACAAGTAAAAGATGACCAATATGTGTGTGCGCGTTGAAGACGTCGGCGAGTGAGTGGCGGCCGCGGCTGCGGCGACGACGACGATCTCGGAGGGGCGTACATGGCCATCGCCGTGTGTGGTCCGATGTGACGTCAGGGGAACAAAGTTTTTTTTAGGTTTTATGCGATATTAAGTAATTAAATTAAACACATTGATGAATAATTTCATTCCGTAGAAAAGATATACCTACTCTTTCACAAAATAATTTATGCAAGTATCATGATTTTAATAAAGTCTCATTACATAACAAACCACTAACCCGTATCTATTCTACATTGAAAAAAAAAAAACCGTAATATGGTTTTTAATATGTTATGGAAACGAGTACCTTTATAAAGGGATAATATTGAGCCACTACGGAATCCACAACATTATTCACTCATTTGCATATAAAAAACTAAAATCACATTTATTTTGTTGATAACACTCTGCCATGAGTAATAATTGAGTATGAACGTATTATGTGGCGACTCGCGGAAGTAATTAAGTCAATTATCGCGTTTAATAAATGACGAACAAATAGCTCGTCGAATTGTGTTGAAGTTTGAAATGACATGTTATATCGAGTTTAATTTAACAACAAAATTTATAGGTTCGTAAAATACTACATTCCTGTTACTGTTATTATATATTTTGTGGTTTCATATTGACAACCAATTAAACAGATTGTGGCCATTTTTGCTCGTCCCGGAATATTGTTATCATTTTGTGCGGAAATAATAGTTCGTGGTATAATAACGATCGCGCGGACCACTCCGATTATACGATGTTAAGCTGCGGTTAATTGGGATCTTCCCGTTTGAGTGACAGAGGATGTCTACGAGGTCGTTATATGAATAGTTAATCTTAGAATAATAGGTTACATCTTAAATAGGATATTATACTCTATTGTACATCAATATTCTAAAGTAACACAACTCTTGCACAATATTACATCCCTGTTGTCATGATTGTATTTTTGTGGTAAACAGACAATGCTTTGATTCTTTGTGAAAAAGTTATATTAAAACACGTCTGAATTGATAATACGAGTACAATAACAGTCATGTTGTTATTATGACGGGCGGGTTAGTTCAACAACCCGTGAAATTGATATGATGTTTCTTGAAATATGAATGGAAGATTATCTTTTAGCGAGAGCCGAGATTGTGCCAAAAATAGCCTCACATATACAAATCTAACATACATAAGCAACAATCACTGAACTTGTAGATGGGTCCACAACCTTCGCCACAAGTAACTATTCCCACGTAACCTAACACATCACATTTTGTCTTTAAAACTTACACACTCAACTCAAACCAAATCCCTTACAAACGTGCAGAGATTACTATTTTGAACCCACTTGTCCCACAAACTTTGAAACCATGATGTGATGACTAGCATTTGAGATGCGGAGGAATGAGAAAATTGCCACGAGGCCAAGTGCGAGTCGGGCTTTCTCTTGACTTCACGACGAAGAACTCGAAGAGTTCCGTACTACATATAAACCAAAACAATCACGTTTCTTGAACCCTTAGATTATCAATTTTATTACAAAGCACAATCTATAAAAACACAAATGTTTAAAATACACCTGTAACATGATTCATGAGATAAACCCGCTGTTAGATATACTAACAGACAGCGTAAGCTTAGTAACAGGGTTACGTTGCCGTTCGTCACTCTTTGGTTACGTAACCCTAAAATACATCATGCATCGACAGCGATGCATGAGATGTCTAGAAATGGGACGATAAATAATTATAATGTGACAGCGAATAAAAGAGTAAGAAAAAGGAGAGAAATTGCTGCGCCGACCCCGAATAAATTGAAACAAGAGTAAAATCATGATGTTAACTCTCAATTTAACCTTCAAGCGGTCGCGCGGCGTCGAATCGACCGCGCTCGATAAGTTTTCGCTGATTACATCGAGATTTCTCGCCACAAGTATTTCTCTTTACCAGTAGCTTTTCATTAATTCACTATGCATGAAATTGAATGCATACCACTCTTCTCCGAGCCTTTGTAGTTGAATAGAATGCATTTGTTTAGGTCGCGGCGCAGGCGTCGAAACGACTACACGCGCCTGGCTCTTTCTTTTACCTTGACGAGATGACTTATTTCGAAGTAAAATACCTGAGTTGATAAAATAAACACTTTGATAGTAATTACTCGATTGCATGGAACTAATAAAAAATAAAAACATCTAAATAAAAATGAGAACACAAATCATTCTCCCAAGAGAACAAAACTTTGGTTTGGCGGGTCTGGCGTGCATAGCTGGTTTGTAATCGAACCATAGTGGGTTGTGGTTAATTTTAATTCCAAAAAATTGTTGCCTAGGTAAAAATTGATAATGTCTGAATATAGAACATAAATAATTATTATTTTACCAGTATTCTAAATTCCTGAAATCTCACATAGGTCTTTTAGGTTACGCGCGACCGCTGTCGCTACAAATACCCACGCGCCCGCTTGAAGGTTAAAAGAAAATGTAACTCAATTAAAACGTAAAACGAAGACATGAAACACCTTTATTATTAAATGTCCAAAAAAGCTTAATTTACAAGCATGAGCTGACATTATTTGAACTCATAAATCAAAGTGACGCGGTATATAACACCTTCGCTTGGTGGCTCGGGTTTTTGTAAACCAAATGTTTACAAAAACTCGAATAAGGAATAACAGTAAATAATACTCTCTTGTCTGTTTGTGGGACATTTCAGTTGACTTAGGATAATGCTGAGCCGCGAATGTCATGCGTAGCGGTTCTCGCGACCCACCCATCAAGGCAGGTGAACAGGCGAAGGTTTTAGTGGGTGCAAGTCCCACGTAACCACGTCGTCTCCCCGCATGATGTGGTATGCGTTAGGTATTTTCTCCGCTCAAAAAAAAAAAGGATAATGCTGAGTGTACAAGTGGAGTTTTTGATTCAGTTGGATGTAAGCAAAAAAGGATGTTTCTTTGTTTTTCAAGTGTTAAGTGGGGGGGAGGGTTTTATTCTTATTTTTTTTACACGTATAACTTTAATGTATAGAATAAAAATGGTGGTTTGACATATTTTTAATTAAAAATCTGTGGAATCACCAATATTCCAAAAAATCTTCCCCGTTTTTAATGCAATTAAGTGCAGTGAAAAATGCAATTTCGAATTAAAAATAATAATAAAAATTTCAAAACCACAAGCACTAAAAAATCAATGTACCTAAGAGTTATAATAGGTAGCTTTTCTTTCGTTGAAATACGTCTGAAATATAAATAAAATCTCGGTCTCAAAATAGAGAGATCAAAATTATGATAAAATCGCAACCGTTAAAGTTTTTAATTTGTTCAGATTTTTTTTTTTACATTTAGCAGTTCTTTTAAAAACAAGTATCTATATTAATATTCTGAAGCAGATCAACATCTACTACTTTATGGCAACGTGATAGATTTTCATAAAATAAAAAGGTTTTATGAATTATTTTTTTAAATAATTAAAAATACTACCCGTATTTAAACGCAAATCAAAAAATATCCTTTTTCTATGCAGTAACTTTCCGAATTCCCATCAAAATTACTGATTGCACAGCAAAATATTCAACTCAAAATATTACTAAACACACTACAATTTATTTTCGCAGCGTACAGCGATTTTTCCTAAAGCCAAAGCTTTTTCATCAATGCACAGCTAATAATCTTAATGCACATTATACATGTTAACTCTTTTTCTTTTAAATATAGCTTCTATTTTTATATTATTTACAGCAGTTTTTCTAAATAAAACAGCATTTTATTAGTCACAGTCGTCTTATTATTTATTAATTACCACATAATGAGAGCTTCTGCAGGTGGCGCCACGTACTTGAGTCGGATCGCAAGTCCGATGATATGCTTGCACATATAGTTCTTAAAAAAAATGGGGCAGGTGCATTTTTCGTTGACCCAGGTGGTTTGTTGGGTGGGCAAAGCAACTCTCCAATATGCGAAAGCGTTTTTCTCCTACTTCTGTGTGGTTTATAAAAAAATAACCACGAAGGGGATGGCGGGGTCTATTCGCTCGCTTCACTCGCTCGGGCACTCCGAGTCGGAGTGCCCTAAAGTCCCGACGACACGACCTAGCGCTATCTCTATCTTATTCGCTCGCGCCACTCTGCACTCCAGTGACGAAAAAACGCGCGAAGTTTTTCAGTTAATTTGTTCTGCTTTTAGAAATAATGCAATGTAAAAGGATCTTTTTGTTATAATAATCATTAAATTTGCCGAGCATGGCTTCTTGAAAATTAAGACAAATATGATGAACAGGTTTTGTTGTACTTACTGGTTAATATGCGACTGGGTTAGTTATTTTGCTATGAAATATGGAAAATTTGCTGTGCAGTCAGTATTTATGCTATGTATGTAGTATTTTTGTACAAAAATAAATTTAACTGTATTGCATTATGAGGAAAAAAGTAATGTCATATTGATGTATGATTTCGAATTATCTGCAGTTTGAGTTTTGTTAAACATTTAGTTTTTTGTAGTGAAGTAAGTTATTTGATGTAAAAAAGAATATAAATGATGAGTATGTATTGATAGGCGATTATTTATTTGATATGCAATTTATAATATCCCAATTAATACTTAAAACACGGAGGACTAAAAATCTAAGCAAAGATTATTTTGTAATATATACACGACTGCCTGATAAAACATAGAGCATACAACTCCCACTCTCATAGACTAATAAAATGAAGCAAAAACTAGGCATGAAACGTATCGCTCTCTAATTCTTTGATGCACTGCTTTAAATTCTGACTGTACACAGTGCTAGGTCCACAATCCCGGTAAAAAGGAGTGGCCAGGCCTATTGTGCGGCAGTCTCACGGACCCCTATTGTGGCCGCGAGCCACAATGCCACGATTATTGCCAATAATAAGATTTACCGGTGAGTAGCTCTTCTCTACCTGATTTTTTATACACTTTAGGTACTAGTCATTGGTTTGTAAAGGTTTTTCTTTACATAGTAAGTGGATTTTTCAGGGCAGGTGGAGCAGGTTAATTAAAAAATCTACTAAAAGGTTTTTTTGGAGTTTAATTGAACCGCAGCGGGTTTTGTGGACTTTGACTTAATTGACGACTGGATTCATCTCGTATTTCATTTTGGAGTACTAAATTGAGTGTCAGACTTTATGATTAATTGTGAATGCTCTTTCATCGTACTCCGACTTTGAAACGATAGAAGACCTTACGAAGATGATTGACAAAACTGTAGGCAATTTTAAAACTATACTTTATGTTATACTAATTCGTAGTTATTGTTATTATTCTAGGAGCATCATCTTCACCTGTAATTCTTTTTTATTTTTTTTACTATTGATAGGCACGCGTTTGACTACTATCTCACCTGATGGTAAGCGATGATGTGGTCGATGATGGAGCACGCTTACCTAGAAGTAACCTATTCACTCTTGACTTAAAGACTCCCAGGTTGTAGCTATCAGGAAACACAGACTCCGGCATGGAATTCCACTCCTTAGCTGTACGCATTATGAATGTGTTCCCAAAAAGTTTTGTGCGTATGGGTGGGATGTCCGCCATGTGCCGGTAGCTCATCGCCGTTCGTCTTGTGGTCCAATGATGGAACGGGCTTGGTGGAACCAAATTATGGAATTCCGTCGCACATTCCCCAAAATGCAACCGGTAGAAAACAGAAAGGCTAGCAACTCGTCGTTGATGTTCAAGTCTTTGGAGCTTCGTCGCGACGAGCCACTCATTGCCGATGATCCTCTTGGCTCGTTTCTCAATTGACTTAAGGGCATCAAGCTGGTATCTGGCAGATCCATCCCAAAGATGAGAGCAGTATTCCATACACGATCGAACTTGCGCTTGATAGAGTTTGAGTAGCTGTTCCGGCGAGAAGTACCGTCTTACCTTTGCTAGAATTCCAAACTTCTTTGCAGCCACTTGAGCTTTTATGAAAGGGCCATAATTGAGAGTAGATGTTAATAAAAAATAAAGAAGCTCAAATTGGTCGGTTATCGGCACGGTTTCACCTCGGAAAGATGGAGCTGGGTGGAATTGGCTCCTTTTGGCGGAAAATAGACACGCTTGGGTCTTAGCAGCATTGAACTTGACCAGACCGGCATCGCCCCATTCGAAGACGGCCTGTAAGGACACGTTCAAGCGGTCAACCATTGCCTCCCGGAGAGACCGGATCTGCGAGCCACCAGCTCGTGCGTCGGACACGTATCTCTCAGCAACAGTGCTGTCGTCTGCATACCCAAAGGTACCGGGGTTAAGCAAATCATTAATATGCAGCAAGACAGTGTTGCCGAAAGCACCGACCCCTGAGGAACCTCGGCATTAATATCCAGCAGTCCAGACGAACAGGCATCTATGACCATTCGAATAGAACAATCCCTCAGGAGATCTGCGATCCAATCACACACTTCGAAGCTTACTAATAAGACTATCGTGGCCAGACCCTGTCGAAGGCCTTCGAGGTATCAAGGAAGACCGCTAGTGCCTCCCCGTACTTCTCTATGGCCTCACTCCAGATATGAATGGCATACGCTAGAAGATCTCCAGTTGACCGATTTTGACGGAACCCGTATTATTGGTCACTCAGGATATCATTCGCTTCTAGGTTCGCCAGGAGCTTATGATTAAGCACGCGTTCCATAGTCTTACAGAGTATGCGAATGTTCGACAAACTCGACTCGCATCCACCAGGAGAAGCAGGGGGCGTCGCGCCACTAGGATCCAGATGTGAAGATTCCGCAAACAAAGAAGCAAACAAGTTCGCTTTCTCCTCAGCGGAGTGGGCCAGCGTCCCGTCGGGTCTCAGCAGTGGTAGTAGTGAGAGGCGGCAGAAGTTCGATTCAACCGACTTAGCCAGGGACCAAAAAGCCTTACTACCTGCTGGGTATGAAGCAAGTTTGTTTCCTATTTAGCTAATGTGGTCAAACCAAGCCCTCTGCAACACCTTCTTGCAGGCAGCCCTGTTGAAGGCTCTCTTCTTCTGACTCACGTCATTTGCTTTGCGCGTACGAGCGTTGACCCATGCTAGGAACGCCGCGTGCTTAATGCTCGCGCTGATGCGCCGCACTCAGCAATAAACCAAGGACGAGCAAGGCGACAAGATTTTGCTATGTCAGAGAACGGAATGTAGTTCTTCATTCCCCTCCGCAACACATCCGTCACGGCGTCTCCGCGCACGACGAAGCATCAGTGGAAGAAAAGCAAGTAAGCTGCCAAGGGTAACATACGAAGAAAGATCGCATTCCGTCCCAATCTGCTGACTTGTATCGCCATACCCGCCGGGTGCCTCTTGGGCTAGGCTCGGGCGTGGAGTAGACGGATACAGACTTCACGAGACAGTGGTCGGAACTAACCAGTGGTGAAGAAATCGACACCGAATAGCGGTCTGGATCTCTTGTCAGCAAAAGGTCCAAGCAATTGGTAGTGTGCGAATCAACATCGGGCACCCTCGTTGCTCCCTGGACCAGCTGGGTAAGATTGAACGCAAGCGCTAGCTTTCGCGTCTCTTGTCCAGCATGGTCTGTGCATTGGTATGGGAAGAGCCACTCCTGATGGTGGGCATTGAAGTCCCCCAGTAACACCAATTGGGCAGAAGGGTACCGCTGCTGAACCGCATCCGCCGCCTCACTCAGGTGCTGTGTTAGCCTAGTTATCTCCAAATCACCGCCGTGCGAACGGTAGACGCAGGCGTAGACAATTTTGTCTAGGTCTGTGTCCATAGTGGACACAGACCTAGACAAAATAGCCCACAGCGTTGAGAACCTGGAGTCTTCAAGGTAACGGAGACGCCGCTAGCAGGTGTCGTCCCGATCGTACATGCATACGCCCGCTCGTGGTCTGAAGTGGTGCTCCAGTGTAAACCTAGGGTAAGACAGGTATTCGGTGGCCCTAATTTCGTCGGCCGCTGCCGGTACCCCGTCTCTCGAAAGCGTCAGGAGAGGGCAGGGGTGCGTAGCAGCACGGTTCGGGAAGATTGTCGTGGTAGGAGTGTACTTCTCCCCGAACCGAACTCTCGCCGAGTTCCAAAACTCCCTCACGGAGTTGGGCGTCGTCGTCGCCGGGTATCGTTCCCTCCCCGTGCCCGTTCTCGGGGACTTCAATGCCAAGCACTTGGCTTGGGGTTCCCGTTACACGGACACGCGGGGCAGGATGGTGGAGGACTGGGCTCTGGAAACAGGCCTGGTCGTCTTAAACATGGGTTCTGTCCCAACGTGTGTGCGGATGCAGGGGGATTCTGTGGTGGACATCTCAGTCGCCAGCCCTGCTCTGTCACCGCGTGTCATTGACTGGCGCGTATTAGAGGAGGTGGAGACCTATTCTGATCACCGGTATATCCGGTTTGACGTCTCCACCCAGACCTCAACCGCGCCAATCCGGCAGGCCCCGAGTGGTCCGCGGTGGGACTGAAACAGCTTGACCGGGAGCTCCTCCTGGAAGCTTCGATCGTGCAGGCCTGGGTGTCACCTCCGGACAGGCTTGCTGACATCAATGACGAAGCGGAGTGGTTCCGGGAGGCCATGTCCGATATTTGTGACGTGGCAATGCCCCGGGTTAAGCCAGGACGTGCCCGCCGTCAGGTGTACTGGTGGTCGCAAGAGCTGGCGACGCTGCGTCAGGCATGCGTTGCTGCACGGCGCCGGTATACCAGGCACCGCAGGCTCCGCATCCGCCCTTCGGATTCGCAGGTCAGAGAGGCGGAGCTGTACGAGGAGTACAAAGTGGCGAAGGCCGCCCTCCGAGCGGGGATCCTGCAAGCCAAGGATCTGGCTCGCAAGGAGATGCTGGAGTCTCTGAACGGGGACCCTTGGGGAAGACCCTACAAAATGGTGCGGAATAAGCTCCGCACCTGGGCCCCCCCGTTGACGCAGAGTCTTCGGCCCCAGCTGGTGGAGGACGTGGTGAGCGCTCTGTTCCCCTCGCGAGGGGAGCATACTCCCCCGTCTATGGCTCCGCCACCTGCAGTGCCTGATGCGGACTACACCGCTGACGACGATGACGATGCTCCTGAGGTGACTGAGGTAGACCTGAGAGTGGCGGTTAATAGGCTGAAGACCAAAAATACCGCCCCAGGACCCGACGGCTTACCTGGGAAAGCCTGGGTCCTGGCCTTGGAGGCTCTTGGGCCTCGACTAAGAGGGTTCCTAAGTACATGCTTGGAGAGGGGCCAGTTCCCACTTCGTTGGAAGACGGGGAAACTGGTCCCCATCAAAAAGCCGGGGCGCCCTGCGGACTCTCCGTCCGCATACCGGCCCATCGTGCTGCTCGATGAGGTGGGCAAGCTCTTTGAAAGAGTAATTGCAAACCGCCTCGTCGAGCACCTAGTGCGGGTGGGGCCGGATCTGGCAGAGAACCAGTTCGGTTTCCGCACGGGCCGCTAGACGGTGGATGCCATCATGCGCGTGAGAGCCCTCTCGACGGGGGACGCGGTTTCCCGGGGTGGGGTCGTCTTGGCGGTGTCTCTAGACATCGCTAATGCCTTCAACACCCTGCCCTGGAGTTGCATCAGAGAGGCACTTCGGTATCAACGGGTGCCGACCTACCTCCGTCGCGTAGTCGAGGCTTACTTGACGGACAGAGCCGTCACCTACCCCGGTCACCTGGGAGAGTGGAACCGGCGAGAGATGTCGTGCGGTGTTCCACAGGGTTCGGTTCTGGGGCCGCTTCTGTGGGACATCGGCTATGACTGGGTGCTGCGAGCCGTCCTCCCTAGTGGCGTCAGTGTGGTTTGTTACGCTGACGACACGCTGGTCCTGGCGCACGGGAGATCGCACCAGGCGGCGGCCGACGCTATGACACGCGGGGTTGCGACAATAATTGAGCGAATCCAGCAGTTGGGTCTCGAGGTAGCCTTACACAAGTCCGAAGCCATGTGCTTCCATGGTCCTCGGAACAGGCCACCATCGGGATCCCAAATAATGGTAGGAGGAGTTCACATCGAGGTCGGGTCGACGATGACATACCTGGGTCTCGTCCTCGATAGCCGGTGGAACTTCGTCGAGCATTTCCGACGTTTGGCTCCCAGACTGGGGCGGGCCGGAGCTGCCTTCAAGCGGCTTCTGCCCAATCTAGGGGGACCAAACGGCTCCTGCCGGAGGCTTTACGCGGGGGTTGTGCGGTCCATGGCCCTTTATGGGGCGCCTGTTTGGGCGCCTACTTTGAGGAAGCGACCTGCCCGTTACCTCAACGCGTCCCAGAGGGTCATGGCCATCCGGCTGGCCCGGGGATACCGCACGGTCTCTGGCGAGGCGGCGAGCCTTCTTGCTGGACTGCCACCATGGGATCTTGAGGCGAGAGCCCTTGCACTCATTTACGAGTGGCGCGTGGAGGCGCAACGCCAAGGCGAGACTCCTCTGCCGCGGCAAATTGCAGCAAGGCGGACGGAGCTCCGGCAGGATCTCGTGGCGGTATGGAGACAGCGACTGTCGCAACCCAGCGCTGGGCATGCCACAATCCAGACAATTAGTCCCCTCTTTGAGGAGTGGCTGGAGCGGCGCCACGGCGTCCTCACTTTCCGCCTGACGCAGATGCTCACCGGACACGGTTGTTTCGGGAGATACCTGTTTCGGATTCGGCGGGAGGATACGCCCGGGTGTCAACACTGCGAGGATCGCCCGGAGAACACGGTGGAGCATACGGTGGAGGTCTGCCCTGCTTGGGCGGAGAACCGCCGGGTCCTTGTTGTGGCGACCTCTCGCGACCGGCCCTAGTACTATCTATGGTCCAGAGCGAAGAGGCATGGGAAGCGGTCACCTCCTTCTGCGAAACAGTAATGCTAGCGAAGGAGAATGCCGAACGTGTGAGAGAGAGGGAAACCTCACGACCCAGCCGCCGCAACAGAAGAAGACGCCCCAGGCGTCGGGAGTCGCAAGGCGATTTCCGGCCACCGTAGGCGCAGGCCTGCGGACGGCGAGCATTGGGTGGCTCGCCGTCCGATCAGAACCAGGCCCGGGTTGGCGGCGCGCTGTGTTCCACGCGCGCCTCAAGGAGATGTCAGCATGGGAGACGGGGCCCGCTAGGGCCAGTGCCTGCCGGGGTGCGGAATCCGTTCGAAAGAGACGCCGCAGCCCTGGAACGCAAAGGGCATTGGGAGGAGCACGGATGGGTTTTAGTCAGTAAGAGTCTGACACTCCCTTCCGCCTCGCCCAGAGCGGAAGGAGTCATTTGATGATTTCCCATCCTTAAAAAAAAAAAAAAAAAAAAAAAAGGGTAAGACAGGTATGACACGTCCGAAGAACATCCGATCTGCGTCTCCGACAGGAACAAGAGCGCTGATTTCTCGGTCTTAAGGTAGTGATGGACTGCGGCGAGATTTGAGTGCAAACCTCGTATATTAGAGAGGTGCACCTTATGCGAAAGGGCGTGCTGCCGCTGTACAGCTTTTCTTTTTTTATTCCTGTTCATAAAAAAGGTGATGGAGGTTGAGGAAAAGGAAGTGAAATGAGGTTCCATGCTGCTAACCTTCAGGCACGCCTTGACAGGACGACATCTTTGGGGGACTAGTCTGGAGACTGCGGGGACACCCGAGCCCTCCCGGAAATGTCCATCGGGCCCTTTCATCTGGTCGCCAAAGAGCACGATGGTGCATTCCGGGATTTTTCGTCAGTTGGCGGGGCAGCCTTTCATGTGTGGCTAGCACACTCATTGGGCCCCCAACTACCTGCGGTCGGCCAGCGGCGCACCGTGCCTCGGCGACTAGTCTCTCGACACGCCCATTTCGGAGCAAGCCTGGTTGGTCTGCCTGCATTGGAACAACTATTTTGACCCAACTTACTTAAACTTATGACACAACCCTTCATACAAATAGTTTTTTTCTTTTTTTTTTTCTCTTCCATAATTTGTTTTATCACCAGAATTAAAAATTGTAAAGCATTGTATGTCTATCTTGCCTGTAGAGGGGAGTCCCTGGTGTCCTGAAATACAAGTCACGGCTTAGTTTAAGCACCAGTCTCCCACAAATGAACATTGTTATAGAAATAATTATTAGTTTATAAGTGTTATTTGTAGAAGAAAATAAACATTTTATTATTTCGTTTATTTATTCTTATTTACATACAAAGTATATTTTTAAATATATCTATAAAAAACCATAAAAAAATACATTTAAAAATATAAAAGTAGTAGTCCGCCGGTGTCGGGAGCAGGGTCCAAGCTACCGGTGGTTAGGGCTCCAGAGAAAGGAACCTCCTCACAATACGAGCCGTATCGAGGAGTACTGCCTTCTGTATCAGGCCCTTTACCTAACCGCGTAACGCCAGCTTCGACAGATTATTATTATTATTTATTATTATTCTATTTATTCATATTTAATATACATACTAGTTACATTTTTAAATATTTCTAAAAAAATACAAAAAACATTTAAAAATATAAAAAATAGTAGCCCACCGGTATCGTGAACAGGGTCCAAGCTACCGGTGGTCAGTGCTCCTGAAAGAGGAACCTCCTAACGATGCGCGCCGTGTCCAGGAGGTGTATTATTATTATTTCCTTTATTCATCTTTTTCACTTATTTTTACATTTTTAAATATTTTTATACAATATATATATCGGCGCAACCACACCAAGTTTAATCATTTTATTGTCCTAAATTTAGTTAAAATCATCAGTTGATTACTTTGAGTTTATTACGATGTAAAATTAATGCCAACATTGTAATCTCAATGCTTAACCTAGAAATTATGAACACGTGCTCGCCACACTATAAATACGGCCGCACAGAGCGCGCTTAGGCCTAGTCCGGTTGGTTCAGTAGTTGACAACTCTCTAGGGATGAAACTGCGAGTGGCCATCGACCAAAAAAAAAAAAAAAAAACGCGCTCAGGCAGTCGCACTCGGACCGCCGTACAGTACGGACCTCTCTGTGACGTCATTACGCTGCCCGTTTAATAAACGAAGTTTATAAAGTGTAACTGAACTGTTTTAGTGATCATCATGAAAACAACAATTGTGACGTCAGCATTGCTGACGTCACAATTGTTGTTAAAAACACTATGGAGATTCTTTCTCCGTCATATATATATAAAAAAAAAACATTTAAAAATAGTAGCCCACCGATATCGGGAACAGGGTCCAAGCTATCGGTGGTTATTATTATTATTATTAACTCTTCGGAATTGGCTACACTGAGCATCGTACCGGAACGCAGCCAAGCCACTTTACGGTACGTCTTTGCCCAGATACAAGCCACCGGCCGAAGCCTACCACTAGTATATATAATTAATTAATGTATGCCTACCAAATATTGAAAAACTATTATTTGAAAACAGTACCTAACTATGGAGTTTTTATTCCATTCCTCCGTTTGACGTTGAACTTAGTGGACGTGTGTCGCTTGTCAGTGCATCAAAGTGTGTGATTCCTTGTCACACCTTGCTTGAACTTACCTGAGGACCCCTCCTACTGGGTGGTCCTAGAAAGAGACGTAAATAGCAGTGTTATTGTCGTGCCAAATTAAATTTGAAAAAGTGGTCGCGATTCGCTGGACTCGAACTGCCGCCCTGGTGAGGAGGAGTGACCGGACCGCTTAGGTGTTGTGCCACTGAGACGGTTAGTACTAACCGTCTAGTACACATCTCAAAACAACGATCCGCTACTAACGAGCGTCTGTCACCGCTGCTACGCTCCTACCGTGCGCGCTGCTACGAGGCGCCCCTGTGCTACGAAACTGCTACGAGAATTGTATCGGCTACGCTCGAGTGCTGCTTGATGCCTATTGTTCTTCCGTAATATTATACCGGTTTGCCTGTGTATTTTTAATATTTGCCTTTAACTTGCCGATTTGATTTAGTTGTTGATTATGGCTACGGTACAACGCACCCCGCCCAAAACCCCTAGATTACCGGCGAGCAATATAATCCAATCTCAAACTCGTTCAGAGCCTGATATCACCACGGCGTGCGACTTTGTCAACAACAAAAATCGACATAAACGCCCGCGACATGGTAACTCGCCTAGGGGCGCTATTGCTGATACGGGTTCGCAAGAACTTGAAGAGACACAAAACATACTCGAAAAGTGGAAAAAGGAGCAGGATGTTCGAGTCACAGTATTACTACCGGACGAAAAAAAAGGTTATGGCCCAGCTCTCTTCGGATATAAGGGATATAAAAACCCAAAACGGTAAAATTCAGGCATCTAACTCAGATATATGTAAATCAAATGTCAGTATCGTCCAGGTCGATTGAATTCTTTAATAAAAAGTTCGAAGATCTGAAGATGGAGGTGGAATTATTGAGGAAAGAGCGCCGCGAACAGCAGAACTATATTGAGTCTCTCGAACAGAAAATCGTAGATCTCCAGCACAAGTCGAGATCTTCTGCCGTAGAATTGCGTAACATCCCGCAAACAAGTGCTGAATCTAGCTCCACTCTAATAAAAACGGTGTGTGGGGCAGGTGCAGCTGTTGGTGTGCACATAAATGAAACTGAGCTTCGTGATATCTATCGCCTTCCAAATAAATCTGCTACCTCAACTTCCTCGCGGCCAATTATTGCGGAATTCACTACTGTGCAAACCAAGCAGACATTATTATTCTGCCGTGCGTGCGTACAACAAAGGAAGAGGAAAAGATGACAAACTAAACAGCACAGTCGTGGGTTTGTCTGGTGATCGTCAACCGGTGTACATATCTGATCATCTTCCAGCAAGCACCAAAAAGCTGTTCTACCAAGCCAGGGAGTTCGCTCACAAATATTCCTTCAAGTTTTGTTGGATCTCAAACGGCAATATATTTCTTCGCAAAATAGAGGGAGACAAACAGATACTTGGTCGCTCAGAAAAATGTCTTAGTCCACCAATGAACCAAGTTGCCATCGTTTGACTATCTTATAAAGCTAATATTTTTTGTACTCATGTCTTTTTTTTGTATATTTTTAATTAGTAGGTATTACAAAACTAACTCTCACACCAATCACACTCGTATCCACATTCACTCTGTACACCTCACATACAACAAAACAACACAAACTAGCTATATTAATACAAACCCGCATACCCAACTACACAATACTTTATTCCAGCAATATATACGTGAATACAATATATACCCGTGGAACTGCAACATACCGTAAGACTCCAATAGATCAAACATTACTGTACATAAATATTTTTGTCCATAAGTCTGCAACACTCCGCGAAATACTTACCTTTCTGCTAATGATTCAAACGACCTTTTAAATTTTTTTCATTCTGTATATTTTAATTACAAATGGCTAATCAAGACAATATTAATAACGAAATAGACGCGCTCCATGTTTCCAAATCACTCAAGTGTCAGCCTGAGAGCTGCTTACAATTCATAAAGGATCAATCAAAAGGTTTAAAAATATTACATTTAAACATTCGAAGCATTACTAACAATTTTGATGAAGTTCCTGTGCTGATGCGATTATTGGGTTCCCAGTGTGACGTGCTCGTGCTCACTGAGTGCTGGCTTAGCAAACTTTCACACCTCCCGACCTTGGATGGTTATACGTCATACTCAACTAAAAGGACATATAATCAAAATGATGCTGTGCTATTTACGTCAAATCGTCTATTAAAGTTGACGTTAAGGAACCATATTTTGATGATGCAAACTGTCTTGTGTGTTGCATAGAAGATGTTACAATAGTGGCCATCTATCGCCCACCTTCTATTGTAAACATTAATAACTTTGTAGATAGTCTCGATAACGAGCTCAAAATAACCACTCCCACCGTGGTTCTGATCGGCGACATGAACATCGACATTAAAATCGACAATACTGATAGGCACTCGGAGGAGTATTTAACTTGCGCTGCCTCCAACAGACTTCTCCCAGCTCATCTGTTTTCGACACGGCTCGCTAACTGTTTGGATCACATTTTACTCAAACTAATCAATCCGCCAAGACTTTCGTTATTGAGTCATCCATTACAGACCACGAACCGCTGCTATTATTTCTGGAAACCAAAACTGCGAACAGGGATGGTAACTGTACTAGGTCTAAAATAGATTTCGAATTGGCTTTTGAGGATATCAAATCCCATGACTGGTCTCTTTTGTTGACTATTTTGGGTCCTAATGATGCTGCTGATACGTTAGTAAGTCAACTTTCCTCCATTGTCATACAGCACACACATCAACTTTCAGTTCCAAAAAGAGAACGCAATTTGAAACCCTGGATTACTCCTGGGCTCCTTCGCTGTATAAGACACCGCGACCGCATGCATGCCAAACTCAAAAAGTCACAAAATAATGAAATATTAAAAATCACCTACACTCGATATCGCAATTTTTGCAATTCACTCCTGAGAAAAATTAAACGGTTATATGAAAAAGAACAGTTTCACAATGCAAAAAATAATGTTAAGGCTACTTGGAACGTGATCAAAAAAATCTCAGATCTTCAAACCCACTTCTGTTCTATTACATTTATTGAATAGCCCTAAATCCTCGCTTAATCACGTTAATAACTTCTTTGCTAATGTGGGAAGCAGTTTGGCGTCGAAATTTAAATCACCCTCAACTGGGTCCAAACCTACAGCAGTTTCTGAGTCGTCAGGATCAATGGCACTCCTTGAGGTAACTGAAAACGATGTTGACTCAATTATTTTAGGTCTTCGAACAAATTGCGCTACCGGCTTAGACTTGATACCATCTAAGTTACTAAAGGCCTCTAGATGTGTATTAGTTCCAATTATTACACACGTCTGCAATTTATGTATTGGTGCTGGTGTCTTCCCGACGGCGTTTAAAAAAGCAGTTGTTCACCCCATTCATAAGTCTGGGCGCAGAGACGATGTCAATAACTACCGCCCAATTTCAATTCTAACAGCTATGTCCAAGATCCTGGAACGAATTCTGAACAAAAGCCTGACTAGTTTTCTCGGTGCAAAAAATATATTAGCCAACAACCAATACGGGTTCAGAAAAGGAGTGAGTACCGAGGACGCGGTTATGGATTTATCTAGTCACGTAGCTAGGATGTTGGATGGTAAGCGCAAGTGCCTGGGTATTTTCTTGGATCTGTCAAAGGCCTTTGACACCGTTTCTGCCCCAGCCTTATGAACAAAATGGAGCGTATCGGAATACGTGGTCTCGCGTTAAAAATCTTCGCAGATTATCTCAGCGATCGTACGCAAAAGGTAGAAATCGGCAAATACGTAAGTGATGAGCTTCCAATCACATACGGCGTTCCATCTGATTCCCAGTCGAGGAATTGATGTAGCAGTAGACGATATCTCCGCTAGTTGGTTCCTAGGTGTCCTGCTTTTACACGTAGTTGACAGTATGTACGCCTTGTCTCAATTCAACTGGTGAGACCCGCTTGTGGGAGGCCAGTTGAGCCGTTTCGCTACTATCAAAAAATACAAATTGCAAACTCACCTGAATTGCTCGAAGGACCAAACGATGTTGGGGTTTTCGTCGTTGACGATACTCCAGTTGTATGTAGTTGTTGTAGATAAATAATCCACACTAATAACACTGTTTAGCTTAGAGTTTATTGCGAAGAAGACTTAACTATTTCTATCTACGAGTCTGTTTGGCGTCTGAGTCGCACGTTAGTTGCTTGTTATAATTGATCCGCTCGCGATAGTGGTTTCGTTACGACTCGCGTTCATTGTCTTGAAGCGTAAAGTAGAGCGCCTCGCGACAAATCGCTGTATAAGCATTATTGGCTCGTACATATTCTTATTTACATATAAAGTATATTTTTAAATATATCTCCAAAAAACCATAAAAAAAATACATTTAAAAATATAAAAAGTAGTAGTCCGCCGGTGTCGGGAGCAGGGTCCATGCTACCGGTGGTTAGGGCTCCAGAGAAAGGAACCTCCTCACAATACGAGCCGTATCGAGGAGTACTGCCTTCTGTATCAGGCCCTTTACCCAACCGCGTAGCGCCAGCTTCGACAGATGTTCGTCGAAGCTTTTGGCCATCAGGCCATTGGCCGTAATGACTATCGGCACAATGATAGCTGAGTCCACATGCCACATGTCGACAACCTCGTGCGCTAAGTCGAGATACTTGATTTGTTTCTCTTTCTCGGCCTTCACGAGGTTCTCGTCATGCGGGATGGTAACATCAATTATCATTGTGCGGCGCGTTAATCGGTCTATCACCACTATATCAGGCTTATTGGCAACAATAGTCCTATCAGTGATGATAGACCGATCCCAGTACAACGTGACATGGTCATTTTCGAGAACTGGGTCGGGCACATACTTGTAATACGGTACCTCAGAATCCACAAGTTTATATTTCAAAGCAAGTTGCTGATGGATAATCCTGGCCACTTGGCCTGTGTAAGTACTCACCCGGACGGTGGTATGCCCGACACACGTCCACCGTCCCATCCTTCAAAATATGCCTCCGGTAGTTATTCGTTAAGATAACTTCATCCATAATCGCCCAGACAAAACCTTCAGTTTCCCCGAAGAGATCACGGAAACGTAGCCAGGCCACGGACGCTGAAAAATCTACATCAGACCCATGAAGAGCCCGATAGAAGCGCCCGTGAAGCTCCTTGCCTTTCCATACTTCCTTGCGGTCATCCGTGGTAAGTATCACAGGTTTGCGCCAGTTCTCCTTAGCCATGGACAACGGGGTGAGACCCTTGTCCACTGCGACCACATCTCGGTGCATACCCACATCAGCTGTGAGGAAATATTCTCTGAGACTGCACGTCTCGCGGTTGTGGAGAGTCTTGGCATTTAAAAGGCCTCGACCTCCACACTTCCGCGGAATGTACAGTCTCATCACCGACGATCGTGGGTGATGCATCCGGTTTGCGGTTAGCAGTGTACGGACTCTCCTATCCAGGGCGTCAAACTCAGTTTGAGTCCATTTGAGTATGCCAAAAGAGTACATTAATACTGGCATGACCCAACCGTTGAAGGCGCGCACCTTATTTCCGCCCGACAAAAGGCTATTCAAAACTTTTTTCATTGCTTTATATCAGTAACATTAATGCCCAACGCTTCCGACATACCCAAATACTTGCAGGTTTCGGTTGAGCTGAGGGATCTAACCTGTATGGAATCCGAGAGTTGAATTCCCTCAGATTCCATAATCTCCCCTTTCTTTACATGCATGACTGCACATTTGTCCACACCAAATTCCATCCTGATGGCACTACTGAAGGTTTCAGTTACCTCCAGTAGCTCCATCAGTCGCGAATTGTTGGGGGCAAAGAGTTTCAGATCATCCATGTAAAGAAGGTGAGATATTGCCTGACCACCTCTTCTCAACCGATAGCCTAGACCTGAATTCTCCAGCAATGTGCTTAGAGGATTCAAAGCTAAGCAAAACCAAAGCGGACTCAAACTGTCGCCCTGAAATATTCCTCGTTTAATCCATACAGGCTCATTGTTCCCCTGAATCGGTCGACATCCTGGATAGCAAAGGACCGTCTTCCATTGCCTCATACATGACTCAAGAAAGGTGCGTAGAGTTGCATCTATTTTGTACAACTCCAACACCCTCATGAGCCATGTATGTGGCACAGAGTCGTAGGCCTTCTTGTAGTCTATCCAACATGTCGACAGATCCATGCGAGATCGACGAACCTGTTGGCTTATGGCCATGTCTATGAGGAGGAGCTCCTTAGTGCCGCGGGACCCCTTCCTACATCCATTCTGAGAGGCGGACATAACTGAGTTAATTTCAATGTGCTCATTGATCTTCACTCTCAGTATGGATGTAAGAAGTTTATAGACCGTCGACAAGCAAGTAATTGGTCTATAGTTATTGGGTTCCGCGGGACTACCAGTCTTATGGAGCAGGTGGGTAACGCCAGTTGTTAGAAACTGTGGTAGCAACCCATACTCTAAGGATGACTGGAATTGAGATGCCAGGAGCGCGTGTGAGCTGCTATACCATTTGAGCCAGAAGTTATGCAGTCCGTCCGGTCCCGGAGATTTCCAGTTCGGTAACGGACGGACTGCTTTAGCTACATCTAATGGAGTGATGTTAATTTTTTCCATTTCTGGTATAGCTTCACACACGCGATCGACATCGCGCATCCAGCCATCCTCGGTATGACAGACGGGCACCGACCAGATGCTTCACCAGAATGTACTCGTGGCGGTATCATCCGGGCGGCATACGCCCGTCACACTCTGTTCAGGTCGCTCCCAAGCTCTATATACCTACCCACCTCTCATCGCTCTGGAACATGCGATTCTGCGTGTATCGGTCAACCCACCCGCGCCGCTTATACCGCCGAATACGGTTTGCCCATGCACAAATTTTCTGCTTCAGGAAGTCGATGCGCTCCGTGACACGGGACGTGTAATCTCGAGGGCTGATATCAGTCCCTGAAAACGCCCGTCTCACAAAGCGCATCACGCGTGGCCGTGTGTTGCCCTCCCTGAAGCGGTATAGTTTTCATCAATATGCCACTCGATTCTGCACTGCCAGGCTGGTGCAGCAGGTTTTGGTCGAATAGAATGGGTAACCGTGGTAAACGGGGCCTAAGTTCGGTCGGAATTGATCTATAGTCGCGAAGCGCATTCTCCAGTGCGCTCCTCAGTCTATCGTTGCACTGGCTACTTACCGTGACAACCCTATCATCTACCTCATCACTGACGTTGTTTGGCCGCGGTGTGATCGCGCCAAACAACCGCCTGTACCGCAGCTTGTGGCGGAGTTGAGATGATAAAGTTGTTCAGTACCTCTGAGCGCAGCCTATCAAGTGCAGCATCGTCCAACCTGTGATTACGTTGGATAACCCGCACCTGATCCGACAATCGTTGGGCTGAGACATTCATGGTTGGTTCAAGGTCCTGAAACAAAGACAGCATCCTGACACGGTACACAGTGAGGTTAATTCCCCCCTCTGTAGCCCTGTAATATGCGCGTATAACGTTCTCGTTTTTTTTTTTTTTTTTTTTTTTTTATATTGGGACAAGCCCGCCACACATTCCCAACCACTGCAACTCCTGAAAGCCAGAATCAACAGTGGCGACCACCAGAAAAACACCGAGCCAATGAAACCCGACGAGTCCCGGAGAAACGATTCAACTGTCTTGGATCCTGCAACGAAATTAATCAGAAAAGTACAGCGGAGGAGTAGGAAAAAAAAAATACTACTCTGTCAAGAAAGTACCGGGAAAAGATCAATAATACACAAAATGTCTGTTATTCATCCAAATTTATTTTATCACCTTCAAAGTATGCTCCTTTAGAAACGATACACTTGCGCCAACGAATAATCCATTCATCAAAACATTTTTTAAACGCTGCTTCCGGAATTGAGTTCAATTCTCGCCGCGAATTCTCCTTTATGTCTTCTATCGATTGAAAACGGGTGCCACGAAGTGGTAATTTGAGTTTAGGATAAAGAAAAAAGTCAGCAGGAGCCATATCTGGTGAATATGGTGGTTGCTGGATGGTATTTGTTGAGTGTTTGGTTAAAAACTCGTTCACAATGATAGCCTTGTGCGAAGGCGCATTGTCGTGGTGCAAAATCCAAGAATTTTTTTTCCACAAATCTGGCCTTTTTCGTCAAATTTGCTCTCTTAAACGCCGCATATCGCGCTCAAATAATATTTTTTATTTACCGTTAGAACTTCCGGTAAGAATTCAGAGTGCACAACACCGCGATAGTCAAAAACAGTCAACATGACTTTGACTTTTGATCGACTTTGGCGTGGTTTTTTCGGTTTCGGTTCAGTTGGAAGGCGCCACTCCGAAGCTTGTTGACTAGTTTGCATGTCAAACTCGTAAACCCACGTCTCGTCACCAGTAACAATGCGTTTCATGAATGTTGGGTCCGAACTGACTCGTTCTAGCATGTCCTCAGCGACTTTCATGCGATTGAGTTTTTGGAGAAAATTCAGATCTTTTGGGACTAGCCGAGCAACAACATGTTTCATACCCAAATGATTAGTTAAAATGGTACGGATCGACTCGTGAGATACAGAAAGTTCGGCGGCTATCTCTCTCAGAGTTGAATGGGGATTTTCAGTCACTATTCCCTTCACTTTTGCGATGTTAACTTCAGTTGCAGACGTTGACGGCCTACCGGAGCGAGGCAAATCTTCCATCACATCTCGACCGCTTTTGAACGCTTTGAACCACTCATAAGCACCAGTTTTTGATAAAGTCGATTCACCGTAAGCCTTCTGTAACATTTTCAGTGACTCCGAACACGAAATTCCATTGGCGATGCAAAATTTAAGACAAACTCTTTGTTCGATATTTTTGTATCTATATATGATATTACTAAAACCAGCACTGTATTTAATATAAATAACAGATGCAAATCAAACTCCGCGCCAAAATGGAAAACAGTTGTGCCAATCTAACAACTACAAAAAAAACAAAAATTTGAATTTGGAACCATAAACAAATCATCCGTTCCCGATACTTTTTTGACTGAATGTATATATAATTTCCACTTCCCTCCGTATCAAGCAGGAGACAGAATAGAACTAGGCCAATAGGCACCAAGGGACAAATACAACTGGGTTAAGCCCAGTTGCCAAGCACCACGGATTATATCTTACCACTTAAACTAATGGGTCCTAAATTGTGAGCTACTTTTGATTCCAGTAATAGGTATGGCAAAATCGCTTGAACGCACGGAAATTTGTTCTGGTTTCAACAAGGTCCGTATAGTAAACTACCCCAGATGTAACCTTAATACTATCTAACATAATATTGCGTTCAGTTTGCCAAAGACTACACTCCCATAAGATGTGATGTGTGGATTGTTCGTATTCATGGTCAACTGTAGAACATTGACATAAAGGCGAGGCCACAAGCTTAAAGGAAAATAATTAACTCTTAAAATTGCCATGACCTGTGAGAAATTGGGCAACTCAGTGATCCACCTCCAGCCAAGTCCTGTCCAGCCGCTCACGAACAGATGGAAAAAACTGGTGGAGGTGACGGCCTTTGATGGAATTTTCCCACCTACATTGCCACTCGGATAAAAGTTCCTCCCAGACATCAGTCTGGGGTTTTAGTAATCTAGAGATCTTAGCACGGCCGCGTTGCGGTAAGAACTCTGGGTCCGTAATCTTTCTAGCGTAGTAGTACATTGCAGCACGCCGCTGCACTTCTAGATCGACTGGGAGAACACCCGCCAGCACTGGTAAGGCTTCAGTACTAACCGTCCTATACGCCTTGCATAAAAATATCAAAGCCAAACGCTGGCTTTGAAGCAATTTACGTCGTACCGCACCTATGGTGGCCCTATCGGCCCAGACAGGTGCCCCGTAGCACATACAACCCAAGTAGGTAGCCCCATAAATAGTTTTTAAGGTTTGAAAAGATAGACCCCAAGTAGCTTTGGATATTCTCGTCAAGGCGTAGAAGTTCTTTTTTGCTTTCTCACCTACTGTTTTTATATGATCAATAAATGAAAAGTTATTTTCTAATAGCATACCGAGATAGCACACGGATTCTTTTCTTTTAACGGGTACGTTATTGAATTTAATACTAGGCCAGGATTTAAGGTTTCCTTTTCAAATAAGTTGATAGGTTTTATGCAGTGCAAAGGTCAGACGGTTTCGATCGCCCCACTGAGATATTAATCGTAGGCATGTGTCAGCCAAATTCTCAAGGCCAGCACGAGTACTTGCCTGAATGAGAAGCAAGCCATCGTCCGCGTAACCGGTTAATGAGCAGCCGCATAGGAGCGGAAGCGCGAGGAAATCATCGTAGCCAATATTCCAAACATATGGACCGATAACTGAGCCCTGAGGACATCCCATGGTTAGAGACTTAGTAATGGAATAATGTCCTAGTTTGAGTTTCACGGAACGTTCTCGTTTATAGACTGAGTCCATTTTATACGCTGCACATAACCACCGGCAGCGGGGACCCGGCTCGGGGCCGGTTGGCCCCTAGGTCCCAAGCCCCTCGGTGGTCGGCCTCTCCCCTGCCGACGCACTGGTGTTGGCGACGTCGGCGGAGATAAATACTCGTCGCTGGAGCTCGACGCGACTGCTGCCGCCGGTGACTCTGGTAATCCTAAGTCCGGCGACGATTTATTATTATTTTTGTTATGTTTTTGACTTTCTCGGGTCCCTAGAGACCCGGTCCTTTGGTAGGCGTACGAAGGGCCGAAGCCAACTCGCAGAGGCCTCTTTAGATATTTCAAATGGAATGGGACACCAACCGACGATTATCCCTGTATGCACTGTGAAAGTATAGCCAAGGACAATCCCCGGTTGGAGCAGGACTATTGCAGAATATGGAAACAAAACATGAAACGCTATGGGTTTGGCTGGTTTAGTGGACTAATAATCGTTGACTATGGAAGAACTATTGACCCCTGCCTGACCATTGACAATTAAAACAGCTTTAAAATAGCAGGGGGTGACTTGCACACTCAATAAATGGGCCCCCCGAAAAGGGTCGCTAGCACAAAGTAACGTAGCGCCAAGGGGGCAACATATCCTGAGGTGCTAGAGGAGTGGAGAGGTATACCACGGCTATCAGGACAATCCCGGAAGTACGGTCAAGATCCCTACCAGCACCTTACTGGATTATACGTCCTTCTCCTGAGCACGTTTGCTCTTGCGAATCTCCTCTCAGACCGGCCGATCAAGGCAAGAATGAGGTGGGAGCTCTGTTCCTCGTCAGTGTTAACTCCGGCCAGCCAATAAAGGCAAGCCGGAAATGAGGAACAAGACTTCTCCCCGGAGATCAGGTCCGTAATCGCTAGTGCCCAACAGTTCGCCACAAAACTGCCTTGCGGATTTACTATTATTATTATTATTCATTCTGCTTTATATCGAATCTAAATATAAATAATGTTCAATGGCTCCTTTAAATAAAATTATGGGACTTTGACTTTGGACGGTTTTTGTCGTCTGAATGATCTGTTTGCAGTAGACAAAGTTCACAGGCTGTGTAGTCAGGTCTGGCGGCCTGTGTTGATTCATGGCTCCACGCAGAGCTAACGCAGCCCATGTTTGATCAAAATCGGTCAGATACCTACCTATAGTGTGGTCGCAGATGTATCAACTATCGATTAATTTTGTAGAAACTAGATTATCTTGTTGGGTTAGACCAAAAAAGATTGTTATTTTTTTTTATTAACATCTTAGTTTAATAAATGCGAAAGTGAGCTTGTTTGTTTGTTAAGCTTTAAAGCGCTCTCTTGTTTTTATTAATTTTAATATCGAGATAAAAGTGATCCTGGACAATGTTATAGACTAACATTTTTTCTTTTAAATCTCTTTTAAAAGTTTGTAAGTTTTGTAAACGAACACACTACACCGGATTCAGGGAAACCATGAAGTAGGATGGCTGTCAACTAGACAAACGTGACCAAAGCATACGTACCTAATCTTGGTTACAACTTTGAATTGTGTTTACAATCTCACTATCCTAATTTCCGTGGAATTGAAATTTGTTTAGGGTTCCGAACCTCCGTATGTCCGTCCGTGTGTCCCAGCACATTTTCTCAAAAATCTGCTGGACCGATTAAGTGAAAATTTTGTACACATATGTACATCTGTGACTGAAACTCAGACGCGTGAAATGCGACTTATCAAATGACTAAAAAGTGGCAAAGAAATGGTAAAGAACGGCACCCTTCGTGCGCCAGTCCGACTAGCAGTTGTCTGTTTTTTATTAACCCCCGACCAAAAAAAGGGGTATATAAATTTGACCGCTATGTGTGTCTGTCTGTGTATCTGTGTGTCTGTCTGTGGCATCGTAGCTCTTAAACGGGTGAACCGATTTGAATGGCATTATTTTCATTTGAAATCAGGTCGGCAACACTGCAAATCGGCAACACTGTTCTTGCTGCATATTAATGATCTGCTTAAACTCGGTACCTTTGGATATGCAGACGACAGCACTGTTGCTGAGAAATACGTGTCCGATGCACGAGCTGGTGGGTCGCAGATCCGGTCTCTCCGGGAGGCTATGGTTGAGCGCTTGAATGTGTCCTTACAGGCAGTCTCTGAATGGGGTGATGCCAATCTGGTCAAGTTCAATGCTGCTAAGACCCAAGCGTGTCTATTTTCCGCCAAAAGGAGCCAATTCCACCCAGCTCCATCTTTCCGAGGTGCAACCGTGCCGATAGCCGACCAACTTGAGCTTCTTGGGGTTCATTAACATCTACTTTCAATTTTGGCCCTTTCATAGAGGCAAAAGCTCAAGTGGCTGCAAGGAAGTTGGGGATCCTAGCAAAGGTGAGACGGTACTTCACGCCGGAAGTTCGATCGTGTATGGAATACTGCTCTCATCTTTGCGACGGATCTGCCAGGTATCAGCTTGATGCCCTTGAGTCAATTGAGAAACGAGCCAAGAGGATCATTGGCAGTGAGAGGCTCGTCGCGACGAAGCTCCAAAGTCTTGAGCATCGACAACTGGCTTGTCGGTTTTCTACCGGTTGCATTTTGGGGCATGTGCGACGGAATTGCATCATTTAGTTCCGCCAAGCCCGTTCCATCATCGGACCACAAGACGAACGGCGATGTGCCACCGGCACATGGTGGACATCCCACCCACGCGCACAAAACGTTTTGGGAACACATTCGTAATGAGAACAGCAAAGGAGTGGAATTCCCTGCCGGAGTCTGTGTTTCCCGATAGCTACAACCTGGGAGTCTTTAAGTCACGAGTGAATAAGTTACTTCTAGGCAAGCGTGCTCCATCTTCGACCACATCATCGCTTACCATCAGGTGAGATGGTGGTCAAGCGCGTGCCTATCAATAGTAAAAAAAAAAAAATCTGTTGAGCAGTTTGAAGATCATGAGCTCTTTTCTAGTTGATGAAGGCATTTAACCTCTCGCGCGTTTCTTCGTAAGTTTTACGGGTCTGATCGACGCGATATTTGGTATTCTGTTACTTCAATGACATTGCAAAAACATGGTTATATTGACCTGATGCTTTGCAGAATACCCAACGGAAAAGGGAAAAGAGGTATCGTATATGAACTCACTAGAATGATTTCAATGAATATATTATATTAAATCAGTAACCCTAACCTGATGCTGAAGAATCTCCAAGAATCTGCAGGATATCCAACTCCTCACTTACTCACAGCAGACCTTCCGTTTTCGTATTCATTAAAATGGTAGCTTGGTATTGTGATCATTGTGATCATGGTCTGATGATAAAGCAGAAAAGAGAAATGAGTTAATACATTGGTGGATGTTTAGGTGGTTTAGATGAGTGTAGATCATATGTGAATTGATGGAGAGGGAGAGGAAAACAAAAAAAGATGGCTAGATTGTGTGAGGAGCAAAATGAAAGAAAAGGGCATTAGTGGTAGCGTGACGGCTGATAGGACAGAATGGAAGTAAAAAACGTGC
Organism: Lacanobia oleracea; assembly: GCA_950371165.1. Taxonomy (NCBI): domain Eukaryota; kingdom Metazoa; phylum Arthropoda; class Insecta; order Lepidoptera; family Noctuidae; genus Lacanobia; species Lacanobia oleracea. The sequence goes on along the minus strand of OX493387.1, from coordinate 29,825,274 downwards.
AGCGCCGACCCCAAGTAACATGGGATAAGAGCAGGAAGATGGTGAGATCATAGGTTTTCTAATAGTACCTATTTGGTAAATTAAAAACTAGACGCTTGGCCAAAGAATCGTATCTATATTAAAGTAAAAGGATCAAAACGTTTTATTTTTTCACTTTTTAAAGTTATTTTTTGTCGGCGGTTTTTTAAATTATTTTTTTTTATAACAAAGTCAAAGTCAAAGTCAAAACGTTTATTCCAATTAGGCCATTAAACGGCACTTTTGAACGTCATACACATTTCAAATATATAAAAGTTCTGAAGTGACTCTACTGTCCATTCGGAAAGGTAGATTCTTATGGAGAAGAATGGACAAGAAACTCCATAGTTACTCTTTTCAAATTTAAGGAAAGTTAAGGTAACACCATTTTCCAGCGCATTAGTACATATTTTAATAACATCTCTATTCACCCCTTATTCCGATATTTACCTCATAGCCTTTTACAAATTACTCTTACCTGAGCGGATCTCAACAATAACAGTGAGTAAAGAAATACATGGTGTTATCGAAATAACAGTAACAAAGAAACGTCAAAGATCTTTTGTTGCTCACAATGAGAGGAAAAATGTTGTATTATTGTATAATCATTCGGAAACATGAATAAAATTATTATTTAATACGATCGTTGCAAATCATTCGGGTGAATGAAAGTTGACGTCGAGTAGTTGACTGTGCTGTTCCGCATGTGGGAAAGACATGTAATGGAAATATCTTTCATATTCGTGTAAAGGGGAGTTCGTAAAGATATATTATTGTTACTCTGTGACTATGACACGGTACAGTTTATGACACTTTCATTTTGACGAGACAGCGTGCCGCGCGGGGGTGTGGAGCGTTGGACACTCTCTTTTGTTTTGTCTATGTTTCACGTAGTTAGGTTGATGCTTGTCTAAATTTGGACGTTTGTTGTTGTGAGAAAAATAAACCTGAAATGTTATCATAACGTAACTGTAACGAAAGTTAAGGTAACAACGTAAATATTCCATTGTTCCAAAACCATCATCGTTAGCTATTTCATATGTACGCGTGTTTGGGTCACAAAAGTTCTGTTTACTTTAACTAAATTGATCCAGTAAATTCGGAGCAAATTGGCTGTGGCAGACGGATGGGCAGACAAACAGACGAGTGATCTCATCCCGAACTTAGTAACACCGCGTGACGACACCACGTGATGCCCCATGCATTCCTTGCCATCATTTATCTGCCAGTGCATCTGTATAATAAGGTCCCAGAGGTTGAAGGCGATATTACGGCAAGAATGAATGACAGGCCTCACACGGGAAGAGTGCAACAATCTGTTTAACTTATCATTTCGGTGCACCTGCCGAGTAGGTATATAACATAACCGGTAAAATAACCATATTGTCACTTGTAGGTACCATTAAATTTTCATTCTTCGTTTTTATTTTTGCCGATTTTTTATGAAACTTGACACTATTACAAACGACTACCTGTCATTGTAGGACGGTCAGTTTCGTTCACAGATGAATTGGTGCCGCAATTGGAATGTTTCCCGCCCACTGCAACTTTACTTATTCATTCACAAGGTTGAAAGTGAAAGTTCTCTGAAAACAAATTGTATTCAGTCTGTCGTTTTTATTTTATATGGTAAAGCTTTATTCCCACTTAAATTATAAAAAAGAAAGAAACAAAGAAAAATAACATACGAACATGTATACGGGGACATACAATAGGTGAATTTTACAAGTGTGTGCGGCCTCTATACGATCGAAGAAAATCTATGGAAAACTTAAACAATCGGCAGATACTGGACGTCAACTTAAATTGTCCATCTAAGGTGGCCCTTACATCGTCCGACTGGCGGAGCGACGTCTGCAGCCCAACCATAACACAGGCTGGGAAGACTTCCCAGCATTTTACTTACTCTTTGGCTGGTCTGCATGCGCGCAGCGCCCCAGGCTCCGAGGGCGACTGCGTCAAAGCCGTCAATTTTTGGCAGTGTCATCTTATATTTTATTGTGAAAAAGTGCTATTTGTTATTATAAGTGTAGTTTTAGTTATTTCTTGTGTTGTGTTGTTTTGTGTTCTTTATTTCATGATGTCTTTGTTTATTTGGTAAGTTTAATCAAATTTTTATGTTTAATGCCGGCTGTAGCGATGTCGGAACCTGTAGCAGTCAACCTGCTACATCGCTTGAAACCCAGCTGGTGAGATGCCCCCATTGCTCTCAGGCACGTTTTTTTGAAGGCGAACGGGGTTTAAGGATCCACTATGGCAAAGTTCACAAGCCACGTAGTGTACCTTTGTGCCCCCAAAGCCCAGCCAATTCCCAAATAACTACAGATTTAGAACCACTTTGGACAATTCTATCTAAATTTAAAAATTCAACACCTTTAGTGAAGAGAGTTCCTCGGGGTGCAAGACGGTCTGTTGCACTGAGTTTAGCGCGATGCGTACGTCTTGCGACCCAGGAAAACACACTAAGTGCCTGGGAGGAACTACTCACCTTCCCTTATAGGATTCTGCATGTCCAAAAAAATTTGGCTTCAAAAAAACATTAACGTCCCAAATTAAAGACAATTGTAACAGTTCGGCCTTCGTTTTAGATTCAAAATTACCAGCTTTCAACATTGTTCCCCAGAAAGACGTGTGTTCACTTGTGGAATCAAAATTAAGTGAAGGTGACATTAGGGGAGCGGCCAGGCTGTTGTTTAGTAGTGATGTGGTGGCGCCTTACTCTCCAGATACTATTTCAGTTTTGGAGAGTAAACACCCAGCGCCTGCGGATGACCTCACCTTCCCTGATCCCCCCGATACCCCCAATCCGGATTCTTCTTTCTTCCAAATTTCAGCTCCCCAATTGATGGCAGCCGTGAGCTCCTTCAGAAGTGGTTCCGCCGGCGGCCTCGACGGCCTGACTCCTCAGCACTTAAAGGACCTCTTAAGTCCAGGCGCCGGGGAAGCTGGTGAGTCGCTTTTGAAGGAGCTGTCGGCTCTCGTCACTTTAATGCTGTCCGGCGGTGTGAACGTTGCTGTCGTCAATATCTTGTACGGGGCTAACCTATGTGCCCTGCGCAAGAAGGACGGCGGCATTCGTCCCATTGCCGTCGGATGCACCTACAGGCGCATGGCAGCCAAAATTTGCTGTAAATTATATAGTGAATCACTAATACAGAAATTTCAGCCCCTACAGCTTGGCTTTGGATCTAGAGGGGGCTGCGAGGCTGCCGTACATGCCTTTTCAACGTTTGTAAATTCAGATAAGAGTGAGGTCATCCTCAAGGTTGACGTTAAAAACGCCTTTAATTTCATTAACAGGGACACTTTGTTGGCGGAAGCTAAAAAAGAATTACCGGAAATTTACGGCTTTTTGTGGCAATGCTACAGGTACCCTTCAAAATTATTATACAAGGACAATGTTTTGGAATCTGCAGTTGGCTGCCAACAAGGTGACCCTCTCGGGCCAGTCATTTTCAGCTTGGCTATTCATCCCATTATCCAAAAACTAAATTCAAAATTTAACGTCTGGTATTTAGATGATGGAACTTTAGGGGGTGACGTGGACACAGTTTTGAAAGATTTCCAATTCCTGAAGAAACAGTTCCAATCCATCGGCCTTGACCTCAACCACTCCAAATGTGAAATTTTCCTTAATGACAATACCGACAGACAAATGACTCTACAGAAATTCAACTCAATAGCCTCAGATATCAAAATTTTAGACAAGAGTTCACTTCACCTCCTAGGTTCACCTATATTGGAAGACAGTTTTTCTTCATTCATTGACGACAAAATTAATCTTTTTAACGATATTTCGGAAAGACTTAGCAAAATTAATTTACATTCGGCTTTCACCCTCATAAGATATTGTTGTTTTGGGCCAAATTTTATGTATTTTCTCCGCTCTTCACCTTTATGGAAGCAATCACATCTTTTGGACAAAATCGATCAAATCATTCAAGACACACTGACATCTATCTTAAATGTGGCTCTAGATGACCGAGCGTGGCTGCAAGCCACACTACCCATTCGCTTTGGTGGGCTCGGCATCCGCAAAATTTCTAGTGTAAGCCTACCGGCGTTCCTGTCATCGGTCAACAGCACTGAAAAGTTAACCAAAAGGATATTAACTCCATCATTGGTTAACTGTGAAGTGCCTTGTTTGACCGATGCAGTGAACGCCTGGAAAGTGGCTTGCCCGAATACGGCATTGCCCGATAACCCGTTCTCCCAAAGACAATGGGACGAGCCGCTCTGCAGATTGGTACGGAATAACCTCATAAATACGACCACCAATACTGCGGAGCGTGCCCGCCTGCTGGCTGTGGGTGAATGGGAGTCGGGTCTTTGGCTACAGGCACTACCGTCACCCAACATAGGTACTTTGCTGAGTGACAGTACTTTCCGGATACTACACCGGCTACGTGTCTGCGTTTGGGTGCTCCTAGCGGAGCTCCACATCGGTGTCAATGCGGTGAAGCAGTCGACCGCCTCGGACACCATGGCCTGTCCTGCAGTAGGAGCGCTGGTCGGTTAGCACGGCACGCCAGCATTAATGACATTATCCGTCGGGCCCTTGTCACCGCCGGGGTGCCAGCTGTTTTAGAACCGAACGGCTTGCCACGCGACGATGGGAAAAGGCCAGATGGGATGACCATAATGCCTTGGAAGGTGGGTAGGCCTTTGGTGTGGGATACAACATGTGTCGACACCCTTGCGCCATCCCATCTTCTTAGCACGGCGGGCTGTGCTGGGGCGGCTGCTGCAGGTGCAGAAAACCTCAAACGGCGCAAATATAACAACTTAATTGGAAGTTACATATTTGAGCCGTTTGGCGTTGAAACACTAGGCCCATGGGGTCCGAGTGCGCATCGAGTCTTTCGGGACATTAGCAAACAACTTATCGACTGTTCACGTGACCAGAGGGCTGGGCTTTTTTTCGGCCAAAGAATCAGCATGGCGATTCAACGCGGCAATGCTGCCAGTGTTCTGGGAACTTTTGCCATTGACAGCGATGTAGATTATTTTTTTGATGCCCAATGATTAATTTTGTTTGCGTTTGTACATAATTTCGTGTTAATTAGTGTATGATAATTAAGTATTTGTTAATTTATTTAGATTATGTTCCCTTCTAAGAAAAATATGCATCACATTCGCTCAAAACAGCCATTGTGACATATTGCTGGGAAGTAGTGTCATTGGACATTATCGTGATTTCATTCAACGTCTATTTGGGGCTGTTTGTCTGGCTGGCTCTTTGTCTGTCTGTCCGTCCGTCTCAGCCAATTTTTTTTCATCTAAAATATGGCGGCAATCTATTTAAAGGCCGTTGGTGACGTTACACAAAATGTAAGAAGTCACCTCTCGCACGCCTCTTGTTCTGTAATCTGTGGGACAATGAATAACCTGTGCTAAGGGTTAACGAAGTACTTGAGTTTGATAATGAGTGAAGATTGAAACTTACGGATAAATAAAACGACCACAAACTATAACATTAATAAAAAGTGATCTCTAATTTAAAGATGAATTAGCTGTAAATTATCGCTTTTTATTTTCAAAAGTAGCCCATTATTTATTAAATGTAAGTATTAAATAATGGAGTTATCAAACAGGGTGATAAAACTAGAGGTTTTTATAAAATAACGGACGTTTTTCAACACACACGACTGAACTGGTTAGCACAACAAAGACACCGAAGATATGATGTCATCGAGTCGCCGGACGTTTCACAAAGTTTACAACAACTTCCTAATATGTGTATCAATTAATCACAATTTTCTTTTCTTTTCTCATTGGATGAAGAAACTAAATTCTTTACTTCGTCACTAGTTTCATAAACACACAAATAAACAAAACTGTCCTGTCGAGAGCGGTGGGCTATCAGTGTCGGTCGGAGTGACAGTCGGTCGCTGTCAGACGGATCGTCGCCATTACTTCCTGCTACGCCGCCTCCGTGGTTACGTGCTCACTCATTTATCCTTCTCAGTAATTAGCCACAGACCTAAAAAGATGTCTGAAACGCGGAAAGCTTTATTTCTGTGTGTACATGACTGTAAGTGGCATTTCAAAAAATGGCCAAATCATAGGAAGTCGATTTTTGAGCTGCCATCCAAGTAACTTTAAGCATCCGTTATCTTTAAGTCGAATCACGAAAGCAAATCAAAATCACAAATTACTGTATTATTATGTTATTCCGTATATTCTTTCGTCTACGAACCAAATGTGGATACTAAGACAACACATGCCTTTCATAAATAACGCTCGTTACAGCCACATAAAGTGAACTACGCTAAGCGCAGTCAACCTCGGCTTTTCTTATAGCAGTATTATTAATAAAAAAGCGCTGGGCCGGCAGCGATTTTACCGCTGAATGCTGACATTCGTCACGAATCACCGGAATTATGAAGTCGGTGGCCAAATAAACAAACACAACTATTATTTGTCAAAGAGCTGCTTGGTTCGGCTGAATGAGTAAGGATGACAATGTACCTAATGTACATGGTTTAGAGGGTCTGTGTTCCTAAAAAGACTTAAGAAAAATCTTACGTTTGCATTATGTTACCAATTTGCTTCTATGTTCTGAAGGGTACGTTACGAACAGGGTAAGTTATCGCAAGTGTGCCTAAGTTAACTATTTTCGGGTCGTCACATACAGGTTCCATAAAAAAAAACATTTGAAAAAGGTAGAATGGAAAAAAATGTGCGCATTTCAATGTATAAAATTAATTCACAACATATAATTTATTTCATGGTTCATAGAATATTTTAGAAGTTACTAAACTGTCGCGATAGAAACTTATTCATTAAGCCCAAAAATTATTTCAAAAAGAATCAATTACATTAGTATCCTCTAAATCTCAGTGAATCAAGTGAACACGCGCTGGTGGTCTATCTAACGCGTTCCTCAAGCGTTCATAAAAAGCGCCTTTTATCAAACGGCCGGGTCTACCCTTTCCCTGTCGCTAAATTACAAACCATACCGCAGGATATAGGCTGCTAGATACGATAGCTTGGATTTGTCTCCCCTAACAAAGTGCTTGTTCTCCGAAACGTCCTAGTTTTACGACGCGGTTTGTTCTATTATTACATCTTGATTGCCTGCTGAATTTGAAAGCTCTATTTTAGGTCTCATTTGCAAACGATTGTAATGTAGGATCGTTCGCCTTGATAAATAAAATCGTTTGCTGCCAGACATATTTTATGATCCATCAATGTTTTTATATGAGGAAAATAATAATAAAAACCTTAAAATAAAGTTAGAAATAGCAGATTATTTTATAGGAAACTTAGCTTCCAATTTCTGCTAAGTCATCTACCTAGCCTTTTCCCAACTATATTGTATTTCACGTGGAGCGGCTGCTCACCAGACCGCCATAACCCATTGTTGGGTAGCATGGTACTCCTTGGTAAGACTAGTGTCAGATTTACTGGCTTCTGACTAGTAACGACTTCCAAAGATCTAGCAATGACAGCCAGGACCAGCGGCTTAACGTGCTTTTGGAGGTACGGACGAGTTTTGGTAGGTTAAGATGATCACCCATCCACAGACTAACCTCGGCAAGCGTTGCTTAACCTTGAAGATCGACCCGTGCGGCTGTAATTATTTCGCCACGAGCTTCCATTTCTGCTAAGTGTCACATCAAAATCTTAACACCGCATGGCTTAATGAGGGTAACAGGACAAGAGCAGGTCATAAAACAGAAACAGAGCTTTTGAACTAATTGTATGCACCCGGATCACTCATGACAAAGTGACCTATTACTGGAGATTGTACCAGGATAGCTCGTGAAGGACAAAAAATTAGTGGAATCAATGGAATCCCGTTGTTGAGCTGAGACAGAATATTTGAAACGCCTGACAATGAGGGTTCAGATTTCCGTCAAAGATAAAGCTTTTGATTATTTAACTCAAAACAATGACAAGACTTTCGACTGACGAAAAAAATAAATTTCCTAAAATATATTTTAGAAACAATTCCCTATTTTCTCGTAAGTCGTTTTGTGATCAGTCTACCGCGAACTTATAACATTTATTATAAGGGCTTCAATTTTAAGACAAAACATTTTTGGGAACGCGGAAATATCAGCGCGCCCGTCAAAAATCCGCAATTTATTTTCGGCACTGAGAGCTGGCTCCTCTATTCTTGTAATCATTGCGGTACCGCACCGATTGGATCAAACGTGCTGTTGCGACCTGCTTTACTTTCAACACAGCTGTATATTTCACGTCTGAGTCACTCCACAAGAGTTGAGGATTTCGTGCAGTACTTGAAAGAGAAAACCAAGTGGACTCTGAGGGTCGAAAGGTTGGAATCGCGCCACAACATCAACTTTACGTCGTTCGTGGCTTGAGTTCCAACCCACCATCTACAGATCTTTTTAAAAGAGAACTTTTGGCTGAAGGCGTGGTATTTCGGCGCGGACGTTTACGCGACGAAACGCAGCGAAACACAACGCCGACAACGTTACGTGTATAATTATAATAGTCTTAATAAGGTTTTAGTGGTCAATATGTATTAGTTTATTATTGTTTAAGATAATTTTGTATACCAATTTTAATTTTGTGTATTTTATCTGTGGGCCTCAGTCGCCTGATAATAAAATGATTATTATTATAATTAATAACAAAATTCTCCCTCCCCTCCTGTTTTTACAAACAAATGGTCCAAAACAATGTGGGGCCACATTTCTTAGCCATCTTTTAAAACTTAATTGCTTGTCCAAGTCGTCCGCGTCGGGACGCGACGTTCATCGTTATCCGATTTTCTGATTCGGTACACTTCGGTAGACATCGGGATCCTTGTATCAAAACCGTAACACTTCGCCGATGTAGTTACACCGTATTTCGGAAACTTCAAAATATTACGAATATTCAAAATTAATTTTCTTGTTAATTAGTAAGTTTTAGTGTATTTAGTTATAAAAATATCTTAGAATATACCGGTAATAATGAAAAAAATGATTACATATTATATTATTTACAAGTATTTAATTACTTATTAAATTTTCTCAGTTCTCATCTCGAAGTGCTAAGTCCTTTGGCAATTAATTTAAAATATTTCAAGCTTATTAAGTATAAAGTACGGAGAATAATTTGGTACAAGTTTAGGAGCAGATTGGTGAGCTTTATGTAAATTTCGTAACATTTTACATTAAAGCCACCGGGAAGTATTATTACGAAACAATTACTTTGAAGAATTATCATAACAGTGGCTGTTTGATTGAGCAATAAAGAGGAATTATTGTCTCAAAACAGATATTTATGTAAGCCATTTCCAGGTTTACAATAAATACAAAGTACTTCTAAACTGATTTTGGAACCATTTAGAATATTGAGATAGACAATTTAATATAGGTTTGTGTAGCCTTAGCGACAGTCGATAGTCTTAGCTACCAAATACTTTATTCATTTCAAAGACTTCCCCTTGTAGTTCAAACTATTGTTGAATTTATAATTTGAGATGATTTGAATCCATCGCCACCGACTCAGGATATCGATATAGACGTTGCATATTTTAAGATGATTTTCAGTAACTATTTGTTTTAAAATGGGCCAAAGGTATAGGGTTGCAATACACTTTGAACTTTATTTTGTATCACATAGTTTATTGTTGTAAGAAATATTTATTTCAAATTCTAAATTAAATTACATGTGATAGAAAGTATCAAAATTATAAACACTGTCAATTTTGATGTTGGAAATGAATGAGTCGAATTTAATGAAACTTGATACACATATGCCACGCACCTATATAGACAACGTAAAAAGGAGATGTTTCAAAATGGGCCATGTCTATGTACATTACCTCATAAAAAAGAGAAAAATCCGTAGAATTAGGGAAAAATACATTTAATTCATTTAAATGTTTACTGTTGTGGTAATTAATTGATGTTTATAAATTACTTTTATCGATTTTCAACATGGCGTCGCACCGATATAGTTACAGATCATGGAAAAATAACTGTCAGCTGTCATAACAATGTCACTTCTGTCACTTTCGTCTCGTTGCCGGTAAATAAATATGTCAGAAATAAATGTCAAACGTCATTAATCAATCAAAATGACAGCTTACCGCCATGACGGGTTTTTGTTGCGTGTTGCAATTTCAAGTGTAATTTATTTTGTTTTACCAACAAACAAAGCCATTTTAAGGAAATTGGACAGTTGAGAACTGTTTTAAATATATTTCTCTATTTTTAAGTATAGTGTACAAGGACATGGCCTAGGGTCCATACATTTTGGAACATCTCGTTTGTTACAAACTTTTTCGAAAAAGAGTTTAATGATTAAGAGAAAGGGATTTACTTCATTTGATAGTTGAACATGTTATAGATTTTTACAGCTGCTATAATAAATACTAAACTAACTATATACACTAATTAACATGAAATTATGAACAAACGCGTATAAAAACAAAATTAATCATTGGGCATCAAAAAAATAATCCACATCGCTGTCAATGGCAAAAGTGCCCAGAACATTGGCAGCATTGCCGCGTTGAATAGCAATGCTGATTCTTTGGCGAAAGAATGCCCAGCCCTCTGGTCATCGTGAACAGTCGACAAGTTGTTTGCTAATATCATAATAATGTCCCGAAAGACAAACGGCTCAAATATGTAACTAATTTACGCCGTTGGAGGTTTTTTGCACCTGCAGCAGCCGCCCTAACACAGCCCGCCGTGCTAAGAAGATGGGATAGCGCAAGGGTGTCAACACATTTTACATTCCACACTAAAGACCTACCCACCTTCCAAGGCATTATGGTCATCCCAGCTGGCCTTTTCCCATCGTCGCGTGCCAAGCCGCTGAGTTCAAAAACAGCTTGCACGGCGGTGACAAAAACCCGACGGATAATGTCATTAATGCTGGCGTGCCGTGCCAACCGACCAGCGCTCCTACTGCAGGACAGGCCATGGTGGACGAGGCGGTCGACTGCTTCACCGCATTGACACCGATGTGTTTACTTCATTTTGTTTTATAAAACTTTCTGAAAGCAACATACTCGCAGAACCCGAATAAAAAAACAATATGATATTTCAAACTATAATAATCTATATATGTTCCAAACTTCATCTATATCCGTTCTGTCGTGCTGGCATGAGTAACAAACATCCATCGTTTAATAATGGTAAGAGTAAATCATACCGTGGTTTGCTTGAAAAGATGCATAAACAGGTGCCTCTTCCACATTAACAACCTAAAGCATATTCACAAGATGTTGGAAGAATCACTACATCGCTAATTCGTTGGTTTCGTGTTTTCTTAATAACGTTGTTAGTTTTGTTTATTAGTATGTATGTATCTATGTATTTATTATAGATTGTATTTATTTTTCTTCTCTCTATTTGTCTTTTCTTTATGTTGCACCTGCCATGCTGTCTCTGCACCACCCTAAGGTCGACTGGTAGAAAATGCCTACGGCATTAAGTCCGCCTTTGTACAGTGTTTCACTTGTGCATAAAGTTTTAATAAATAAATAAATAAATAAATGAACACTACAGCTATAGCAAAGTCACGTAACACGTCCCTAAGACGCTGCAACGGGAGCAGACCTTTTGAAGCTCTCCTCCACCCGAGTGAGGGGTCATATTCAGTACGCCCACGGACATACGATTCACGAAAAAAACTGCCAATCTTTTTTTTTTTATTCTTTCCAGCTCATAAAGATTTGTAAATATTGACTGCCGTGTATATAGAAACAATTGCCGTACTTTATTATCAATAGCGAAGTACTACTGTAGCTATAATATATCGAATTTATTACTTTAGACTTACACACATCCATTCTACTTGAAAATTTCGTCACATCTGAGCGAAAAGCCTCACTACTTAAGACTCCATATCGTTCTCTCATCTAAACCTTCTAGTTTCAAAGAGCTTACGAATAAATCCGAAAGTTTCCGAACAATTACGAATATGGCGGCTTGCTTAACGTATCTCACACAATTAAGCTGACAACAGAAAATGATGATTCAAAGGAGATAAATTAGAATGGCTCGGAGTCGCTCATTTCGGATTATGTAGATGAGTGTCGTTTGTTTGTCTGTCCTCACAATAGACGAATACTTATTGTCCGGAGTCAGCCAGTGAACAATAATGGATTGACAGTTGGATCATCTTTGATTTATCCTGGTTGAAGGTTTGCACATTTTTTAGGATCGTAACTGGTTTATTTATTTATTTATTTATATATACTTAATTGTACACCAAATTAAAACAAAAAAATATGAAGGAAACTTTAAACTAAAACAAATACAATTGGCGGCCTTATCGCATTCCGCGATCTCTTCCGGGCAACCTGGAATGGATAGGGATAGCCTGTTTAATTTAAGGTTGGTTATTAATATAGGTGAGAGACTCGTTGTAATGTTGTTTTTAGTTCTTTTCGGAGCTGTAATTGGATACTAGAGATTTCGACGCTTTTAGGTAAAGACTTACGATATTTAGGTCAAACATAAGGGGCATCTAATTATTGTTTGAAATTATTTAGTCTAGTGTCCTTCACGTTTTAGTATTTATGTTTGTTTTTATTTAAATGTTTTGTGCAATCAATGTTGAATCTAAATACTGCTAATTTTAGTTTGAACATTCATTGATCAATCACGCCTCGCTAAGCTGATTAAGATGGATTTCAGAACATGGGTCGTTCATGTAGTCGATGCCATGGATAAGTCCCATAGTATTTTTGTTTGTTTCTGTATGCGTTTTTATGTTAATTTAATACGGACGAAGCTACAATAGCTAGTATTTGTTCTTTATAAACATTCTATAAATGATTTCCTCACATCTACTCGTATCAATATCACATCGACACCATTCCCATGAAATATGCGTCCTCATACACTTCTCCCCGGCGCGATTGCACACGTTCAATTACCGACCGGTGCATGCCATGATCTTTTACTTTGAATTTGCTTAAATTGTGCGACGGTATTTAGGAATTAAGAGTAGGCACAGTAAAATAATAATTTTGTAGGTGTTGAGAATTTCTTTTCTTCTAACTGTGTCATTTACTTGAATATTAGAAAATGGGTATTTAAAATTAAAGGTCACATCAGAGTCGCTTGACTCAATGAAATTAATTTCTTAAGTCGTGGGAGTTTGTACAGACGTAAATTTAATTATTATTATAATGACATGAGCATGAGTAATTATTATAGTTAATTGTACAAGGTGTCACGAAAAGAAATAACTCAAACGAACAGCCCGTTTAAGTTATTTCTCTCACTTTGGGCGTTCATTTATTTTCATTTCATTTTAAAATGATTAACTACACCAAATCCCTTGGCAAGACTGGTGTCAGATTTTTTGGCTTCGGACTTACTTTAACGACTGTCAAATGACGTGCTTTCGTGCTTTTCCAGCACGGAGGAAACTCGGTATATAGGTAGCAAATTGGTGCACGGATAAACTTTGGTAAGTATTGCTTAACCTTAAAGTTCGATTCGTGAGACTGCTATTATATTTAACTAAGCCTTAGTACTAAAAAAAGATCATATTCATGAGAATATTCATATAATAAATTAAACACAACAGCTCTTTCTAATAAATTTTGCACAAAAAATACAAACAACATAATATCCTTTATCAGAAAACCGATATTACACCCTTCCCATCATAAAATCATGTTTTTCTGCTCTGAGCATAATAATCAATCATCAAACATCAATTATTCAGCAAAAAATTAATCAAGAAACAAACGCAATGAAAGGCAGCTGTTTCAGCACATCAAGCAATTCAGCGCTGAATTGTATCATTTTATCGTGCGAGCTGATACCGGATTATTTTCTCATTATTGTCTTTCTTGGTAATGTAGCGGGCGGAGAAAAGCGATGATAGGTTTATTTTTTATTTAGAATGTTCTAGATTCAAAAATGTTTTCGTTTGATATAAAAGTACTTAAAAGTATACAAAACTTTTTTTAAAGTAGATAAAATGGTGTTTCTAGAGAAATAGGACACTTTAGGATCGAGGGCTAAGTGATCGGCTGTTGAGCAGTTCGTGCATAAAACTAGAATACGGAGCATAAACAATACAGCAGACACTATTCATTAAAGCGCACAAATTCTTCAGCCTCGATCATTTGATAATCCTGATCCAATCCAAATTAAATCCCGATTAAATCCAATTAGAACAAAATTTCCAACTTAGAAGCCTTAGACTTTGTCATCAAAAACTTTTTGATGAAGCTTCGCTCGGATTAAAAAAAATCCCGTCGGTTCATTAACTCTGCAAGTAGGGTTGCTACGAGAACTAATAAAGAGTACTTATATTAATTTCCGTCGACAGCCGGTCTCCTAGAATCAAACAAAAGTAGACGAATTACACAAAGGGATTTCAGCAGCCATCCACCGTTTTAATTAAGCTTAGAAACCAGAAAACGACAGATTATGAGAACGGAGCGTTTTAGTGTAATAAGATAGTTGTTAAGGGTTTTTTTGTTGAAATTGACGATTTCAACAGCGAGAAGGCTGTTAACATTGACGATCGTATTGATTTTTGTTATACAGTACTCTCTGCGTAATTGATTCAGTATTCATGTATTTAAATAACATGGAAATGTATGTATAGTCGTAAATTGACGTGAGTTTGAGGATGTTTTGAAGACATAAATTGTGAAACAAGTGCAGGGGACTTTTCTTCGCAACGTTTTACGTTGTTCATGAAAGAATACATGAGATATTGTAAGATACTTTTAAATAAATTTCCAGCACGTTAGGTTCATGCAAATAGTAGTAGTATTTATTGTCGTGATTTAGTGGAAGGTTTATATAAAAGTGGTCGTTTACGGGATGATGTTCATGATATTAAATTGCGACACACTAACAAGCAGTTAGGTAGTACAGAAATTGATTTACTTTCGATTTACTTTTTTTGACAGCTGTATTTACCTGTGCCTACATAATGTAGGTCTAGTTTTTTTTATCTATATTTACTACAGAAACAAATTCCAATTTCAAAAACTGACATCCTTTCTTTCTACATACGTATTCTACTAAGTATATTATTCTTTGGTCCTTGTATCGTGAAATTTGATGAAACCAATCACTCAGCCGACCTAGTACACCAGCTGAAGTCGTCTAAATGTTATCTATTCTAAATGTTATAAATATCTAATTTGCGACATCAGTGGGGAATAATTTTGCAAAACGACGATATCCCTACAGCAGAACTCAGTCCTTTCTCTCCTTTCCATAAGCTCACTTGTGCTAGGTGCTCCGATAATTTCGGAAGGAGTCAGCTCATTTGCTCCTGTGCGCCTGAGTCTGGCCGTTGTCTACTACAACTTATTTTAATATTTTAAAACAAAAGGTAATAACGTATAAGGGATAACTCAACGACTAGCTATTTTAATACGATATAGCTTTAATAAATTCATTCAATCCCAAAAAAAAAAACATTGAAAAACACCAATGTGACCAGATACGATTCTCCTTTCCTCAGTCTCCATCGATAGGAACCACATAAAACCCATAAGTGTCGATGTCATTACATACAGTTCAGTTTATCTGATGAACAAATTTTTTATCCCATCTTAGAACGGTTTATGGTTAATTCGATATTACCGAAAGGGGTTTGCGGGAGATTACAGGAAAGTACACTACACACGATAAAGGCTATCGGTCGATATTGAGCATCAGCCGTTTGAAGAGGCTTGAAACATTTTTATGGATATGGTGTGGAAAATCGACGTTGCATGAATTATGACATTATTAGATAGGATTAAAATGTATAAAAATATAGTTAATGTTTATAATATTCGTATATTTAATGTTCATATGTTTTGCTGCAGAAATGATTATCTACGTAGGGGTGAAATTTATCGGCGGCGACCTCTCGCGACCGGCCTTGGTTCAATCTATGGTCTGGAGCGAGGAGGCATGGGAAGCGGTCACTTCCTTCTGCGAAGCAGTAATGATAGCAAAGGAGGAGGCCTCAGAGGAGAGAGAGGGAAACCTCACGCCCCAGTCGCCGCAACAGAAGAAGACGCCCCGGGCGTCGGGAGTCGCAGGACGATTCCCGGCTGCCGTAGGCACGGACCTGCGGACGGCGAGCAGTGGGTAGCTCGCCGTCTGATCCGAACTAGGCCCGGGTCGGCGGCGCGCTGCGATCGACAGGGAAGACGGGGCCCGCTAGGGCAGGTGCCTGCTGGGGCTGCGGAATCTGTTCGAATGAGTTACCGTAGCCTTGGAACGCATAGGGCACCAGGTGGAACACGGATGGGTTTTAGTCAGTAAGAGTCTGACACTCCATCCTGCTTCACCCAGAGCGGGAGGAGTCATTTGATGATTTCCCATCCTTAAAAAAAGGGGTAAAATATATGGTTGTTGCAGGTATTCTTTGGAAATACTTATCCAATAAGAAAATTTTCAAGGTGATAGAATGCGACGATATCGCTAAGTGCTTTTTGGCTCAATTTTATCCCGATGAAATGCATTTTTCTTGTTTCAAGAGAAACAGTTAGTATTTCAAGTAGGAGCAGTCTACTTCACCTACGAACACTTAAAAATACACTTGTAAACTAACAAAACGATATTCTTGGCTGTCAAAGAGGTATTGGAAAACTATATCAAGTGAACATAATTAGACTTCTTTAGAAAGTAGGTCAGCAAACATGTGAAAGCATCTTTTAGGATTTCATACGAAGCCAACTGACCACTTTCTTCTGAAACTTTATATTTGCAAGAGCTATGAAGGCTGTATGAAAAATATTATAGGCAAAAGATTGGCTAGTCAGCAAGGCTATTAGTGAATCCCATACGGCTTTAATGCACTTTTTGACAAGCACTTATTAATTTCTTTAAAAGATACAAGATACCTATATCGAGAGCCAAGTGTTTCTCAAAGGAAACATTAAACCATTCAACGTTCCTGCACCATTACACATACATTTTCGGGTTTATTCACTTATCTACTTAGATCTTAGGTTTCCGTACGATAAAGAATCGTTTGACTAAATGTTGGTAAGTGTTTTATTGTTAATAGCATTTAGGAATACCTTTTCACCACTTTCAAGATAGTTCTTTCCGACGCCGAACCATCCACGGACCGCCCACCGTAAGCGTTGCTTAACCTCGAAGATTAACCCGTGCGTAGCGCCTAGAGATAATTTCACTCGAACTAAAACGTTTCGGTTATATAATAGGAAGCGATCATTAACTGTTATCTGTCGATACGGACGTTTAAAGTTTATCAGAATTAGGTCAAAGGGTGAAACGTTTATTTAATAGTTCTGCAGACCATTGCTTGATAGAAAAAGCCTTATTTGGTTCAGGTATTCTTATAAGTGTTTTAATTTTACGTACTCCTAGCAATGATGGTGGTCTAAGCATATTTTTACTATAGAAACAGAGCAAATCTTGCAAAAATAATTGGCATCTAACCATTTATTAAGGACACGGTTGAATGTCATAAATCTAAAAAAAAATGTTAGTTGTTCATGAACTCGTATAGAAAAGACTATCTACAATCCAGACTAGTGAGAAATTATATCATAAGGGTAAGACCAACTAATCCCAAGCGTTAAAATTATGTTTAAAACAATTCACTTTTGTTTTCTTCACTTGTGTTCAAACAGACAGTTCGTCACTTAGTAGTTGAATGTTTTATTTATTGAAAGTTTCAGCGTATTCACTTAGCAAAAATAATTTATTCTTTATCATAGACCTAAGAAAGTCATTGTCTGAATATTTTTTTCCGACGTAACTTTTTCTAAGGTAACTATTGTAAGGCCACTCGAATCTTTTCCGATATACCCCTTTATATGGTCCCGTTAGATGTCTGTAACAGGCAATTTGGAGATTGCTTACTTTGATAACCGATACGAAATGAGCTTGAATGGCTATTTCCATTTCTAAGAGCAATCAAATTATTCTGTATTATGAACTCGTTGCCGGGGCACTATCAAATTGTATTACTGTTGCTGCTTTGTTATGTTTTTGTAACACTAAAGTTACTTGAAAACGCCTTAATTGTATGAAAAACAACCAGAATAGGCAAATCCGTTTCCTCGTATCACATTAATATTGCGATCAAAGTAGCGGTATGCAGTAACCACATTAACCGCTCATGGTGGATTATTAAATATTAAAGCACTTTAGCAAAACCAGCGCAATGGAAACAGTGCGGTAAGCCGCTGCAGCCGCTAAACTTGTAATATACCGGAAAAATATTCTTTTGGCAGCTTTTTAGTAAAAATTAAAATATTTGTTTTGGAATATGCCTTAAGTAGTAGTAAAGTGCCATGGCTTACGTTTCACTAGGTTTTGTTGGAGACTTCGCCTGCGTCAAACTTTAATAAATTTTGCCACAGAAACGTACCTCCACGGTTATCAAGACCAACGCCTGCACGTGCTCCTAATCCGTTCAGACGTTGAAAAATTTAAATTAACAAATACACAGAATAATAATTTCTACAATAAACTTTCACTAAAACGTATTGGGTACCACGGATAGACGATTATTTTGATTTTATTGTCTCCCGTACGTCCCGTCTCATTTGCTACGAGCGTAACTAATGTGCTACGCGCTACATCTCGTTCTACGAGAAATGCTACGTGCAATGCAACTACGCACTACGTCGTTCCATTTTATTTGCGCTATCTGTATCTGTAAGAATTTTTAAAATGAAAATTAGTCAGTACGCTTGCTATTATTTATAACTTTTAGTTTGCTCTGTTACTACTCACTCAAGGTTTATTAGAACACCAGCATTAAACAATCTGCAACCATTAGGCATAGATTGTTTTTTAAAGATACTAGTGTTTTAATAAGTTACACACATGATTGACTGTTGCTACACGAATATAGGATTTTATAATTTAAAATTTGTTTTATTATCCTTAGTCTGTAACTAAATAAAGAGTAATCTTTTTACACGCACGAATATAAAGATGAATCTGAATGTTCTTGGAAGCGAGTTAATAACAGCTCACATGGGTACTTGGCTCCGACGGATTCCCTTCGTGGAACATTTAACAATTTCATTTTCAGACAACAAATTTTTAACGCTTGAAAAAATAATTTTCTCATTCATCTTTTAACCATTTAGTGAATAACAATATCACATTTGCCAATTTTCTAAATTAGGAAATAGGTAAAATCAAACGTAGAATAATTTTACCTATACGTTACTTGTTTCGTAAGTAAAATGGAGAATTTTCCATTCTCCATATTTAGATTTAACACACTTTTCTGGCTTTAAGTGCTACTTATTGAGTGTTCAAATTATCTGCTTGTCTAGAGCTTGAAGAGCCGTTCGCGAGCTAATCAAAATCTTTAGGTAGGTATCATAGGATGAATGACATAATATTTTTACGTGATGGTAGGATATAATGAGACAAAATATTTGTGCATATGTGCATTTACGAACTTCTTGAAATAAAGTTGTTTTTTTTTTTTAATTTCCTGCCATTCTCACATGAATCAATTTAAAGACTTCAAAATTATTGACAAGTTTGACAAAATTTGTCATTGAAATCATTTTGCTGTCTTTAAATTAAGCCAATTGGCTCAATTTAATATCAATTCTCCAGGGACTAATGAGTAATTGTGTACAGGATTACAGTCACACGTATTATACTCGTGTGGTGTCTCCGTAATTGAATTGTTCAATGGCTTCCACCTGCAGTTAGGGTTGTCAAGCTGGGAAACTGGACCTAAAGTCGAAGTAATCTTCTATATCATAAAATATTAAAACTAATAAAAGATTTGAAAGAGAGACGGCAAATGGTGCTAAAATCTTTTTTTCACAACGGAATCATAATGACACTGGCACGTCATTATGAGGGAACAATGCGCATTGGGCCCGCGTGGTGGAATATAGCCCACTCCTGCTCGAAAGGGAGGAGGCCTGTGTCCCAGCAGTAGGAAAAATATACGCTAATTATGTATTTTATTGATATAATTAAGAATATTCTGGGTTGGTCAATAAATCACCTACCTTTCAGGTTTACGCTATATTTTATCTCTCTTTAAAAATGATGACATGTTACAAGGAGTAACGCAAACATTTTGTATAATTATAGAATTTGCACCTCAAACTTTTATACGTTCATATTGTACATATTTAAAAATATGGTATCTTCCTGTATTTATATCTAACAGATTAGTGAATAAAATAGTTATTCTTTTAAATTTAAAGTCTAAGTTCAAAGTTGCATATGAGGCAACCCTACCAACTGCGACCACGCTGCAGAGGTTTTGAACAAAAGGTAAATTATTTAATCACTATTAGTGGTCTTGGGAGAAAAAAGCAGGTTTCTTTGCAATTCTGAATAGAACCTACCATACGGATAGTTATGAAAACCTTGCTCATTTCAACGGGTTTTTAACAGGGTTCCGAAAAACCTTTATCGTTCAAAATTCACTTATTTATTGAGTGCCTGAGAACATGACTCATTTAAATGAGGACCAAGAAAAATTACATGTTAAGCGTGGGTTGATCATCGAGACTAAGAGTCGCTTACCAAGGTGTGTTCATGGATGGGTGGCCACCATTACGTACCGAGAATACTTTGTGACTCGGAAAGCACAAGTCGTTGGCCCTGGCCATCATTTGAAGATCTTTAACCATTGTTATAGGTAGTCAGAAACCAGAAAATCTGGCACCAGTCTTGCAAGGGGGTGTCGTGTGACCCTGTTACTGGGTTATGGAAGTCAGATAAGTGTTCATCATTTCAGACTATATCCGTCCACTGCTGAACGTAAGCCTACCCCAAAGAGCGCCAACCATCGCGGTCCTAAGCAGTCCGCAGTCATCTGCTGCCAGCCACCTACTATAAATCATCGAAACCTATCTATGATTGATCTATGGAAAATATCGGAGCGGAGCTGTCTCCGGTTAGACTGGAGCCGACACCAACATAGTAGGGAAAACTTTTTACAAAAAAATACAACCGACTTCGGTGTTTTTGCTTTGTTTCGTTTTTGAACACCGACTTTGGAAAAGTGCTAAAAAGTGAAACCACATAAACAGCGTGCCGGCGTGATGTTATTTTATGTTATGAACTGGTGTAAACAATCAACAGACATGCGATTTCAGAAATACCGGTTCATTTTCTATCATTTATTGAAGAGTTCCGTTGTCTATCTCCAAAGTTTTTCATCAGATCTTCACCAAATTTAAATAGGACCAGTCCTAAAAAATACTCTTCCGAATAAAAAGAATCATCAAAATCGGTTAAAAATTGGCGAAAATATTGCTGAACAAACATTTGATGATTACCGGGCACAAATATCTCAATAGCGTTAGAAATGTCATGAAAAACATTGTTTGTGCTTACAAAATTTGAGAATTTCTCTCGATTTTCATGGGATCCCATCATCAAATTCTAACTTCGTGACAATGAGACCACCACAGGAGTATAGGCTTTCGAATAAAAAAAAAATATTTATAAAATCGGTCCTGAATTGGCGAAGAAATCGGTGAACAAACATTAAAAAAAAATACATACAGCCGAACATAGAACCTCCTCCTTTTTTAAGAAGACGGTTAAAAAGGCAAGAAGATAATAAATAACCTCTAGGATCAAATGCAACACAAGACATTTCGTGATTTCATTTTTTTTTATCAAAATTCAGGATTGCTAACCTGGTACCAAAGTTTGTTTATGCAGTATGCCTGAAAATACCTTCATACGACAACGCTTATGAAATAGAGCCACAATATGTATACGGAACCACGCGACACAAAAACTGAAATAACACCCGCAAAAGGACACCACAGTTCATTTACCCCTTTCAGCGAAGATACATAGAATATTCATTACAGAAAAGGCAAGAAAAATCAGTTTTCATTTCGCTGCAACGTACGGCCGTATATAACGCGTTGATGTGTTTCGCTGGCTGCCAAGTTTGCACTCTTCCTCGCGTGTTGGAGGCATTAGCAGAGTATAATATGAATTATTATGTACCCTGTGCTTGCCTGCTACGTATAATTCAGAAGTTTAGAAGATGGAAGGGTCATGTTTGAATCGTTTTACATGTTTATACAGGAAATGAAAATTATGATTTTGAGTGACTTACAGCATTGAGTTGAGTATTTTTTACATTTCTAGCACATTCTTGGCAGCTCAAATTTTCATTGTAAAGTTTCTTAATGAAAATATGAACTTAGAGATATTTAGAATTAAAAAGAAAAAGTAAGTTTTTCAACAAAGAAAAGTTTTAAGAAGTTTCAACGGTTGAAACCTCTTATTTCATCAGCGATTATTTTGCAATTGAACGTTTCAGTAAAAGGTTTTGTATAAAACAAATTTGCAATAAAAAAACACGGCAAGGGACTGCGCTATACTTTGCAAAATGCCAACTTAAACGCAGCTAAGAGGATAATCATTATGCCTGCCCCTAATAATTATATATTTTGTTTTATTATGCCGCATAAAATGAAAAAATGTCCCAAATATATCAGTAATAAAGATAAAGTTTTTTCTCTCCCAGTACTACTTTAGCAGTAAAAATATAATTTACAAGTTGAGTTAAGGTATTTTCTCAAACATGCTTGAAAATTGGAGTGTTATTTTGACAACCTTCTTCGAGATAAATCGAAATTGTTGGTCAAATAATGCGACCAGCAGCCGGCAAAAATTGTACGAAAATTCATATCTGTCGCGTTTAGCGGCCAAATAAATGACATACATAGTAAACTCATTTGTTGTGTAATTTAAAAATAGAACGATATTTTACTCCGAGACCTGGCAGCCAAGGAGGTAACTTACCAATTGCTCATTTGTTTCACGCGGGAAAAAATATTGTTGTTCGTCATTGATTTTGAAAAGTAATTGTATTTTGATGTCCGCGCATTATTTGACAAAAGTTATATACAAGCCTTGGCCACAACTAGGCATTGATGGACTTACTTATGTGTGGCTCGGCTTCGCCTCAGCCCACATTTACACGTTCATCCATCAATGCCTCTTTTGCTGGCCGCTGCAGTAATGTACTATAACATCTCTTATTAACTGACTCTGTTATTGGCAGACGTTTTCATATTTCTTTCGACTGTTATTATCGTACATACAGTTATTCTGTTTTCTGGCGGCTATTTTATGGTGCAGTAAATATGGATGTAAAAAACAGGGAATAAAGTTTACGTCACTCTTTTGGGTTGTGGAAGAAATAAATTTTGTTTCTTTTTGATCATTATGATGCTTTTCGTTATGCGTTTTGCTGTAAAAATATTCTTAGATATGTGAATGCCCGTTGAGTAATCATAACATTTCAACATATGCTCGTATATATAATTTTGGTACCGGTTCTCAAAGGAAACTTGGAGTGGGTTCCAATATTACATTAAAATAAAAGTTTTATACCGATGTCAACTTTCATATTTCTAAAACTAGTTTTATGAAACAACTTGGATTGTTTTCTAAACATTGATTGTTGAATTTTGTTTGCAGTTGTAGTAAAATTCTTTCGCCATTTCTCTGAATTAATAAATACGATTATTTAACATTTTTGGGGTATATGGGGTCCGTTACTATCTTAAGGACCCAAGCCAACCTTACCTGCTAGCGGTGCACCCTGCTGTCCAACGGACGAGGCTCTGGCGAAGCTGGTTTTCCCTCGTAGGGTTGTGGGGGTCAGACGGCTGGTCGCCCCACGTAAAAGCAACTTCAGTCATATAATAATATGGACAGGAACAAGTCAGATAAGGGTACTCGGTCTAGGGCGTCGCCGCACAACGACGCGCAGGAATATCGGCCTAAACCTGCAAAGAAGTGGGCTAGGGATAATGTGTCAAGTACGGGCACGTCTAAAGAAGTTAGTACCCAAGAGGAAGTTCTGCTTTGCCACCTGGATCATTGGCTCCCTAACCGGACGATGCCAAGAACTCGCGGACGTACTTGCGAAGCGTCGGGTCCATTGGGCCTTCCTTCAGGAGACGCGTTGGAAGGGAAATAAGTCACGTGACATCGGGCAGGGGGTACCGGCTAGTGTACACCGGATCACCAACGGGCAGGGGTGGAGTGGCCATGGTGCTTTCTAAGGACCTTCAGGATGGACTCCTTGAAGTAGACCGATGCAGCGACCGGTTGATGCGAATTAGGGTGCTGATCGAAGGGTCGGTAACGAACCTAATGAGCGCCTATGCTCCTCAAACTGGTTGAAGTGAGTCTAAAAAGGAGGCCTTCTGGGATGAGTTCGAGGACGTATTACGCGCTATTCCGAATTCCAAAGGTGTTATGGTTGGGGGGATCTCAACGGTCACATAGTTTTCTGGAGAGTACGGACGTGTTCACGTTCATTTGGTTATGGCCAACTAAATGCAGAGGGAGTCAGTACAGTCAGCACCTGCGCTGTGTCTGACCTAGCCATCGCAAACACATTCTTTCAAAAGAATCCCCAGCATCTTATAACGTACCGTGGTTGTGCCGACTCAACCCAAATAGATTACCTGCTGGTGCGACGGTGCCACATTGGCAAGGTTACAAACTGTCATCCCAGGCGAAAGCGGCGGTTATACCAAAGAAGAAAGTGATCGAGAAACGCAAACCCCGCACTAAGTGGTGGTTGCTTGATGGTCCTAGGCAGTCGAACTTCATCGCGGAGGTCGAGTATCTCGAGGTCAGTGCTCCACATGAGTCTGCTCAAGAGATCTGGAGTAGGATCCATTCAGCAATCACCGATGCGGGTAAGCGCGTCCATGGCACTCCTCGTGGTGGCCGCACCATAGACAAAGAGACGTGGTGGTGGGATAACGGGGTGCAGGAAGTGACTCGGAAAAAGAAGGATTTATTTAAACAGTGGCAAGAGTCCAACTCTCCGGATGACAGGGAGGCTTATGGAGCGGCAAAGCGCACTTGCAAAAAATCTGTAGCAAAAGCCCGCAGCAAAAGTCTGGCGCCCTTATACGACAAGCTGGAAACTGCGGAGGGGCAAAAGCTTATTTTTAAGCTGGCGCGTGCCCGGGAGAAAGCTACACGGGATATTAGCAAATGTCTCTGTATAAGGGACGCCCTACGATGCCCCCTTTGTTAAGGAGAGATGGTGTACATACTTCGCGGAGCTGTCTAACAAACAGCATCCCCATAACCTTCCTCCCGAACCGCCTCCTAACCTTGGACTTATTTCCCCTATTTCCCCCGACGAAACCCGCATTGCTCTTCGCCACATGAAGAACCGGGAAGCGGTCGGGCTTGACAATGTGCCAATTGACGTGAGGAAGGCGATGGACCCACATGGTGTGGACTTTCTGACGGATCTTTTTAACCGCATCCTGATCACCAAGGAAATGCCGAACCAGTGGCGATTTAGTCTGATTATCCCTGTTTACAAAGGCAAAAATAGCGTACAGGATTGTAGTAGCTACCGCGGTATCAAGATCATGTCCCACACCATGAAGCTCTTCGAGCGCATCATTGACAAACGGCTCCGTAGCGAATGCACTGTCTCTGAGTGTAAATATGGCTTCCGGGCAGTGTTCGTCTTACGGACTCTAGCTGAGGCTTACAGAGAGAGAAGGAGAGCTTTGCATATGGCCTTTTTAGACCTGCAGAAGGACTTTGACTGTATACCTCGGCAGTCCATCTGGTGGGCACTTTGCTACAGGGGCGTTCCCGAGGCCTATATTGACATTATTATTACTTTTATTTTTTTAAATAACAAAAACTGGTAGGTGTTTTAACCAGCTCCCTTACTAAATTACTGAATAACTTGTATTAAGGGTAGTGGTACAAGCCCATACATTCACATTATTTACATAATAATTAAATGCAGGTAGAGCAATTGTTTGTAAAAGCAAAGTTAACATAAGCATTGTTTGTCTATTTTAAAAAAATTTGAATTATTTTATTTCAACAACAATTCATTCATTCTATATTAATGAATATTATTTTCTAAGTGTGACCATTTATTTATTATTTTTGTGTGTATTGACGATGGTGTATGATATGTGGTGAGTTAACTGAAAGTTTTAGGGGTTATTATCTGAAAAAAGCAGACGTTCTGTATCTAAATAATTCTGGGTAAACAGAAAATTTGACACAGACTTTTTAAGAGAGAAGGTTGTAAAAGAGTAAAAGGACATTGTAAAAAATGGCCTATGAATCAACACGCATGAAATATTTACTATAATTACTAGTTATTTTAATAATATACATTACTTATATTTTAATAGAACGGACACTTTTTGATTTCGAAAACATTTTAAAAAGTATTCCCTTTCGTCCTTAGCTTCCGTCATAATCCTCGGTGATAGTTTTATTATTTTTTGGTTCAATTTGAGGTTTTTAATAGGCAAAGGTATTATAGCCCATACAGCCAAGTCTTTGTAACAGCACTTTTTATAGAAGTTTGACACAGACAAGCGCCAGTACTCTCAACACTTGATATACGATAATGATTTTTAGTTACAAACAGTCCGCTATGATGTCGCGGAACCATAATAAGCCTTATCAAAAAATTCGATTGAAAGCGCTGTTTGAAACGAGCAATAATATCGACACTGACAGTTGACAAATTGACAGATGACAACATTTGACATTTGGTTTACTACCAAATGTCAAATGTTGTCATCTGTCACTTGGCGCGTATGTACTATATATGCTATACCCACTTTATAATCACACGAAAATGAAAAAGTAAATCCTTAATAAAACCCTTGCATGTCCTTAAGACTCCCGACTCCTAGAGTTCAATGTCAAGAAGTGCGCATCTGTCGTACTTACATTCAGTAATAAATGCTAAGTTATTGCTATATACCGAATGTTTTTATTGACGAAATTATAACCTCAAAATCCGAAAGTGTTTTGATTTTTTCAGAATTCTCATAAGTGTCCGTTGTTTTAATTTAGGTTTAATCGAATGTATACATTATCTAAAATCCAAAAAGTAAATACACCTCCCTGTTGGATCTTAGGCGACCTATGTATGTACGACGAGCAATGTCCTTTCAATTTCCTATTTAGTTTATTGTACAATTGAGGACCTTGGAAGCAAATAAATATTTTTTTTTTTTTTTTTTTATTTGATCCTTGCGTCTTTTGGTGATTTCAGTGAAAAAACATAACCCTCTATGTTTGTGTTGTAATAGGACTGTACTAAGAATAAAGAGCTGTCTGACAGAGAGCAACCCACAACACTTATATAATTCCTCCGTCGGAAAGAGTATCAGACGAAAAGTACTCACCTTTAACACAGGTCTTTGAGCTCTTTCCAATTTTAATAACATGGTCTTAGGCGCACTGCCACAGGCCGAAACACAATATGACAACTGTGATTGGCAATGGGCGAGGTTGACCCTTTTGTCTATCTGTGCTTCAGCCACGTGTCGAAGAGTCTTAAAAACGAATATTAGTTTTCTTATCCTTGCTGTTAATAGATCTATGTGGGCTGAGAAGCTCAGATTGCCATCAAGAGTTACCCCGAGGTATTTTATTGTGGGTGTACGTGTGAGTTTGGGGCAAGAGCAGGCCGTCGTTTGGACAATTCATTGAGTGAGCTATTAGGGAATATGAATTTGGAGGCTGTGTAGATTGGCGTAAGGTGAAGCAGATAATTTTGTCCGTGTTAAGAGTAAGATGGTTATCATTAAACCATTTTAAAACCTTATTTAGTCCCTTTTGCGCCTTAAGTGAAGTATTTGATGCGGTGCAAAGGGGACTAAATTACCATTATGAATTTAGTAGATTATGAACTTTTGGCAAAATGACAATGACATCGTGTTGGAATGACGAATTTATAAAAATTAGCAGACTAGGGGCCCAGGTCCGGGTCGACGGCGCGCTGTGTTCACAAAAGACGGGGCCCGCTATGGCCAGTGCCTGTTGAAGCTGCGGATTTCATTCGAAAGAGGCACCGTACCCTGAAACGCAAAGGGCACTAGGAGGAACACGAATGGGTTTTAGTCAGTAAGAGTCTGACACTCACTTCTGCTTCACTCAAAGCGGAAGGAGTCATTTGATGATTTCCCATCCTTAAAAAAAAACAAACCTCACTCATTAGTACTTCCGCAGGTATTTGACGGATGACATAAATTATACCTTTGACTGACTTTATGGGAACCATATTATTGTTTACGAATAATTTAGTAGGACCACTCTAATCAGTTTCAACGTAACTCTCTGGAATGTGGACTCACGTGAATTTGTCTGTTTTGGCGAATTTGCGTGAAAAGGTCTGCTTTTGATTACCGTTGAGATTTTTGTATAAGTGTTTGAATTTTGGGTCCTATTGCTGCAGCGTAAGCCGTTAATTCCATTTTTTAAGAAGCGAGACAAAGATACATGCACAAAGTAAAAAAAACAATCGGGTTTCATATGCGTTACCTACCGAAACGTCTCATAGTCAATCCATACTTTTTGGTTTTAGACAATAATCATTGATGATTATGATCAAAAATAAACACTGGTATTCAGTTGAATCCAGTTTGACTGGAAACGGACCCTAATATAGTTGGGAAACGCAGTTGACTGATATTTTTGATTATGATCAAGAATATCAGTTTGAGTTGACTTGCAGAGCCTCAAATTATTGTTGTTGATCGATAACGTTGACCCAGGTAGATAGGCAGGTAGGTGGAAGGGAGGTAAGAGTGCATGGCAGCCATACTTATTGTGTTCATCGACCAATCATCGATTGTAACTGTTGTGGCTATAAATATCGACTGGTCGTTTTGTTTAATTTTTGAAACAAACGCTTCAAACGAAAGTGGATGCTATACCTCAGTTCTTTAAGTACTGTAAATTTTTTAGTCTTTTTTGGTGATATAACTTTTTTACTAGAAACATTTTTGTAAAAAAATATTGTACAATTTGTTTAGTACTAGTAGCGTTACGAATACTACCAAAAAACGTCTGTCACTCTTCTAGGAATCGACGCCAATCACAACAAGCTATTTTTGGCAAATATTTCAACCCCATCAAAAAATATTTTGTACATACAAAACCGACACGTCACAGTAGTGCTTTTAAAATTCCACAATTTTTTTATATTTTTACGAGAAATGTCTACGCCTAGTCGCCAATCCAACACTATTCGATACAATCGGGATATGCAATTATACTTTCAAGCCGGTTAGGTTCCGTAAAATAATAACTAAGCCATCTATATTACTGTGAACCCTCTTGGGTATAATTTTGACCGGTTTGTGTGTATGTATCTATCTCTCATAACTTCTAAACTATAATAATAATTGGACAACTAAGATATCGTTAGAAACGTCTTGATCGTTTGCTGGTATAGGCTGTGAGGTTTCACATTAAATTAAATAAGGCGCACATTAGGGGGACAGTCATGAGCTCCGTAACTAAAACCGGACTACTGAAACATCAACTGAAACTTTTAAAACATGATAATTTATTCATAGTGGTGTTCAGAGGACAAATGTGATCGTATACCACCTACTCTATCAAAAAATACCTTCTAACGTGTAAGCAAT
Source organism: Lacanobia oleracea (assembly GCA_950371165.1). Classification (NCBI taxonomy): domain Eukaryota; kingdom Metazoa; phylum Arthropoda; class Insecta; order Lepidoptera; family Noctuidae; genus Lacanobia; species Lacanobia oleracea. Next base: position 29,795,894 of record OX493387.1, on the reverse strand, counting down.
GATAAGCTTTTCTATTCAAAACATCACTTTAAACAATGTCGAGTGTTACATTCCATACTTTATCATCATCATAATCAGCCGACAGACGTCCACTGCTGGAAATAGGCCTCCCTCAACGACCGGTGTATATACAAGACCAATCAAAATATGAGAAAGTAACTTTGTCGCTGTTTGTTTGTTATCCCAAGAGACTACACCCTTAGGATAATTTTCAAGTTTCACGCAGGCCAAGCTGCTGTCTTAAACTAGTTACTGATGTACCACCATAAATATTTTAGCACAACCATCTATTCATCTGTTGGCATTATAAACGAGTGTTTGGCTCACTGACTCTTATTTATTTGCCAAAGAACCTAGATTCGAGTCAAGTCGATGAATATTTCTTGTTGCCAAGTATCTTCAAATTAAACTGGATAAAACTCGATTGTACTCTGTTTGAATCGCTTTTACTTATTAAATAGTATTATAGAGCTGTTGTGATTAAACGAAGGAGAAGAAAACGGTTTTTCATTTTGATTCATAGGACTATAGGTAAGTATCTACAGGGTATGAAAACGTTAGTTTTATTCTTTAGGCGACAGTGAAATGCACCATCAAAATATTGAGTCCTCGTGGCAGGTTTGATAATTTTTCATTTTTCAAGAGCGTTTCAAATATTACAAAAACAATGTGTATGCTCGAATTCTCAACATATTGTTAGTTCGTTACTTTAATACGAACAGTTTTATATTCCGTAACTGCCTATAAGAAATGTGAAAACATTATTATATTTCTTCGTTAAAATATTTTTGCAGGTCGAAAATGTCAAAAAATTACTTATTTAAAAAACAAGTTTATTTTTGGATATCTGCAGAATTTTTACAGAAATTGTGTATGACCAGATAGATACTTTTACAAAATATAGATGTGTTTCCAAACAAAAAAAAATTGTTTCTTTCTTTTATGTTAAAGAAGTTTCCATTTAACACATCACGTTTCATTTATTTTCTTCAACAGCTTACATTTTCGAACATTGAATAATTTTCAGCCTCGTCCATCTGTTTATTATTATGCTCCATTTCATATTTCGATGAAATATTCTGAATACAATTATTAGGCATACACTTTTGAGTGTTTAAAATAAAGTATTTCCATCGGTATTTTGTTTCTCAACGTGTGTTGTTGCAAAGTCTATCTGCAATTTAAATATTTTTACTATATTTTATATTTCACTCATGTATTATGTAAAACCAAAATCTTCAACCTTATCCAACCTCTTTTACCCGAATGTTCCTCGTGCATGGAAATCAATCTCCCCATCAGAAAACACAATAACCAAATACATTTACATTACCAATATTGTCAACACGTTGATCATCGTAAAATGCTTCCTGAACAAAATCTGTCAGAACAACAAGCGAATGTGAATAAGCTTATCAATCAATTTGCAACGTATTACACATTCCATATGATGGACTGAGAAGAGGTAATGTTCTCCAGCAATCAATTTCCGTGCCGCATGAGATAAAAGCTCCTGTATACAGGATGTCTCCAAATTGAGTGGTAATATTTAATTTTATCGGTGATGTTCTATATCTGCTATGTAGTAGAGAAACGATAGCAAACATAACCAGCTGCAAAAAACTACTAAAAAACCAACTATCACTTTTCAAGCAGTTTGATGCAGTTGGTGGCGTCAAATCCTTGAAAAGTGATTAATAGCATTTTAAAAAAATAAAGATTTTCTCTTATACAGAAAACACCCTGTATATTTTTATGTAAGGTGAGTAATGACATAACTGATTGACGAATGTTTTGTGAAAAACAGGAAGAACGCGAATACTGGGGAGACTCGATTGCCGCTCTAAACAAATGTTTGTATGGCGTAGGTACAGTTTGTTGGTTGTTTGTTTGCACTACGTGCATTTGATAGTTTGTGGTGATTATCTGACTCAAGAAAAACCGGCCGATAGAAAAAAAAAAAATTGTAAAGAGTAACATAATTGTATCCCTGTAAGGTGAGATTTTCACTCTGAAGGAAATAAACAGGAAATAAATCATCAAATATTCATAATTTTGCATGTTTAAGTCCCATGTAACAGAAAATCAAGATTTCTGGCTGCTTCTGAGAAATTCCAGGCCCAATAAAATTAAGCCTTACCTGGGAGTCGAACTCAAGACATCACGCACACTAGAAGCACTTGCGACGACCACACCAACATTTACTCGAGTATAACCAATAGCCAAATAAGTATTCAAAATAAATACGACCTTGACCTGCCCATTTGTCATCCACCATCTGAAAAACACGAAAACTAATCAAAATACATTTTAAACAGTTTCACCAAGTATTCCATCATTCCTCAGCTTGATGTCTATAACCAGGTAGACGTCCCAGAAACTAATCTTGACTCGATTCACCGAAGTTATTTCAAACTGTTACTTGGTAATTTCCATTTACGAGTCGTGTCCCTAATTAAAACGGAGGCTCTGTGGGGATACGGTCGCTAACACTACGAGTAGGGGACCTTGAGGGTTACCTTCGAATCAATTCTAATTATCAGTTCTTGTTAGAAATTTCCTAATTGTAAGGGATGTCGGAAATTAATGCTGTTGTGGGATGAAATGACAGTTCTTTAGTTGTTTGTTTCTGGTTTTTCTGTTGTGAATGTTTTGTTGTTCTGCGTAGTAAAGTTGGGGGTTGTGTTATTTATGATTCGATTATTTAGTTAGAGAATGGGAAATGGTTATTTATTTATTTAATTTCTCAGTAATATCATAGTTAGCTATCTTTTATTTAAAGCTGAATTGAAGTCGGCAACACTGTTCTTGCAAAATATTAATGATCTGCTTAAACCGGTACCTTTGGATATGCAGACGACAGCACTTGCTGAGAAATACGTGTCCGACGCACGAGCTAGTTAGTGGGCCGGGTTAAAATTTCCATTATAGCCCGCTGATTTAAGGGACGCGGGGGGTGGGAGGGGGAGGGGGAGAGGTAGGTTTGCCCCCTGCACCACCCCCACTCCCCGGAGCCCCATGGTTATGGAGATATCCATGGTTAAAGTTTTGAGGTTAGAATAGAATTTGAGTTAGAAAAATAGGTAAAATTGAGTATTGTTTAGCAGGAGGAGGGAGTGGGGAGGTGCCCCCTGTGCCCTAGCACCACTCCCATGTAAAGGCGACGCACTGTTCTTGAGAAAAAATAATTATAGTAACCTAACCTCAAAACGTGTTATAGCCGCTCAACATTGCAGTCACGGGAGGCCCAGTCGATGGAGCCCCGCTTCGCGGGGCTTCTACTTCTGAGTGGTTTATAAAAAAATAACCACGAAGGGGATGGCGGGGTCTGTTCGCTCGCTTCGCTCGCTCACTCGACCCCGCCATCCCCTTCTAACCTAACCTGTCCGAGTCGGGGTGCCCCCAAGTCCAGAGCTCGCTTCGCTCGCTCTTGCGTCCAAGTTCTCCTATTAGCAGTAGTAGTAGTACTCAGTGGAGATTTTATTGGCTTGTGTTTAAACACCGCCCAAAAAAGTACCTATTTTACTACCAAAAAAGTTCTAAACGGTTACCAAAACAGATAAATGGTCACCAAATAATATTCGAGAAGTAGCGCTCGCCGGCCGCTGCCGCGGCACCGCTCGCTTCGCTCGCTCGGCTCGCGCGCGGTTGGTCACAATTCTAACCTAACCTAACCTATTTTATCCAGTTTGTAACCCCAAGCCTACATTTTATGGCAATCACAGTTGAGTTGGATAGAATTTGGTGACCGTTGATCCATTTTGGTGCCTAGGCTTAGAGTCTTAAAAATATTATTTTTGGTGACCGTCTAAATCATACCCGATTTTATTTATGAATTTTTTGTTATTGACAGCTGAGAGATAGCATGGCGTCGCTTCACGTTCCGTTCCACATAGTGTAAAAAAAAAGTCAATGTAATTGCATAATACAACAACAACTATTGTGCACATTTATTATTACACACCATAAGTTTGTGAATATGTAAAAATAAAATTATATTTATGAAAAAAACTTGACATGTAATTTAATAAAAAATACTTCTAACGTCAACGGAACGTAAATGGCCAACTTTGACGTCTACCATGACAATTTATCTAACCTAAAAATTTGCAAATGGCGCACTATTTTCCAATTTTTATTGAAACTTTAATGAATTTTATCTCGTAAATTGTGACTCCCCGAATCTTGAAACTTTGTAAAAAGCTTTCTATTTGTGAGTACTATCTAGAAAAAAAAATACGAACTTCCAAAGTAGCGGGCTATAATGGAAATTTTATCCCCGCAGATCCGGTCTCTCCGGGAGGCTATGGTTGAGCGCTTGAACGTGTTCTTGCAGGCTGTCTCAGAATGGGGCGATGCCAACCTGGTCAAGTTCAATGCTGCTAAGACCCAAGCGTGTCTATTTTCCGCCAAAAGGAGCCAATTCCTCCCAGCTCCATCTTTTCGAGGTACAACCGTGCCGATAACTGACCAACTTGAGCTTCTTGGGGTTACATTAACATCTAATTTCAATTTTGGCCCTTTCATAGAGGCAAAAGCTTAAGTGACTGCAAAAATTTGGAGATCCTAGCAAAGGTAAGGCGGTCAGCTGCTCAAACTCTATCATGCGCAAATTCGATAGTATATGGAGTACAGGACGCCTACCACAAGCTCTTAACGCGATCCATTTTAGGATTTAAACTGAACTTTTCTTCTAATTCGTACCATGACGTCAGAATAACGATACAATTTAGGCCATGCCATCTGACAGCGATTGTCACAGACTGAGTCGTATGTTTTGGTTTCATTCATTCAATTTTGTTCCTGTTTAGTACCATGACGTCTGATAGCAGCTCAACGGAAAAGCTCAACTGTCAAAATAAACGATTCATCAAAAGTTACTTTTTCTGTTACATAACTGAAACGTTCAGTGAATTATTGATGAAAACCAAGTTTTTGTGTAGATTTTTACAAATACCAATGGAAGTATACTTCCTTTATTTATTTATCTTTCAGTTATTAATATTTTTAGATTCCTTTATTAGTACGTAACATAAAAATAACAATAAATAATCACTCTATTTGTTGTAGAATAAATAGATAAATCAAGATAACAAAAAGAAAAATAAAGTAAATAAATATCTTAGTTTGACTAAGAATTATTTTAAACATACTTACTGTATTAACTTAAAATAATATTAAGTTTAATAATCAAAACGCTTATATAAAACATTGAGGATAGACGGTGACCCCCAAACTAGACTTTCGTCTGTATCTTGAGTTCGGTTGCATTGGGGAATGTGCGTTTCCACAAATTCCACCAAGACCGTTCCTTCATCGCACCACAAGACAAACGGCGATGCGCCACCGGTACATGGTGGACGTCCCAACCCCACGGACAAACGTTTTGGGAACACATTCATAGTGCGTACAGCTAAGGAGTGGAATTCTCTGCCGGAGTCTGTGTTTCCTGATAGCTACAACCTGGGAGTCTTTAAATCAAGAATGAATAGGTTATTTCTAGGCAGGCGTGCTACATCTTTGACAACATCTTCGCTTACCAACAGGTAAGATAGTGGTCAAGCGCGTGCCTATCAATAGTAAAAAAAAACTAGTTATGCCACGCTAAAATAACAGGTATAAAGATATCCTGAAGTGAATGAAAGGAGAAATAAATTACAAGCTGCTGTATATTTATATAAAGGGTTATTTGTAAAACACCAGCAAGTTCTTAGGTAGTGGCACGGCGAGCTTTGAGTGGCTTGCCGTCTGATCAGAACCAGGCCCGGGTCGACGGCGCGCTGTGTTTCACGCACGCCTCAAAGAGCTATCAGCACAAAAGACAGAGCCCGCTAGGGCCAGTGCCTGCTGGGGCTGCGAACTTCGTTCGAAAGAGGCACCGTACCCTGGAACGCAAAGGGCACTTGGAGAAACACGGATGGGTTTTAGTCAGTAAGAGTCTGACACTCCCTTCTGCTTTACCCAAAGCAGGAGGAGTCATTTTATGATTTCCTATTACTAAAAAAAGAGATAAACAACTTTTACTTTGAGGCCAACCCTGAAAATTACCTAGAAACCACAATATCTATTTGATAAGCTAAATTAGAGACAGCAAATACGAACCACGTCTATCTACATACCTTCTTCTTACACCTCAACACAGAACCGCAGCATTCAGAGGGAGTTGCAAATATGCCGCCAAGCAGTTTTGGAATGACCTTCCCACCAATAAGAGTTCTGAAAACAAAAAGGCCTTTTTTTAATATATTAAAAACATAATACATGCAAATACAACAAAACACATGGCAATAAAATATAAATTACTCCATCAGACTAAAACCCATTCGTGTTCCTCTAAATGCCCTTTACAGTCCAGGGAAGAGGAAACTTTTTCGAACAGTCTCACAATGACAGTCTGCGACTGCGATTCAAATGTGAGCGTTCCTTAAATTTAGAAGAGAATTATTGCCCGTCTGTTAGAACCATCTTGTTTTTGTTTGTGGTATCCACACAAGGGTCGGTTGTAGTAAAGTTTCGTATTACGATTGTTTACAGGTATTCAAAGCGACTGTTTAGGATAGAATACAACTTGTTGGAGTCGGCAGGTGTGAGGTAGGAAGGGTTGCTCTGTGCATTGTTGTGTATTTGAATGTCGGAAGATTAGGTTTGTGCATGTTTGTACTAAATTAACTAAATACTAACACTTGTTCGCTAAATTCGTGTTAAAGCAATTTCTGAAATGGCTCATGGTGGTGTTCCACAGTGATTGGTCATTTTCTGGACCTACGTCACTGAGCAATAGTGTACTTCCTAACAGTGAAAGTATTTTAAGTTAGGTATTTAGTTAGTTTTAGGTTTTTAGGTTATTAGGGTGGGTTTTACTGCATACTAAGAATTGTTCTTCATTACAGTTCCGAAAATAAGAAACAAAAGTAAATTCAATATTTGACAAACTTAATTATAAATGTACTATCTGACCCGGCAAACGTTGTTTTGCCATTTAAATATTAAAACAGAAAAATTTCATAAGAAATCGGTCAAACTATTTCGGAGTAATTCGATAACAAACACTGATTCAAGATTTTTATACATGAGAAGATTAGGAAAAGATAGGCTGTTGCACGCAACTTCGTTTGCGTATATGTCAAATGGTTTAATGATGTCGCTAGGTAAGATCGCTATGATAAAAAATATCATCATATCAGCCAAAAGATCTCCACTGCTGGATATAGGCCTCCCTCAAGCGTCGCCACAACGACCGGTTCTGCGCTTTTCGCATCCATCGGCTACCCGCGACCTTCATCGGTCCACGTTGTGGGAGGCTTTTCAACGTTGCGTCTTCCGGTACGCGGTCGCTACTCCAGAACTTTCAGCCCCATCGACCTTCTGTTCTGCAAGCAATGTGCTTGCCACTGCCACTGTTTGGTGCCGCTGTAACAACAAATCATAAACATGAAATAACTGCAACTTTAGTTTGGCGATCCTTTGGGCTATGTCGGTTACCTTGGTTCTTTACGAATATCAACATTCCTGATTCGATCACGTGAGGAAATTCCAAGCATTGCCCTTTCCTTTGAGTAACTTTAAGCCTTCTGATGAGGCCAATTGCGAGCGACCAGCAACCATTATGAGATAAGATATACAAACAGTCAACTTCTAGTGTTGCTTGACCCCCTTAGAATGCAAAACATTGGCTGTATTACCTCTTCTATTCAGAACGCCGACCAACCTTAGTAATTTTTCGTAATGAGAAAAATTGTAATGATATTGCTTTTCTATACACGATGTTGTAGAAAGTTGCTAGGATTGTTTGTTAACACGCGATAGAGCTATAAAGTTGAAATAGGATCTATTCAGAAAGAAAAGACTATCCCCAATACGGAGAGAGTACGGTTGAGATTCCGTTATCAGCTCTTAGACTCCCATTCGCTCCGTTGGGCTTAGGTGTCCTGGGCAGGTAAGCCAGCGAAGCTACGCACATAGGTTTTGCTGAACGCCCTCATCGTTCCGAGGATTTTTGAACGTCGGGTAGCAAAGACCTCATTTCCAAAATGAAGTCAGCGACTGATTTGTCGGTATCGAAGCAACTTCTGTACATTGGGCTGTCTATGGTGACTATCGTCATCATCATCATTGCAACCAATTGCCGTCTACTGCTGAATCTAAGCCTCCAAAAAAGTGGCAACCATCTCGGTCTTTTGCAGTCCTCGTTCATCCGCTGCCAGCCACCATTTTTCATCATCGATCAGTGCCTATGTTGAAAAGACATTTTACTTCGGACTTCGGAGGGTATTTCTACTTGGGTTGAGAAGTCGCATGTACAGACTTAACATTGCCATTTTTGACTGCCTGTAATTTTTTGCCAGTGATCATCCTTTATCATAAAGTTCAGTGTATCTCTGGCGTACAAATCAGTGAGAAAGGTAAGAGGAGAAGTGGGTACAGGTCCAGAAGTACCGTCTCGGAAAGTCTTCGCGAGTTCTTCTTTTGCATCAATACCTGGGGATCTAAGTTTCCCATGAACCACTCGAGGGTAAAACCCGCAACGAATAATTTTTGGCCCTGAGCTTTTGCTTCACTGGGAATTGAAGAGTTTTTAGCCATGCCGGCTGAAATCTTATATCAACTACTCTGATAGTTTGTTGGATACGTGTGACTTTGCTTTTTAGAAATTAAATATTTAAATAGAAATCATAAAATTTTATCAGATGATATCTATCATTTTCTTCCTTTGCGTTTTCATGAAAATATTTTCCTCATTTTTCCCAAAATCATTTGTCAATATTATCCGTATTGATGGTCTGCTTGGTCGGTAGGTTCCCCTTTCCAAAAAAAATCTAATACTAATCTAACCAATACTACAACTACAATACAACAACTGCAACAACAACAACAACAAACAACAACAACAACTGATCTAATCTGTTTTGTGCGAGTCCCAAATAAACATTTTTCTTTCTTTCTTTAATAAATTAATTCTGAAGCAACGGAATAACATAAGACATCTTCTAAAATGACCATTTTTTTTTAAGGATGGGAAATCATCAAATGACTCCTCCCGCTTTGGGTTAAGCAGAAGGGAGTGTCAGACTCTTACTGACTAAAACTCATCCGCGTTCCTCCCAGTGCCCTTTGCGTTCCAGGGTACGGTGACTCTTTCGAACAAAGTTCACAGCCCCAGAATGCACCAACGGACCAGGTGTCAACACAAAAGACGGGGCCCGCTAGGGCCACTAGCGGGCCCCGTCTTTTGTGTTGACAGCTCTTTGAGACGCGTGTGAAACACAGCGCGCCATCGATCCGGGTCTGGTTCTGATCAGACGGCAAGCCAACCAAAGCTCGCCGTGCCCGGGGCGTCTTCTTCTGTTGCGGCGGCTGGGGCGTGAGGTTTCCCTCTCTCTCACACTTTCGGCTTCCTCATTTGCTAGCATAACAGCTTCGCTGAAGGAGAATGCTGAAGCAACGGACAACATAGACTATCTTCTAAAATAACCTGACCATCTCTTGATTGTGGTGAAATAATGCGCATTTGAGTGGCCTTCTTATATTATGTCTGCATTTTTCTTTTTCTCCGTCGTTCCTTCAATTCTGAGGAACGCGACCACATACGACGCGTATCCATGCGGTCTTCTGCCGCGTGGACCGCTCTATGCATGATGCCTCTAACAGTCTTCTTTATGGCGTCGGACCATCAAGAAGACCGTTGCATATTTGAACTTTAATGTGTTGATATTACATTGCGCCTATTCTTTAAACAACAAAGTTAAGAAACTGCTTGATGATTCAAGTTGATTTCAAATTTATTTTGAATCATGAAATCAAATACGATTTAAAGTTTTTAGAACACTGTTAGACATCCGATTAATTAATCTTATTCAAATCTTTTCGTGACTCCTCTATCATGGGACTTCGCCAGCTGCTTGCGGATGGTATGACGTGACCCCTTTTTTTTTTTTTTTTTTTTTTTTTTCGCTGGGGAAAAATGCATTACGCATACCCTCCCGTCGGGGGAATGGGAGGGGTATGTGGGACTCCCCGGGCTGACCCGGTATACCCACTAAAATAACCCAGCGGCATTCCCGCGTCGTCCGAGTGGAAGAGAACTGGGAGATCGGCGCAACGACGCAACTTTGAACGGGAATTTACAATGCATTCAAGAACGAGAGCCTCTTGTCAAATATCCTCGGGGGATGGAAAAATATTATTTGTCTTTGTAACAGTTTAACTAATGTACACATATTATGATTTTTTGATAAAACACGTTTCTTTACGGCTGTACTTTGACATAAAGGGTAACTTACTTTACCAAGAGTACTTATGTTTATTATGTAGTTTCCCCTAGGTAGATGGTTTCTGAGAGCGATGGCCAAGTTGTGTTACTAAATAACATGAGACTGTACGAGTTGTTAAACAAAACATTTGAATTGATGCTCTTAATGTTGGTTCTGAATTGAGTATTCTGAGTTAAAGACATATCCTGGGCCTCTGGCAATAAATTTGACAAACAATTAACTTCAACATTAAGTTCAATTTATAAATCTATACTAATACGAGTATTATGAAGCTAGAGTTTGTTTTTTTTTGCTTGAACGCGTTAATCTCAGTAACTACTAGTTAGATTTGAAAAAATATTGCAGTGTTAGATAGCCCATTTGTCGAGGAAGGCTACCACGCTAAGACCAATAAGAGCGGTGCAGTAATGAAAATTGTGACAAAGACAAAGTTGCGTGGGTCAACTAGTCGGTAATAAAAATTTAAGATAACTACTCTATTCTGATTATTTCTCTTCCAAAAAAAATATTACTTTTCACCAAATTTCGTTGCTATTCGTTTCTTGAACCTCTAAATTCACGTCTGGTTATCCACTAAAATTACTAAAACACGGCAGTTAACCCAAAATCACCGGCCTGACCCTTCAAAACTAACCTAACATACTACAAGTCCTGTACCCTAATACCGTGCTCGCCTATACGTATAAGTATCCCTAATTCCGTCACATATACGTGGGCAGGCTCCAACGAATTTAATCAGAACTAATTCACGGGCTAAAGGAAAAGTTTCGCCTTTACTTAGCCGACCAGGCGAAGGTGCGATTGTGTGGAGTTACGACCTTATTCCTCAAAGCCGTGCGTTGTTTTAAATGTGAGAGAAGCTTTGATTAAATGTTTGTATAGGTCATGTTTATTGTACTAAGATAGAGTGGTCTCGGTTTGTGAATGGAACATTTGGGTCTAATAATACGTCTGCGAAAGTAAAAATTACGTTGTTAAGGACAACGTTTTCTTAATTAATTTTGTTAGACGTGTCTGGCTGAATGTAAGACTTATGGAACACTATTGTGCCTCATAGTTTCACTTCTATGCGCTGTTATTACGCGTTTTCTTGGTGTTCCTCCTGACTTATTTCTTTTGACTCATCTGGGGGACGTAAAATGTTAAATTGGCCAAGGCGGGTTTCTGAAAAACGTGACTTTCAAATCTAAAAATATATTTTCAAATCCGAAATTCTCGAAATAAAAACGTTAAATTATGAAAACAAACAAACTTTTCAGCGTTATTAAATATTATAGATATAAACCGGTCAAATACGAGTCGGTCTCGCACACGAAGCTTTAGGTTATACCATAAAACTGTTATTTTCATTATTATTTTTTTGCTATTATTTTTTATTTTATGGATACGTTTAACCACTATCTCACCTGATGGTAAGCAATGATATGGTTGAAGTTGGAGCACATTTGCCTAGCGTCGCACACTCACCGAAATGCAACAAAATAGGAAATTATTTTTTATATATTAACCTGCCAGCATCTGTGTTTCCGAACGCTTACAACCCTAATCTCTTCAAAGTTAGAGTGAACAGGCTCCTTCTGGGTAAGCTCGCTCCAACACTTTTTCTCTGTCATCTCTGGCCTAGATTAGAGTCAAGAGCAAACCCATCACAGATAAAAAAAATACAGCCCGCTGACTGACCTTCGATGCTTCGAACTACTTCGAACCCTAAAACTGAGGCAAACATCATGGTAACGAGGCTAAGACAATAAAATTAGACTTCCATTACAAAATGAACTATAAATCCACCTGAAACACCTAACAGAAAGAGGTAGGTACCCACTTCAGGCCAGTCTTAAACCCCACAGCCTTTGAAAAATTACATGTACTTAGGAAACCGTTCCTATTTTAGTGAGTTGTTCGTACAGCCCGTTTGTAAAGCCAGGATTAGAGATTAACTAATGTTCCCAGATGTAATGTGAATGACGAAGCACTGCGTCAGTAATAATGAAATTGTTTGCTTAGCTAAGACTGGCTACGTTTGAGGATGTGGGTGGAGAAAAATGGTTCATTAATGTTTTGTGGTTTACAGTTTACGTTTTGGAATAGATTTTGCAAAGAATTGATTAGAACGTGTAAGTTTATGAAAGGAGTGTATTAGTTATGTAAAATACAACAAACCATTTCTCATAAAAATCGGTGGCTGAGGGTGATAGGTTGTTTCAAAATAAACCACCATTGCCTAACCTTTTGAGAAAAACATAGGTAACGCCTTGTAACAAAACCACTCATGCCAAAACGTAGAAATAAATAATTAAAAAAAAAATCACAAAGAAAAGACATTCATCATTCAAAATAACAACAACAACACAACATAGAATCGATCATGAAATCCGTCCCTCGCGGTCGTCTTGATCAATAACGACTTGTCCATTATTTCCTACCTTTGCTTTCGTTTTGTCCTCAAACGTCCCGATGTCCCAACGGCACAAAATGGCTCGACTGGGACGCTTCCGTCATAAACTCATAACTGTATCGATAAGTTCCGTTTCGCGGGACTATTGGCAGCTGACGTTTTATTAACCGACTTCTTCAATAAGGAGGAGGTTCTATGTTAGGCTGTATGTACCTTTTTTATTGATTTATGTTCACCGATTTCTCCGCCAATTCTGACCGATTTAAAAAAATATTTTTTTATTCGAAAGCCTAATATACTCCTGAAGTGGTCCCATTTTCACCAAGTCGGAATCTGATGACGGGATCCCATGAAAATCGAGGGAAACCCTTAAATTTTGTAAGCACACTAGTTGATCCGCGTAACTTCGTTTGCGTCACAATTTTCTTTACTGCTTCGCTCTTTTTGGTCTTAGCGTGAAGATATATAACCTGTAGCCTTTTTCAATAAATGGACTATCTAACACTGAAAGAATTTTTCAAATCGGACCAGTAGTTCCTGAGATTAGCCCGTTCAAGTAAACAAGCAAACAAACTCTTCAGCTTTATACGAGTCTATATTAGTTGCTGTTTTCCATAAACATTCTAACGCAATTCAGATATTTGTGCCTGGTAATCATCATCTTATGTTGCTGAGCTGATGATTGAAGGTATAAGTCAGGATCTGATGATTTGGATGATTCTTTTTTGCTTGAAAGAGTTTTTTCTCGGACTGGTACCATTTCAATTTGGTGAAGATCTGATAAAGAACTTTGGATGTAGGCAACGGAACTCTTCAATAAATGATAGCAAATGGATCGGGATTTCTGTAATCGCATGACTGTTGATTGTTAACACCAGTTCATAACATAATATTACACCGTCGGTGTTTTTGTTTATTTAGTTTTTGAACACCGACTTCCGAAATTAAAGTTATTTTTTACTTTGTAGTGTTTTGTTTTTGGAAGTCGGTTTTATTTTTTTTGCGGTATTCTGTCGAGGTTATAATAAATAAATGTTCTTGGGGTATATTTTTGATATAAATTGAAAATAAAATTTTGTGAGTGATTTGTTAAAGGGTTGTGATAATGTTGTAGTTTTGCCTTTGTTTTTTGTTCTGTTGCAGATATGAGGTCAATATTTTTTAAATTAATAATTACTTACTGTAAGCAATGATTCTTGTGGTCATCAAAAGCGTGATTGGCTGGATGTAACGTGTTCACCCTTGACTTAATTTTGTGTTAATTTCAGAAAAAAACGTTTTATATTTGGTATCAAGAACTTATCTAAAGAAGTAATGTATTTTGGTTTTGATTTACCCAAGTATGTTTTCTGACTAGTTTCTTACAGAACAGGAATCTTTAACGATTATATTATAGTGTACTGGTAAATCAGTGTCCGCCGAGTCTGGCTAATGGTTACAAGCTACCGTTCAACTCTAGAACTAGCCAGAGTAACTCCGAGGAAGTCTACGTTATGTAAGATATTGAGAGCTATAGTAAACGATTTAAACGTTGAGTTATGATAGTGAGGCCACTTAACAATTTTATAAGCCGACGGCATTTCTCAATAGTTACATTAAGATTAAAGAAGTAGGTTACCATATTTTAGACGTTTTACTAACGAGATGACATTTTTGCGTAAAAGAACAACAGACAATATTCATCCACACAAACTTTCGTGTTTATAATAACTCGTAAGATTTAAAACGGACCGACAAAATACCAATTCCACTCATTAGACAAACACAGTCATTACCAATTGGTAATGACTGTGTTTATAACTATATATTATATAATTTATCTAGTACGTAATGAAAATATTTTACATAATTCTGTCTCCATTACCCTTGAATGATAAACAGAATTAGTCGTTCTATTTCTATAAACATTTTATATTTCATTCGTTTAGCACTAATTGTTTACAGTGACTTGTTACTCTTATAAAACAAAACACCCACCAAGTTTAAGAAATAACTTGCCACGAATGTATCATAAATGAGTACTGCGAGTTGTCACTTTCAATGTTTTTGAGATGTTTGAATTAAATCCTTTATTTTTTCGTTGAAGGACCATTTTGGGCCACTGTAAAGGCATTAAATTATAGCTTAAGTTGTTAAGCTACCATTTTTGTTTTTATTTGTAGGTACAAATAAAAACGTTGTTTAATTTAAAAAAACATAAATTTAAGAGTTTGTTTGTATAATAATTATAAGCAAAAAAAAACACTGTAATTAGCTACCTGATTGTTAAAAAGACGAGTTAAGAATATCATTGTTACGGTTTAAACTAAATGTAATAACTTTTCATAACCAATAACACAGTGCCATTCCTGTGTTTAAACATTATTGTATTGTTTCAGATTTGCCGCGGTTCGTGGGTCCAGGATCTAACGTCACCGTGGCAGTCGGCAGAGATGCTACTCTTACCTGTAGAGTTGATAATTTACAGACGTTCAAGGTCAGTCCAATGTCATTTATTATTAAGTATAGCTGTTTAAATTATTCTTGTATATTAGCTTTAGTATTTGTTCCAATTAAAATAATCGTTGATAATGGTTTAAATTAACGGCGTTCGACTGGAAATGTTTTTATACGAGTTGTTCTGAGAAAAAGGCGTGGGACAATTTTATCCGATTAACATTAAAAAAGAGAGGCCGGAAGCCGCAAGCTAAACAATGACTCATCTATAAATAGCCACATAAACAAACCACAATTTGCCCGATACCGAAAAAATAGTTGCACATTCTCCCATTAGTTTCTCGCTCGCTCAACCCTTTATGGTCCATCTGGTCTGGGAGATAGGCCGCTGTGCGCAACGAAGCTTAGACAAGTGTTCCGCGTTCCAGCCGGTGGGGCCCGTTAATACACGCAGGGCTCATGTGCTCTGGAAATGGAATTTAGCTCTTCTAAGTTTTCATGCCTATTTCTGTGTCTATAGTTGAGGAATGCGAGTTGCTAAGGCTGAGTGAACTGAGTGTTAAACTATTTGATTTGAAAGCCATTTTACTTGAAAACAGTCTGGAGTTTTTCTATTTATAAACGGCGTTGAGGGAATTTAAGTGGGCTGAATGTTTTAAAGTACTTACCAAGGCCATAATTAAAACGCTTGTGGTCTTGTATAATGTTGTAATATTTTTCTACAGTGAAACCAAATTTTCTTTTTGTGTGTGTCTTAGCTCAGAAAATTTGAGCGATTTAAGACAGTAATGTTGTTCCAACGAATTGTTTTAATTATTTTTCTCCAGGATTCCTTAACCAGGGGCGGTCTGTATGAATAAGTCACATTACTGAATCAGTGAAAGGCCGGAAGCCTCCACAATTAGTGCGACAAGGCTCTTCGTTATCTTAATTACTCCTCGTGTTTTTCCAGCTTCATAATGTTGGGTGACTTATCTCTTCTAGAGATGGAAAATTCTATGAAGCTGAGATACTGATGGTGATTCATAAGTTAATGTTCAGGGTTAGAAGCAAATTGCGTAGATACTAGCTTTTCATAACGAAAAATTTCCATTATAAACGTTTGAAAAGAAAGTTTTTCTTCAAACTTTAATAATATAAGTAAATAAATTTTTCGTTTATTTTTAATAACCTTGCTTAGCCACAGACACGGGAGATGGCAATCTCCCGACTCTGTGCAAGTTTGATCAAGATAGAAATAGTGAAAATATGAAAATAACGTTAAAACTGACGGCGCCATTACGTGGCGTCGCCACAGACGCGGGGTATTAAGCGGCGTCGCAGTTGACCGGATGAATCTGGTCGATTACGTGTAGGCATGTATTTGTTATCAATTAAACTCATATTTCTGACAATATTAATCAAAACAGATGCAATAGAAACGTTGTTTATTAACATAGTATTGTTATTAACGATAGTTTTATAAGCATTGGTCGTATTTACTATTCGTTATACGTCAAACAAAACGGTCTCTACCGATCACTTGGCGCGTAAAATGGACGAGGATGTTCGTTGAAATTAGTATTTCTTCGGGTATTCATGCCAAATACACAATCAAGCTATTAAAACAGTTCAATACTTACCGTTCCATGATTTTTCACTGCATTTCTGTTTAAACAACACTATATTTATTAGTAATCCACGGACAAAGCGCAGGCACATATCAGCTGTAGGTATGACGCGCGGAATGGTACTGGTTTGACGATTTACATAAGACGATTGTTATGCGTCAGATACTGTCTGAGCGACAGAATGTGATCTTTATCTTTTTCACGAGATGTTGGACAAGTAAGAGCTAGATAGGCATAGTTTTCACACGAAAATAACGGTCAGAACAGAAGCGCGGCAAGATCTATCCTCTAAGGATAAACGACGTTTTACGGGACTATCTTCTAAAGATATTTGACGCCTGAGTGGAGATGTGATGAAGAACTTTGGAGATAGGCAACGGAACTGCTCAACAAATGTTAGCAAATGTACCGAGATAACTGAAATTGTGGAGAATTACCACAAAATTGTAAAAAAAAAACTTTTATTTCAGCAATTTCTACTGTGTGGTCGTAAAACCACAAAAAAGTAAAGTGAAAGAAAGACTTAGAACTAAAACACTTAACAGAAGTTTTTCTTTTGATATTTTTTTTTTAATTTGCCATGGGTTTGCTCTTGACTTTAGTTCTGATCGGAGATGACAGAGTCAAAGTCTACAATGGAGCAAGCTTACCCAGAAAGAACCTGTTCACCCAAAATTTGAAGAGATTAGGGTTGTAAGCGTTTTGAAAACACAGC
The DNA here is from genome assembly GCA_950371165.1 of Lacanobia oleracea. Classification (NCBI taxonomy): domain Eukaryota; kingdom Metazoa; phylum Arthropoda; class Insecta; order Lepidoptera; family Noctuidae; genus Lacanobia; species Lacanobia oleracea. The sequence continues at coordinate 29,778,467 of OX493387.1, read as the reverse complement.
CGCAGGCAATTTCAAAGGTTACATTCCAAGTTTCGCCCACAGCCGGGGCTATTTGCCAGCATTACATGTTATCTCTTTATCTAGGTGGCGTGGCTCCGAGTAGACACGCAGACCATCCTGACGATAGCCGGCCACGTGATCACAAAGAACCACCGCGTCAGCGTCAGCCACGGTGACGGCGCCTGGAGCCTGACGCTCAAGGAGATCGGCCCGTCTGACGGCGGCCGATACATGTGCCAGGTCAACACCGAACCGATGATGAGTCAGACGCATCTACTGCAGGTTGTAGGTACGCATTTAATAAAATTGTATGTACGAGTATAAATTTTCATTAATTTTGGACATAGTTTTATTTCTATATCTGCTATTTCACATCTTTTTACGTGATCTCTCTGTGATGTACTTTAAAAAAATGTTTTCTAAACATTTCATGTTCAAAAATACAGCGAGAAACCACTGTTTCAGTCATTGAAATCTACGATTACCTTCAATTTCTTATTATTCTTTATAATATAAACTCGACTCATTTTATCTAGATTGACCATCGTCAAATACCTTAGACGGATTATGAAATCGTCGAACGTCTGAGGTATTTGACGATAGCTTAGAGGAGCAGTCTCGACAGACTATTAAAATATTTAGTAACTAACCTCCAAGTTTATCTCTCCCCAACAGATCAATTAGGTAATAAATATTAATTGCTGAATGCTTCATTAGTTAGAATAGCTAAGTGGCTCCAGAATAATGATATATTATTATTCGGGAAACAGGATCTATTTTCCTCAATACAATATTAATTTGGGCGGAGTAGAAAAAAGAACAGTTTATCGTGTATAGAATCTCAATCACTGGGCTGATATTTTTCCTTTCGTAAAAGGTTTAGGTAAACAGAGCATTTTCTGCTACTGTCCCCGTAGCAAGAACTGCCAATTTAAGGAAAAATGTAGAAAATGCGAGTATTTGACTGAATATTTTTATTGTTTTGTTTTCAAAAGTTATATAAAAGCAATAAAAAAAGGTTTAGAAATTTCAAAAAATATGGAGTTGTGGGTTTTTTTTTTAATCTATGATAAACAAATACAAATAGTATTTGTTTTTGTTTATCACACTAATCCGTGGCCGTTTCTCGAGCCATGCCATGCCATAATGAATTTGAGCCATATGTGTGCGGGTACTATTTAAATCTTTCTTTTTTTGTTTGTAACGTCTTTTGAATAGGTTTATATTCATTAATTGAAATTAATAAATAGTGAAATACCCTATTTTATTATGTTGATTTGCTGTTTTTGTTCTTCAGTTCCCCCAGACATTGATGATGACGCAAGCAGCGGCGAGGTGCTTGTCAAAGAAGGCGACAACGCGGCGCTGAGGTGCGTCGCCTCGGGAACACCTCCGCCCATCATAGCCTGGAGGAGAGAAGACTCCAGACACTTTAGGATTGACAACCAGACATTGGGTAAGTTTTTTTAAAGAACACTAATTTTCTGTGCATTCGCCAAGAGCTTTTTAAGTTCTATAAGTAAAAAAAATGTTTTATTTATCCTTCTAACTGGTAAGTAAAATGTGTATTTTACAACAACTTCTGACCATAAAAATAATTAGGGAACGGCAATTCCAAAGAATGACAATGGTTCAGTTTTTAGACAATACGGTACAATACAAACCAATACGCATGCTTAAACTGAGCAGCAAAAGCAAATTTTGCAGATTGCGTTAATTCCGTTCAAACAACACGTACTGAAAGCAAAAATAAACTATCTCTATTATTCACTCTACCGCACAGAGGACCGCAAACATTATAAAACGACAGTGTGCAAAAACTGTCGCAGTATGCACACAGGCAGCCAGCAGCCAGTCAGCGCCAGAACTAACTGTGTAACACAAAGGGAAACTTTGTCTCCGCGGCTATAAATAGAATATAAGCTCTCTTATTTGCATTGCATTCTCAAACGAAATTGTTATACAAGTGTGCTTGGTATCGCTGAGCCTTTGGTAACAGCAACTTAACTAAGTTCTAAATAAATTCCTAACTCATTATTGTCTCAAGTTGAACTTGTGCCGGTAAGTAGCCGGTGACTTTCTTGTGTAAAGTATCAAGTGCTAGAATTTCCAAATTTGTCCGTTAATAATCTGTGTACAAACAATAAGTTGCCTTTGAGTCTAAAATACACAGCAAAAAGAGCAAACGTTCCATTTTTCAATAGACTTTGTGAAAAAGGGACTGTTCATATCTGAAGCAATGACCAAATAAAGAGAGCGGACGAGCAGGAAATGTATCAAACGTGGCTTTTATAATTAATACGGATATCTTCAAGAGGAAATTACGATCCCAAATAAAACAGACAATGTTCCCTATCAGCAGATCAGCGATCAAATCGTGAGGGTTGGAGGAGGACGTAGTAACAACAAGCTTACGGCGCATTGGTAGCGGTGCCCTCGTTAGAAAACATACAAAAATTACGAGCTCACTTCAAGGAAGCTGTTACCGAAACCGAATATTTCTCCTTTATTTACAATTTTTCAAAGAAACAGGTCTTATAAAGTCTTACACCTTTTTATTTGACAATTGAATTGATAGAATCAAATTCTTTACTCAATCAATTAAAAGTAATTGTAAAAATCTTTGTAAATAAAACTGATTGCTGCCGCGTACTTAAATAAAGGTACTTAAAATAACTTTTAAGCCGTTAAGTGCCCCTTCAAGAAAAATATTTTGAAAGAAACCGGGTTTTATGGAAGTTAAAAACTAGTCAACGGTTTGATCAGGCCATTAATCTTTTCTATGTGTCCCACGATGTCAAAATTTTAACATACATACATTATAATTTTTACAGATTTTTTATTCTAAAACTGCGTGTAAAATGCCTAGGATTTAATCTGATCTCCAATATGTTCTAATCAATCGTCTGAATGATTCAGAATAATCAGGAATTATATCCTTATACTTAAAACAAACTCTCGCCCACAGTATCAAAATGGAGCGGTCCCTGGCTGAATTTGAGCGGCATGGAACGCGTCCTGTCAGGCGCCTACCTCTGCATAGCCAGCAACGGCGTTCCTCCGTCAGTCAGCAAGAGAATCCAGATTAATGTGATATGTGAGTCGACAGCTTAATTAATTACCTCATTCGCAACAGATACAATTAAGAGTGTCCTGGTACTGTCAGTTTGAAGCCTGTAAGATAAGCTTCATCATGTGATGGATCAATTTGGGTTAAGAAAGTTTTTTTATTAGGTAGTAAGGATGTGGTTTATTATGCGTGCAAAGGGTTCCGAATCATTTTCATTTTTTAGGAAATCTTAGGTATAGAACAATAATCTGCATTTTTTTCAAAATTTTAGACAGTAGTTTCGGAGATAAGCGGGGAATGGTAATTTTTCGTCTAATTTTCTGAATAACTTAAAAATTTTGTATTTTGAAATTATGAATAAAATACAATAAAACTCTCACAGTACGTTCAACAGAATCAGTCTAGTAGATCTGGAGAAAACTGGTTGTGACAGACGGACAGACAGACACACCCGAGTGATCCTATAGGGGTTCCGTTATTTCCGTTATTTACAGAAGTTTGGAACCCTAAAACATATTTTTGAATGCTTATCTAATTATTATGTCAGTAATTAACAAAAATACAACCGACTTCCAGAAACAAAACTCTACAAATTACAATAAACTTCAGAAGAAACAAAAGAACTTTAATTTCGGAAGTCAGTGTCAAAAAACTAAAAAATAACCAAAAACACCGACTTCCGGATTTAAAGTTCTTTTTTCGAAGTCGGTTGTATTTTTTGTAATAAAGATTTTTATTTAACACTTTTTAGTGGTACCTACATACCCATTAACAGCTTACCGAAGTGAGTTTATGGTAAGAAGTTTTACGAGGAACGGCTGCCTACCAGACCTCCACAACCCATTAACTGGGTAACACGGTACATCTTGGCAAGACTGCAGTCAGATTTTCTGGCTTCTGACAATCCGTTACGACTTCCAAAGATCTACAAATAAGAGCCGGAAACAACGGCTTAACGTGCTTTCCGAGGCACGGAGGAAACTCAGTATGTTGAGATAGTCATCCATCCACAGACCAACTTTGGCAAGCATATATGTATTACTGGTGTAAACAATAAAAAGACATGCCATTTCAGTAATTCCGATCCATTTACTATCATTTGTTAAAGGGTTCCGTTGCTTTCCTCCGAAGTTCTTCGTCAGATCTTCACCAAATTGAAATGGAACCAGTCCAGGAAAATATTTTTTAATCAAAAACGGAATCATCCAAATCAGCTGACAATTGGAGAAAATATCGTTGAATAAACATTTTTCATGTCATCTTATCATCAGATCCTGATGATGAGATCCCATCATCAGGATCAGGATTGTTTTGACTTCGTTTAAAAAACAACACCTTCACTGAAACAAAATAAATATTAACTGAGTAAAACTAAAAATAAATCTAAATCATGGCGTCTATACACTGGGGTGCACTGTCACACTGTATGGCCATAAGTTGACTTCTTCCTTAACCTCTGTTCAAGATATAAACCAGCCTTGGGTCGCACAAAGTGTCAACTAGACATCTGAATAGATCTATATGGTCAGGAAGTGATTGAATTTAAATTGAGAACTAAGTGGTTTGGCATCCTTTTAAGTTTATATTGTGTCACGGAAGTCATATCTTGATTTAAGTTACAAATATTTGACTATTTATTTTAACAACGGCAGCATTATAAGATTTTTTTTCTAAAACAGAAGATTAACTTTGAAGTCACGATCACTAGCCAGAATACTATTAAGAAGATTTTTTTAGGGAATCTAACGCAAAAATGATATCACTGATCAAAGCTTCGAGAAAGCTAAAAAGGAACCAGCTTAAGATTACAAATTACTTTAATAATTCTAAAAATCTGGATCAAGTCTCACGAAAAAACAAAGTTCAGACAGTCTTCTAAGATTAAACACTTTTTTGTTACATGAATACCTCGATGGAATAATGTACTTTGATCTAAGTGCCAGTTTTCCATTTAAGTTGGTCGTGTGTTACAACTTTGCTGGTTATTTTCTGAAATATATTATTCGCGCATTAGCGGTTCGAGGTTCACTAATAACGAAAAACTTTTAGAAATGTGAAGTGAGTTTCCCGAAGAAATTGAATTTGGAATAAAGGAATTCATGGTTATTATTCACTTTAATTACTGAAAATGCTTTGAAAAATATAGATTTAGCTTCCGGACCAAAATATAAATAAATTTCCACTCTCAAATAGTAAATAATTTCTTTTCAAAATGTATTTCCGCTAAGGTTCAATAAATACATGTAATAACCTAAGATCAAAATTTATTACTTTAGGAATGAATGCTTTGAAGCCCTAAATGTTCTTTTGTATTTTTGGACGCTCTTTTTACAATTTTGAATATAAAAATAAATTTAAATTAAATTTATTGAAATAATAAGTTCACAAAAAGTGTGCATATGGTTCAGTAGTAGGTATGTATTAGTCTAGTGGTAGGCTTATAGTAGAATTATAATAATTTAAAAATAAACTATGTTATAACAAAAAATTATGAGGTTACAGTCATAAACAGAACTCTAAAGGTAATGTAGTGCATCACCTAATCTAGGTTTACATAAACCTGTGCTTCAGGCCATCTCTATGAAAGTATACAGGATTATTTGTAAAACACTTTTGGCTAAATATTGCATTTTGTATGAAACAGCTGATATTATTTCGAGATTTTGGAGTTTTCCCAAAGTAAAAGTTGATTATAATTATGTGTACTTACACTGCCAAAGAGGTTGCTGGTGTTTTACAAATAACCCTGTTTATTAAATAGGTCAGTCCGTGAATTAAATTAACATAAATATGTTTAATATCTAAGCTATACAGTATTTTACGTGACCTTATTATAAACTAGGCTTATGGGAAATATTATATCTATAACTAAAATTATCATAAAATGATAGATATTTAGGATTAGCTTAGAGTTATTATAGTTTAGTTAGCTAGTATTAAAATATGATTTTGGATTGATTCATAAGCAAAGATTAAACGAATTGGTTGACTTAAGAAACGATGGATGGATTGTGTGGACGTGGAGATGCTTAGAAAGAGGATGACTGCTCAGATACTGACTATGCTGTGGTTTGGATAGTTTAAAAAAGATAATTCTCTTCAAAAATTGCAAACAATGCAACTATGGTAATCCTGGTAATGTGGGTGTTGACATCTGCAATACCGCTCTATGATAAAAATGAATTATCTATTGACAACATTTTATAGTTTAATGCCTCTCTAGATGTCCTTAGTACTTCAGTAGGCACTTTCGAAGACATAGGTCTCAGTTCACTGTGTCTCTTAATTTATTTAATCTAATTTTGGATTATCATTTAATGTAGGTATGTCTTCCTGTAACTTATTTGTGTGGTTTGTAATGTTAATCATCATCATCTGCCTAGCCTGTTCCCAAATACATTGGGGTCGGCTTCCAGTCAAACCGGATTCAGCTGCATACCAGTGTTTTACGTGGAGCGGCTGCCTACCAGACTTCCACAACCCATTAACTGGGCAACACGGTACTTCATGGCAAGACTGGAGTCAGATTTACTGGCTTCTGACAATCCGTAACGACTGCCAAAGATCTACAAATGACAGCCGGGACCAACGGCTTAACGTGCTTTCCGAGGCACGGAGGAAACTCGTTATGTTAAGATGGTCACCCATCCACAGACCAACCTTGGCAAGCGTTGCTTACCTTAAAGATCGACCCGTGCGGCTGTTATTATTTAGCCATGAGCTCCTCTTGTATGTGGTTTGTAATGTTAATACAAGTTGTTAATAAATTTAAAAGCAAAGTAAAATAAATGTTTTCTTTCGTTCCAACAGTTTCCCCGTCAGTGTGGACCGGGAGGGTCGCAATACGGGCGCCGTCAGGAGGCTCCGTCACTCTGCAGTGCACCGCTGAGGCGTACCCACTGCCTCACGTGCACTGGACGCTTAATGGAGAACAGAGACTTGTTAATGGTAAGCTAATTATAGTAATCTAGTTAGCTAACTTAGTATATAGTACAACTTTATATTATTTTTGTAAACGAACCTGTAAAGTTAGTTTTTAAGGAAGAAAAAAGAGTTAATTTAAATAATTTATTAAATAGTGATCACTTATATAGTAGAAGGCCTCTCATAAGGTGGACCAGTGATTGTGAAGGCCTTAGGAATCTACTGGATGCGAGACTCAGAGGAGCGTGAACGTCTTTTGGTTGAAACAATAATGATGATGATGCTCGAGTATAAAACATCAAACCATTTGATAATGAGAAAGCTGTAAGTCAAAGGGCTAGAAGAAAATGATCATTTGAAAAAGGAAAATGAAACCGGATTAAAAAATATGATTAAGTACCTATATTTTACTAAACAATTAAGAAACTGCTACTAGAATTCGCAACAACTATAAATTAAACGTTGTTCCACAAAGATGTTGCAAAATGCTAGACTTAAAAGGCATCATCATCTGCCTAGTCTTTACCCAAACATATTGGTGTCGGCTTCCAGTCAAGTCGGATTTAGCTGAATACCAGTAATTGACGAGGAGCGGTTGCCTACCAGACCCATCAACTGTGTAATACGGTACTTCATGAGTCTTGCCATGAAGTACCGTGGAGTCAGATTTACTGGCTTCTGACTATTCGTAACGACTGCCAAAGATCTACAAATAAGAGCCGGAACCAACGGCTTAACGTGCTTTCCGTGAGTAACCATGGCAAGCGTTACTTAACCTTGAAGATCGATCCTAGCAGCTGTTGTTATCTAGCCACGAACTCCCCAAAATCAAAATTTGTAGAATCACTATTTCTGAATTTTTAAAATGCTAGACTTAAAAGTAATTCTAAATAAAATACCTCTTTTATGTCACATGAGAAAATACGCGAACGTTTTCCTACGCCGAGGTGAAACTTTCTTATCACACAATTATATACAGTTAAATAAATTGCAAGTTGAAACTGTTAGAAAATGAAAGAAAGAAAACGAAAGAGGAACATTAAAAACACAACAAACTAACTTTTTATATAATTACAGTCTTTTGTTCTCATTCAAGCTGCAATCACTTAAGTTTGTACTAAAGGATACGTATTTCAAATTAGACCGTAAAGGCGCCACGACTGGATATTAAGTTTTTTAGGCTATTCGTTTTAATATAACGGCGAGACAAAAAAAAATCTGTTTAGGTGTGTGTACGTGTAGACGTTAAAATACATGTAAACAGTGTTGACAAAATAATCATTTAGGAGGAACTCCATAAGTCATTCAGGACTTCTCCTACATAATGTTTTAGGCGATTTGTTTGTTTTGCTTTCACATTAAATCGTTGAAACGGTTTTGATGAATTTTGGTACAGAGATAGATAGGACCCTGTAGCCTTTTAAAGTATACATTTTCTGGAATTGAATGATCCTAAAATAGAGTTGATTGCAAATCCTATCGTCAACCACCCTTATATTTTACTATGTCACAATATTTTTTTAAAGAAACATTTACATAGCACACAAAAGTAATAGAAATCTAGGCCGCCGAGATGACAAAAAGAATTTTGGTAAAGAACCTAACAAAAATGAGTAGACTCAAAGTGAAATAGATTGCCTCACCAGTCATACTAAAAGCAACATTCAATTACAGCTTATGCAACTTCAAAGAAGTCACAAAGGAGCCATTTTATCTTTATATTGTAGTGTTTCAAGCTAACAAATAAAACAGTCTCCAAAGATGATAAAATTTAGTCTCCTAAGTAATCAAGTCTACACAAAACATTGATTAAAAAGTTTTAAATTACAATAATTTAAGATTCCAGTTTATAATACTCTTTGATGTATCAGTTAATGAGCACTTCAGAGTTATGAAAGTTCGAAGCATCTCAAGAATTATGACAGATAGAATTATTTTTGCGATAAAAATGCTTAATGTTCAGAAGTTTATGTGAAGCCGTAGAAAAGTGAATTGATATTAAAGAAGTTGTAGCCAGTTTTATTTTAATTGAAGCTTTAGGCCTGGACAGCTTTTAACACTATACAAAGCGCAAGTCCGATCCTGCATGGAGTATTGTAGCCACCTTTGGGATGGCTCAGCTAAGTATCAGCTTGCCGCGCTTGACTCGGTGGAACGCAGAGCTAAGAGGCTCATCGGCGACGTAAAACTGGTGGATGCCAAGCTACATAGCTTGGCTCATCGCCGTAAGGTTGCCTGCTTGTCGGTCTTCTACAGATTGTACTTCGGTGAGTGTGCCCAAGAACTCCACGACCTCATCCCACCGGCCCCCTTCTACCATCGGACATCCAGACGCACTGCATCTTACCATCCCTACCTTGTGGCTATTCCACCAATTCGCACTAAGCGTTTTCAAACGTCTTTTATAATGCGCACAGCAAAGGAGTGGAACTCTCTGCCAGCGTCTGTGTTTCCGAAAGCTTACAACCCTAATCTCTTCAAAGTTAGAGTGAACAGGCTCCTTCTGGGTAGGCTCGCTCCATTGTAGACTTTGTCTCTGTCATCTGTGACATAGACTAGAGTCAAGAGCAAACCCATTACAAAAAAAAAAAAAAAAGAAGCCTTTATAATAAGCGAATTATTCTTACTGGAAGAAAAAATAATTATGAGTGATTAAACGGAACCGCTTGAAATAATAATACTGAGTCTGAAAATATAACGTTAATAAGTTTGAATTTGCTGTTTTTATACCCTAGCTAATTTTTGGAATCAAATTAAATAATTCAACTATATTTGGCTATTTGTATTTAGATGTATATTTAAAATATTTAAATAAAAGTTATTTGATAATGGATCGGGAACCGCAAAGCGAGTAGTTAAAAATAAAATCAAAATCACTAGACAACCACAGAATACTAACAATAGCTAAACTTTGCCGCAGACTATAAATAATTTTAAGTCTATTCTCAATTATTTTATCACTGGAAATAATCATTTTTTCACTGGTATTCTATTTCAGTGGAATTATCTGTGGTCTTTATAATTGAATTTGCTTTTGTAGTGTAATTTAATAACACACGACGCTTTTATGTTATTATTTCAAGGTTAAAATCTGGACGCCCCGTATATTTTTGTTAGGAACACCTATTTAAACGATATTCTCGCGAAACGCGATAAGGCCGCCGATTGTATATAGTATTGTTTTAGTTTAAGGTATTCTTTGTTTTTTTCTTTTTTGGTATACAATAAAGCAATTATATAAATAAATTCTTCCAGTATTATATTTGAACAAAAAAAAACAGAGGATATTATTTTGTAACTAAATACAAAATGTCTCACAAAATCTAACCATTTACATTTAACTTTGAAACTTGGTACTTTACATTGTGTTATTTGTTTCATAACAACTGTGTAGAACTAACATAATTAATGAACCGATATATTAAAAAAAAAAACAAAGTAGTTAATTGAAGCAAATTTTATCATCTTGAGTAGAACTGTTTTTTCATCCCTTAGGTACAAAACACAGACTAAGCATGACGTCGAGAGGGTACCGCCACACCGTGAGTCTGATGGTATTGGAGATGTCCAGAGAAGATGCGGGAGCGTACCGCTGCCACGTGGAGAACACGCAAGGAAGGGCACAGGCTGAGCTGTTCTTACATTGTGAGTTATTATACAGTAGCTTTTACCATCAAAAATGGGTTTTGGATTGATGACCGCGTAGCCCGATGACCTGATGAAGGCCGGACAAATACGCTGAATTCGAGACGCATAGGAACGGTCGATGTAGTGACACTTGTGGGAGGCCTATGCCTAGCAGTGGACGTCTTTCGGCTGAAATGATGATGGGTAAACAACAATGTCTAACATCTACACAATCTACAGCTGCAAAGTGTTACTGAAATAACAAAAGACCTGAAAAAAGAAATAACGCATTTAGCGTGGGTCTACACTGAAACTGGTTTTATCAACAGCAGTTCGAGGTATTGAGACTTGTTTAGCTCGAAAAAGTATACGCCCACTGATTTGGAAGCATTTGGCTGATTTTCAATTACGCCACGTATGGTTTGAGGTGGTTACACTTGCTCATCATGAGGCTTTCCCGTAATTTTATTCATGTTCTCGTTCATTTTAGGTCTTATTAAATTTTTGCATTAGAATCCTATGACAAAACACTTTTGTTTTAATATCTGTACTATGATATCTTTAAGAAGCCAATGAAACATAGTCATTTGTAACATCTTTTTGCTGTTAGAATTATATTTTTTCCTTGACTTGAGTTCTATTACGTGAGCACTGAATAGTGCAGACAGAGGTAGCAACGTACAGTATTACCGGGCCTTAACTCCTCCCTACTTAGATTGAATTTGTGCATCGTATGCGGTAAGACTGAATTTAAAATTGCATTTCTCCCCTTGGATTCAAGACCATCTCTTTTTTTCAACTTTAGTCATTTAAATTCAGTATGGTGTACAAGTGATTAAGTTTTTAGGATAAAATAAATCTACAAGCTTTGCAAAGTACAAAGATTTACCAAAACTGTGATAATTGCGTATCATATATTCATTCCCAGTTTTAGAATACCGTCATTTAATCATGTGATCAATCACAAAACCTATTGATCATGATAAACATTTAAACTAAATCATAAGATAAATATAGTTTCTATTTAACTTTTGTTTAGTATTAACAACAACAACGACAACTACGACGACCACAACTACTACAACAACGACAACAACAACAACTACAACGTTACCACCGCCGACATCAACGCATCGCGCGCAACCATGTGAGTTTAACTGATTTTTTATAATAAATAATCCAAGCTGTGACGCTTTCCTTTGTATCTTTTATTGTTTTACCAACTTTAATCACACGTAAACCTTCTAAATTATCTGTTTGAGGGCTTTATTTAATTAGAAAATATTGAATGATCCTCGAATAATTATAAAAAAAAACTATGTTCCGTTAAAGTTGACATGGGCGACGATCGATTTCTAATTTTTTTGTTACTAACTACCCACAGTGTTGTACACTTATTATTTTCGTGACTCAAATAAACTTCACAGTTAAATAGTTTACTCACTACGAGTACCTTTTCGATTTATCAAAAAGATTAAAACATCAACGTATTTGATTGAAGTCTAGAAAGGGTTCAGATTTGTCAAAGCTTGGATGGTAATGCTCCTTGTTAATGAGTTAAACGCTTTTAACTCATTAACAATACGTAATAGCCTGGTCTACATCAATTTATTAACTGCAAATTTATTCAGATAAACGAATCAAATTACCATGATTTCAAACTAACAATTAATGAATGAAATTAAAATCGAGTGTGACTGTTTATTCGGTTAAAACAGTATAAAGCGCTTTTGAATCATTTAAAGTTTACGCACTTAGAAGCACTTAGGTAAGCAGTAAGATTGATTCCAAAAATAACTTTTGTCGCCGAAATTTCACGCTCTGTCATGGTTTTTTCCGAAATCTTTCGGAAAGGAAATAAAAGTATTTTGTACAAGCATTCCAATTTCTAAATCAGTATTAACTTCGTGAGGTTATTTTTCATGAGAGATTTTTTACCTGCGACAAGGTCTAAAGACTATTTCGTATCTCCTAGATGACACAGAGAGACATTTGGAGCAGCTGCATCGAAGGGTATTAGAGGATCCCGGCCTCGACAACCCATACATTGTTCTGAGCCAACACCAAATGCAGAATCTTGGTAAATATATCTCCCATCTTCATCATCATCATTATCATTAATTCCGGAGAGGACACAAACCCCCTTAATGTTGCCAGAAGCAACGGATCTGTGCCTAGCAATAACTTCATATAAAATCAATATGAAACTCAAAGATTTCTGAAAGACGTAGTAGACGAAAAGTAAAACAATCTATACTACGAGTAATATATAAAGCTGAAGAGTATGTTTGTTTGTTTACTTGAACGCGCTAATCTCAAGAACTACTGGTCCGATTTGAAAAATTCTTTCAGTGTTAAATAGACCATTTATCGAGGAAGGCTATATATCATCACGCTAAGACCAATAGGAGCGGAGCAGGAGCAGACGAAGTTGCGTGGATCAACTAGTTTCTAATAAAGTGGCAAGTTAAACTTAAAAGATCTTGAGATTATCGTAGAATTACTTTAGGGTAGGAAAACTTTCAGTTTTATAACATTTTTTAGCTTAGACAAATTACTTTAGAAATGTCGATCAAACTGTTGGACATAGTTGAGATGGAATTTTTTCACAAGAGGAATTTTTTGAAGACTTATCGACACTTATTCCGAGTGTTCTTAGGCGTCTCCATTTTAGAAGTATTTTACTTGTTAAAGTCATCTGAGATGGTGAAGTTTTAACTGTTTTACCACGCCACTGTGCTAACTGCTTAATTCCATCTAACTACTGTTGTTATAGGTTACCTGTGGTATCATAATCTCGAAATAGATTTTTCGTCCCAGTAAGGAGATACTGTGTGAGGTTAACACATGCGGATTGATTAAAAAGACTTTCTTATGACCAGTATTAAGTGGTGGTAGAGTGGGGTGATGATGATGATGATGAAGGAGACACTAAGCACTGTCTGTCCCTCCAGAAATGCTGACGACGACGTGACCTCCGGCGGGCGCGCGCGGCCCCTGGAGCGACGCCTGGCCGCCGCCGAGCCGCGCCGCGCGCCCGCCCACTGCCGCCACAGCGCTGCTCGCGACCCTCCTAATGCTGAGAGTGTGATATTCAACCAATATGTGATGAACTATAACAAAGGCTGTTAAGGATTTCATCATTCTACATTCATTTGACACTGAGATACGTATAGAAAGAAGGCCGCTCACATAGAACGAGCGTGTTAAAAATGAGAGCTATCATTTAGTTTGCCATGTGTTATTATTTCTACACTTGTGGATGGTGTAATAATACAGGCTGTTTTTTTTTCAAAATCAACCGGTTGGATCCTTGGGTAGAAATAAAGATTTTTTTTTAAATCTAATGATGCAGTTTTAGTTTTCATCAAAATCGGGCTCAAAACTCCTTTTATTGTTTTACCTCATAGTTCCTGATTTGGGCATCTAGAATCACTTTAAAAATGCATCCTATATAAGGATATTTTGCTAAATGAAATTATCAGGGAATCACTATTTTTGTAAATGTTTGTGAAAATGCCTTTGAAAATATAAACATCGACAAAAGACAGTGTCAACGAATTCTGAAATAGTTGGATGAGCACTATTATGGCGTTGTTGGTAAATAATAATTCTACATGAAACATAAATAAAAGGGAAACTGACTGACTGACATATCAGTACTGGGACAAGGAACATGAAATTTTGCACAAGGCTTCTTTAATGATGTAGGTGAGCACTTATGATTTTTGTAAATATTAAAGGGGTTGAAAAGAGTGAAAGTCTTTTGTACTTAATTTTCGCAGATGAAATCGTGGGATACTTCTCCCACGACTTCGTCAGAGAAAATTGTTTTTTTTTTTTATATGTTTTTTTTTAATAATCTTAAGTTTGTGCCGATCTAAAATAGTCGTTCTGTAAAAAAAAAATATGTAATGTAAAGTTAATGTTAAGATAATCATGTTCCAAAAGGGAAAAATACTGTCCCTTGTTTGTATTATAAATAAAAAACTTATTTTCAATGAACTATTCTTATTTCTCCTTATTTTAATGCAATCCTACCATTTTACCTTCTACTTTACACAAAACTATGGTTGTCAATGATCAAATAATTAAAAATTAATTAATAAAAACAACGATTAAGTTCTTACATCAAGAAGAATAACTAAGTAATTATAATAATTATGTAAGTACCTATAAAAAAAGAGAGTGAGCATCTCTTCCAAATATAAAAACCTAACAAGTGGACCCAAGCAGTTGTGACTGTGGAGCAGGACCAGCGTTTAGCCAAGCGTTTTTATCGGGGATATAATCTTCCAATTTATAATACGCTTGTCTACATAGTGTGCGTTTTATGCATGCTTTAAATTTTCTCTCATTCAGTACTAGAATATCAACTACAATAACACGGGTACACTACGCGCTGCCACCTCGGGTCCGTATAAATGGGGGGCGACGGTCAGCCCCAGGACCGCTGCCCCTGGATCCGGGCCGGAAGAGGGCAGCGTAAGCCCTTCTCCAACGCCGGACCGGGAGTCAGGTTGAAATCTCCCTCTTCCTTTCCGCAGTCTCCTGCGCGATAACTATTTCACAGAAGGAAACCACCGCGTCAAAAGACTCCTCGCCGTCGACCATAGCACAAACTACGGTCAGCAGCGACGCGATATGCTTCACCTCACAAATATTTTTTTGTAATATAAAATACCCAAAATTCCGGAAACGTTCACGTAAATACTACGTAATAATTTATTTACTTATGAATAAAATATATATCAGGAATATCAGCATGAGGTCGTTTTAATTTAGGAACCAGAATTTTGTTTGAAATATTAGGTCTTTACCTATGAAATTGCCGTTCTGCAGTACTGGCCATTTCAAATCAAAATAATTTTTGTTTGGTAAGAATTCTAATTTCAAATTAATTTTATTTTAAAAACATGGTTTTTTTTCCAAAAGTAGTCATTTGTTTATTGATTAGTGTTACATTTTCATCGCATTTCAATCTTTTTCGTCATCATGGATACGTTAAAAATTCGAGTAATTATGGAATATGAATACCGTCGTGGCAGCAACGCGGCACAAGCGACACGCAACATCAACGACGTTTACGGAGCTAACACCACAAACCAACGCACCACCTGTTATTGGTTTGCTCGCTTCCGTTCTGGAAATTTCGACCTGAAAAATGAACCGCGCGGTCGTCCGAAGACTTTGGCCGACAATGACAAATTAAAGGCGATTGTGGAAGCTGATGATACACAATTTACGGCTGAATTAGCAGCAGCTTTCGACGTTAGCGTCAAAATAATATTGGTCCATTTGCGTCAAATTGGCAAGGTAAAAAAGCTTGACAAATGGGTGCCCCACGAACTCAATGATCGCCAGCACGAAGTACTCGTCGAGACGTGCCTTGCACTGCTACAACAGACACACAAATGAAGGAATTTTGAACCGCATTGTTACCTGCGATGAAAAATGGATTCTGTTTGATAACCGCAAGCGCTCAGCAAGTTGGTTGGATCCTGGTTCAGCACCTAAACAATGCCCTAAACGAAAACTTACCCCTTGAAAAGTGATGGTCACTGTTTGGTGGTCTAGCGCCGGAGTGATTCATCATAGCTTCTTACCAAACGAGGTGAGCATTACTGCAGATGTGTACTGTGAAGTTATATATAAATATATTATAAATTGTAATAAATTGCCACTGCGTTGGCAAAGATGCATTGATTGCATGGGTGATTACTTCGATTAATACAAACAAAAAATACATGAAAAAAATCGTTTATATTTTTTTATTCAAAACGGCAATGTCATAGGTAAAGACCTATTATAAGTATAGTAGACGGCACGAGTCATGAGCACAGATCATTGAGCTTTTTTCTAGAAGGAGGCCTAGACTCTAACCTGAGATGCGACGCACCATAAGAAATATCATTGCTCTTATTGAAAGAAGACCTAGATACACCAATGATCTGTGCTCATGACTCGTGCCGTCTACTATACCGACAACAAGAATTATACAGCATGTTAACGCCAAGAATATAAAAGTAGCTACGTACTTCCTACTGCAAGTCATACCAATTTTGCTGTCAGTTGTTTTTTACACAAATACCATCATCATCTTCCACACTCTTATCACGTCACTTAGGGTCGATGCAACACGTTTTTTCCAAAAGTACCATAACATAGTGATTTTTGTATGCCCTCTTGATCAAACCAAGGGGCCAATTCTAGGTAGTATTTTTAGCAACGTTCATATTCACATCTCAGTCGCAAGCTGTCATAATAAGAGAGGTTTTTACAGATTGCAACTGAGATGTGAATGCGAAAGTTGCTTAAAGATATTAGAATTGGCTCTCTGAGTTATCTTTTGACACCGAGTTAGATGCTAACCGGGCCCATTATGTATGAATGAACCTTGTGTTAGCAGCGAGCTCTGATAAAGACTCTGGTTTGCACTAGTGGGCCTTAGTTTTCTTATCTTTAAGTAAAGGACACGTTGTTTGAACTAATTAATATGTCTGATACTATAGAATACTAAGGGATGGTTGGGATGGATAAAGTGAGAAAAGAGTGAGAAATGAATAGAATAGAATAGAATAGAATAGAATAGAATAGAATAGAATAGAATAGAATAGAATAGAATAGAATAGAATAGAATAGAATAGAATAGAATAGAATAGAATAGAATAGAATAGAATAGAATAGAATAGAATAGAATAGAATAGAATAGAATAGAATAGAATACATACACATACATAGGTCACATAGTTTTTTACTTTGTTGTTTAATTTCTAACATCATGATCCAATCCAAAATCCAATGGGGTGTTTAATACCGACAAAAATATGCAATAGAAAAAAATAAGTACCTAAGTAAATTAAAATTAGGTAAGTCGATACTCTAATTTAGGGCAATTCATAAAAATAATGCAAGTACATCTTTAGATGCAGCTAGAATCATGCCTTGCGTAGACAAGTATCTTTGCAAAGTTATTGAATGCTTTTGCTTTGCTTAATTAAACACGCAGGCATGTCCGAGCCCCAGTGCGATAAAACCGGAGTAAAAGTCGCAACGTACTGCGAACTTTTACCACAGTTTATATGGTTTACAAACTAACCTAACTAATCTAGGTGGTTGCTCGTCGGATGATCATCGTAGGTCTACTCTGCTAAAGTTTTTAAATTTTAACTTTGAACTTACTCCAGTGATTATAATACATAAGAATTGAAATCAATTGCCTCCATAATCAGTTCAACCAACGGTGACAACTAGCCACCCTTCGCGAAGCTACGCCCCATACGCGAAGTTAGTTTAACCGCCCATGGAGTCCTTCATTGGCGTAAAATTAAACGCGAAAGCTCTACCTCTAACACCACTGGAATGAGTTCACCCTAGCTAATATTCTTTTTTAAACGCGCTCTTCACAAATCTGGGAGCGCCCTCGAAGTCGTCGATCACGTGCTAGTCCTTCTTCAAATATTACATGAAATAGAAACGTCATTTAATAACTTATTCAACCTAACGTCATTTAATAACTTACCTAACCTACGGATTAAATACTTATGGCCGTACATTTAAAACCTATCTTAACAGCATAAAACTGCTGCAAATTCGTTTTATGAAATACCTTGTTAACACAAAGACAAAACATGCTTGTAGGGAAAATTATGAGGAACTTTTTGTTGTATGTAAGGTGCTTCCTGTGCATGAGAAGGTAAAGTACTTGTTGGTACTAGAACAGCACTATAGCAATCAATTCAAAGTGCCGGTGCAAAATAGATACAACACTAGAAGCGTTAAAGAACGTAAACTGGTGCGACCAACAGTAAAAAATTTCTATGGCAAAAGAACCAACAAGTACTTGACCCCTACACTTTTTAATGATCTCGATTGGCTGAGAAAAGATAGTTTGAAAATAAGTAAACAAACACTAAAACATAAATTAAGAACTGTTTTTCTTAATGAGGTTGCCGCAAGGTGTGCAAATATACACTAACATGTCGTTGTTTATTTAATATAACTGTTGTTAAGAGTCAGGATACCTGTTATAACTTGACTGTATTTTCTTGTCTTAAATGGCCAACTTAGGCTACTTATTCTTCAAATAAGTATTAATTATGTATTTGAGCCAGATGTTTTAAGACGAGCGCTAATCCTGCCGACAAACTGCCACGCAGTTTGGTGGGTGTATATGATACGTATAATGTTTGGTTTAAAATAAATAAATAATTATTATTAATTATTAATTATTACCAAACTAAAATAATGTTTGTTTACCTACATGAGATTATAATTGACGTCTATCTGCTTTGACATCCTACTTTTTCTACTACCATAAATATTCTTTATAATAAAATGGTTTCAACCTATTTACATGAATATTAACTATAGAACCTTATTCAATTTAATCTTTACAGATTCTACATGAAAGCATAATCTTTTGGTTCGTTTGACACAATATGACAAATTGTTTTTTATGTTGTCATGTCATCCTATGACTAAAATAATACAAGTCAATCCTTCGGCTTTCGCTGCCATTAAAATAAATAAATTATATGTTATGAAATTAGCAGAAAACTTAAAAATAATTAACATTATATAAATCTAGCTAGTATAATAAAGTGGAACTTCGAACAACTACTCGCATAAAATCTTCAAAATAAAACGTTTCATTATCGACATCTACATATTCCTGCTGTCCGCATTCGTCAGACACTTCAGCGATCGTATTCTTAACATAAATAGAGCATTCCAGTGACCGTCGTCGTTTACAGGAAATGCATTTGCACGGAAATTCCTTCCTTATCTTGTCGCATAGCAGCGAAAAATCTATACCGTCATGATATACCGTATTATAAAAATATCTAGCAGCGCTCTGCAGAAATGCGCCCAAAATCAACGAATAATCGGCTTCTCGCCACTCGCTTTCGATAGCGACTAGCCTGAATTCGGCTACGAACTCTTCAAAGCATACTCGGTCTATACCGGTATATAACATAGACATGTTTATATATAAATTGTTCGGGCAGAACTGACGCTCCAGGTGGGCGGCGAAGACCTCCGCCCTTTCCTCCGCAACGTATTTGAGCGCCCCGTCGCTATCTTGTAGAGGGCGCACCGGAGCTGGGGTATGTGTTATCTGGCGGCACAGCTGGTGCACTGACGGCCAGTTGCCCACTGCGGCGTCAATGCGTTCCTCCCATCTCGCGGCGGCCTGAGCTCGCAACTCGGCCTTTACCCTCTCCGCGAGACGGTTGAGTGACGCTTTTTGTGTGGGGCAGCGAGTTTGCTGCCACTGCTTGCGCAGGCGCCTCTTCTCGGCGACCATTGCGCGCAGCCTGGGCGGTAGGGGCGGCTGTAGCCCTCTCCCCTCCGTAGGCGTGGTGGTAGTCGCCTCCTCTAAGGCGCTTTGCACGCAAGCAGTGACGTCACTGGCAAGTAGATCAACGTCCGCGGCGGTATTGATGGGCCGAGTCGGTGTAGTGGCCTCAATCTTTCCTACGAACTTTGTCCAGTCCGTTCGTCGGCGTGGCGCTAATGGCTTCAGTCGGCTCGGCATCCCCGATAAGACGACGAGTACTGGCTGATGGTCAGATTGTAACTCGTCGTCGATCACTTCCTGCGTGATCTGGCAGTTTAGCCCTCGATGGACGACGATGTCCAGCACGTCGGGCATGTGGCGGTCGTTATCCGAGTAATGGGTTGGAGTTTCAGGGCCGGACACCGTCAAGCCAAGGGCTTCGGCCTCGGCGAAGAGTTGTCTCCCCCCGGTATTCGTAGTGTGCGCATTCCACGCTGGGTGCTTACAATTTAAGTCACCGGCGAGGATGGTCGCGTTCTGCGATTGGTACATAAGCGCCCGCAACTCAGCCGAAATTAACTTTGTTTTGGGCGCCTTGTACCCGGCGTATATATTCAGGTCCTCGCCGGCTACGTGCAGCTGCACACCCAGCGCGTACATGCTCTGCAGTGACGGCAGGGGGAGTTCCTGGTGGACGATCCTTCGCCTTACCAGTACTGCCAGACCTCGGTATGTAACGTTCTGAGCCGACCGTTCGTCTTTCCTGAAAGCGAGATAGCCCGGGAACCTTATCCTGTCTTCAGGTTTCAGGAGCGTCTCGCTTATCAGCGCCACGTCGACGTTCTGATCCCTCAGGAGATGGCGGAGAGGGGCGACCTTGTCTTGGAGGCCACGGGCATTCCAGTGAATGACCCTCAACGGCCTACTAGACATTGTAGAGGTTAAGTAAGTCGGTCAGGCCGTCGAGGATCACTTGCCCTGCGTCTTGTCCCTGCCTGATGGCCTTCAGCAGGTCCATTAGCAGTCTGATAGCGCAGGCCGTGACGTCCTTCTGGTTGCTAGCGCCAGCATTATTGCTGGCGCTCTTGCCTTCGTGCGACTTGTTGCTGTTCATATTGGGTAGGCGCTTGGCTTGCGTTTTGCCGGCGCTAGCCAAATTGACCTTTTTCTTGCCTGCAGCCTGCGCCTTTTCCTGGGCAGGGACGCCTGTGCGGTGGTAGTTTCCGCCTCGGTCGCTGGGGGCTTTGGCTTCCTGCCTTTGCCCGCCCTCTTCTTGTTTTTCTTCCTCCGCCTTGAGGAGGAGGCTCCGTTGCGGTTGGTGGGCCCGTTGGCTGCCGCCATTAACGAGGCGCCGCCTTGTGCCTCTCCTTGAGGCCCGTCTGCGCTGGATTGGCGGCGCGGTACTGAGCTAGTAATGGCGACAGTCCCCGCCCGCTTGTTCCTAGTCTCCCTTTGGAAGACGGGGCAGCTGCTGTGGCTTGCTGGGTGCGCGCCCCCGCAGTTGACGCAGGTGGCGGGCTCTTCTCTCGGGCGCGGACAATCGCGCGCAGCATGCCCCTCGCCGCATCTGACGCAAGCGAGCGGGCGGTGGCACTGGTGCGATGAGTGCCTAAATTTCTGGCACCGGTGACACTGGGCGGGCCCACGTTTTCCCCGCCATGCCTCTATCTTGACACCCCGCATGAAGAGGAGTACGGTGGTGTCGAAGATGCGGCGCACGTCCGGCGTCCGCTTCAGCATCGCGAAGAACACGCAGCCCGGTCTTCCCTGGCGCGCCCTAATGTGGCGCACGTACTCGGGCTCGTGTCCTAGGGTGCGGAGCTCTTCCTCGATCTCCTGGGGATCTGTGTCCGCAGGCAGCCCGCGGATCGCTACCTTGAGTAGCTTCTCCGCTGGGAGCGAGTAGGCAAACCAGCTTATGCCGGCCTCCTTCTCCAGATTGGTGAGGTAGCGCTGGACCAGCCGGTATTCGTCCTCGGACTCCGGTGAGAATCGAACTCCGGAGCCATAGGGACGAGCGCTGGGCGGCCGGCCCAGTTTGCCGGCTAGTGCCCTGAAGTGGGTAGCCCAGTTGGGAAGTTTTTCGACTACCAGCGGAGGGTAGCGAGGCCTCTTCTTGTTGGCCGTTTGGGGGCCTGCGGCCGCGTTATTTGCGGCGGCGCCCGCTACTGGGGCTGCCTGGGACGAAGTAAAATAAGTGGGACTTACCCCGTCTTGCTGTTGGGAGGTGAGGCTCTGCGACATGTTGCTCGGGCCCCGCGACAGGCGCTCGCTGGCGTGCGAGCGCGGCGAGCCGAAGCGATGCCGCTTGGCTTCCTCCTCCTCTTCGTCCGAGCTCCTGCGTCGTTGCTGGGCTCTGACCTCCTGGTACTCCAGGACCATTCCCTGGTCCTCCAGTGGTGGAGACGCCGGCGCGGAGGGTGCGTCGTCTAGGGACGCGAGCGACGCGTTTGACCCCGCGCGCGATGGCGTGAGGATAAAGCGGCGCGCATATTTAAATGGCCTCTCCCCCCGCCTCACCACTATAAAACCGTACGGCACCGCCGCAAGCCTGTTTATTGCTATTGCGGGCGTCGCAGAGATAAGGTGAGGAAAAAACAGGTGGTAATCATCATTTAATTACATAACCTACCTATTTACATAACTGTCATCTTTTATAAACTTATTTCTAATTAGACAGTTTCCTAAAAACAATGTTTACATAGTAATTTGGGGTTCTAAGTGATTTATTTTTGCATACTACACGATTATTCTAATAAGACATACTCTAATACATTATTCTAATTACTAATTAACAATTCTTATTAGACATAATCTTCACACATTGAATAAGAACATTTTACAACAACTATTTTACAATAAACTCGTAGGAATCGCGTTATGCTATTCGACGCTCGGTAGCTCGCGGTCCTCACTACTTGAGCCTAGGTGTGAGTTGACCTCAGGGCGTCGTGCACATTCTCCCGCCGTCGCCACGCTGCGACTCCGTTGGTAGCACGACGATCTTCCTGGTGGGGCGGCGCAGAACGTGGCCGCTGCTGGTGGTGACGTCCACTACTCGTACTTCTCCGTCGGCGCCTGGATACAGCTGGCTTACTCGTCCGCGGGGCCAGATGTTGCGCGGCAGGTTGCTGTCGCAGATGATGACGAGGTCTCCGACCTTGGGCTGGACTCCTGTGCTGGTGGGCTCCCGCCGGTGTTGCAGTAGGGGCAGGTACTCCTTGACCCATCTTCGCCAGAAGACGTCCGCAAGGACTTGTGCTCTCTTCCATTGCTGGCGGGCTGTCACGTCCTTGCCCTCGAAGTGACCTGGCACTGGTACGTGGGAGTTGGGTCCGATGAGTATGTGGTTCGGTGTCAGGGCCTCAGGTTCTGATGGGTCGACTGAGACGTGGGCGAGAGGTCGAGAGTTTACTGTGTTCTCAACCTCTGTCAGTAGGGTCACCAGCGTCTCATCACTCGGGTACCGCTCGTTCAGGGTGATCTTCAGGGCGTCTTTCACCGACCGCACCATGCGCTCCCATGTGCCTCCCATGAATGGGGCCGACGGGGGGATGTACTTCCACACGATGTGATGGCACGTCGTCTCATGCTGAAGAGCTTCCAGCGCTGCCTCGCCGAGCTCCTTGTCTGCCGCCTTGAAGCACGTAGCGTTGTCGCTCCACAACTCTTTGGGGCAGCCTCTTCTCGCCATAAATCTTCTTAGCGCCGATATTGCCGAGTCAGCGCTCAACGAATGTACGACTTCTATGTGTATCGCTCGTGACGTCATAC
Source organism: Lacanobia oleracea (assembly GCA_950371165.1). Taxonomy (NCBI): domain Eukaryota; kingdom Metazoa; phylum Arthropoda; class Insecta; order Lepidoptera; family Noctuidae; genus Lacanobia; species Lacanobia oleracea. The sequence continues at coordinate 29,754,789 of OX493387.1, read as the reverse complement.
ATGTGAAGAGAGCGCCATACCTCTTCTCTCGGTGGCGCGCGACCGTGACTTCTATGGGGCCGAAATAATCAAGTCCCGTGAATGTGAAGGGACGAGTATGGTGGGCGAGACGGGCTGGTGGTAGGTCGCCTGTTGATGGGCAAGCTGGCTTCACCTTTCGTATGCGGCATTGTAGGCAACTTTTTATCACATCTCGTACAGCTGGTCGTATCTTGGATATCCACAATCGTTGTCGTAACTCATTTACGACCATTTCCACGCCGCCATGATGTAGTCTTTCATGTACATAAGCTATGTACAACTTAGTGTACTTTTGTTTACCGTCTAATATAGGTGGGTTGGACGTATCTTCACTTATCTCATGCGCTGCGGTTACTCTTCCTCGCAAACGTACTGTGCCTGCCGCGTCGAGGTACACGCTGAGGTGACTTAAGCGATCGTAACTATTTGGCGCGCTTTTCTTCTTTATTCGGTCGATCTCGGCGCTGTAGCTCTCTCGCTGGCTGGTTCGAATCCACATATGTTCCGCTTGAAGTAGGTATGAAGTAGGTATTTCTATATAGCGACGTGTAGAGTTAGGTATTTCCTTATTTTCTTGCGTGGATTGAGTTTTCTTAGCTCGCGTAGTTCGCCAGTCGGGATCTTTTGCTTCGGTTTTCTTAGTACGTTTTCGTGTAGCGGTGACTGTATTCTTGTTCGGTTTACACAGGTTAGTGAACTGTAGGACTAGTGCCGTTGCTCTTATCAGTCGTAGCCACTTAAAAAATCGTTCGATTTCCGGTAGGCAAACTCTATCGCAGCCGTTGTGTTGTTGACATGAGTTACATTTTTCTCTTTCTTCTCCCGTGTCGTACTTCACCACGCTCTCTTCTCGGGGCCACTGGGACTCTGGTGACTTCAAGAATGAAGGTCCGTGGAACCATCGATGGGTGGCGCTGAAGGTGTCCGGCGTGTCTCTGGTCGCGTCGTCGGCCACGTTGTCTCTGGATGGAAGCCATCTCCACTCGTCTTTCTTGGTGGTTTCTTCTATTTCGGCCAGACGGTGAGCCACGAAGGATTTGTAGACGCGGGGCTCTGACCTGATCCATACCAGTGCAGTGCGGGAGTCACTCCAGTAGGTTTTGCTCGTAGGTGTGAAATCATGCTCTTCCACGACGGTCTGTGCGAGTCGCGCACCTAATAGGGCTGCCTGCAGTTCTAATCTGGGCATGGAGACGGGTTTCAGTGGCGTGACTCTGCTCTTGGCGGCTGCCAGCGATACGTGCACGCTGCCATCTATGCGCTCCGTTCTCCAGTACACTGCAGCGGCGTACGCTTCTTCACTCGCGTCGACGAAGGTATGTAACTGACTTGATACGATCTGTTGATAATCGTAACATCTAGGTATTCTCACCTGTTTGATGATGTCGAGTGACGTAATCCACTTGTTCCATCTGTCGATCAGCTCTACTGGTAGTGGGTCGTCCCAGTCGGTCTTGTAACGCCATGTGTCTTGGAATATTCTCTTTGCTGGGGTGGTCACGGATGAAATCAACCCCAGTGGGTCGAATAGCGCCATGATGATACTCAGCGCTTCTCTCTTGGTGGGAACGCGCTTGTTCTCTTCTAGTTCTGATGGGATCTTCATGGTGCCTGTGTTGAACCCGATGCAGTCTTCTCTGACATGCCAGATTAAACCTAATGTCTTCTCTTCTTTGCCTCCCAGGTTCACGGCGGTGGTGTCTTCGATGGGCCCCAGCCCTTCGATGGTTTTCATGTTGTTCGATGTCCACCCGTTCAGCACGAAGCCTGCCTTCTTGTGGATGCCATCAACTTCTCTGGTGATCTTGCGTGCTTGTTCGATGTCACGGAAGCTTTGGAGATAATCATCCATGTAGTGATTCTTCTGGATGGCGGCTGCTGCGTCTGGATAGTCAGTGGCAAAGTCTCTTGCATTCTTGTCCTTGATGAACAGTGCGGTACATGGTGACGAGGTGGCTCAAAAGATGACTGAGGTCATTCTGTATTCCTCTGGCGCGCCCTCCCGCCGTTTGCCCCTCCACAGGAATCGTAGGGCATCTCTGTCTTCTTTTCTTATCTTTATTTGCATGAACATTTCTTTGATGTCTCCGCTGACGGCGTATGCGTGCTGCCTGAACCTCATGATGACACCTGGGAGTGACTGGAGTAGATCTGGCCCCGAATGTAACATGTCATTGAGGGACATGCCGGCTGCTCTTGCTGATGCGTCATGGACCAGGCGAGGCGGCTTGTGGGGCTTCGCTGGGTTGATGACGGGAAAGTGGGGCAGGTACCTACCAGGTCTTCCCTGCTGGTGCTGGTGTTGGCGCCTTCTCTGCATAGCCTGACTGGAATAAGTTATCTATTCTCTCTTCATACTTCTTTTTTAAGTCTTCATCCTTGTCTAATCTCTTCTCTAGTGAATGAAGACGTCGTTCAGCTTCTTGATAGTTGTTAGGTATTGCGAGCTCCTTCTCTTTCCACAGCAAGCCGGTTTCAAATCGCCCTTCTGGTAGTCTTCTGCTGGTTTCTTCGAGGATCTGGAGGGCCTTCTGGTCAGGATCTTCTCTGGGTCTTCTTGGTTCGATGCATAGTGACTCGAGCTTGAAGTGATTCTTAACCAAATCTTCTAATGATCGTTCCTCTTCTTTTTGTTGAAGTCTGCCGCAGAACGCTACCTTAGCTGTGAGTGAGCTATGGCAGCCATGAAGAACCCAGCCGAGTTGTGTGAGTGAGGCGACTGGTTGGTTACGACGACCGGTGCGGAGCTTTCTTGACACGATGAGATGCCAGTTGTCTTGTCCGATTAACAACTTAGGCGAGGCTCGTTCATATGTTATCTGATCTCTAATGTCGATCAGATGTTCGCAATCTTCAATGTGGCGATCTTGCACTGTTTCTGGCGTGAAGCTAAGTCGGTTGACAGTACGCGCGGCTTCTATCTCGTACTCTTCGTCTGCGTACTTTCCCCTGATGCTGAGACCGACGACCTTGCTGTTGTCGTGCTTCATCTCATTGCCGACTCCTTGGATCCACATGGTGCTGCCGGGTCCAGCCCCAATGACGTCTGCTATCGAGGCGTCCAGCAGCGTGACTGTGCTTCCTTCATCCAGCAGCGCGTAGGTTTCAATGCTGGAGTGCGGCCCCTTCAGTATTACGGGCGCTATTTTCAAGAACGCGCGTCTATGGCCACCTGGTTGCGCTGCTGATGTGACTTCTACTGCTGGCGCGGCTGTCTCTCTCTTCTCGGAGTCGTCACTGGAGCTGCTTGGTTCCTTTTCGTGATGCAGCAGCTTGTGATGCTTCATTGTGCACCCATGTCTTCCACACGGCGGCGCCCTGCAGAGGAATCTTCGATGGCGACTTCGGAGACAGCGGTAGCAGATGTTGCTCTTCTTGGCTACCTCCCATCTTGTATTCGTGTCGAGAGCGATGAAGTGTTTGCAGTCGGTGAGCTTGTGTTCTTGTTCAGTTTTCATCAGCAACTGACTCGGGTAGGGCGTAGGCGCCGCACTTGTCCGCTTCTTCGTTTAGAAATGTGGACATCTTCTTTAGTTCTGGGGCATCTTCTCTCTTCGTAGCTGCATAATCGTACCACTTGTTCTTCAGGATAGGAGTGAGCTTCTCAATAACTGTTCGCGCCATCTCAGGACTGTGTAGGTATTGAGGTTTCTTCAGTGCTTCGATGGTGCCGACTATGTTCGCTATTCGCCCAGCGAAGATGCACAGGTCTCGGGGGTTGTCAGTGACCTTTCTCAGTGACTTCAGCTTCTCCATTTCGACGTGAATGAGTGCTTCTGGTCTCCCAAATCTTCTTTCTAGAGCTTCTACGATCGCTCTTGGGTCGGGTTGACTTAGTAATAGGCAACCGACAGCTTCTTTTGCAGTTCCACGCAGACTCCGACGTATCCGCGCTATATTCTCGTTGCGTGTGAAGTACATGAACGTCTCCTCAAATGCAGCCTTGAAACCAAGCCATTCGGCGCTAGCCCCATTGTAAAGTGGAAGCTCTTGTATGTACTTAGGCGGTTCCCTCGTGCTTCGTACCGCTTGTGAGAGTGCGGCGGCCAAGGTGGACACGTCTATCAGTGGCTGGCTGGTCACAGGCGTATCTTCTTTTTTCTTCTTAGATTCGACGTCTTCTTCTTTATTTTTCCTGACTTCTTTGCTTGCTGAGTGCGTCTGGTCCGCGTTGGGTTCTTGGAGCCACGTACTGATGCGTACGGAGGCCAAGTCATCTTCTATTTCTTCTTCTTCGTCAGAGGCATCTGCTTCTGCTTGCAACCGTTGAATACGTAACTGTTGCATTTCTGTTTCTGCTTGAATCTTCGCTTGTTTCAGCTTCAGCTCGGCCAGACGCTCTTTCGCCTCTAGCTCCGCGAGGAGTTTCTTGCGTGAGGCTACGGAGCGACTGGAACGGGCGTCAGCAGGCTTGAGGGTTCGCTGCGAGGTCTTATCTTGATGTGACGCGGCGCTGATACCCTCGGTTCCTGATGACGTCGTTGCCTCGGTGCCCGTCGAATCACTGGTTCCGCTTCTGGTGCCCGACGTGTCGGTAGCGGCGTTCGACGTGCTGGTGGTAGCTGTGTTCCCTCTTGAATTCTCTTCTGCAGGCTTGACGACGCTCAGCTCGTCCTGCCGGCGCTTGGTCTGCTCTCCATCTTTGCTTCGTGTCAGCACCATCTTCTTTGGTCTGGAACAGCGATCCGGCTTGCGAAGGACCAATAATATTCGGGATCGCCCGAACTCCGTAAAAGAAACAAGATAGTAAAGGAAACAAGATAGCAAGTGGAGGCGACGGCGGCGGCGAGGATCTGATGCGGGAGCTGGCTAGTCAATCGGGCAGAGGTTCGCCTTTTCTTGTTAGGCTGCTGGAACTCGAGTACGCCGCGAACTATGCCCGTACCTATTTTATATCGTTCTGTTTTGGCTGGCCAGCGGACCCTTCCTCACCCCCGCTATCACATATTTATTAAAATCAGTGTAAATACATGCCATGAGCTGGCGCGTCTCTTATTATCTAACACCTAAACCTAATACCTAACTAATGACATATAGTTCTTTCCTCTGCGACGTCCCATTACGCTATGGCGTAAGGATAAAGCGGCGCGCATATTTAAATGGCCTCTCCCCCCGCCTCACCACTATAAAACCGTACGGCACCGCCGCAAGCCTGTTTATTGCTATTGCGGGCGTCGCAGAGATAAGGTGAGGAAAAAACAGGTGGTAATCATCATTTAATTACATAACCTACCTATTTACATAGCTGTCATCTTTTATAAACTTATTTCTAATTAGACAGTTTCCTAAAAACATTGTTTACATAGTAATTTGGGGTTCTAAGTGATTTATTTTTGCATACTACACGATTATTCTAATAAGACATACTCTAATACATTATTCTAATTACTAATTAACAATTCTTATTAGACATAATCTTCACACATTGAATAAGAACATTTTACAACAACTATTTTACAATAAACTCGTAGGAATCGCGTTATGCTATTCGACGCTCGGTAGCTCGCGGTCCTCACTACTTGAGCCTAGGTGTGAGTTGACCTCAGGGCGTCGTGCACACCGCTGTTGTATTATTTTCTTCATTGTTCAATATTTCTGATACGAATTCTTGTATTGAATTTTGCTCTGATACAACTTATAGCACACCACAGTGTACTGCGAAATGTGAAAATAATTATATTCTGTTCAAGAATTTTGGTAATGAAGAAAAATCCAGTGAGATGGGGCACTATGGATAAATTTGAAACTAACATACCAACCATGGAACCATTTCTTATCAATTTTTAGGGTTCCAAACATCCGTAAGAAACGGAACCTTTACAGGATGTCAGTCTGTCTATTCGTCTGTCACAGCCAGTTTTCTCCAGATCTGCAAAGCCGATTCTGTTGGTATTTGATACACATTTGGACTTTTGTGACCTAAACACGAGTGCGTAACTTAAAACGATAAGTTTTGAGTATGAGGGTCAATTTTGGGGGCAAACTAGATCATCATCTGCCTAGCCTTTTTCCAACTATATTAGGGTCAGCTTCCATTCAAGCCGGATTTAGCAGAATGCCAGTATTTTTCAAAATAGATAATTAAAAAGTCGCACTTGTACAGTTTTTTAATAACTGGCAAACTATATTCATAGATTCAAAATCAATAGTAAACCGGCCAAGTACGACTTTTTTTTATTTATTTCTATTTGTAATTGGTTTGCTCTTGACTCTGGTCTATGTCAGAGATGACAGAGACAAAGTCTACGATGGAGTAGCGAGCCTACCCAGAAGGAGCTTGTTCACTCTAATACCGCATTTACACATTCGTGCGATCGCAAGGCGAATGGCGAGGCGAATAACGAACACGCATATGTAAACAGTTCGCTCGCTATTCGCCTCGTGATTCGCCTCGCGATTCGCGTGTTCGCCTCGAGAGTGGTTTTTCGGACGCGAATCAAAGGGCACGAATGGCAAACACGAACTTACTGTTTACACATTCGCCTGCATTCAGTTGATAGCTAGCGCCCGACCCAACAGGAAGTGTAGACAAAATGAAAAGGCTTACTGTGAGGGTTTTAATAATATTTTTGTTCATAATTTTAAAGCTAATGGTTTTGAAGTTATTCAAGAAATTAGACGAAAAAAGACCATTCCCCTCACACTTCTCCTAATATTTTGAAAAAAATGATAATAATAGATCTTTACTTATAGATTACAGTAAAACCTATAAGAAATCTACAGTGTTAAAATAACATGTTAAAAAACAATTATTCGTTCGGAACCCTTTACACGCGAGTCCGACTCACACTTGGCCAGTTTTTTACTTTTCTATGCAGGATATATAAATAACTAGCTTCTGCCAGCGGCTTCGCCCGCGTGGTGCCTAGGTAGCATACTCCCGGGATAAAAATGCTTATGTCCTTTCTCAGACTCTACACTATCCGTGTACCAAATTTTATTTAAATCGGCTCAGTAGCTTTGGCGTGAAAACGCGACAAACAGACAGACTTACTTTCGCATTTATAATATTAGTAATAAAGTCATTCATTCAAGATGTAGCGCGCATGCCGCAATTATTTTCACGTCCTCCGTGTTCGTGTGCGAATGTCAAAATGATTCACCCTGCGAATGTGTGAACAGTAGTTCGCGACGACATTTGTATACGAATGTTTCGAAGAATGACGAGGCGAATAGCGAACACGATTGTGTAAATGCGGTATAACTTTGAAGAGATTAGGGTTGTAAGCTTTTGGAAACACATACGCTGGCACAGAGTTCCACTCCTTTGCTGTGCGCATTATAAAAGACGTTTGAAAACGCTTAGTGCGAATTGGTGGAATAGCCACAAGGTAGGGATGGTAAGATGCAGACTTGAACATGACTTTTAAAGAACTAATATTTTTTTCATTAAATATTAAGATCCATAATGTTTGCGGGTATTAAGTATGTCAATTGTCACACAAGTGATCCTATTAAGGTTCCGATTTGTGATACAGTCGCTTGGAACCCTAAAAACCACCAAAAGTCAGTAAACGAAGACCAAAAATTAAATCGTGGATATGAATACTAAACATTAAAAAAATCGTGAATCCTGACCAGTATTTGCTCTTAAGTTTTTCGTTTCAGTGCAGATATAAGTGGGAAAGCAAAGACGTACAGTTTCGCTGTTTATGAGCCACGTACCACCACTATAAAGATTCGATGCCCAACCCGAACGGAGCAGAAAGTACCCGAATAAAGACGAAGAGATAAGCGTTTATCCTGCTATCGGTGTGGAATATGTATCGTCTATTATGATATGAGCTTAACTTTGGTTTAATAATGTCTTTGCAAAGTTTAGATAACAAACGGTTGGAACGAATCGCGTTTAAAAGGCAAGACGTAATTTTATGGTTTAAGGCATCCCCAATGTACGAACTGCAAAATAAGGTTGTCGAACCCTTAACAAGCTACGTTCAGCAAACACCTAGTAAATCTGGAAAAATAGCTTCTTGAAATGTTCAATCGCTAGTTTAGTAGCCACGCCTGAACCTTTCACCTCTGAACGCTTTTAAATGTAAAACGAATGGACATTATTTGGAATCTTTGCTTTATTCCCGACTGAAGCCGACACAAGCGGCGCCAGCTAATGGGTTATCCCTATTGTCATTTTGGACACTTCCAATGTTTGTTTTTAAATAACTGTGTATGGATGTAAACGTCATATTTGATTAATTGGTCTCGGCTATCTTTAGTGGATTTCCGATCGGCGCTACTGACAGTCAGAATACAGAAAATTTTACGACAACCTTGCCAGGGTGTTTAGGCAGACACTTCATGTAAAATAGATACTGGTATACAGCTGCATCTGGTTAGACTGAGAGCTGACCTCAACATGCATAAAAAAAGGTTAAGTTGATTTGATTTTTGTGTGTGGTTTTTTAAAACGTTGCCCCACAGTATGAATTTCTCCAGTATCGCGGGTGCGTTTACAAACATACAAACTCAGAAACACAAACAGCCATATTAGTTCCGTGCGGGAGTCGAACCCGCGACACGCCGCGTAAAAGTCATTCACTCAATCACTGCGACAAACTTGTCGTCTAAAATGTATGTGATCAGAGTGCCAATTCTACAAATTTTTGAGCAACATTCGTATTCATTGTTTTTGACAGCTTGCGGCTGACATGCAAATGCTAATGCTGGTGGCTGGTGTGCATAATTCAATTGGAAGCATTATATAAAAGTATTGACACTGTTAGTTTAAGCAAATCTTTCTTGCACATCTAGAGAGTGTTTTAAATCTAAGCTATATCTCTCAGCAATATGAAAAAACTTCTGTTTTACAAAACCTAATAGCGCTTGAGGCCATGTGAAAGGGTTATTACAAAAACAAAAAAAAAATAAGTCGCTGTACTTTTCTTATAATTTTTTTCAGAAACACGAAACTAAAATCATCTCGCTTTATATTTCAGCAACTTTCGTTGGGAACAGGAAAGATGGAGGGTAGTAAAATTTGATCGCACCTCAATAACGTTGCCAGCCGCGGTGCGAGACGTACCGGGAGCGTTCTACTCTCATAACGCGGAATGAAAGGCGTCCAACAAATGGACATAATTCTGCCACTAAAGAAACTGTTACAGAAGATCAAAGATTTACAGTTCTTCGACACACAGAGAGACTCATAAGTGTAAGACTTGCGATTTTTTCGCCTACATGTTTGTATAGTAGTGGCTTACAATTTCTGTCACTTTGGCTGAACCCAATCAAAAATAATAAATGTATTGTACAGCATTGCGATGCACTAGAAAAATGTCACGTGACCAATCCCAAACATTTTAACTAATACTCGTATAATGTTACTTTGTCTAGAACGCTAGGTGCAGAGAATTGTTGATTCCGTATAAAATTAAATACTAATATTCAACTAGCAATATAAATTTTTGGACATATCTTGATGGTATTTCCACGTAAACACAAAACCTCGTATAGGCAGCTGGAGGCATCACAACATAAGTTTACCAATAATTCTCACCTGGACCTTCTGTACCGGTACTACATGGTGATATCTAAGAGCTCTTGCTAATGACGTCACCACGACCTGCTTCACGACTCAGTCAATGTTCACGACTCTTCGAATGCATCGACAGTTAGGCTTTCTACAATATTAATCAATGGATAGAGATGGCGCGAAACGGCTTGTTATGGAAGATGTAGTTCTTAAAGTGAAGCCTGAGAAACCAATTTTGACAATTTTCCAAATTGACTATCAACTTTATTTCCGTAAAATCATCTCAAACTGTCATTAACTGGTGGTTGTACTAATTGGCAATAACACGGCGCAACGCACGAAGCAAGCTAAACGAAAGGATCAAAGCTTTAGAACAAAGAGCATGACGGAATGTTTAAAGAATAAACATAAACATAGCTAACTTCAGAATTTCAGAGGAATAGTAATAATACCAAGTACTTATATAGGCACTTTCTATATTACAAAACGAATATATTGCAAAAACCCCATGAAACATTTACGATACCATGTCATTCAAAAGCCAATCTATTTACAGCTTCACCCTGCATTATCCCAGTCCAAAATGACAGCCATGCAAACTTCAGGGACAAACCCCGGATCTAATCATCGAAATCAGCATCGAATCCGCTCTTCCAATGCCTCTAAATTTATGTGGTCCACAGAACTCTACAGGAATACTAATAAACTTCAATTATAGGTCGAGAAAATGTTATCAAAGATAGTTCTGAGTACTCGAGTAGACGTGACTAATCTATTTTTAACCGACTTCTTTAAAAAGGAAGAGGTTCTATGTTCGGCCGTATGTATTTTTTTTTAATGTATTTTTTTTATGTATGTTCACCGATATCTCCGCCAATTCTGGACCGATTTTAAATTATTTTTATTCAAAAGCCTAAAGCCTATACTCCTGAGGTGGTCCCATTGTCACCGAGTCAGAATCTGATGATAGGATCCCATGAAAATCGAGGGAAACCCTCAAATTTTATAAGCACATATACTGTTTTTCATAATTTTTCTAACGAAATTCAGATATTTGTGCCTGGTAATCATCATCTTATGTTGCTGAACTGATAATGGAAGGTACAAGTCAGGATCTGATGATGGGATCCCATGAAAAATGTTTGTGCAGCGATATTTTTGCCAATTGTTAACCGATTTGGATGATTTTTTTTTGCTTGAAATAGTATTTCTCGGACTGGTTCTATTTTATTTGGTGAAGATCTGATGAAGAAATTCGGCGGTAGGCAACGGAACTCTTTAATAAATTAAAGCAAACGGATCGTGATTTCTGAAATCGCATGTCTGTTGATTGTTTACATCAGTTCATAACATCTCGTAACATCACGCCGGTACTCTGTTTGTAAAAACTACTTCAAAAAACACTACAAAGTAAAAAATAACACAATTTTCGGAAGTCGGTGTTAAGAAAACAAAATGACCAAAAACACTGAATTCCGAAATTAAATTTATTTTTAACTTTGTAGTGTTTTGTTTTAGGAAATCGGTTTTATTTGTTTGTAAAAAAGTTTTTTATCGTAGTATTGAATCTGTTGAAGGCAAATATTGCAAAGAAAGATAATGTTTTACGACGTATGTGAGTTTTATGAGGAAATCACGATTTTGTTTGTTCCCGTTAGTTCGTATTCCTATTTGTAACCGCCTTTATAATAGGTTGTAAAAATAATTCATTTTATCGATATTGTATTATTTTGAAAAACAACTAGGTAAGGACTGAAAAAGTCAGTTAAAAACTACGGCATTCTTTCCGTAGTTTTTAACTGACTTCTTAAAAAAGACGAGGTTTTATGTTCGGCTGTATGTGTTTTTTTTACGTATGTTCACCGATTTCTCCGCCAATTGTGGATCGATTTTAATTTTTTTTCTTTATTCAAAAGCCTTTACTCCTGAGGTGGTCCCATTGTCACCATGTCAGAATCAGATGAAAGTCGACGGTAACCCTCAAATTTTACAGGCCCACACAATATTTTTTATGACATTTCTAACGCAATTCAGATATTTGTGCCTAGTAATCATCATGATGGTATCCAATGAAAAATGCTTGTTCAGCGATACTTTCGCCATTGTTAACCGATTTAAATGTTTTTTTTTTTGTTTGGAAGAGTATTGTAATTTAGTGAAGATCTGATAAAGAACTTCGGAAATAGGCAACGGAAATCTTCAATCCGACTTTTTAAAAAAGTTTTTGCCGCTTGTTCACTACATCTTAAACTAAAAGAAGTGAATGAAAAATTCGCATTCAATATGTTACAAAAAAAAAAAACAAAAATACGTTTGTCTTAAATAAATTCTTCAATCTCAAGTAAAAGTAACAGTTAATTCTATGAAAATCTCCGCGCTTTATTATCTTCATGTCTTCTAACATAATAATGATTTTATGAAACTTCTTACATTAAACGACATTGTATGCGAATAGTTTCAAAACCACTTGTTTAATCCACATACCTACCTACAGCTACATTGTATGTGAGACACAAAACGTATACGTAAATCCTGGCTTTATCTGGTCGTTTTAAGTGGAATACTGTCATTATGGAGAGTAAAGACAAAAAAATACATCTTGCTTAAATATTGATTAAACTTATTTAGGTACTTCGTTCTTAGATATTTCAATAACGAGGTCACAAATATTTTTTCAAACCTGTGCTCACACATGTACATCATAGTGAACAGAGTACATATTTGTGTTCCTCGGGGAAGACAAACAGATCGCCTCACCGTCCCTGGTACAACTACACGGTCAATTGGTCCTTGACCAATTGACCTTGTCTTGTCTTGTTGACTAAGTGTTAGTGCACGCGTATTAATTGACCTAGGTCAATTAATACACGTGCACTAACACTTAGTACTAAAATAGGTCTATTTAGGTGAAAAAGGGCTTCTAATTAAGGCAGGCGAGCCATTTAATGGATATGTTGGAACAATGGACTAAATCTTTGAATCTTAAACCCTTTGTTCATGATTTCGGTTTAAATAAATTATTCTCATAGGAACAATACATAAGTTCACTTACAATGAGATACAAAGTACTTAATTGTTTGTATCTAAATAAATACATTTTGCCTCCGATGTATGCTGGTGAAGTTATACAATCAAATACATAGGAAATAGGTAAATTGCTAATATTTAATATGCAATATGACTACATTTCATAAACGTAATTTCTCAGTTTTAGTTTAAATCTGCTAATATTATCACAATGTTTTACATCATTTGGTAGGTCGTTAAACAGCTGTGCTCCTTCGAACAATATGGTTTTTTTACCGTAGTTTGTGCGAGCTTGTCTTCGTTGTAATTTATTTTTATTTCTTAGGTTGTGTGACACTATTTTTTAATGTAGTTGTAGCTTTGATTGTACGCTGTTTGTGGTGATGTTTTATTGGAATGCAAGTACCGTACGTGTATAGTTGTTTGAGATTTTATAATTTGGTTTTTTTAAACAGTGTTCTAGTTGGAGTAAGGTAGTGTCAGAAGTTATACACTTCAGGCTCAGTTTTACAAATACTTTATTAACTTTCTTCAACACAACATCGTACTTAAATATAGAATCTACTAATAACATTCAGTTTACAATACGAACGAAACACAGATTGGTAGGATATGTTCACCATCCGATGCCTCGAATCAGACTGACTGCTCAAAACTCACTGTGGCCAGCTGAATGTTCCCCACTACCGTGTTAGCGAACACCCAGCTGACCGACCGAACAATCATAGCAAAAGGAAACAGTATATAGCATCAATTGACTAACTTAAATATTTGGGTTTATAAATTAATTGTAAATAAATATTCTAATTTAATCAATTTAATTTGCTAATTGTATAAGACAATTTCATAAACTTAAATATTTGTAAATCATAACTAATCTAATTAATTTCTACAACGGATGCATGAAGCACGTGTTCCCACTAGCGCCATCTATCGCTTGTGGTTAGAAATCGAATATTTTAATCGAAATCATTACATTCGGCCATCCGACATCGTGCGGTCACAATATTTTTTTTTTATTATTTACCAATTTATGAACACACACATTTTTTAACAAACAATCAATGTATTATGATGGTAAACAAAATATTTAAAAAATAAGAAGTTGATTTTAATTTAAAAAATAAATAAGCCTTACATTCAAAATCATTACATTCGGCTATTCAATGATCTTCGATTGGATTCTGGTTCAAGGTTTGTCATCATCATCATAATCATTATTATTACTTTCACTATTAGACGAGCTGCTATAATCATTTAATGAACTTTTATGACGAGAAAAACCTACAATTATCCAAGGTCTTATACGGTTAGTGGAAACTACGCATTTAAATGCATTCCTCCAAAACCCGGAATTTCAGCAATTTTATACCGGTCATTACACTTCTGTAATTTTGTACGGAACTATGAATTTTGAATGGAGCTTAGTGCTATTAAAAACCCTTGTTATTAAAATTTGTTCTAGTAACTTTTATCAAATCACCTACATTATAGGTAGCAGCAGGGGTACTACCGGCATCATAAGTAACCTTTTGTTTTTCTTGACTAACACGAATATTAGAACTGACCTCATCACTTAAGTTTTGCAAGTTGTCTGGTATGGTGTCAGCACCAACATCCAATTTATTATTTAGACTATCGAAGGTCATCATGACATTACAGAACTTCAAACACAGAATGGTTGTCGTTTCGAGCCATTTATGAAACGAATCGAAGATATTTCAACGATGTCGAGAATACAGCAAGGCTCAGAAGGAGCCTCCACGGACGTGCACTCGAAACAGTGAGCTCAGAACTCATCGGACATGCAAGGCCAGATGACATTATGAAGGAACTGGAGCTGCAATTCGGAAGACCGGACTCGATAGCGCAAGCCGAAACAGATAGATTGCGCGGACTGACGCGCTGCAGCGAGAATCCGAAAGATATTTGCACATTTGCAAGCCGAGTGAGATGTGCCATCGTTACATTGCGATCACAAAAGAAAGATCACTATTTGATCAATGCCGAACTAATGCAAACCTTGACAGAGAAGCTACCAAACTCTATTCGAGTTCAATGGTACCGGATATACACGGAGAAGTACCAGTCGCTACCTGACCTTTCGTTGTTTAGCGAATTCATCACTGAACAAGCTCGCTTCTGTAGCGCCTTTGCTCCCGCCGAGAACATCAACGCAACAGAGGGCCCATCAAACAGACGTACTGCACAGAGAACTCGCACAGCAACAGAGAAACCGGCCAATAAATGCCGTGTATGTGGGAAAGATGGGCACATAGAACGCGACTGTCGGAAGTTCAAAGAAAGCAACAGCGACAAGAGATGGGAGCTAGCAAAGAAGCTCACCTTATGCTTTCGTTGTATGAAGTTACAACGTGAGGGGCATCAAGGCAAACCGAACCGGTGTGGCATCAAGGGGTGTACAACCACGCACAATCGGCTACTTCATTATGACAAGAAGCCCGCTGCAGTGGCCACCGAAAAGCCGAAGGTCCTTGAACAGAAGCTAGAACCACAAGAAGTGGTTGCCAGCTCGCAAACGGCGTGAAACATGCCTACCTCAAGATGGTGCTGGTCCGAGTGATTGGATCGGCGGGAGAGGCATCTACGTTCGCCTTTCTTGACGATGGGTCAACCGTATCATTGATCGACGAGGACCTTGCCAGACATGTTGGAGCCGAAGGCTGCATCGACCCACTGAAGATTGGTGCGATCGGTGACACCATGATCGACACTCCTTGCTCACGCAGAGTCACAGTAGCGTTCGCGAGCCAGCTGAAAAACAGGGTGCCGTTCAGAGCGCGCACCATACCGAAGCTCAACCTCACGCCGCAAACTGTCAGAGAGGAAGATGTCACACACTGCAAGCATCTCAGCAACTTAAAGCAACAGCTGGTTTACGAAGTCGGGGCGCTCAAGATTCTGATTGGCCAAGATAACTGGCATCTTTTGTTAGCCAGTGAAGTAAGAAGAGGCCCGAAACACCAGCCCATAGCGTCACTCACGACTCTGGGATGGACTTTATATTATGGCGCGCACAATAGAATACTCGGTCAACAGGTGCACTACGTGAACAACAAAGCATCAAGAGATGAAAACCTTGATGAACAGCTCCGTGAATACTTCTCATTACAATCACTGATAGTCAACCCTCAACGTCCAAATTCTGATCCTGTAAGAAGGCTTAAGACATCTTGAAACGACATACATTCAGTCAAAAAAGTATCGGGAATGGATGATTTGTTTATGGTTCCAAATTCAAATTTTTGTTTTTTTGTAGTTGTTAGATTGGCACAACTGTTTTCCATTTTGGCGCGGAGTTTGAGTTGCATCTGTTATTTATATTAAATACAGTGCTGGTTTTAGTAATATCATATACAGTGTGTATTGCGAATTTCATAATGGACAAAAATATCGAACAAAGAGTTTGTCTTAAATTTTGCATCGCTAAATCGCGATCGCGAATCGCGAAAATGTTACAGAAAGCTTACGGTGAATCGACTGTATCAAAAACTCGTGCTTATGAGTGGTTCAAAGCGTTCAAAAGCGGTCGAGATGTGATGGAAGATTTGCCTCGCTCTGGTAGGCCGTCAGCGTCTGCAACTGAAGTTAACATCGCAAAAGTGAAGGAAATAGTGACTGAAAATCCCCATTCAACTCTGAGAGAGATAGCCGCCGAACTTTCTGTATCTCACGAGTCGATCCGTACCATTTTAACTAATCATTTGGGTATGAAACATGTTGCTGCTCGGCTAGTCCCAAAAGATCTGAATTTTCTCCAAAAACTCAATCGCATGAAAGTCGCTGAGGACATGCTAGAACGAGTCAGTTCGGACCCAACATTCATGAAACGCATTGTTACTGGTGACAAGACGTGGGTTTACGAGTTTGACATGCAAACTAGTCAACAAGCTTCGGAGTGGCGCCTTCCAACTGAACCGAAACCGAAAAAACCACGCCAAAGTCGATCAAAAGTCAGAGTCATGTTGACTGTTTTCTTTGACTATTGCGGTGTTGTGCACTCTGAATTCTTACCGGAAGGTCTAACGGTAAATAAAGAATATTATTTGAGCGTTATGCGGCGTTTAAGAGAGCAAATTCGACGAAAAAGGCCAGATTTGTGGAAAGAAAATTCTTGGATTTTGCACCACGACAATGGATATGGCTCCTGCTGACTTTTTTCTTTTTCTTAAACTCAAATTACCACTTCGTGGCACCCGTTTTCAATCGCTAGAAGACATAAAGGAGAATTCGGGGCGAGAACTGAACTCAATTCCGGAAGCAGCGTTTAAAAAATGTTTTGATGAATGGATTATTCGTTGGCGCAAGTGTATCGTTTCTAAAGGAGCATACCTACTTTGATAAAATTAATTTGGATGAATAACAGACATTTTGTGTATTATTGATCTTTTCCCGGTACTTTCTTGACAGAGTAGTACTTTGGTATGTCGTAAGGATCAGAGTTAGAAAATGGGCACATAGAAACAGCAATGTTACGGAAACAAAATAAATTTGAAATGCCCGATAGTTATGGAATAGCTCACAAGCGGCTTGTCTCTATAGAAAAGAAACTCGATAGAAATCCGACTCTTCGAGATAGATATATAGAACAGATGGACTCGCTCCTACAGAAGGGGTACGCTGAGAAAGCGCCCAAAAATAGTACACCAGGAAGAACCTGGTACCTACCTCATTTCAATGTCTTCAACCCAATGAAGCCAGAGAAGTTCCGTATAGTACACGACGCCGCAGCCAAATCGAATGGATTGTCTTTGAACGACTTCCTACTCACAGGGCCAGACCTGTTACAGTCGCCGCCCGGCGTCATGATGAGGTTTCGCAGACACCCCATAGCCATTTCCGGTGATATTACGAAATGTTTATGCAGGTGAAAGTCCGACAAGAGGACAGAGACGCCCTCCGATATCTGTGGAGAGGCAATAGAAGAGGGAGCCCCTGACGAATATCGAATGACGTCAATCATATTCGGCGCGGCCAGCTCACCGTGCACAGCTATATTCGCGAAGAATTGGAACGCGAAGATGCACATAGAAAACATACTTGGTTTAATCTGGAGACCAAGTGCAGACACGCAAGGTTTCAACCTGACTCTAGCGCGTCTACCGAGTGGCGTCTTAAAAAAAGACATGCCCACAAAGAGAGAGGCACTCGAAATAGTGCTTGGCCTAGCCTCAACAGTTACAGTACGCGCCAAGCAAATACTCCAAGCAGTTTGGAGAAAAGGAGTCGACTGTAATCAGTCACTCGACACAGATACCGAACTCACAGAGAAACACCCACACGAAGAGGTGTTGTCCACACTGTTGTGTGAGGCAGAGTATACGGTAAACAGCCGCCCGCTGACACATGTATCAGTCGACAGCAAAGGCGACGAATCCATCACGCCGAACCACTTCCTACTCGTTGGTTCGGCCAGACTGCCATCACCTGGTGTGTTCACCGAGCAAGACGTCGACAGCAAGAAACACTGGCGGCGCTCACGAGCGCTCGCCTACCAGTTCTGGCGCCACTGGGTGAGAGAGTACCTACCCGGGCTCCAACACCGGCGGGAGCACCACAGTCATGGCCCTGGTCTGCAGGTGGGCGACCCTGTGCTCGTCGCAGACGGCCAGCTGCCTCGCAACACGTGGCCGCGAGGCCGCATCACCGCAGTCTTCCCTGGGGCGGATGGAGAGGTCCGGACCGCTGAGGTGCGCGTATCTGGCAGCACTCTTAAGCGTCCGGCGAAGAGGCTGATCCCGCTACCGAAATGATCCAGAGCGTCGGAGCTACGGGCCAGAGAGACGGGCGTCGCGTCGGCGAGCTTTGAGGCAACAGTCGCCGGGGCGACGAGCGTCGCGTCGAGGCAACAGTCACTGTGACAACGGGCGTCGCAGCTACAGTCGTCGCTCACCGGCGAGATGCAGCGCCGCGCGGACATCGCAACGAGTCGTCACTGCGCTGCACAGCGAAGAAATGTTTACGACGAAGCGTTTAGTATTGTATAACTCGTATAGATAAAGCCCATATATAGTTATAAGCTTATATACTTGAAAGTTAAGAGCTTAAGTACTTTCATAGTTATAGTTTCATAGCTATGTAATTTATTAAAAATATAAATTTTGTCGTTTTCCCCCGGGCACATTTTCATTAAAGTAAATAGATAGGTAGGGCTACACATTTCCCCTACATATTCCTGGTAACCCTTAAAAGTAATGGGGTGGATAGCAAAAAACCACCATTTACAGAAACCTTCATTTACTAGACATACAAAGAATCTAGGTATATAGGCTTCAAAGAATAGGCACTGGAAGCCTGGCAATGAGCCCTATCCAGATATATACACATATTTATGGTCAGGCAAGGCATAAAGCCGCAAATTAGCAAAATATAGAAACCCAGATTTTTTCCCCTTCCAGATTCCTGACCACCCTTAGAGGGGCGGCTTCAAAAGTTGTGTATCTGGATAGAGGGATGATGCACCTACCCTATTACAGATAGTTTGGTAGCCCATGGGGCACAGTTATTTGGGAAGTCAACCCTTAATAGTAAGCAAGTTCACACTTGTAGACCGTTTCGACAGTCAAATTCAACAAGCCTAATAGTAGGCACGGTTGAAGGGTTGATTTTTACTCCGTTCGACGGGGAATTTCGGAGGATTTACAGAGAGGTGCATTAAACCCTATCCAGACTTAGAATATACCTAGATATAGCCAGAAATGTAATAGAACCATAGTTAAAATCACAGTTAAAAATAAACTAAAACAGTTAGTGGTTTTTGGGCCTCGTTACAGTAAAGTAACCTAGTACATTAGTAAAAAGACAAGAAATAGAAATTTGTAGTCACCGGAAGAAGAAATATAGAATTGGTAACTAGAATCAAAGTACTCGCAAATTTTCCCTTAAACCATTAGCTGCAGTGTTGTCAAATTCCTGCATATTATTTAACCCTGGTAAGCATTCATCCCTCACCCCAATCTACCCCGAAGACAGCAAGTAAATAGCAAGATAGAAGAACGTTGCACGCGTGGTACGGGGAACTGAACGTTTCTAACTCTGTTTTTAATGTTTAAAATTTCTTCTTCAAACTTAACTGCGTCTTCATGATCAAGGTTACCTGTAATAGACTTAACGACAGTACCTAATCCATCTAAAAGACCGCGTCGTTTTCTAACTTGCGGCGTTAAAAACTTATTTTTTTTACCTATAATATTAAGACTATATTCTATTTTATTCCTATACGTTTTATGTAACTCTCCCGATGCCGTATTCTCAGCGTTTCTCGCACTTGTATATTATAAAGACATCAATTGGATAGCCGTAAAATGCAAATTACTAATGTTGTAAACGCAAGCAGGGCTAAAGTAGTTGTCTTGTTTAAGGAGTTCACCTTGTTTGAGGAGGAGGATACCATTGTCAGTAATGGTTACGGTTGCTGTTGTGTTGAGCACGACAGCTCCTGCGATGAAAGTCCTGCAACAAGATGAGGCCTCTGTAGTAGCTTGAAGTGAACCCTAATGGACTTAGAATTTGGATGGTTTCCTATTATTTCAGCCACGTTATTTGGGTGAAGATGTACGATATTGTATGGTCCTTTGAAGACAGGCTTCGTTTTGTCGCTGCGTGCTGACTTTGCTACCTGTTTATAAACAGTTTCACCTACCTTGAATTTCATTTCTTCTGCTTCTTGGTTACGTTTAGCAATCACCTGCTCCTTATTTTTGGACATGTGTCCAGCGATGCACTCTTGAACTGCCTCTGCATTAGCACGATGCTTAATAACATTGTCCTGGTAAAATTATTTTGGATAGTATAACTCTAGTGGGTTTCTGGATGCTGTGTGTCCAAATAATAACTCATGAGGTGTATAATCTGTTGCCGAGTGAATAGCGTTGTTGTACACTATTATGGAGCAATTATAATTTGCTGTATAGGATCATCTTTGTTAATCATTCTTTATATCCTAATTATTTCAGCTAGGGTAGAATATAAACGTTCAATTGGGGAATTAGAATTAGGGTTATAGGGTGTCATGAAGTGTATTAGGATATTATGTAGTGCACATATTTTTTTAATGACATCGTTGTCAAACTTAGTGTCTGAATCAGTGCTTATTTTACTTGGCAAACCTAACACTGAGAAAAAAATTTACAATGCTTCGGCTATATGAATACTGCTGCATGCTGTTAGTGAGACTGCCTGGGCATATTTAGAGAAATTGTCAATGACTGTAAGGACCGTTGCGCCTCCGGTTGAGTATAGGTCCATAAATATATGTTCCATAGGTTTAAGAGGTGCTTTGGTTATAGCTAAAGGTGGTTTAAGAGGGTTGCGTTCGTATGTTGATTTCAAACAGGTGTCGCATTGATTAACGAATCTTTGAATGGTAAGAAGCATGTTTGGCCAATGATAATTTCTGTGCAACTGCTTGTACGTCTCCTGAATACCACGATGAACAGTTTTACCTTCGTGATATTTCTTAATCAACTCTTGTAGTTCTTGTTTGTTTTCTACTAGAGTTACGCGTGTTATACATTTAAGTAGCTTAGGACCTTTCTCATTAAATATTGTTGTGTAAACTCTAGAAAAGGCATGGTATAATTCTTCGTTATGTAAGTAACAATGGAATATACGGTCAGCGATGGTGTGTTCTTTAAGGAATCTAATTATCTCGGACTCTGTATTATTTACCGGGATAAATATATCTTTTATAACTACCTTTGAGTTAGTGGATCTGTTATCTACTCTATATGTTTATCCGAGAGTTAACCTAATGTGGAACTGTTTTAGCTGTCTGTCAATAGCGTCTGCAATGATGGGTATACCTTTATTTTCATTGTCAGGCAGTGTATGTCTTGTAGATACTAATTCATGTTTGGCTGACACTATACTCATGCTATCAGTATCTATATGAGATTTAGGAATGCTTGGGTTTTGTGGTTGTATATTTTCATTGGGAGCTACTCTGTCTGTTTGTTTTTCGGCTTCGACATGCGTTTTCGAATATCCTATTAATTATTTCATCGTCTTCATTATCGTCTAAATTAACAGCTAAAGAGTCAATACTGCCATGGAAGATTTTAACACGTGATAAAACGTCTGCGTCAGTGTTATGGCGACCTTTCTTGTATACAATCTTATAATCGTATTCTGAGAGTTTTAAACGCCATCTCGTTAATTTAGAGTAAGGATCTTCTAGTGACATTAACCAGGTCAGAGGCCTGTGATCAGTGTAGATAATAAACTTCCTACCGTAAAGATAGGGCCTGAAGTATTTAATTGCCCATACTATGGCAAGTAGCTCTTTTTCTATTGTAGAGTAACGCGATTCGGTAACTGATAGTGTCCGGGATGCAAATGCTACGGGTTTGTTGGATCCTACAATTCCTTGGGATAACACCGCGCCTAATGCTACATCTGAAGCATCGGTGGTGAGGATGAAGGGTTCATCAAAATTCGGGTACTGTAGTATTGGGGCATTAGTTAATATTTATTTACATTTATTGAAAGCTTCTAAGAAATCTGGGGATTGTACGATTTTTCTATTTTTCTTAAGGCAAAGGGTCATTGGTTTAGTAAGCTTGGCGAAATCTTTAATAAACTTTCGGTAATATCCGGCTAAACCTAGAAAGGCTTTGATTTCTTTCTGAGACTTGGGTAGGAGGAAGTTAAGTACGGTTTTTATCTTGTCTTTGTTTGGTTTTAAGCCTTCGTCTTCGTCTTTGGTTTTAAGTTCATGTCCTAAGAAATCGACTTGTTTTTGTAGGAACTGTGTTTTTTCTAACTGGATCCTTAGATTATGTGTTTTAAATCGATCGAATACTTGTTATAGTTTTTGTATGTGTTCTTGTAATGACGTAGATATTATTATTACGTTATCTAAGTATGTGTAAACATTATCAATGCCTCTTAATATATGATCCATTAATCTATGAAACGTACTTGGTGCATTTTTGAGTACAAAAGGCATTCTAAGGAACTCGTAGTGTCCTCGTTCAGTGGTACGAGTAAATGCAGTTTTTTCAATATCATTTGGGTGCATTTCCACTTGATGGAAACCACTAGCAAGATCTATGGTTGTGAAGTACTGCGCTCGACCTAATCTATCTAATATGTCGTGTATATTGGGCACAGGGTATTTATCTTCAATGATACGGTCATTGAGTCGTCTGTAATTAATTACAAGGCGCCATTTGACGTTTCCTGAGGAATCGGCTTTTTTCGGTACGATATGCACGGGACATGACTAAGGCGATATGCTCTCTCGCACAATTCCTTGCTGGAGGAGCTTATCTACTTGTTTACGAATTTCTTTGCGTTGTTGGGGAGCTTGTCTGTAACTACGGACAAAAACGGGTGTATTATCGCTTAATCTGAGTTCGTGTTTAACAGCGTGCGTAAAAGTGAGTGGTATATCTTCTGCGTAGAACAAGTCCCTGTATTAAAAACATAACCGGGTTATTTCACGCTTTTCCTTTTCGTTCATATGATCTGTACGAATTTTTTTAAGGTTTTCGTTTAATATATGGTCAATATTAGTTTGAAAAATTAATTATTTAATTAAATTAACTTTTATCTACATTAGAAAATATCTCTAATTCAATTGACGGGTTGAACGGGATACATTTCTTTTGATTACTATGATTAATTACCGACGTTTTAAACGAACCGTTTGTAACGTTAAGTATTGCTGCTGGGGACACTAAACCATCAGACCATATTACATCGTCGTGAACGTATTGTCCATCTAAGCAGTTGGTTTTTACTTTGACAACCTTTTCACATCTAGCTTCGATACTTATCTTTTGGGGTGGAGAACTAAAGTGTATTGGCATTTCCGCTGTAGATGTACGCAACACGTTATTATTCAAATCAATGTTACTCTTTAATTTTTGCAGAAGTCCATTCCGATAAGACCTTTATGCTTAGGGTCGAAGCCGAATATCAGAAACTTATGCGTTATATCGCTATTAAACGCGGGAGATAAGCGGAGGTACACTACTTTGTCATGGACTGATGAACTTACTTTGTCATGGACTGATGAACTTACTTTGTCACGGACTGATGAACTTACTTTGTCATGGACTGATGAACTGTGTGCTGTATTAATTTGAAAGGGTTCTGTTTCTACACAGAACTCAAATATGGTGCGATTACGTTAGTTGCTATAGTTGAATGACTGGCCCCTGTGTCTAATAGAAACTTACCGTCAATCTCTGGTATATGTATGGATAAATATTTCTTGGTTTGTAAGTTAATTGAAACTAGGTCTGGCTGTCTTGGCTGGTGTCCAACGTAAAATCCTGGTTACCACCTACCTTTTGCTCATCCGTGGTTACATTCGGCTCGAGCGCGATGTTGTTACTTTCTGCAATACTGTTGTAGAGCTCTATGTCACTGGGTCCTAGTTGGACTGGAGTGGCCATCTGAATTGGAATGTAGAACAACTGTTGTACGAACTGTGGTTTTTCTGACTTACCTGCCGTACGCATCATAAAGTCCGATGATACTAGCGTGGGAACCCGTGGTTTTGGAATGTTAGGTTGATTCCTAAAGTTATTTGAACCATTTGGCTTAGAGTTACCTGATGCTGGTTTGGCTTTCCAGGGCAAGACGGATTGTAGCCACTGTTGACGCTGTTCGGGGGTCATATTATTTTGTTGTAGAATCAAGTTTTGTGAGGGAATAATGACGTCAGGTACAAATGGGTTTACTGTACGGATGGGATTATTATTACCTGGTTGTTAGGAAATCTGCTCCTTTGGGTTTGCTTGTGACGTTGATGGATTATTCGTGTAATTAGCCCTATTGTATGACAGCTTAGCTTCCTCTTGTTTAGCCGCTATGATAGCTGTTTCAAAGGTGTCCGGTTTTGCGATTCGAATGCCCAACGAGACATGGAAGTCTAACTGGTTTATATACTGTTCAATTACAATTACTGTTCATCTTTTCGTAATATGATTTATTACCATTCTCACCTACGGAGTACAACGTATCTAACAGCTCGCGGAGGCGTTTGCCGAAGCTTTCGGCGTCTTCTGTTTTAGATTCCTGCATTACTTGTATTTCATTTCGTAGTTCGCCGAGGCGCCTAATTAATGCATTCTTAATTGACAGCCACGAGTCTAAGTAGCCCTTGTGTGCTATTGCGTCTATGGCTGGACCACTGAGCCTACTTTTAATCTATACTAATATATAAAGCTGAAGAGTTTGTTTGTTTGTTTGTTTACTTGAACTCGCTAATCTCAGGAACTACTGGTCCGATTTGAAAAATTATTTCAGTGTTAGGTAGCCCATTTATCGAGGAAGGCTATAGGCTATATACATCATCACACTAAGGCCAACAGGAGCGGAGCAGTAATGAAAATTGTGACGCAGACGAAGTTGCGCGGGTCAACTAGTTAAACAGATAAAAGCTGGATGCGCACGATCTGCCTCGGACGTTAACTGAATTAAGGTTTCTACTTCCCCAATATAATAGTTAAGTAACTTAGGATTGCCATCATATCTTGGCATTAAATCTGCGATTAGTTTGTAAGGTTTATAGTTAGCATCAGTGTCGCGCGCGCACGCATTACCGATGGACGTGCTAATTGCGTGTTTCGAGACAAAGAACGATGGCGCAGTCGCGAGTGTTAAAGTGTTCAAATTGCAACATTGTTATAAACGAAGTACTTTTATTTGTGTGTAATAAGATCGACGTTATGGACGAAGAGAGTATAAGTCGCATCTGTGTAACTGCTTTAAATGAGGAAGACATAAGTGAGGCAAAGAGTCTGCTGTTTGATTCGGTTCCTACAACAAAACGTAGGATCCAAAGAAAACGGGATGGAAAAATGAAGCGTGATATAGACGATATAATATGCCTGCTAAAGGAAACAGATCCTGAACTGATTCCCATATTTGTTGCACGGGACCTTCAAAAACTTTCGGCGGTCCTGTTTGATCATTTGGATGGTACTAGACTTTTAAAAGACTTGCTACGAATGCAGAATGAGATTAAGGAAGTCATGGAGCAGTATTTAACACAACAACAATTGGATTCTGTTAAAAAGGACATTGAAAATCTAAAAAGTTCAATGATCGATGTTCATCAAGTAAATACAAAATGAGGCGGTTGTGGGCTAGACAATGCAGAGATTGAGAAGTCAGATACTTATACTACAATTATATCTGCGCCCGGTAGCCCGTTATTACATTCTTCGCGTGTAGAGGGTAGACAAGAAAAAGATGTTGACGGTAGACGTCACTGTGTGCTCGGTGGCGGTGGCGTACCGGTTTTAAACATTGTGTAACACCGGCGGGGACGCTTACACCTGACCGAGTAGATAAGTTGAGACACACTGCTGTGACAAACGGCGAGCATGTTGGGAATCAATTGACTTTTGCAAATGTCGTGAGAAAGGAAGGGAATCCTCCCACGCAAGATGAGGATAAGGATGGTTGGACATTAGTGCAAAAAAGTAACCGAAATAAGAGGTTTGCAGGAAAAATGGGGAAAGCTGTAATACTCGTATAACCTCATGCAAAGTTTGAGGCGGCTGAGATAATGCTACCTATATATTTCAAATGTATTAAAAGGACTTTCTAAAGTAGACATAGTAACGTATATTAAGGAGAAATGTAATTTACATGTGAAAGTAAGTATAAGTTACGCTGACGACATGGTGCTACTGAGTCCATCAATAAGCTCCTCAGACGTCTTGCTAGGTTGTGTGAAGACTATGCCGTCACTCAGGGACTCAGGTACAATGCAAAAAAATGTGAATTATTGGTATTCAAGGCAGGCACCAAATGTTACACTAACGTGCCAAATGTGACCATTAATAATACGTCGTTGTCCAGAGTAACAAAATTTAAGTACCTGGGTTACTGGCTCACTCATGACCTGAATGATGACCTGGATATAGAAAGGGAACGCAGGGCGATGGCTGTCCGAGGTAATATGCTGATTCGCAGATTTGCACGTTGTACGACAAGTCAAAATAAAATAACCCTTTTCAGAGCATACTGCTAGACATTTTACACGTGCAGTCTGTGGGTCAGGTATACGCTGAGGGCATACAATGCCTTGCGTGTTCAGTATAACAATGTGTTCAGGATGCTGTTAGGTCTACCACATTTTTGTAGCGCTTCTAGGATGTTTACCGAGGCCAGGGTTGATGGTTTTCATGCCATTATACGGAAAAGGTGCGCTTCTGTTTTCAGTAGAGTACGTGCTAGCTCCAACAGCATCCTGAGTGCATTGTGTGATAAGTGGGACAGCCCTATGTCGGCTCACTGGATACGGCTGCACACGTAGGTGTCAGTCGTTTCAATTGTGTTTGTTATTTTGTACTAACATTAGGGTTAAGATTTTTAATAACAACATATGGATAATTTGGTCCGAAATAAATGTTATTATTATAATCCCTGAGCGACATTGTTTTTCTGTTGCTTGCCTGCCTAGTGCCTAGACTTGACGCAAAACAATAGAGGTGTCAAATTAAACACTCGGAATTTACTCGTGAGATACTTAACGCTACTTATTACTATTTTGTGGTTGCCTACTGCGATTTTAGCTTATAAAAAGACACATATAGACTAACATAAAATAAGACAGGAAATAGAGCAAGGACACTTGGCAAAACAAGAGCACTTACCAAAGCAACCACTGCATCTTCCGTCGAGTTGAGTCTCGTCCAACACAGCTTACTCCAATTCTCCGGAGATTTATCCCGATGACCGTAGAGGTGTCCGACCGCGCGATAGGTTCCTTGTAGACCGCGAAAGAACGATTTGAGAACCGTCGCTCTTAAGATGAAGAGATGGATTCGATCTTAGAAAGTCGCGATCCTACCGACTGCGCCAGTTATGTTTCGGCGGTCGGGAATTTGGTTAAAAAAAATATTTATTGATAACAAATTAATTTAGTTATAAAAATACAGGATATTTAGCTGATGGCTGAGGCTAGACTGAATATAATGCAAAGAAAATGAAGTAACTCTAATTTCCAGTAAAATGCATAGGGGCAATACGACGCACGTTGACGATCACTGCATACTCAGTGTAAACGACTGTTACGATGAGTTAATTTTAGTTTATTTATTTATTTAGTACTTTACGCACATAGATGTACAGAGGTGGACTTAATGCCTGAGGCATTTTCTACCAGTCAACCTTTGGGTGATACAGACAATAATATTAGTAGGTGCAAATTGTGAAAAAAAAAACATAAACGCGATCAATATTTAAATTAATACAAAGATAAATATATATAAACTATAAATAAAATTAAATACAAAATATATTAGTTAAGCCGTAACTCCATAAAAAACGGTAGAATGAAGTCTGGAAAACTAAAACGTAAAATCCAAGTCATACGACCTGATATGCGTAGACAACAATCTAAGTATTCCACAAAGGATATATTGAAGAAGGCTTACACGCTATTATAATACGAATTGTGTGAGTTATATCACGAATTAATGAACGGTAGTCATTATTAGGAAGCTGTGGCTAAATAATAACAACCGCGCTAGTCGATCTTCAAGGGCAAGCCACGTTTGCCGAGGTCAGTCTGGGGATGGGTGACCACTTTAAAATACCGAGTTCTTTGTGCCTCAGAAAGCAAGTTAAGCCACTGGTCTTAACTGTTATTTGAAGATCTGTCGACACCAGTCTTGTCAAGAAGTGCCGTGTTTGTTACCCAGTTACTGGGTGGTAGAGGTCAGATAAGCAGTCGCTCTATGTAAGACTGGTATTCAGCTGAGTCCGGTTTGACTGGAAAACGACCCCACCGACACAGCTCTGGCATTAATTCCCAAGTGAGCAAGTGTATTTCGTCACCTTATGTGTGTAAAAAAAACCGAGCTTCTTTTATTTCAAGGAGTGTTAGCTTGTACTTGATTGAGAGAAAAGAACAAAAACTTATGTCCGATTTTTTTAATCATCTCATCAAATCTATTCAAAATAGTAGGCTGGTTTTAAATCTAAAGGGTTTATTAGACTTTACTAAATTCAGTCGTCTAAATGATTCAGTTACTTAATTCAGACAAATGCAATCGCATTTAGGAAGGTAGGTTTCTAAATTTAGGAAAAAGTACGGCTACTGACTCACTAAATCTTATAGAAACCTAATTAGAATCGAATTTAGGAAGGTGCGATCGCGTTTAGTCGCTTCAGTCGGTGTGCAGCACTTTCCGCGTGTGGATGTGTCGCTTGTTGTGAGAAAGTGCGAGTGTTCGAGAATGGCGACGAAAGATAAATAAGTTTTAGGCCATATAATCGAACTTTATTGACAGCATGGTTTGAGATATTAGAGAACTGTATTTCAAATCTTGGTATGAATTCCCTGTTGCAAGAAATCGTAATGTTACCACCAATCTTTGTTTTGCACTAATACTGTCTCTTAAAATTGTATTTTGTTTTTGTATATTGTTACAAGATTTAGTAAAATATCGAACGATCTCGAATCCATTCGAAGATAATTTCTGAAGTCTGCCGGTTCTAAAACACTCATTATATTCATGTTTGACAACTTGTCGCGCAGTAATAAGTATTCCTTGACCCACGTCTTTCTTTTTTTTTTCTTTATTTTGATGGACCCAACGGCCACAGCCACGGCGAGGCCAATTTTTTGATTTTTGGACAGCACTGGAGCCATTTTATTTATAGTAGTAAAACGTCCGCTTTTGTTGCGTTTCAGCAGGCAACTGATTTAGTGACTATATTTAGAACAGTGTGATTAGAAGCTTCTAATTTCGTTGCTTTTCTGAATCCTGATTTTGGCTACTAAATTTAGTAAAGTCTAATAAGCCCTTAACTGTGATGAGCTCTTTAGTACTATAAACATTAATGTTTCTTTTCTTCACGCATATTATGTTATAATGGCTTACCTATGCCACATTTTGCAAAAACACTAAGAAATTTAATAAAAAAACTACTACCAAAAGCCTCAGAAGATCTCAACGTTACTGAAACACTACTTCTGACTCTAAGCCAGCATCCTTCATAGTCGGCCTCATCGAAGCTTATCATCGGGTGAGATAGTAATGACAAAGGGAATGGTTCTGCACAACAGTCTATCAATCAGCCTAGCCTGTTCCCGACTATGTCTGGGTCGGTATCCAGTCTGTCTTCAAGCAGCAGAGCACCAGTATCGTACATGAAGCGACTTAGGTGACTACTCATCCGCAAAATATTTCATCCGCGGATGAAACGTTACCCTTTTAAAATTGTAAGGCGACGAATCATCCGCAAGTTCGGATGAGTCGTCGCATAGTTAATATTGATGTGGTCATATCGGCCAAATAGACGAACAAAAATATTTTGTGTATAGGAACATTGTCTGTTCTTTAGTTTCGTCGGTTTCGCTAGCTGCTATGTGTAATAATATCGTGGTTAAATCGAACAAAAATACTTCTATGCATAAGACTCGTTTTTATTAAGAATATAATTTTTATACTGGTGAATCAGAATAATAAGCAATTTCCCTAAACAAATGACAGGTAGTTACTGTTTTACTGCGAAAACTGAGTTAATGTTTTAAAAATTAGTAAATCTAAATAGATTGTTATTAAGAATTATACATTTTTACATATGTTAGAAAATATTAATTAATAACGAAAAATCGAAATAATTTAAACCTTCTTAGTATTTAGGTGCAAAAAAAAAATTATAATCAAAAAATCAACCGCTACGAAATTTTGTAAACGATCTGTATCACTAATATGATAATTTCTCTATACAATGTCCGAGGTTAGCCTAGATTAGGTTAGGTTAGAGTTTATTGATAATGATATTAGTATCATTATCAATAAACTCTCGCAAACTGTTATTATTTTTTTTTTCCTTTACCATACTTTCTTCCGTTCTCTTTGAAATAAATCCTTGATTTTTCCACAGATTAGAATGATATTTAGCATCTTTTTAAGAGTATTTAATAAAACGGCTATGTTAGGTTTGCTCTTTATTGTCCTATTCAGTCTCGAGTTCCACCATTCTATAGCGTTATTCGTTTTGTGCCGGATATTATATAAACACCATTTATCAGACAAGATAGATTTCTTCTCTAGCCAGGTATTTTGAAAATAATGGTTAAATTGCGCTGTTTTATCATCCTTTTGTATACATTCACCCAATACATAAAGCCAACCATCTGAAACTTCAATATTTGGGAGATATGCCAACGCCATACAACGCCTCACGTGAGCCCTTGACATGTTTGATTTTTTTGTAATTCCAATCAGTTTAGCTTTTTTTTGGACAGCTTTTTTGAAATGAAATATACACCCTCGAGTAGTTATTTTATCAAATACAGCTTTAGCTGCTGTCATCGCACTGGTTTCAAAATCAGTAGTGATGGACTCAGGATCAAATTCGGGAATTTTGCTTTTTAAGAGATAGAAGAAAATTTCATAACTTGATTGCTTTTTATTTGGCAATAAGGCATAAACTGCTGGTATAATATTCGTATGTGTATTAGTACTGCCCATGTCAACATGTAACGTATACAACTGCTTAAAGGGAGCTACAACGGCTTCAAATGTTCCATCGCAAAAAACATGTTTAGCTTTCTTGAGAATTTCTTTGGATTCTTCAGTGGCAAACAGTAATATCCTGTCACTTTTTTCGCTATAATCAGCAAGTAAAAAGTCTTTGTGAACACCAGGAACTGTTAGATCTTTCAATTTAAAAAATCGCACCTTTTTAGTTTGCACTTTGCAGTTCTTTATTACGTAGTTTATACATTCTTTTCTTGAAATTGTTGTATTTTGGTAATTTTATGACTAAGTCTAATCCTGTAGACTCTAATTTTTCTACCGCGTCTTTATAAATTGTAGGCATAGGAGTACTTTCAGTTTTGGCTCTTTCTAAACATTCGTCAATTTTCTCCAAAAATTGGTTATCTAAACTACTAGACTGACAACTATGAAGTTTTTCTTTCAGTATAAGGTTACAATCATAGTTTGTAACCAAATTAGATTTACAATTTTGTGAAGCACGGTGCCAAACTATATGTCCGTTTTTATTTTCACGTTTTTTATAATAACGATAGTTTCCTTACATTAAAATTTTTCCTCCTCGTTGCAATGAAATCATTTTAAATCGCGTATTTTCCTTGTCCATAATTGTGATTCTAAAATAGAAACTTAACAATGTTACAATGTTTTGAGTTTTATTTTTCTTGGATAAGTAATAATAAAATATCTGACCTCAAGGCAGCTCAATCACCCGCAATGGAATATGAAAACTCAGTTTATTCCCACGCACCGGAACATAAAAACTTTATGCAGTTCTATTATTAATTAATTTACTATAATATGTAGTAATTAACTAGATGAACGTACACTCTGTTAACTTAACGTACACTGGCTAACAAAATATATTCATGACAAAACAACTTAGCTTGTCTCAATTATTTTCTAAATACCCTCAAACCTTTCGTTTTTTAAACCGCTGATACAAGTTGCACAAAACGTCGGTAGTCGTAAATATTTGGTTATTTAAGTATTATCAAACTATTGAAATAACATCAACTCAGTAGTCACCGAAGCGACTGCTTGTCTGACCTCCACAACTCAGTAACGGGTCTAAATAATGTATAGGAAATTAAATTATTTTCAGATCTTTTATTTTTCAGGTAACTAAACTCACCTAAACCCTCCGCTGCTGTTTTCTATAAACTCGCCACCATATCTCAACAGTTTGTCGCTAAATAGAGATAGATTGGTTCTCGATACGCTTCACTGTATTTACTAGCTTTATCTTTTATTTATTTAGAATGCTTCTTCGTAAGGTAAATGGTAAATACAGGAATGTATATTGATATTTCTAAAGTACTTAATCTTGTATGCTTATTGACTAAGACATCGTAGTTTGTGTGAGAAGTAGTAGAGGATTAGTCCTATTAAAAATCAACCATGATAAACCATGTCAGAGGATCTTAAGGCGGTTTAAAGTTTAAAAACTCTGACACTAGGGTGTGTGGTGTCGTTAGACCTTACTGTTCGCTGCTACACGAGAAGAAAAAAAAGTTGTAAAATAAATTAACGATAAAAGTGGTTGACAGTCAGTCACTTTGATTTTACAACTCATTCTTAATTTGAATGAATCATCAAAACCACCCACAAATAGCCTGCAATAAGGTTAATTTTTTTTCGTTCTTTCTTTCAGTTTCAGCAATCAACCAAGTGTACAAGTTAACAAAGGTACGTAGGTATTGATACTATCAGTCCGTTTTACGAGTCAAACGACTCAAATACGGTTAATATATTATTATTCTGTTTGTTAATCTATTCCTCTTAACAGAGTTTACCGTCTTTATGGGAACATTACATTTAATAGACGAGATTACTTTCAAGAGAAAATTGTCATAAATGCGGGGAATATAACACAATTCAGACCAAGAAAAAGGGTCACAATCTATCAAATTAAATAATGAATTAATTACACATAATGACGTCAACGGTCAATAGAAAAAGACTGGCAATTAAACAACTGAAAACAGAGCGATGGGACCTCAACTCTTGATGGAGACATAATATGAGAAGCTGGCAACGCTTTAATATGCTCAAAGTGCACAAAAAGTCAAATATATTTATCAAATATAAAGACTTACTCATCACCTGCCTAGCCTTTTCCCAACTACATTGGGGTCGGTTTCCAGTCCAACCGGATTTAGCTGAAAACCAGTATTTTACGATGAGCGGCTGCCAGACCTCGACAAACTGGGAAACACGGTACTTCATGGCAAGACTGGAGTCAGATTGACTGGCTTCTGTCTATTCGTAACGACTGCCAAAGATCTACAAATGTCAGCCTGTACCAACGGCTTAACGTGTTTAAATAAAAAGGCCTACTGTGAGGGTTTTAATTACATTTTTTTCGTAATTCTGAAATGAACTGTTTCGAAGTTATTTAAGCAATTAAACCGAAAATGACCATCCCCACCAAACTACAAAGACTAAAATTTAAAAAAAAAAATGCAGAGAATAGTTCTCTACCTAAAGATAACAGGAAAATCCATAAGAAGTCTGTAGTGTTAAAATATCAAATTTAAACCATGAAACTGGTTCGGAACCATTTAGCATGCGATTCCGAATCGCACTTGGCCAATTTTTAAATGAGTAACCTTTACTATGACAAGAAAGTTTAGCTGGTTTTTAATCTAGAGTATCTTCTTTGTTTTCGTGATCTTCGAAAAACAGGCGGACAAGCGCGCGAACGTGGAAGTGAAGGGTTTTATGTTTTATTGTTGGCAAAACAATGCACACCTGCATTGCGCAATCACCGATGCAATGTGACTTGCAAATGTTTGTAGACAGACTTTGACGCTCCCGGAGAGCATTTGGTTTGGTTTTCTTTCGGCCATTATGAAGCTTTTGAAATTTCAACTTAAATTTTGAAATTCGTTTATAATATTGTACAGCATTTTAAGGGAAGTAATAGGGTTTTGGTTGATGTGGGGCAAACAAAAATTAAGTGATTTGGAACCAAATTAAAACAATTTTCTCTTGATCTATGATGCGTTGGAATAATTTCGAACATATCTACCTCATTTACACGATTAAGAACGATTCAATATAACAAGATTAATAAAAGCTTTTAAAAAATAAGTTTAAATCTAGCTTCAAAAAAGCTTAACAGGAAAACAAATAAATGAAAAAGCAAAGACATAACTACTACAGACGTATCAAATCATTCTACAATACACACATATAAAAAGTTATAGCCAAAGAAACGCAGCTTCAACTCATCAAGTCAATCTATAATAGTCTACTTAAAGCCATAATTTCACACTTCACCATAAAATTGTATGCCGTCGTCGTACAGAATTCGGTCGTTTGGCACTAAAAACCCGTTGCCATGGTAACGCGTTTCAGCCGCCTCATGAGTTCGTGCAAAAAAACCAGAATAAAGTTTTTCATAACTATACAATTATCTGTAGGCTGTATGTGATTGGTGTGTGTATTTTTTTGCATATTATGATATTTTATGAGGTGCCCGTTCATTCTGCTCGCTATGGGCTGTGGTGTGTGGTGCAAGTTATAAGCGGAAAAACAAATATTTCACTAAACTGGTTCTGATTTTGTTTGTTAGCTGTAATAATTAGTGTAATAACGGAACGTTACATTATCTGTGATTGACAAATGTCAAATGTATTTAATGTCAATTGATCCTGAAAAGCCCATTAGTGCTGTTAATTAATAATACTAACAATTATTGTACAAATATAGACTACAATAAACTACTGAAGACCTCAATATTGTTTTTATCCAAAGAAACCAACAATACAATTAGCAAAGTATGTGTTAGTTTAGTTGAATGTAATTGTGCACGGACTAAAGCAATTGCTAGATTTTGTCAAGTGAAAGGGTTCAGTCTTGCCTAAGTGTATCATGTTACTTAATTAACTACTGGTTTGTGCAGTTAAGATAGGCTTAACGTTTGCTAAATACTGTTGCAACCCCAATAAAGTTGGGAGAAGGCTAGGCAGATGTTTTAAATATGTAAAGCTGAAGTAATTCTGACGATTAACGTAAAACATCCCGCTCATCCCTTGCCGACCTCAACAAAAAGCCGGCTAGTGGCGTATTGTCGCTCGCTTGCCAACTGCTTCCAATGTTAATATTATTATCTTTTGAAACGCAACTTGTGTCCAGTGGCGTCACTCGTAACGCGTATTAACGTAACTCGCGCACAATGTGTTCGGCGCGGGTTACGAACTACGGATACAGGATTATGTAGTACGTGTGCGAGTAGTGTGTACTTAGGTAATGTGACGTCACGCTTACTTGTGGAGTTAATCATTTTATCGGCTTATTGGATTGTCACGTGTTGAGTTTGTTCTCGGATCATAGAGGCCGACTATTGTTGATACGGTAAAGGTTAGCAATCATTTACTAAGTAAAATCAGCGTGGTTGTCTTTCAATTTTCAAGATAGCTGTGACTGTGCCTAATGTAGACTGGTAGAAAATGTCTAACGCATAAACTCGGCCTTTTTGTAGTGTTTTCCTACAGGCTAATTAATTAAAAACATTGTTTAAACGCCAATAAGACAGATTTTTGAACTTGCAAGCACGTGGCTCAAGTCCAGTGAATTAGTCAATAAAAAAAATGCTCAAATATGACTCTCAGCCCTCACGTTACCCAGAAAAAAGATATGACTAAAAATAACTAAAGTAACCATATCCTAGACCCAGAATTTAATCAAGCTCAAAACTCGAAACACAAAACATCCTATACTATTTCTGTTCTCAAGCAAATTGGGTTTGTTTTCCCACAAAAATAATAGGCATGGGACGTGCTCGGCAAGCGACATGCCGCTCACATTGAACATGTTCGCTTCGTAATGACTGACGCGGAACCTTCATACGAATCTAAGGATAAGTAGGAGGCTAGATATGTAAGCTTATGGGTATTTTTTTAAGGTTATAGAAATGTTAATGATCAGAACGTAAATTTTTATCACATTCAAGTCGATAAATCATCTGAGAGACAATCAATGTCAAAAAGTAACAAGTTTTTTTGACAGTTTGCGATGCGATGCAAATACTCCTTGCAAATTATACGAAAAATGCGCCCCTCTTACCTCAGCTGTTATTGATTGGTTTTTTGTGAGAATTAAAGATGATCACGGCTGCCTGCTTGTAAATAGTTCCCATGACTTAGCGCCCTTTTATCCTTTTGAAGCGATTTTCTATTTTAATGGCTTCAGAATTATGCAGCATGACGTATACCAAAAAAAAGGCAATGCATGTAATTGACATACATAAATAGTCATGTTCTTGAATTAAAATAAACGTGGTTGTATTTTTGCAGAAAATATATCACTTTGTTTCTATACAAAAGTTCCATTTACCTACTCACTTACAGCTATGTATAGAATAAAATAAGAGGGCTACCTTTTTCTTACCTATCGAGTTAATACCTGAAAGAAAGGAAAAGGAAAGGGTATCTTCAAGTTCCCCAATAATAGATCCCTTACTATAGGGAGCGGGTTGTAACTATTTATAAGACGAAGTATACGGAGGACACTTACATTCAAGAGTTTTCGCAAGTGTTTAAAAAACTTTTCCGAAGGTACCGTATACATCATGATAATCCCGACCCTTTGTTCCACTTTAATTGGGTTTATTTTTTTCTTCAATACAACTCTATTCAAAGTATATTTTCATCGATTTAAATTCTATTGATAAGGTCTTCCTAATTTTTGCATATAGCGCGTCTCCTTTACAAGAAACACGCTATTTCTAATGTATCGCGCACACAAACGCTTCCGAAAACTGACCGTTCATTTCGATCAAGACCGGGTAATTTGTAGTATAAACATAAATTCGATCGGCCTCGTTCTTTACTAAGTATATAAGTAAAGCTAATACTTAAATCTGAAAATCTATTTTTACCAAAAGTCATTTTACGAAAGACGTCCTAAGCCAACTCCTAAGCTCCTAACAACAAAACTTTTAATAGGTATATAAGTACTCACATGAGTAGCTCCAACTACCCACTTGAGAAGGTTGTCCTGACAAGTTGTACAGCTTTCTGATTAGCAAAACAAGTCGAACTGACCCCTGAGCACAACTTATTATTTTAATCATACATGTTCTGTGGATCAAACTGTTTAATTGAATTATCATTTATTTCAAACAAAATGTTGTTTGTTTCTGACAAATTGTAAAGTTGTTGTTACGTGACGCGAGGTAGCGGAAGTCGTGACGAGTTTGAGACTTCGCTCCGGACACATCCCATTGAATAGATTTGCTGCATTAATGGGCAAAGTTACGCCTCCAAACTGTACGGAATGCGATAAGGTCGAATACATTACCCATATCATAGTGGATTGTGTCCAAAATAAGGTTGAAAGAAAGTTGATTCAAGACCAATTTAATATAACTATGCAGGAATTAGGAGCATGCAATATGATTCTTGCCTTTCCAGCATCTAAAACTATTTAAATTTTCTTTTCTAAAACTATTAGGAATTAAGCGTAGATTGTAAGTTTTGCATGTATTGTGTTCCTATGAAGGTGAAATGTTCGCTGT
Organism: Lacanobia oleracea; assembly: GCA_950371165.1. NCBI lineage: Eukaryota > Metazoa > Arthropoda > Insecta > Lepidoptera > Noctuidae > Lacanobia > Lacanobia oleracea. Next base: position 29,717,240 of record OX493387.1, on the reverse strand, counting down.
TAACAAACCCTCCCTAATAAATAAAGATTAAAACAAAAAAAAACAGCACACCAACAACAATACAACGTAATATCCTTATATGTTGTGGAGAAATAACCTTTTTATTTTACCGAAAAGTGGTATATTATAATTTGGAATCATCATCGTCATTTCAGTCGAAAGATCGCTACCGCTGCAGCCTCATTAGGTAGTGGAAACAGAGAAATAAGAAAACTGAGGCATGAAATACGTTCTTTATATCTATACTAGCTGACCCGGCAAACGTTCTTTTGCCATATAAATAAATACAAAAATTTCATAAAAATCGGTCAAGCCATTTCGGAGGAGTTCGATAACAAACACAGTGATTCGAGATTTTTATACATTAGAAGATTAGAAAAGATAGATAGCGGTGGCACGCGACTTCGTTTGCGTGTATGTCTTATAGTATGATGTTTTTAGGTAAGATCGCTAAGAAAAGATATCATCATATCAGCCGAAAGACTTCTATTGCTGGACATAGGCCTCCCCTAAGCGTTGCCACAACGACCGGTTCTGTGCGTCTCGCATCCATCAGCTACCCGCAACTTTCAGCGGTCGCCACTCCAGAATTTTTCAGCCCCATCGACTATTTGTTCTGCGAGCTATGGGCCCTGCCCACTGCCACTTTAGTTTAGCTATGTCGGTAACTTTGGTTCTTTATCATCATTTTATATTCGATCACGCAAGAAAACTCAGAGCATTGCCCTCTCCATTGCTCTTTGAGTGACTTTAAGCCTTCTGATGAGGCCCATTGAAAGCGACCAGCTACCATTATGAGATAAGATATACGAACAGTCAACTTGTAGCATTGCTTGTCCCTCTTAGATTGCAAGACATTGGCATTCTCTTCTATTCAGAACTCCGACCAAGTTTAGTAATTTTTCGTAATGAGAAACGTTTTAATGATAACGTTTTTCTATACACAACGTTGAAGAAAGTTGCTGGGGTTGTGTTAAAAACCCCAGCAACTTTCTTCAACGCGATAGAGATATATAAAGTTGAAATGGAAAATTCTATCCAGAAGAAAACACTACCCCCGTAACGGAGAGAGTACAGTTGAGATTTTGCTATCCGCACTTAGACTCCCATTCGCGCCATTGTGCTTAGGAGTCTTGGCTAAGTCAGCCAGCAAAGCTACGCAAATAGATTTTGCTGAGCGCCCTCATCGTTCCGAGGATTTTCTCACGTCGGGTAGCAAAGGCCTCATTTCCAGGATGAAGTTGGCAACTGATTTGTCGGTATCGAAGTAACCTCTGTATATTGGGTTGTCTATGGCGACTATCAACATCATCATCATTTCAGCCAATTGCCGTCCACTGCTGAATGTAAGCCCTCCAAAAAGCGCTAACCATCTCGGTCTTGCAGTCCGCGTCCATCCGCTGCCAGCCACCTTTTTTAAATCATACCTTACATAGGCATTATTCTACTTGGGTTGAGAAGTCACTTAGTTAGTCACATATACAGGCTTAACATTGCATTTTTGACTGTTTGTAATTTGTAACCCGTGATCATTTGTTGTCTTGAAGTGCAATTGATCTCTGGCAAATTCATGTGCATATCAGTGAGAAAGGTAAGAGGAGAAGTGGGTACAGACCCAGCAGTACCGTCTTGGAAGTTCTCTTCGCGAGTTCGTCTCTGGCGTCATTACCTGGGGATCTGTGAAACCCGCAACGGATAATTTTTGGCCCTGAGCTGTTGCGTCACTGGGAATTGAACAGTTTTTAGCCATGCCCGCCGAAATCTTATTTCAGCTACTATTTCAGTTTGTAATAAGCAGGTGAGTGGCCTTCTTATATGATGTTTGCATTTTTCTTCTTCTCCGTCGTACCTTCAATGCTAAGGATCGCGACCACACACGACGCGTATCCATGCGGTCTTCTGCTGCGTCGACCACTCTGTGCATGCTGCCTTTAACAGCCTTCTTAATGTCGTTGGGCTATAAAAAGGCCATATGTTTTCATACTTGACTTTTAGTATTCTGATATTATTTTGTGCTATATGAATGGTTATTATTAGAATTCTTCAAACTTCAAAGTTAAGAAACTTCTTGATGAATCGTAAAGATTCATTTTTCAAACAACTCAAGCTTAGCGATAATAGCGCACTTGAGATTAAACGCATAACGCCGTCTATGGAATCTGAACATAAACTGTCTAAGTATTAGTTCGGAGTTTTTTTTATTTTTATTAATAAGAATTCATTCAGAACGATATTTTCAAGGCATTAAAAAATAACTTTTTTTAGACGTTTTAAAAGTACCACTAATAACTAAAAATATGTTATGATGTAATTCTCACGCTGTCTTGATTACTGTTTGGGTCAATAGATGGCATTTTTAATGTCGGTGTATCTGCATTACGCAATGTTGATTTCATGAACATTGCCACAATTCCTATCCGGTTAATGTGTAACAATTATCTACGTTGGTTTTGAAATTATCTACTTTTGAACGTGATGCGTTCTTTTAGTTATCCTTTAAGTTCCCTGTTTGTTAATCCCTGCAATTGAAGAACGTGGATATAATCCCCACATGCTGCCAACTAGAGGAAGAGGAGAACAATTATCTACACTTGACGCAAATAAATCTCGATTAATTACAATGTGCCGTTGGGTGATCGAAACAATTAATGGACGATTTAAGAAAGATTTTAAAATATTTCGTCATACATATTTTAATGTTGCGATGCGAAATATGATGACTGATTTTAAAATAACCACAGCAATTATCAACGCTTCTCGGCGGCCATACGAAGATAATATATACGCCGAGCAGTTTGTGAATATTATAAATCAAAATATGAACAGAGAAAATGAGTTGGCAGAATACGTATCAGAAAATAACTTGAACAGACAAAGAGTAGCATTCTTGCCTCTAGATGCAAACAGTTCAGACTTTGAGAATTTTCCACAGCTGGCCTTTGAAGATTTGATCTTATTTACGTTGAGCTCATACCATTTGAGAATCGCAAGGTCTTATTGTCACGAGCACATGATTATATCATAGAAATGTATCGAAACCAACTTTAATCGATAATAAGATATTGATGTAAGAAACCTAAGTATGAAAAAGGTCACAATGGACTCGTGTATTCTCCCAAGTCTAACATATGCAAGCCAAACATGGGTGTATACAGAAAGAGTGAAAAACAAAATTTTGTCTTGCCAACATGCCATGGAGAGAAGCATCCTTAAATTAAGAAAAATACAAAAGACAAGAAATATAGATATCCGCCAGGGAAATAAAATAAACGGATGCACTTCAGCAAAGCCAAAAACAAAAATGGAAATGGGCAGGACACATAGCCAGATATCAGGACAAGAGATGGACTTACCAAACAACAAAATGGAAGGGCCCATTTGGCAAGAGGAGTGTAGGTCGGCAAAGAAAAAGATGGGTGGATGACATTACTAACGCGGCAGGAGAGGAATGGATGCAGATTGCCGAAAACCGCGAAGAATGGCTCAAGCTGGAGGAGGCTTTTACCCAAGAGGGACTACATAAACAAGAAAATACTATTTAATAGTTTTATGTATTTATATTTGGTTAAATTTGTAACTTTTTAAATGTGTAGAAAAATAAAACTTTATTATTATTATTAAGATATTGATGAGAGGGCGAATCCAGTCACGTCATATCCGATCGAAACCATACTATACATATATTTTGTTAAACCCAACACAACACGGACGAGAAAATATAGAAGAGTACTACTGGTCGTGTATACACGGCCGCCGCACTGTAGGGAGCTGCGCCCATATCGCTAGCGTAGTGTATTATCTGTCTTATGCCAGACATCAGGAAGCAACAGACGCACCTGCTGCCTTTTTAAATGGTCTTATGATCGATTTGGATCAAATTGAATAAAAATGATTTTAATGAATTAGCATTTTATTTAAATTCAGCATATCAGTTTGTAACACTTGTTTTTTCGAGATTCCCGTGGCTCAAATTAATGCGACTAATGCCATAGTAAATCAGAGCCCTACATCATTACACACTGCTATATTTTGATTGTGTCCGCCATGGGTATGATTTCCATACTAAGGTGGCCAATGACCTTTAATAAATAGACGAGGAATGTAAACAGTGCCAGTGCCAGCCTAATCCGAAAAGGAAAAAGTTTTTCAATATTTTAACTAAAATTTATGATTGAACCAAAACGAATGCCACCTACTGCATTAGACTGCTTCACAAAAGACTTTTTTGTAACTTGTTCGTCGTGTTTTTTATACAAGTTTGTTTCAGCTAAATGTTCACACCGCTGTGAGCCAGTAACAGCACGATCTTAACCAAACCTGTAGACGCAAAGCCTCTTCTGCAAACAGAAGGCCAGTAGCACACACGAGCGCCTGCACGCTACCTCGCTGGTATCGAGCACTGGCAGAAAGCCAGGTCTGACACTAATGACCTAATTACGTGTCGGTAAGCTGATCAAGACGCGCACGTAACCTTAGGTGGAGTGTTGTTTGTTAGATTAAGTCTAGGAGTCTTTAAAAAGAGTGATTAAGTTACTCCTAGGCAAGCGTGTTCCATCTACCACATCGTCGCTTACCATCAGGTGAGATAGAGGTCAAACGCGTGCCCATCAATTGTAAAAAAAACCGTTACCTATCTAAAATTAGTCTTAATGCGAAAGTAATTCTTTCCGTTTGTCTTCCTATTTATTTGTTACCTGTCCACGTCTTACAGCGGATACGTATAAAACTTGGCACACGGATAGGCTATGTCCTGGAATTAGACATAGCATAATTTTGTTTCATCTCGGGAGTATGTGCCACTGGGATAGTTTTAGATTTTCCACTTGAGAAGCCGCTGGCAGAAGCTAGTATAAAATAACAACACCTTGAAGTACAAATTAGCCTAAGCTACATTTCTTTACTTAATTCAATGGGTATATTTTGGCTAATTTACTCATTACAACATCAGTTAATGTTCTCATAAAACTCGCTCTAATACAAACTTCAAAGAAATCCTAATTAACTTTCTCTCTATATACGAAATCCAGTTTCCATTGTGTGCGCATAAATGAAATGCACTTCGCGTAACGAACTAAACTAAATAAACTACAAGCCACGTACACAGTACACTACATGGTAACAATACATACTTCTGCGAAAACCTTTCTTTTTTCCCGCCATGCCTCTGGCTAATAAATACACCGTTTTTAATTCCATGCAGCGCAATTCCGCTTTTAATTATCTCATCAACAGTATAATATACTAAAATATATATAATATGTAGTTAAATTCAAAATAACAGTGGCACGTGTTATTTTGAATTTAACTTATCATATTGTGTGCGGTTAAGGGTTAAAAATGTGTAGGATCTTGGTGTTGCTGTATCTTGAAAGACGTACGAGTACTTGCCCGAATGTGCAAACCGAGTATTGAATTCGATTTTAAATCGACAATAATGTCGAGCATCCATATAAAGTTATCTAATTTATTTACAAACTTATCTTTCAGAAATGATTTCAGATTCTATAAGATAAAAGTTTATGCGTTTCTTTTCAGTGAATTTAATTTTAATTAGCATGATTAGCATTTTAATACAACAGCGAAGTTGATGTCGTGATCCTAGCAGAATTTAGCTATTTAAATAGGTTGTCTATATACTGAATTTGGTGGTGGTATGGTTAGTTCTACTACCATATAATTATTTAGCTGGGCTTTTAGAGAGTATAAACATTCATTTCTAAAACTAAATAACAATATACAACCTGTAATAGAAATTGTAAAAGTTATTCATAATGATAAGTAAAATAACTCCTTAAGAGATTGCGTTTATTCTGTTACACTGTAGTATGATTGTGCACATAATTAACTAAAAAAAAAAATACAACCGAATTGAGAACCTCCTTTTTTGAAGTCAGTTAAAAATAATAGAACAGATGTGAAAAAACATAACATTAAATCACTCCTGACGTCACCTAGACTATCTATCGACTAGAAAACAAGCACTCAATAAAAAATCCCATGCAACAACCATCATTGTTCGTACAACATTCATTATGTTGTACCAGCTAAATCTCCGAGTGCGTCGGTTTCTTTGGCTGGCGAGCACAGTGATCGCCATCCCCTGCGGCCGGAGGATTACTGCGCGGTGTGCTCGAGGCTCTGCCTGCACGTGAGCGTTTTGCCAAACAACTGGCTATCTTTTGTACATTACATAGGGGGATAATGTAGCTAATAGCAGGTTAAAGTAGCCAGGTATACAAATTTGCATACTGCTATTTCTCGTCTCAGGAAACATCTGTATTTTTTTTTGTTATGATCATCTGACATTTGCCTATCAGACTGACACTAGTTCATCATTATTTTTCAGCATAAAACCGATTTCAGGACACTATGTCAGCTGCAGTTTCATGAAACTTGTTTGATAGAACCTTGGTTGTGTGACTGTTCCTAAGTTACCCTAGGCTGATAAAATTTTCGTTTTACCTAAGTTAACCTAACTACTACGGTCGGTCCCGCCGTTAGGCGGGAGGGCCAGGCCCCATGGCCTTCCGCCTGGCCCTGTAGAGCTCGCCTCCAGACTGGACACTCTTCCACCGATACTACGAAATGAATTCCCGAAACTACTACCTTGTCCGACCTTTGAGGCTAGGGACAAGGAGGGGATAAAAGGTGAAGTTAATATTGGGAATTCATGGTTAGTATACATACGTAAAACAATAAATAATTATGGAACAATAACGAGATTAAAATGTTTGAAGCTAAGAAGACAAGAGGACTGCAAAAGGGAAAATGTACGTAACGCTTGTGTGGAGAAAGGTAATATCAAAGCGCGATAGCGAGTTTCTTTACAATAAACTAGAGACCCACCCCAGTGACACTCAAGCTTGTCTTACTCAATCCTAAGGCAGCGGACTGCGAAGTGCCTCTGCCATTGGGCGAGACAAGTTTCCAGTTATACTGGACGCGTGCTATATAAGTTATCTTTTTATATCGGCCTATTAACCCGTACTGACATAAAACATAACCTAGCACAAGCGTACCGTATTGTCAGTCGTTGGCATAGCTCTTTGCACCGACTCTTGCTATATGCAGAAGCGGATATTTAGTTCGTCGCTTCGCACTTCCTTATTCTAACCCAGACGTAGAATGCACTAGAGTACTGCGGCAACTATCGTTACGTCTAACAATAGGCGTTCCATCTAGGCTTCCTAAAAAATGTATTTCGCCAAATATTTTTCTTTGTTTGTATAACTGTCATAGGCCTCAGGGGCCGGTTGTGATTTGGCGAGATACAAATTCCTATGGTCCATTAGGAGGGCTATCAATTCAATTCAACCCATACTTGGTGAAACCTACCCCAATGGAAGTGTGCAAATATCAAGAACAGTGCAAAGTATCCTGCACTCAGTCAGTCCTAGGAAGAGGCAACTTCTACCAATGTTTGGTTGATATGACATATCCTTTCACATTGCAAGGAAACATTATAATTCAAATGGGCCCTAACTTGTGGTGAGAATTATTCGGTTCAGCCTTCCATAAGCAGTGTCTTAGTGCAGTGTCTTGGTAAGGTTTGTCTAAAGTCAGTTTAGAGTCATTGTTGTATACAGTCTGTTGCTATGTCCAAAGCACATTTTATAAGAAGGCTTTCTCCGAGACCCTAGAACCAAACTCAGGCGTCGGTTACCTCGTTTAAGTCAGAGAGGGTAATAAGGTAGGATATTACATGTAACATTCACTCCATCCGTTCACCCACACCATCACAGAGATTCACGCGAACAACCATACAGGTGCATCACACCCTGCTTGCATTAATACTAAACACACATAACTTTGTCTCAGATCATAAGTGCATTCATCCTTAATACCCACGCGCCTTCCTTACTGTCCATATCAGCGCCAGAGTAACTTAGGTTCAATCTAATTCTACAATAGATATTAACATTCATTTCACCAACCACTTTCCTCGTGATCAAGTTGAGTGTCTACTACTAGCCAACCTACGGAAACAACATTAATGCCCTAACGATAACTATACTACCTTTAAGTTATTAAATTTAAATGTTATCACTTACCGAGTTCCGACGTGTAAGAATAGATCGCAACTCACTTACAGAATACCGCTCACGAGTTACCCGGTACGTCACCCACTCAGCTCTTCTCTTCCAGCGTGCGCCTTCACGTCCCATCACTGACTGCCCTTCCCATCCCTCATTTCAACTCCAAATCCCCAGCCCGTGCCCCTCTCGTTCCCTTTCTCGAAACTTTCCGAACAATTTTTTGTCTGTTTCTTATTGTCGCAAGGGTCGGTCACACTTAGGTGTCCCGACGTTTCTTTATTTATTTATTTTTTTGCCCCATTATCGTACAAAGCGTCTGCGTTATTTGGCTATTGATTCTTAAAATTTGTGACAAGTGTTGCATTTCTATTGACATGAAATATTGCCCTTGGGCCGCGTTTGGCACATGTGCACGTTTTTACCCCTAAAATAAAGTTCGAGTGGCTTTTTAACAAGCCAAAAATATCATGCTGCACAATTTAAAACCGGATAACATTTTGTAATTCTCGAAATAAAGTCACAGACAGGTCCTTACCATTAAAAGAACAATTTACGATCTTCTAAGTGTCTGACAACATGAGAAGCGTTTCAAAGTAAACTAAATATGTTGTTCATAAGAACGACGGGTAATCACATTCCCCCCTCTGAAAATCAGACGCGTGACGAAGTGCAGCGTATGAGCTTTCAAACTAGGTTGAATAAGGTAACATGGAGCCCGGGATTTCTCCCCCCTCCGTTGAAACAGTCAGGTTGTTGTGGCCAGTTTTCCATTCATAGTTTTTTTTTTTTTTTTTTTTGTTTTTTTTTTTTTTATGCCTTAACTTAATTTTTTTGTTTTTTGTTTTGTTTTTTTCTATTTTTGGGTTTTTTTTTTTTTTGTTTTTTTTTTTTTTGTACATCTAATTTACATATTTTCTTATCCTCTACTAACGTAATACCTTTTAAGGTGCAAGGCGTTGTACGTCCCTATAATATCTCCATTGGTTGGGTCTACCAACAAATAAGCGTTGGCATGAGGGATACCCCCTACCTTGTAAGGGCCATCATATAGCAGAGAAAATTTCTTAGCTACTTTATCGGCTGCATTAGACCTGTTGTCTCTTTTTACTTTAACGAGATCTCCTACTCTAAACGTTATCAGCTTATGACACCGGTCATGCTGTTCGCACCTAATGGCAGCCGCTTTATCTAGATTTTCCTTAGCTTTCCTCCTTATTTCCTCAATGCTCAACTTTGGCTTGTCAATAATATTACTGTCTAGCGATCTATCGATACTCAGCACAGGACTCTCTCCTGTATGGATTTCACATGGAGTAAACCCCGTACTAGCATGTACAGTGTTGTTATAACAGTGTTCAATGTTAGTCAAAACTCCAACCCAACTCTTGTGTGACTTGTGACAATAAGCTCTAAATAGTCGCCCTAGCTCCTTATTGACTCGTTCAGTACTGTTTGGTCTAGGGTTCCTCACGGTAGTATGTGAGACTTTTATTCCTAATTGGTATAAGCCCTCGTACCATAGCCTAGACGTGAACTGCCTACCGTTGTCAGTCACTATCCTTTTTATAGGGACCCCGTCTCTACAGTATTTACGCACACATGATAAAGCTGCTTTGGTTGTGGCCCTTCTTAGCGCGTATAGATGCACAAATTTACTGAAAGCGTCCTGTAAAACTAGGATAAATTGCATGCCGTATTTTCCTGGAGGTAGTGGTCCATACCAGTCGGCCATGACTACTTCCCCCACTTCGGTCGTGATAACCGGCTTACAGGCTCCCACGGTTGTTTCATTTGCTTGTTTCGTTTTCTGACATAGCTCACATTGTCGTAAAATTACTTTAACTATTTTAGACAGCCCACGAAAATAGAACCTGTCACTTACTAATCTCTTAATTCTTGTCTCCCCAAAATGCCCGGCCTCTTCGTGTATAGCTAGTACAATGTCTGTTTGTAGTACTTTAGGAACAACAATCACTTCTTTCCCTGAATAATGTAATTTATAAACCAATTTACCGTCGGCCAACCTAAATACCCCTCCACGTTGAATTATTTCTTTAGTTATACCTTCACTAAGACGTAACATGAGTTTGTGCAATTCGACGTCCTCTTTTTGAAGTTGCGTAATATTTTTAAGTTTAGCAGCAACTGTTTTTGATTTATTTGTTGTAAACATTGCTATCTCTAGGCATACCTTACGCAGTTCTTGTACAGTCTCTACCCCGTTGGCATAGCGTGATAATATATCTGGGACAATGTTATTACTGCCTTTTATGTGTTCTACAGTGTAATTGAACTGTTGTAAGTAAAGAATCCACCGCGTAACTCTAGCACTATACAAGTTCCAGTTATTTAAAAATGATAAACTTTTGTGATCTGTCCTGATAATTACTCTGGTTCCCCTTAAGTACGTCTCAAACTTTTTCAAGCTGTATACGATAGCCCACAACTCCTGTTCAGAGACTGTCCATTGTTGTTCTTGACGACTTAACCCTTTACTGCAAAATCCTATTACTCGCTCATCTTTCTCTTCATCTATTTGATAAAGACACCCAGCTACACCCACCCCACTACTGTCTGTTTGCAGATAATAAGCCTTACCCGGGTCTGGGTGAACCAAGAGGACAGTTTTTATAAAAGCGTCTTTTATCTCTTCAAATTGCTGGTCTTCTTTTAATGTCCAACTCCATTGTTTGCCCTTTTGAAGCATTTGACAGAATGGCCTTGTCAAATAACTACATCTAGCTATAAATCGTCTATAGTAGTTTACTAAACCTAAGAAGGCCCTTAACTGTTTTATTGTGCGAGGCTTAGGGAATTCTTTAATTGCTGCTATTTTACTTGGGTCCATACGAATTCCATTCGAGGAAACTATATGTCCTAAGAGTTTTACTTCACTCTTCATGAACTGACATTTTTTTAAACTACACGTCATTTTAGCTTTGCACAGAAGGTCTAAAACTCGGTCGAGATTTTCCACATGTACGTTGAAATCATCATTTTTTGTAAATACCACTAGATCGTCCAAGTAATTAACACAAAACTCCCGAACTTCTGACCCTAAAATTATGTCCATCGCGCGAGAGAAACTACCTACTGAGGTTTTCAAACCTTGCGGGAGTACTGCATAGGTATAACTCTTTCCCATAAACGTAAATCCTGTATATTTTCTAGAGTGCGGATGTAAAGGAATTTGAAAGTATGCATTATTAAGATCAATCAAAGTTATGAATCGAATGCCATGAAATGACTGTAAAATGTCCAAAACTAATGGTGGCGCTTCTACTTCGCCAATCATTCTTTTATTAAGTTCCCTAGCGTCCAACAGAATACGTATGGAACCGTCTTTCTTTAGTGTGCATGTTAGAGGACTACTGTACGGCGTTCCCTCTCTTTTTATTATTCCTAATGCCTGCAATTCTCGCAATTTTTCCTCAACTTTTGTCCTAAATGCAAACGGTATCGGATAAGATCTTTTTACAAAGGGCTCCTCATCATGCATTTTAATTGTATGTTGATATTTATCGGTACGCCCCGGGTGTATTGAGAATACTTTTCTGTTTTTAATAAGAATTCTCTGGAGTCCATCAAGTGAAAAATCAACCTCCTTCTGTAATTCCGTAATTAACTCAATGATACTTTCCTCCGTTTCATAAGTAATCTCTGTGGCACTAGTTGTGTGTGTCGTATTCAACTCCTTATTTATTCCTAAATCATAGTGACTAGGAATAGTTAACTCCAAGGTACTAATTCCTTCTCGGGAAAGGGTGTTAAATTCTACATTTCTATCTCCTGGTTTTTGTTTTACACAAGATTGACGTGAGGTTACTCTAATTATTTTACCTTGGTAATTGAAGCTGAGTGTGCGGTTTACTCCGCATATCATGGTCGCTTCCCACTGGTCTAACCAATCAATTCCCAGGATTATTTCCCGTACTAGATTTTTGATTATTAAACATGGTGTCTCTATACATATGTCACTTATAACTAATGGCACTAATGCCGCCTTATCTACCCTAGTACTTTTTGCCCTAGTCGCACCCTGAATCTGAACAGGAGAAATGGGCATTATCGGAATCTGTATGCCTCGGCTTTTTATTCCCAAATAAGTGTCTTCGGCTATACAAGTTACCTGACTACCTGAGTCAATCAAACATTTTATTGAGTAATCTTTAACTTTAGCAGCTATTTCTACTAACCGTGAGCCTCCACCTATTTCATCTTCTTCCTCTGCCCCTATATCTTCGAAAACTGTTAGAACACAATCCTCTCGGTTGGATTCTTGAGGTTTTGCGTTATTTTCGTTAATATTTCGATTTAGAGCGTCCATGAATAACTCACGCATTCCGCTGTAGCCGCACGATAGAGTTTTAACGGGTTCTACGGGATGGAGTCTACCGTTACCTAGTTTACCTAGACCCTTGCCTGGGGTCCACTTAAATCTACACAAATACTTATATGCCATCTCTGTGGCTAAGCCGCTTTGCCTTCCAGTCCCTCCTTCTGTCATCGTTGGCCTATTGGGACATTCTAGGCCAACAACACTTAGTTTCCCGAACTACTAGACTTATTGGTCGTAGCTGCCTTTTGTGTATCTTGGGTTTCACTATTTTCGCGAACGAACTGTATAAAGTTAGCCTGTTTTCGTTGGAACGTTGGCCTGGCAAAAGGCTTTTTATTTTTATATGAGTAATGTTTATCTGCAGAATTATTATCCCTATTACTTGCGCTATCGGATTTCGATATCGGTACCAAACTTCTCTTTACGTTTTTCTCTAAATTTCTTAAAAATTCTATTCCACTCCTAAAATTACTTGATTCTCGGTTAGCAAACCAAGCTATTTGCACAACCTGCGGATAATGCCGCATAATGTATCCCACAACCTCTGACTCGTCTAACGGGAGCTTTAAATCCCTAACTAAATCTACCAACTCAGCGAAATATTCTTCCATAGTGCTTCCACTATTTGGATTCCACGTCGAATCTAGTAGCCGATTTTTAGCTATTTCTTGTTCCCTACTTCCCCAGAAAACTTTGATTAAATCCCTCTTAAAGTCATCGAACGTTCGCCAGTCTTCATTATAAAGCTCAAGTATTCTCTGAGCTGGACCTGCCAAACTGCCTACAGCGATATCTAATGCCTTATCTTCCCCGTTTATACTTTTTATATAGCGTTGCAACTCCTTAAGAAATTTATTTGGATTTTGTTGGCCCCCACTAAATTTGGGCTTTTCAGGTGCCGTTCCTAAAAAGTACACCCCCATTGTGTTACTTTTACCTACAGACAGGTTGGCTGACCCACTATTTGTGTCAACAACAGGCGAGTCTGAATCTAAAATCACTGTCTCTGAGTTGTTAGCTTCTATATGTGTATCTCTAGTTGGTATTAGCTTTTCTACCTTGTCTAGACGGCAAGCAATACTATCTATTTTTTCAGAAATTTTTGCAAGTAGTCCTATCTCATTGTTAGGTGTCGTATTATTAACATTCCTATCATGAGTAATTAGTTCAACGCGGTTATTAACCGACTTGGCGCGTTTAGATTTCCGGCCTCGTCGTTCCATGCCTGAATATATAGTTAGCTTACCTGATTAAGTCTCAAAGGAAATACCTGAGCCTTCGGGTACCTCGCTAGTGCTCGCTGATATCCCTGCTACGCCGCTGCAGGAAACAGCTTTCGGTACTCCAGCGCAGTCGCCGGAAACAACAGCACCCGATGCTCGTTCCGTGTAGGCTCGCTTGGTGCACGGTCGATTTCTTGCTAATGCGATGCTGGACACGCTCCTGGAATTTTCCGCACACATTTTCGTAAGACAAATGTATAAATATATGCAGACTTTATTCCGCCCTTTTACGTACCAGCGATTTAAAACTATTCGTAGCGTCCACCTATAATACACATCAACTTATCTACTTATCACAAACAAATTGTTATTAGAATGTAATTTATCAATTTTACTACCCTTTATAAAGCCAATGCTTATATAAAATAATAGTAACCTTGTACAATCTACGTTGTGTTTATTCTTAGTAATAACCCATTAATGATCTTCCTCGTTGTACTGATATTAATCAGTACATTTAATGACAAGGATCCTGGTCACGGCACCAAATGTGACTGTTCCTAAGTTACCCTAGGCTGATAAAATTTTCGTTTTACCTAAGTTAACCTAACTACTACGGTCGGTCCCGCCGCTAGGCGGGAGGGCCAGGCCCCATGGCCTTCCGCCTGGCCCTGTAGAGCTCGCCTCCAGACTGGACACTCTTCCACCGATACTACGAAATGAATTCCCGAAACTACTACCTTGTCCGACCTTTGAGGCTAGGGACAAGGAGGGGATAAAAGGTGAAGTTAATATTGGGAATTCATGGTTAGTATACATACGTAAAACAATAAATAATTATGGAACAATAACGAGATTAAAATGTTTGAAGCTAAGAAGACAAGAGGACTGCAAAAGGGAAAATGTACGTAACGCTTGTGTGGAGAAAGGTAATATCAAAGCGCGATAGCGAGTTTCTTTACAATAAACTAGAGACCCACCCCAGTGACACTCAAGCTTGTCTTACTCAATCCTAAGGCAGCGGACTGCGAAGTGCCTCTGCCATTGGGCGAGACAAGTTTCCAGTTATACTGGACGCGTGCTATATAAGTTATCTTTTTATATCGGCCTATTAACCCGTACTGACATAAAACATAACCTAGCACAAGCGTACCGTATTGTCAGTCGTTGGCATAGCTCTTTGCACCGACTCTTGCTATATGCAGAAGCGGATATTTAGTTCGTCGCTTCGCACTTCCTTATTCTAACCCAGACGTAGAATGCACTAGAGTACTGCGGCAACTATCGTTACGTCTAACAATAGGCGTTCCATCTAGGCTTCCTAAAAAATGTATTTCGCCAAATATTTTTCTTTGTTTGTATAACTGTCATAGGCCTCAGGGGCCGGTTGTGATTTGGCGAGATACAAATTCCTATGGTCCATTAGGAGGGCTATCAATTCAATTCAACCCATACTTGGTGAAACCTACCCCAATGGAAGTGTGCAAATATCAAGAACAGTGCAAAGTATCCTGCACTCAGTCAGTCCTAGGAAGAGGCAACTTCTACCAATGTTTGGTTGATATGACATATCCTTTCACATTGCAAGGAAACATTATAATTCAAATGGGCCCTAACTTGTGGTGAGAATTATTCGGTTCAGCCTTCCATAAGCAGTGTCTTAGTGCAGTGTCTTGGTAAGGTTTGTCTAAAGTCAGTTTAGAGTCATTGTTGTATACAGTCTGTTGCTATGTCCAAAGCACATTTTATAAGAAGGCTTTCTCCGAGACCCTAGAACCAAACTCAGGCGTCGGTTACCTCGTTTAAGTCAGAGAGGGTAATAAGGTAGGATATTACATGTAACATTCACTCCATCCGTTCACCCACACCATCACAGAGATTCACGCGAACAACCATACAGGTGCATCACACCCTGCTTGCATTAATACTAAACACACATAACTTTGTCTCAGATCATAAGTGCATTCATCCTTAATACCCACGCGCCTTCCTTACTGTCCATATCAGCGCCAGAGTAACTTAGGTTCAATCTAATTCTACAATAGATATTAACATTCATTTCACCAACCACTTTCCTCGTGATCAAGTTGAGTGTCTACTACTAGCCAACCTACGGAAACAACATTAATGCCCTAACGATAACTATACTACCTTTAAGTTATTAAATTTAAATGTTATCACTTACCGAGTTCCGACGTGTAAGAATAGATCGCAACTCACTTACAGAATACCGCTCACGAGTTACCCGGTACGTCACCCACTCAGCTCTTCTCTTCCAGCGTGCGCCTTCACGTCCCATCACTGACTGCCCTTCCCATCCCTCATTTCAACTCCAAATCCCCAGCCCGTGCCCCTCTCGTTCCCTTTCTCGAAACTTTCCGAACAATTTTTTGTCTGTTTCTTATTGTCGCAAGGGTCGGTCACACTTAGGTGTCCCGACGTTTCTTTATTTATTTATTTTTTTGCCCCATTATCGTACAAAGCGTCTGCGTTATTTGGCTATTGATTCTTAAAATTTGTGACAAGTGTTGCATTTCTATTGACATGAAATATTGCCCTTGGGCCGCGTTTGGCACATGTGCACGTTTTTACCCCTAAAATAAAGTTCGAGTGGCTTTTTAACAAGCCAAAAATATCATGCTGCACAATTTAAAACCGGATAACATTTTGTAATTCTCGAAATAAAGTCACAGACAGGTCCTTACCATTAAAAGAACAATTTACGATCTTCTAAGTGTCTGACAACATGAGAAGCGTTTCAAAGTAAACTAAATATGTTGTTCATAAGAACGACGGGTAATCACAGTTGCATAAAAAAGTACTACTTTAAGTCTAATTAAAACTTTGCAAATAGCATTGAATGAAGCAGTGACGAAAACTGATATCAACAAGTCTTTTTACAATCATAAATTACCAATTCCCATCTTAGAACATTTTACACCTTACCGCTCACATCTTATGCCTCGCACCACTCCCACCAGTAAACTACAGAGTAGGTACATACATCTGAGTGGTCGGTGCAATGCTGTTAAGTGCTGTTTGTGCTTCACAAAGAGCCGGACTCCGGTTCCAAGTATTTTGTAACTCGGACGGATACAATCGAACTCAGCACTGGCGCTGGAGTTTCTTGCAGATGCTCTCTGAGCTGATCTGAGGAACTTGCTGTTTGACAAGCCCGCTGCGCTGCAAGTTTGCTGATGGTATTAGATTATTGTTTAGTCTTTTTAACCCAAAGGTTGACTGGGAGAGAATGCCTTAATGCATTAAGCCCACGTACCACAATTGTACAGAAAGTTTAAATAAATAATTTCTTCCCCGACTGCGGTTGAGCCATAAGAAGGGTAATGTTTAATTCATTATTTGAAAACAATGCAGTTGATTGATGGCCTCATAGTTTTAATTCATGATGCTGTTTTCATTCTGTTACTTTGTGATTTTCATTTTCCTCGAGGAAAACTTGATCTTACCGTTGCAGTTGGCCGGTTGAAGAACGTATGTACCGTCATCATTATACGAAGCCCTAATTTGGCTACTCTTGAACATAGGCCTCTCTTATCTTGCACCAGTCCCTACGTTTCTGTCACCCTAATGCAAGTAATACCCGCGATGGCTATAATTTCATCTGTCATCTGACCGCCAGACGACCGACACTTTCTTTTACAAAAAATAAAGGCAAAAAATAAACGAATCACCACCGCGCATTGCCAGGTATATTACCCAGCTCCATTTCAGTACTGTAATTATTTGTTTTACGAATTTTTGTAGATGCACTTGTAGAATATTATAAGTGTTAATAGCATGCATCTAGACAACCTCATCTACAGCGAATGTGTACATAGATGTGTATAGCTTACTATAATAAATCTAGCGCTAAACTACTTCTAGCGCTGGGAGCGCTTTTTCAAGTAATTAATCTTGAAAAAACGCATGATTTCCTCTCCAAAATTCCTTACTAACCAGCCAACATCAAATATCATCTGTAATCAGGCATTGTGGCAGATATTTTGCTGTGGTGGCGTAGTCTCAAATATTAATATTAATTTTAAGGAGCTCGGAGAAAAAATAGGCGGCCATTTGTTCAACAAATTTTGTACATACTCGTAAATTGGACATAATCGTCGAGCCGGCTGCGCTCCTAGTGGCATAACTATCTATCGGATGTAAAGATTTAGCGATATTTTTGTGAGCTGCACGATTTACTATACATTTATTTGGTGCAACTTATGAAGTGGGTATTCTATTAGAATATTTTCCTTCGAGTGCAGTCGTGTCTACTATTTATTTTATTATACTTTTACTGTTTTGTATTACAACGAGTCCTATTAAGATTATCTCACTGAAGAAAATGTTAACGATACAATCAACTATTGGCAGTAGGTTAATTTAGAACCCTGTCTTGTTAATTGAAAAAAAGAAACCTTAAACACCGAAAAATGTAATGCAATTCCAAATACATATCTGCTTATATTTTACGCCGCATAATTTTATTTCTAAAATCACAGCCCTAACAACTAAGTATCTATATAACTGAAATTAACTGATCGGTCGGTATGGTAATTATAGAAATCTAAATTTAAATTGCTACGACAAAGCTAATCAGGAAACATACGGGACTTTTCTGCGGGAAAACTGTTGCTATTTTTGCTAACAAAAACCTAAGATGAGAAGTAAAGCTGGGTCATTGTTTGTCAAAAGCACCTTACTACAGTTTCGACATAATTTTAATTTTACTTTATTAGCAAACTGTTTCATGCATCCACTCCGTTCAATGGTAAAAACGTTAAGAAAATCCGTTGGGTAGTTTTTGAGTATATTGCGTACAGACAGGTATACAGACACGGCGGGGGGATTTTTTTATAATTCTTATATAATTCTTTTATAATAGTTACGTAGTGATTTTGTAACATGTAGTGAGGTGATTGGTCCACGCAAAGTGATTATTTCAGAACATTTTTTTGAACCAATAAATTACATGCTAGATGCTGGGATCAATGTGGCAACACTCAAATAGTAATGATTACTAGACACTTCCAAGAGCAGTTCTGAAAGAACTAAATCAATAAACTTTCACGCCACTGATAAACCAGCTCTGTATGTTTTTGAACCTAGCCAAAAATTAATGTAAAAAGTGATGTTCGATTGATGGTTCATTTGCATATCGGCAAATATGCAGATAGTTCCGACGAATAATGAATTACTTTGACGCCTGCTACTGCGAGTGACAACTGACGAACGCTACTAAGGGACAAACCGCTATTCTATCTGTGAAGTCGGTTGTCAAAATGCCAAAATATAAGGCATCGATAACGTGACATTTTGACAGCGTTTGTCTATCTCATACATTTTTGACGTTTAGACAACCGCTTTTGTCACGCAACGCCAGAAAAAATGCTATCCTATGCCGTAAAGCTCTATATTCAAACGCCACCGCCGAAAACAATTAATAAACAACAAACAATTTAATATTATCTATGATGATGGCTCGATTATAACAACCGGCCATCCTGGGTTTTCACGTTACTCATTTTAATCGCAGCCGTCAGTCAGGACTGAGACAGTAAATTTGGCGGCACGTCAATTAGGGTTGATGGTAGTCGTTAAACCGATCGGCCATTAGGCGGTTTCTATTTGGAGAAGCGAAATTTTTTTGGGTAACTTAAGACGGAGGAAAACGACATGAGTTATTGCTGTTCACTGTATCTTGAGATGCGCCTGTGAAAGGTTTGCTTGCGGAAACCAGATTATTTTATCTTTTAATTCAAAATTTGTTGTTAACACGTGAAATAATAAGTTTTCCACTTATAATATAATTCTGGTTTGTACAAAGTACATGAACATGAGTGGTTTAACTGCGTTGACAATATTTAGAATTTTAGAGTTACACCGATACGTATATATACGTAGGTATAGAAATCGTCAAGATCTGCGCTATTTTAGCTGCCCATGAGCATTTTCCACTAATGCTGCCATCACACCTATTACAATAAAGTGCACACCAAAGGGTAATCCTCGTAAAAATGTTTCACTGTCTCTTGTACTCGGCCAGTTTCAACATGAGAGCTATCAGCGGTAATGATTCCAGACTCCACAGGCTCCAGACAAACTGCCATTCATTTAGCGAAGGCGATTATCAAAATGTCATAATATATGGGTAGCACCACGTGGCATTTCGACAGCATTTGTCAATCTCATATAATATTTTACGTTCTGACAATAGCCTTCGCCACGCTGCCACTGATAGATTGTAACTTGTACTCGTGTGCCTCATCCGCATCTGTGTCAATAGCAGACATTTTGGCACTTACACAATAGATATCGTTAAATGTCACTGTCTGGGCTTCTACCAAGAACGTAGCAATGTTGCTTTTATGTTTTAATGATGGGATATCATCAAATGACTCCTCCCGCTCTGGGTGAAGCAGGAAGGAGTGTCAGACTCTTACTGACTAAAACCCATCCGTATTCCTCTTATAGTCCTTTGCGTTCCAGGGCTACGGTACCTCTTTTAAACAAAGTCCGCAGCACTACCAGGCACTGGCCCTAGCGGGCCCGGTCTTCATTGCTGACTGCTCTTTGAGGCGCGCGTGAAACACAGCGCGCCTTCGAAACGGGCCTGGTTCTGATGAGACGGCGAGCCACCCAATGCTCGCCGTGTTGCTTGACGACATAATTATGTATATCTTAACGACCAAATTAGGCTGTTGGTGACCTCTAACACAACTCAGACTCAATATGTGCTGAAACATACGTCTTCAGATGATCACAGTAACCGAGTTAACCGCGCCAGGCGTGTGGGGACGCGATAGACAAAAAAATTGGGACCTTTCTCTTAAACGAGTTAAAATCATAATTTTATTTGGAAAGTCTCACTGCTGACTAAAAAGTTCTAGGCAATCTTTTCGGAGTCTAGAATATTCTACATCTCGTAATTTCGGAAGTCGGTGTTTTTGAATATTTTTTTGTTTTTTTAAAGCGACTTCTGAAATTAAAGTTCTTTTCTGTCTTAAGAAATTATTTTATACCTTGTAGTGTTTTGTTTTTGGCAGTCGACTGTATTTTTTGCAAAAAGTTTTTATTATGAGTTGTAAGTTATGAGTTGTTTTTTGTGAATAATTTTGTCTGAGCAACCGGTAGCAGGTTCATCATGCTCCTATAGACGTCGCTGTTTGCGGTAGCGTCGGGGATCGGGTTGCTTCCTTCCCTCTAATATGGCGAGGAAGGTAATGGCTGATCTTTGCGTTATGCTCGTGAACGAGTGCTGCTCGTGGTTACTGCGATGAATGATAAATAACGAAATGATGATATAATTTAACTGCGATGGTCCTAGTTTATCACTTGTGTGACTATGGGTCACATGCTTATGGTTAAAACCCATTGTTTTTTTTTATATTTTTTTTTACTATTGGTTCATGCGCTTGACCACCATCTCACCTGATTGTAAGCAATGATGTGGTCAAAGATGGAGCACGCTTGCCTAGAAGTAACCTAATCACTCTTGACTTAAAGACTCACAGGTTGTAGCTATCAGGAAACACAGACTCAAACGATTGTTGCACGTGTGAGCGAGCACGCCATTTATTCCTGGAGGCTCATTTTGATTAGTATTTTATGCTTGAGTTTACTTATTTAACTACCTATATAATTAGTTTTATCATTGTTCATATTTATTTGTTGGGATAATATGGTACGCTAGCTGACATGTGTCATTTAATTTAATGTTCGATATTTATCATAAAATGTAGAATAATACTGCTGGGGAGTTTGTTTGCCACTTCTTCTTCCCAGCTAAAACACTAGGAAATGGTGACGGGCGGGCGCTTTGGGGGACTGTCTTCATGTAAATTTTGAAGTTCAAAAAGTGCTGATTTTCAGTCT
The DNA here is from genome assembly GCA_950371165.1 of Lacanobia oleracea. NCBI lineage: Eukaryota > Metazoa > Arthropoda > Insecta > Lepidoptera > Noctuidae > Lacanobia > Lacanobia oleracea. The sequence continues at coordinate 29,695,767 of OX493387.1, read as the reverse complement.
AGTTTGAATAAATACCTTTTGATTTTGATTCATTTTGAATTAAAATTTTAAAATTCATGGTCTTGCTTTTATCTCCGGTGCGTTTCCTTACCAGATTAACCGATTGGTATGATATAGCTACATGGTAATTTTTTTCTAGTTTATTGCATACCCGCTAAACGAGAAAAAAATCATAAAATCGATACTCAATATTTTATTACATTCCATATTATGTACATATAGGTGGTATAAATATTGTCAAGATCAATATGGACCCTGTCGGGCACAGCAAAGTTAGGAGAGAGGACGAAGACTAAGTAATAATTCATGGAATTAAAAATAATTATTACAGGTAATTAGATGGTTAAAATTTTTTAATTTATTTTTGTCATCGTTATTTTTAAATTATGTAGGTACCATGTATATTTTAATTAAATTATTTATGCATGTTATTATATTGTTATGTCTATGTAAATATACAATTTTTTATTTATTTTCATCATCATTATTATTACATTTTATTAATACTGAATTGTTTTTATTTATTTTTATCGTCACCATTACTAAATTATGTATTTATTTAAATTAATTATGTATACATATTATAATTATGTCTGTGTGTAGTCTTGATAAATGATGTCAGATATTTCAATTTGTTTCTGTCATCATTATTATTAAATTATATCAGTTATTTCATTAGTTTTTGTCATCATTATTATGAAGTTATGTTATTATTTAAATATCTATGAATGCAGTTTAAATAGTTTTTTTTAAATTAAAATGTGTTATTTCAGTAAAACGTTCCATCTACAATATTCAAGGTACTTTCCTCCATGTGGCATAGCCGTGGGACGCCCTGTATACTATTATTTAGATCTTTGGTAAAGATCAACAGTTTCATCGATATGCTAATTTAATTAAATAATTAAATTTCTAGGTTATATACTCAAGTCAGATGTAAACTACAAATTCCCGTGTGGCTAAATTTATGTTATACAGATAATTGAAAGAAATAAAATTAATATTGTGCTGTTGTGTGCGAGTCCCAAATAAACATTTTTCTTTCTTTCTTTCTTTTCTTTCAGATGTGTGCCATGTAGGCAAAGTGTAGCATAAATATCGGACAACTAGAATGTCTATGAACTACATCATTCTTACAATGGTGCCTTTTAGAATACCTCAACAAACTCCATACTAAAATAACATTACTATACCTTACCATGCCACTATCACCGTCTAGTAAAGTACGACTGCTATTAAACGAGCAAGTTCATTTAAAAATATAGGCGTATCGGATTGTTCGCAGGATATATGTTACGAATTCATAGGGGCTCTCATTGTGCACGCCACTCGTAAACCTGCTTTACTGCCTACCTCCGATACCTTCACGCCTTCTAATAGTCTGAATTGGTATGGGGGACACACTGGGTATTCATTAAATATTGTTACGCTTGGCTTGTTGTGTTTTTTAGGGTTCCGAACAAAAAACGGAACCCTTATAGGATCACTCGGGTGTCTGTCTGTCTGTCCGTCTTTCACATCCAGTTTTCTCCGGATCCACTGGAACGAATCTGTTGAAATTTGGTACACATATGGACTTCTGTGACCAAACACGGTAACGTTACGTAAATTGTAAAATTTTTAGTATATTACAAAATAAATTATTATAAAATTATGAAAAAAATATTATTAAAACCCTCACAGTAAGTCCTTTCATTTGATATGTCATACGACATTGTTAGAAAAACATTTATTTTTTTATTTTCTGTTTGACCCCAAAAGTGACACCCTGGTTTTGAAGTTATTCAAGAAATTAGACAAAAAGTGACCATTCCCCCCCTTATCTCCAAAACTACGGATTCTAAAAGTTTCAAAAAAATGGAGATCATAGCTCTTTACCTCTCTCTATAGTGTTAAAATAATATGTTAAAAAAGAAATACGTTGGAACCCGCACGTGAGTCCTCGCACTTGGCCAGTTTTTTTCCGGGTGATGATTTGAAGACAATCATGTAGATGTCGCGTATGTAAATATCATCAAACTAAAAAGTTTTACCAATGCCAGTCCTTTTAGAATAATTAAATTGCAACGCTAGTTTCTTCCTGTTTTTTCCTTTAGTTTATGAAAGGGCTACAGTAAGCACAAAAAAGCCTTTACGTAGCCACTGCTGGGCTACGGGCTTTCTCTCTGTCTTCTGGTATGGGGCCCCATCGCATGGACTCGGTGCGGATTGGTAAAACACATCCCTTCGAACAGTTGGGTCAAGGACTTGTCGGTTTGACAGTACAGTAACACGACTTCAGGTTTCTCCGTGCTTTGCAAAGTACAATTGTACCAGTGACCAGTGAAGGTCTTTGACAGTCGTTATGTATAGTAGGAGGTAAAAACATTTGACAATGGCTAGCTCAGCTACTGGGAGCTCAGATAGGCTCGCGTTCCTTGTAGATCCTGAGCAGAAGCTGACTGCGGTAAGGCTGGAAGCCGACTCCAATATAATTTGGAAAAGGCTACGCGGATAGATTTTGAACGCAACTACATCTTTTTTCCTAAATTCTTAGTGTACCAGTACCCTATGGGCAGTAGTAACCGGCGCGCAGTTTTACGCATTCCTCTGAATTTTTAACCGAGATGAAGTGATGAAAAATATAGCCTCCTCGATTGGAATGTCCATTACCTGGGCAACACCGGACTAACCCAGGAAACACTGAAATAAGTAGCTTAATAACGAAATAGTTCTGTTATTGGACTTAATTGGTGTTTTGGAGCGAACTAGTTAACGCTGTAAAAACTGTTAATTGTAACTTGTTATCTACTGTTGGGTAGTGATAGTGTCACGTTCGTGTTTTGTGGAGGTGTAAGTAGTGGCTGGGGTATTGATTTCACTGTTTACCAGTGCTTGATTGTAAAGGATGGATCTAGTTTAGTGATTCTCTAAGTGGTTAATTTAGACTTCTTTTCATTTACGCAAAAGTGCAGACACCTTATACGTTTCACAGAGTAATAATTAAATTGAACAAATAAAATTTTGAATTGGAAGTGAACACAAAACGTTTTTATGTATTGTGTTATTCGCTACTAATACACATAATAATATCCAAGCCTTTTGCTATAAAATCTTTAATTTTTAATAGCTTTTTCTGAGTTTTCAATGAGTTTTTTGCTGTAGCCGAAATAAAAAAAAAAACAAATTACCTATTGGTGATTGTCGATAACAGTAGACTTGAGTGACAAATTTTAATATCCTAAATATTAAAAAATAATCTATTTTCTTCACCAGAAAATGCTGTTTTACCGACTTCATAATAAATTCGCCACCTGCCGTTCCAAGAAGCTAATTAAAATAACGCTAATCATTTTAAAACTAAAAGATATGACAGTCATTAGCTCATCAAGCGATTCTCAAGATACCTTTTACTACATTAAAAATTTAAATTACATTTCATAAGTACTAAGTTGTCATGAGTTTTGCTGGGGCTGCGGAATCTGTTCGAAAGAGGTACCATAGCCCTGGAACGCAAAGGGCACTAGGAGGAACACGGATGGGTTTCAGTCAGCAAGAGTCTGACACTCTCTCCTGCTTCACCCAGAGCGGGATGAGTCATTTGATGATTTCCCATCCTTAAAAAAAAAGATTGTCATGAGTTCAAGTAGCAATTTACGGACTCATTCAATTTCTTCACATTTGTACTTGTATATGAAATTTGTACAAGTGTAACACAATTTTATATTCGTAATGTTATGTTTGCTATACAATTTACTATACTCGTAGCTTACTGCTCGAGTCGTGGAACGTACAATTTTAGTTTTCAAGATCGCTTTTACGCTGAAAAACAATTTCCCCTTTATATTTGTGAGATTTCAGCTTAGGACGTGGCGCTGCCATGACAGTTTGTTGTAATTAATTTCTTGTTCCGTTGTAGATGGTTCGTTTCCTTGTGTTGTTTAAGTCACACTTAGTGTGTTGGGCGTGCTAGTACTGAAACACTGAAATAAATAAGTTAAATAGTCTGACTCGTAGTTTCAGACAGAAGTCTTTCAGATTTTCAGTTGTCTTCATGTTTTTCAGTTGTCTTCATGTTATTCAGTTGTGTAGGCAGGCAGTCGCTCCATGTTAATTTTTAATATTTAGCTACATTAGACCTTACTGCCCATACGATAAGAATAAGAAGGAGCTACATTTGGATAGAAAAAATGGTGATTCTGAAATATCTTTTTATGATTAGCAACAACAGTATACTGACCGTATTCGTGAACAGGTGGATTTTTCCACTGTTGCATCACTGTATACGCCTGCACACTGCACCGTGAGCAGAAGACAGCTCTCAAACGCCGAATTAAATGAGTATAGTTTTTGTTTAATTAATAGTAATGTGATGTTTAATTTTGTATTGGGAACTGGCTTTTGGTAATGTTATTTTTTTTGTAGTACATATTGAGTTAATGTTGACAGATGTCAGATTAACATAAGTTTAATTTATATACGTAGATAGAATATTTGTGCTGTGCTCCATAAAATAATTTAAGAACGTTGTGCAAGACCTAATGTCTTTTAAGTCAAGAATGAGCGTATGCACATTCCTTTTTGAAAAAAACAATTCTTTTATTCACTCGTACGAAATCAGCAGTCAGCACCCTAAACCTCCTCCCAGCATTTCTCTAACTCCATCACAAGCGAAATCTCTATAATAGCTGCCGAAACTCGCGCGATGATTTATATGATCACTCAGCTGAGTTATAGCGACGCATCGCGCTCAACTTTCTACGTCGCAAGGCAAATTTGTCTCAACTACCGAGTTTGGTGTCTTACATTCTTTGTAGCAAAGTAGGTTACGGAAATAAGTTCGTTTGTGTGAAATTTTACGTGTGGGAGAGAGGAGGAAATAGGTAATTATTAGTGTCAAGGTATTGCTGGTGGGAAATGAGGCTGAGTTGGCGGTTATTTATATGAAATTTAATGTTTATAAAATACAGTTTGAGTGTTACCTAGATTGGGGCATAGTATACTTATTATTCCGGTAGTACGTTCCATAGTTATTGGGGTCGAAAGGTTCTAGGGTGGCGCTTACTTAAAGATGCATCGTCTCCCACAAGGTAACCTGTCGATGTGGAGACACTTGGTGGAGGATATCCAGCAGTGGACGTCTTTTTAGTGGAAATAAATACGCTTCCAAATGATATTCAATCTTCACGAGAATGAAGCCACTTTCAACAGCTATTAATAAATAATAACGGAACATCAAATTAGTTTAACTCCAAATAACAAGGTCTTTACGACAAAAAAATTTCAATGGAATGAATGGAATTCCAGAGTCAGTCAACTGATTTAATTATTTGACTAAGAAGCCTTATTTTAAAAGACCTCTGTTTATTATTAGCAGCAAAATAAGCTCCACAAAAAATCAAACTTAACAGTCTCATCCATTATAATTTATCATGCATGACAAAACCCTGCTACATAAAATTGAGATGGTGTTGCTGATGTTGGGCTGAGGTTGGTCCGCGGATGGGTGACCGTACCATACTTAATACCTCAAGCTTCGGAAAGTACGCTAAATCTCTCGGCCGTCATTTGTAAATCTTTGACAGACGTTATGGAAACCTAAATATCTGACACCAGTGTTGCCAAGAGTTGAGTGTTACCCAGTTACTGGGTTGTAGAGGTCCAAAGCAGTCATCAACAATCAATCATCAACATGGTACTCAGCAGCATCCGAGTAGACTGGAAACTGACTCCAACTTAATTGGAAACAGGCTGTACAGTTAAGCCAAAGTCAAATTGTTTATTTTAATTAGGCCATTAATACGCAATTTTGGATGTCATAATTCAGTTATTATTTAATTTAATTTTGAGGTAAAGCATATTATGGGAATGCTTTACACACGTGTGAGAAGGTCAGAATAAGAAAATTTATTTTTTCGTGAAGGATTTGATGCCGATGTTTAAACATATAGGTACTTAGTTGAATCTTGAAACATACTCGTCGCGTAGCTTAAGTTTGTAGTCGTCCACCTGTGTTTGTTTCTAGAATTTGGTGTACAGTATTACGTCACTGACAGGTGTTTTTTTTCGTAGTAAAGTGAGACGGCGAAAGAAAGAAAAAAGTAAATTTATTTATCACAGACTTAAATGCCATTTAACCATTTATGAGAGAGCGTCAAAATCAGAAATATTCGTATGCAGTTCCTACATAGTAGCGTTTTTCTACACAGACGTCAAAAATATCGGGAAACGTGTCGCCGGGTTTATTGCGCTTTTTATATAACACCACTTCGTGACACCATAAAATATTTACATTTTATAGCAACTAATAAAATATTTATATCGGTTCCTGACACTCGAGCCTACCTGGATATAAACAGTAAAATCTCTCTTTCTAATTGAACATTCCCTTTTTATTTAAGGATTCTCTCGGAAAGGTATAAAATAAAAATGTGTTTAAAGGTTACAATTTTACTGTATCCTGTCTGTTTGCGGAGTGCTTAAAATATTTATTTGAGGAGTTTTTATATATTTTTGTATGTATTTATACAGACCCTTAGATTGTTTGGTTTTTGAGGAGCAATAATATAAAATAGTGTTTGGTTGTTACTTTTTAGTGTAGTTATGTGTGAGTTTGTAAATGGATACTTACTAGTACCTATCGATTTTGCAACTTGGTATTTGGCTACGAAAATTAACTAGATAATATTTCTTAATATCATTACTACCGTAGTAACTTGCTATTTTTGAAACCTATAACCGACTAACACAAATTAACGTGACTGCATGGAAGCAAATACATTACAAATTATTAGCATTCATGTTTAATGACGATGAATTTCATGAAAACCATAAAGTTTTCCTCCCGAACCTTTACTGTCAAAGAAGAACCGCTAACGATCTGAATAATTTGAGTGAATAGAAAATCTTTAGTCTAAGTTATTAATTTTCAATATAACAATTTCTTAATTTATTAAAATCTGTGAAAAAAGTAAAATATCAGTTTCAGTACTCCCCGACAAGTTGAACGCGCTGCTAACTTTGAGAAATGCTGTCAAAACTTATATAAGTCTGCCCAGCGATGAAAGTTGGAAAAATCTGTATCGAACGTGAATTTAATAAATATCTGCCTTCTTAGAAAAATTGTGCATATTGAAGAAATCTTGGATGGCAGAAACAAGAAATTGATTATTTCCTGGATTTGTAAAGGCGAGAAGTTATTTATTGTGGAAGTCTGTTACCTGATTTCACTTTAAATAAATTAAATATAACTGTCTCTAATGTATCTTAACTAAACGTATTGATGGAGAAAACACAATTTTTAGTTTTTACCTATGTCGACCGAAAGTCTTTCCCAGTTTATGGAACAACTTGCCCAGCCCTCGATATTTTTGATTGGAGAACTTTTAGAATAATATTTTGTGCAGAATGATGAAGGATCAAGTATTCTTCTATATTCAATCTATAGCTAATCTCCTTTTTATTAAAAGTAAGATCTTTTTAGACTTGCGGAATGCAGATATATCAATCGGCGGCGGGGTAGAGGTAAACGTTTTAAAAACAATAATATGTGAACTGTAGAACCGAACATTTAAATTGGAACTACAATGTTACAATTTAAAAAGTTCGGTTCTTATGTATTTTGCTTCTTTATACGTGTGTGAAGAATTCAATTCCGAATCGTCCGCTTCACAACTGAGATCTTGAAGAAAAACAACTGAGATCTCTTGTTTTCAAACTTAATCTAAGATAGAATCGAATTAAACTTATAATAAAAATACTGAAAGCTTCCACGCAGGACTCGGTCTCAGAAAAATCTAGTAGATATGAAATCGGCTACTTTTGTTAAGAGCAGAAATTCAGAATATGTTAGCGGCACAGGTGAATATGTATTGTTGTCATGTTCTAAATATGAGGCAGATTAAGTATTTTATATTTTAAAAACTCAACAGACAAGTTTGTTGTTGGAAAGTTTGTTGCGCCACTTTTTCTCACTAGCTAAAACACTAGGAAGTGGTGATGGGCTTGCGTTTTGGGAGATTGTTATTTGACGATTCCAGTAGTGTGGAATATATTTTTAATAGTTGTTTTGTAATTACACGCATTTTTGTCACGTAAAAAATCAACTAACACGTACGCAAACAAACATAAATAAATCCCTTCATTGACATTGGTTCTACAAACAAACATGTAAACAAATTAAATATTTACTTCCCCTCCACTTAACAACGGAGCATCAACTTTCAGTTCTCAAACAACATCACAAATACGATAAACATTAAACAAAGTCCGTTTTTTAAGCAACTATTACGGAAGTCCCAGTCTTTGGGCTAAAAATCGGCCATACTTCCTCAGGAGCATCTTAGAAGACCATCCTATTTGTACGAGCGTATAACCCGTGATTGAGGAGGTTGTAAAAGGGGGAGTAATGCTCCACTCGACTAATTTCAATGTGGATAGTGGCAGTTTAGTGGGTACGTGGATGTGAAGGGGTTTTCATTTGTTTTTAGATCAGTGCTGAAGGTGACAATGGATGGTGTAATAAGAGATTGGGGAAGTTTAACACGTCTGTAAAAGAAGTCATGTGGATGGGTTGCTATTATAAAATTGTATTAAATTTGTATGTATAATTGATGCCTATTGAGAGATGGCGGCGATTGGAGGTGTATGAAAGAATAAGATATGCTGTACCGAGCCCATTTAAAGTGGTATAAAGGCAGTAGAATTATTATTTCTTACTAAAACTAGTTTTAAATAAACACTACTAAATTACAAAAAAGAAATTCAATGCAACTTATTTGAAATTTGAAACACAACTCAAAGTTCTGTTAAATAATCTACTGCACTAAACTTAAGTAAAAATACTTGCAAAAGTACCAAGCTCCCATAAGCTCCAGACAGGTTGAATCAAGTATTAGCCTAATTTGTACAGATTGGTGTTCCCACTTATTGCCTGTGCTGGATGTCTTCCAACCACAATAACTGGCCACTACCAAGATATGTTATGTTAAAGTTTCATGGGTATTTATCTAGTACGTGGTGCTTCAGTAGGTCTGAAGTAACTGGCGATGTTTAGTATTTACAGATTTAAACAGCTTAATTTTTTTCACAACGGGTGATACCGATAGTTTAAGGAAAACTGAGAGCTAGAAATAGAAGAATATGTTAAGCAAAAATACTTGCAAACATTTGCAGTAGTGTTACATAGTACAAACGAAATCTTAGCAATATTCTAGGAAGCAAAAGTACTTGCATCTGTTTTTTAATCTTGCAAACATAAAAAAATAACATTCTTTGAACATGGGTCTGAACGTACCCAGTTTGTAGCAAGTTGAAATTGGTACCATTCGAAAGGTCTTTGAAAACGTAGATATTTTTTGTATGAGAGCAACTTTGTGACTTATGTAGGAAAAAAGATATTCGATGTTGAAAATACCGAAAATCCTTAGTAAAATCGACCCACGCATTATAATTTTTTTTTGATTTTATCCATTAGGTGGGAAGTTCGAACTACTTTGTGCTAGCGTCGGTGTGTCGTCAGTAGTTAGTACCTGTTAGGAACTGATTTTGAGCGCGCGCGCATATCTTAGTTTATTTTATTCTTACTTTTATTTACAACCTCGGCTTTCACAACGGACTTCAGTGTATTACTTAACGATTGGATTATTATTATTACTCATCTGCTTCAAAAAAATGGAAGGTGAACGCCGTATACAGTGTGTCACATGTACAAGATCAGTAATTCGTGACCGAAACCGGCATATACTGACGCGAACCTATTTGGAAGACAATCCAGGCTTCACAGAGTATGTGATGGCACGGATTAACATAAATGAGGTTAGTATAACAATAGCTTTTGATCATCGAGTACACGGTGTCTTTTTGTTCACTCTTTATTAAGTTATTTATTGTTTTAGTTACTTGAGGATTTGGTTTTTCTTTTAGATGGCCCTGAATCAACTTCAGGCTATGTGTCATCGTTGTTGGGTAGCTAGAAGACGACAGCAAGCTAGGTTCGAACAAGAACAAAACCAGGAACTTGCAAACCCAGAGCACCCAACGTCTGTTCCAACTTATAGAAGGGTTGCAAATACGGCGCGTCACTGTTTATTTCATGGGTGCATCAATCAAGAACTTCACAGAGTGTCCAAGTTTATAAAAGTATTCTTGTTGGTTAATCATAGCGTGTACGTTCCTGAACATGCACGCGTTTGTACACATCACATCAACACAGAAGATTGGAGCTCCCTGTATGATAATGGAGAGACAATATTCACACCAGACCATCTCAAAGATATGATTGATACGTTACGAGATGCATATAAACATAAGACTAATATAGATTTTGAAAATGTAAACAACATTTTACCAGAGGATCTATATTACCTAATTGGCTTAACACACCAACAATTCGAAATCCTTTTGAATGAAACACCGTCTCTTTTAAATCAATGTAGAAGACCAAAAACTGCACTAGGAATATATTTATTAAAACAACGGTCTGGTGAACCAAATACACGTATAGCCTCCCAAATAGGTGTATATCGTAAAACGATCGGTATTTTGCTTAAAACTGCTAGAAACTGCTTGACCCAAGACTTTGTTGTTCGCCATTTGGGTTTCAATCATATAAGTCGGGATGAAATTATAGCTCACAGCCTTGCAGTACCATCATCAATATATTCCAACCCTATAAACCCAGTGCTATAGCTATTTGTGATGGTTCGTATATATACGTACAGAAAAGTAAAAACTTTTTATTTCAAAAAAAGTCTTACAGCTTACACAAGTATAAAAACTTGTTAAAACCCTTTGTGATTACTTGCCCAGATGGCTATATTATAGATATATGTGGACCATACGCTGCAACAAAGACTGATGCCCAAATCATGACTGAGATTATGAATGATCAAACGTCCCCAGTGCATATAACGTTACAAACAGATGACGTTTTTATATTAGATCGAGGTTTTAGAGACTCTATACCAGATATAGAAAGTGCTGGCTATGTTGCCCATAGCCACCAAGTAAAGATAGGCATGCCACACAGCTTACAGATATTCAAGCCAATAAATCTCGAGAAATCACCATAGTGCGTTGGGTCATTGAAGTAATAAACGGATGGTTCAAAAGGGACTACAAAGTATTTAGGCATATAAAACACTCCCTCACTTATTTGAAGACTTCCGTATTGCGGGAGCCCTTATAAATGCATTTAGGCAGCGTCTGACAGATAATGAGCACGCCCACGCTTTCATCATATAATAGCGCAAAGAAGAAGTGAACCCAACAGACTGGGCAATTATGTAGTCGCAGAACATATGAACAGACAGCGGGCGGTGTTCACAACAATGACGGCTACGTCAATACCATTTCCACAATTGACAGAAGAAGACATCATTCTACTCAGTTTGGGCACATACCATTTAAAGCTCGCTAGATCATATGTTGCCAAGCATTTGCGAGGTGGAGATGGTATATATAATATTGAGGTATATTCGAGCCGTAGCCCTAGTATGTCGCAGCATGGGCTAGTAACCGAAAACTGCTCGTTAATTAGAGGCCGCATATTATCGAGGCACGTGTCGAATAAAATATATTACACATATATTTTAATCAAGGTTAATGTCCAGGGCAGAGAAGCCATCGAAGCGTATTATTGCTCCTGCATGACGGGTATGAGAACTCTAGGTGCTTGTGCCCATACTATTAGCATAATATGGTACTTAGGTGTTGGCAGGCACCTAGATAACTACGTAGGTCCGGCAAGTGCCTGGGATGATATAATCATTGAAAGTAACAATACAATTTAATAAAACTGTGCTATTTAAGATTGATAGTTCTTATTTAATATTTTTTCTGTAACAAAAACCAACGATAGGAAGCTATATCGCTCTCTAAAGACAGAAAAAATGACTGGTTACCTATTTATTTAGTCCAAAAAGCAGAAAAAGTGCGATTATTGGCAATTAAAAATGTTACAAAGAAGTTATCATAACTTCGGTCTTTCATTCATTAATTCATTATTTCACTTATTTTCGAGTTACTCAATTAGGCCTCTTCTAAATTACACCTAGTCTAAAATGCTACAAAGTGGGTACGGGTTCCATACAAAATTACCCATTGTTCTTTAAACGATTTAAACGCAAAGAACGTATTTATGAAATACACGCTGTGTCGCGTTCCGAACCGCGATTCAAACAAAAAGAATAGTCGATGCACTCATCGTGGAGTTATTTCGTGAGTGTCGGTGTCCAGTTATGCGAATAGTTGACCTCATTTTTAGTTAGAGATTAATTGGAAACTTTTTGCAAGGGCCAAATTCCACACTTTACCCAAAGTGTGGAATTTTATTTTCCTTTATTGCGAGCTGACACGTAATACACGTTCTGTTACAAAACGAAAGTGGCATAATATAATTCGTGCTGGTAAATTCTAAATTTGAAACATTTTATTTTAATTCGGAGAAAATATAAAACTTCTGAGTAACTTAGATTTTATATACAAAAATAATTTATTGTTCAAGCCATAGGTACTTGCTGGTTTCTTTTGGTATGTTTTATGGGGGATAAATTATCGTGGGAAATTTTGTTTTAATGTTATAATTTGGGAAATTAAAACATTAAAACAAAATTCAGAATTTCAGGTTGCCTAGAAGAGATCGTGGAATGCGATAAGGCCGCCAATTGTATTTGTTTTAGTTTAAAGATTCCTTCATATTTTTAATTTGGTACATTAAAGTATATATAAATATAAATAAATAAGACTAATGGCCACTCAAATAGTTCAAAAAATTATATTCTTACTAAAACTCGTTAAACTTAATCGTCCCAACAGCGCTTAACGTTAATTCTATAAGAATACCTGTACTCTCTTTATAGTTTATCAGCCGTATCTCAAGTCGTCGGGTTGGGAGCACTTGTAGATACGTATTGAAAGCCCTGAAAATCCTTAAATTGCTCACGAATGTTTCACTATTAGGCAGAGGATATACAGGATTTAAGGTATACGAGATAAGCGAATTTAAATGTTTAGATGAGTTGGTGTTTTGTAGTAGGAAAGCATTTTATAGAGAAGTTCAGACATAATTTTGTCTTGTCCACGCAGCATTGCTTTCTCACAAGCGTGCTTATCAATGCTGTAATCGGAAAGATACAATATAATATTGCAACATTGATTGGAATATTGCTGTATTGATATAACAAAATAACTCGCACAGAAGTTTTGGGTACCTTCTCTTTATAAACATTTTGACATATTAATAAAATATTTTAAGCACATGATCATGTTATACTAATGATAAGCAGATTCTTCAATTCGATTAGAAGCCCACATGATTACCAGGAAATAATTATTAAAACAGCTGTTTTGAATTAGTTAAATTAAGCAAATATTGTTAGATTTTTATACCTTTACCGTGTACCTTTTTGAAGTTTAAGTATTCAACTGTAACAGTTTCTTTCAACAATCTCGGAAGCCGCAAAAGTCGCTCGTGGAGGTCATTCATAAATTGCGCCGCGTCATAAAGGTGCTGGTCAAAGCGCGGCCGTCAAGACCACAACACACGACAAGACCGCTCGAGGACGTACAAGGATTTACGATTTGGACCAAGCCATCTGCCGGTGCCGGGCGTCAAATGTTTACTTTTCATTGGAGATGGCACGTATTATTATTCTGTTGTTGTGTTTACAACAAAGATCTGTCAATAAAACCGGATCAAGAGCGTGTCGGACTCACGTACCGAGGGTGCCGTTTCATCATTCATAAAATATCTTTAAATTTTTGTCGGCAAAGCCTATATTCGTCACAAAATAAGGTCAATGCAATGTACAGACGCCAGCAAAAGTCGATAAGAATTCTCACATCGTATTAGTTTGACGTTTAGTTTGATTTACGACCTTCTATTTTCAAGTTTTCGCCAACAAATGATTGAAATTCACAATTTCACAAATTCACAAGATGGTCCAATGGTATATAGCGCACAGATTGAAGCGCAAATCAGTGTGTCGCAAGTTCAAATCCCACGCAATCGTTGACTTTTTGTAAGTTCTTACCCGATTGGAAGTTATGGATTAGCATAACATATATTAAATTATTCTTTAACTTGTTCACACATTTCTTAGAGTTAGAAAGGTAGATCACAAAAAAGCTAAATAAAGAATTAGATTTCTGCGAGGTAAACATGAGTTTTAACTTGACCGAAATGAACTGTCATTTGGTTGTAGTTGTTGGGTAGTGACGTGTGGTTAACAGTATTGTAATATTCACAAAATGCAGGCTAATATTAGTATAGAAGTGAGGGCGACTATCATTGGGCTGCATAAAAGTGGTCTTAATAAAACACAAATATCTGAAGAAACCGGACTGAATGTGATTATAATAGCTATTCATGAATTGTAACTTTATTATAAATTAATCTTCTAATTAAAATGTATGCCATTTATGAATCCATCCATCGTATCTTTATGAGGCTTAAAAGAGAAATACATAAATCGTTGGGTTTATTGGATTGGTAATTGGATTTATAAATGCAGTTTTATTTAAAAATTATATTCAATAATTATGATTTTTAACATTTTATATAATGAAAATGAAGTCAAGTAGCTGCCTAATATATTTTTTTTTGTTTTAGAAAAATACTGTAAGTCTTTGGATAAAAAAAAAATGAGGAAGAAGGTAGCCTTGCTAGTCGAAAGAGAAGTGGGAGACCGAAGCTTATTAGCGAGGCACAGCGACGATATATGGTGGACGTATTCGAAACGAATGGTTTCGCACCAACGAGACATTTTGCGGAATTATATGACACCTCGATGGATATTGTTCGCCGTGCACTTCACGCTGAAGGCGTGCATCACAGAAAACCTGCTAAAAAGCCGTACTTGACAGAGAGGCACAAACAAGATCGATTACGTTTCGCTAACTAAATGTTTAGTAGGCCATTTTATTTTAACATATCCGTGATTATTCGTCAACAAACACTGTATTATATTGTATTTACTTTCGTTTAAAACAGCTATATCTTTTAACTTGTGCCATCGCCTTATCTTAAGAATGCAGTGAACTCGCTATCAATTTTGTTGACAATAATCATGATTCTATTTTGTTTTATATTCTTCTACCCGCACTGTTCTAACATAATAGTTCAATTTATTTTTCTCATCTAATTGACGATTATCTTGTCAGAACTAAAGTTCTTTTAACAGAAATTGAGGTTTAGTTTCAATCTTCTTTTCGTCAAGAAAATGAACAAGTAAGCTATGACCTCAATACATTCATTGTGACGTTACATAAAAAATAAAATGTTTACAAAGTCAAAATCATATATCACTTTTCAATAAATAACTGGATATAAACAATTATATTTTATTTTATTAAAATTTTAATATCCTTTCATTGTTACGTTATTCATATTACGAATGGTCTAAGTGGGTATACTTCCAACAAACAATCTTACACGTAACATAGATAACCGTTACAAGATAACTTTTTTGTCTAGGTAATCGACGTCACAATTCTCACAAATGTTTAATTTGTAAATATAAAGAATAAACATTTTTATTAAACACGTCTTTTTATTTCCACCTTACAACATCGAAAAGTAGTAACAACTAAATAATTGCAAATTACGAATGTGATTCTTCTTGTGGTTAATAGATCATATTCGTAATTTGCAACTATTTAGTGCAAAAATAGTACATTTTCATAGAAATATAAAAAGAACTATATTAATATAGATTGGGAATTTTCAAAATAAGAAATAACCGCAACGGACCGACCATGATTAGAACTCGGACTACGTTATTTGCGAATCCAACACTTAGTTCATACGGCTACCAGCACATGACATATTTGCGCGAATTTTATCAATGCAATGGTAAGAACAAGTCGCCTCTGTGACTGTGTGATTCAATGGCACAAAAAATAATAATGATGTTTTAAGCTCAGTGCGACGACAGTTCCTTAGTGTGTGTTATCTATGGAATGTGGATACTCATACACGCGCACACATACGCACGGAAGTATCGTGCTCGCTCGGTTCGTAGCAATGTAATCTTTAGCGTTCTTATGGACTTTTGCGGCCTCACTGTACAATATTGCAGTTCTAATGTAATTTTTGTTAAAGATTCCTGAAAAACTGTACTATTTCGAGACATCTTTTTATTTTTTTCTGTAATCTTTACAGAAACTTCTATCACATAGTTTTTTTTTCAGTTTTTTTTCTATGCGAATTGAAGTGTATTTTCAATAAGGGTTTTTTTTTTAATTTTTCGTTAAAAGTCTAGAACTATGCAGCCTATAAAAATTGCTTGAGAAGGTACAAATAGCGCTCCTTTATAATATACCCTATATGCCCTAGTAGCCTGAGTTCGATTTTTAAGACCCTATTATAATTATTCTCTATTTATTTTGGACAGCATCCATAAGTGCTGGTAAATATTTTTCTTAAGAGCTATGTTAGTAGGAACATAATACAACAAAATATATTTTTCTTAAGAACTACAATTTTCCCGTCACTATTCCCACCCAGTGTGCCTGTATGGGACAGTCATGACGGGATGAAATCATTTGCAAAATGCTGTTGGTGCTACCGCAAAGTCTTTGAAATAATGACGCCACTTTTTTCCGCACTATAGCGGGGACCATGTTGTAAAAAAAAAATTTAAAAAAGTCTTATTTACAAAAAAAAGTTGGGTAAACATCAGTTACAGCTATTCTATATTTCAATTTGATAGCATTAGTAGCATGTGCTTTCATGTCCAGTTGTAAAACACGGACGCACTCAAACAAGTCTTTCTTATAAACAAGTGAAATATTAAATAATACTGACTGTACTGACAAGCCCTTTATATAGAAAAATACTACTCTGTCAAGAAAATACCGGGAAAAGATCAATGTCTGTTATTCATCCAAATTTATTTTATCACCTTCAAAGTATGCTCCTTTAGAAACGATACACTTGCGCCAACGAATAATCCATTCATCAAAACATTTTTTAAACGCTGCTTCCGGAATTGAGTTCAGTTCTCGCCGCGAATTCTCCTTTATGTCTTCTATCGATTGAAAACGGGTGCCACGAAGTGGTAATTTGAGTTTAGGAAAAAGAAAAAAGTCAGCAGGAGCCATATCTGGTGAATATGGTGGTTGTTGGATGGTATTTGTTGAGTGTTTGGTTAAAAATTCGTTCACAATGATAGCCTTGTGCGAAGGCGCATTGTCGTGGTGCAAAATCCAAGAATTTTCTTTCCACAAATCTGGCCTTTTTCGTCGAATTTGCTCTCTTACACGCCGCATAACGCTCATATAATATTCTTTATTTACCGTTAGACCTTCCGGTAAAAATTCAGAGTGCACAACACCGCGATAGTCAAAGAAAACTTTGACTTTTGATCGACTTTGGCGTGGTTTTTTCGGTTTCGGTTCAGTTGGAAGGCGCCACTCCGAAGCTTGTTGACTAGTTTCCATGTCAATCTCGTAAACCCACGTCTCGTCACCAGTAACAATGCGTTTCATGAATGTTGGGTCCGAACTGACTCGTTCTAGCATGTCCTCAGCGACTTTCATGCGATTGAGTTTTTGGAGAAAATTCAGATCTTTTGGGACTAGCCGAGCAGCAACATGTTTCATACCCAAATGATTAGTTAAAATGGTACGGATCGACTCGTGAGATACAGAAAGTTCGGCGGCTATCTCTCTCAGAGTTGAATGGGGATTTTCAGTCACTATTTCCTTCACTTTTGCGATGTTAACTTCAGTTGCAGACGTTGACGGCCTACCAGAGCGAGGCAAATCTTCCATCACATCTCGACCGCTTTTGAACGCTTTGAACCACTCATAAGTACGAGTTTTTGATAAAGTCGATTCATCTCGACCGCTTTTGAACGCTTTGAACCACTCATAAGTACGAGTTTTTGATAAAGTCGATTCACCGTAAGCCTTCTGTAACATTTTCAGTGACTCCGAACACGAAATTCCATTGGCGATGCAAAATTTAAGACAAACTCTTTGTTCGATATTTTTGTCCATTATGAAATTCGCAATACACACTATATATGATATTACTAAAACCAGCAGTGTATTTAATATAAATAACAGATGCAACTCAAACTCCGCGCCAAAATGGAAAACAGTTGTGCCAATCTAACAACTACAAAAAAACAAAAATTTGAATTTGGAACCATAAACAAATCATCCATTCCCGATACTTTTGTGACTGAATGTACAATGTTTCAGCTACTTTTGTCATAAAAAAAAATGAAGAAGCATTGCGTAGGAAAAACCAGTTTTTTTTTTTCAGCTTAACAGATACATTATTTGCACAAATCTATATACCGGAAGATCTCTGAATAACAACGGGGAAGTGTAAATATTAAACTTTTTTCAGAATTTCAAACTAAATTTGTAAATAGAGAACAAAAGCATAGCAACCGACACACTTCAAGTTGGGCACTTCGTGTGTACACAATACAACATGAAAACTGTCCCATAACAGCTTTAGACAATACGCGCACAAACATTGTAAACGATAATACAGTTGAAGAAACCGGAGAACTAAACCAACTCCGAGTTTTACTTCAAGTGGTTGGGTGGGGACACGGGATGAGGACAACAGAAGGTAAACTTTCTTGTAGTACAGACATACACTTTGGCTATAGTAATTATTCTGTTGTGATGGCAAGCAAGACCTATATTGAAAAACACATAATTTTCCAAAAAAATAAAGTTTTTGGGTAAAATTAAAACATTGCTTAATTGGGTGCTAACAATATTTCGCTGCTTTTGCTCAAAAGGAGAAAATCAGGATAAAGCCCTAGTAAAAGTTCCCGAACTAAAGGCGAGTAATTAGTGCTGACTGAGTCCGAGGGTTTATTGACAAGCGGCAGCGGGGAGCGAGTTTTTGTTGCCAGATAGTGCAATCAAATTGACCTAGCATTTTAAAAGTAATTTTATTCAACATCTCCGAACGTGTGTTCCGTCAGATTATTTTGTGTAATAAGTAGAAATAATAAAAAATAAGCCAAATAGATTGAAGATTATTTCCTAGCCACGAGCCCCTTATATAACAACGGTTAATCCCGCTCCTGCGAAACAAACAATTAAACAACTTTAACACATCAATTTCTCAACAATATCCAATACGAGGCAGCGTAGTAGTATAACAAACACTGAGCGATCAGTCACAGGTGCAGCGATTGATCAGGGCTTACTGGAACGTAAGACGGAGCGCTGCGACACGGCGACATTGCGACATTACTGGTTATCTCGTTCTTAATAAATTTGTACTGGTTAATTAGATATTACTAGTTACAGAATTGTATTACTTAGTAATGGGAAAATACAGGGTCATGTTGAATTAGCAAGCTGTAGGAACTTTTTGCCATTACAGGTAGAACCGATAAGGTTGCCATAGGTGCGTAGGGATTGGCACAAAGAAAGAAATACTTATACCCATCAGTGGGTAAAGTCAGGATACGGGGGTGAATAATAAGAAAATGATACAGAGTAGGTATAGATTTGTAATGACTATGAAATAAAAAATGGACCTAGTTACCTACTTCATTTTAAGTAAGTAACAGCCGACTGCAAAGTTACTGTTTTTTAATTCAAGGCACGATTTAATAACATGACTGTTGCGTCACTTTCCTGCATCAGAAAAATGACTATACAGTCAATATCTTATATTCTCAAGACAGTTTAATCCTAAATTTTTATTTGCTACGAAATCGTAGCTCGTAGCGGTTACTGCTACGGCGTAGCACCCGCGTAGCACTTTATGTTTGTGTTGTTTGTACGACGTACACGGTGCATCTTACATTGGCATATTCAGGTATTATATTGTGTACTAGCTGACCCGGCAAACGTTGTTTTGCCATAAAAATAAACTTATAATTTCATAAAAATTCTGTCAAGCTATTTCGGAGGAGTTCAATTACAAACACTGTGATCCGACATTTTTATACATTAGAAGATTAGAATAAGAGCTGTTGCACGCGACTTCGTTTGCGTGTATGACGTATAGTAAAAATGTCACAAGGTAAGTTCGCTAAGGTAACATATCATCATATCAGCCCAAATACCTCCACTGCTGGACATAGGCCTCCTCCAAGCGTCGCCACAATGACCGGTTCTGTGCGTTTCGCATCCATCGGCTACCCGCAACCTTCATTAGTCCACCTTGTGGGGGCTTTCCAACGTTACGTCTTCCGGTACGCGGTCGCCACTCCAGAACTTTTCAGCCTTATCGACCATCCTGCGAGCAATGCGCCCTGCCTACTGCCACTCTAGTTTGGCGATCCTTCGGGCTATGTCAGTAACTTTGGTTCTTTACAAATTCAATCACGCAAGGAAACTCCAAGCATTGCCCTCTTCATTGCTTTTTGAGCGACTTTAAGCCATCTGATAAGGCTTATTGTGAGTGACCAGCAACCATTATAACACCGACAAAACTTAGTAATTTTTCGTAATGAGAAACGTTTTAATGATGACGCTTTTCTATACACAATGTTGAAGATAGTTGCTAGGGTTGTTAACACGCTATAGAGCTATATAAAGTTAAAATGGGAAATTCTATAGAGAAGAAAAGACTACCCCCGCAACGGAGAGAGTATAGTTGAGATTCCGTTATCTGCACTTAGACTCCCATTCGCATCGTTGTGCTTAGGAGTCCTGGCTAGGTAAGTCAGGGAAGGTACGCACATAGGATTTGCTGAGCGCCCTCATCGTGTCGAGGATTTTTGCACGTCGAGTAGCAAAGGCCTCATTTCCGGAATGAAGTCAGCGACTGATTTGTCGGTATTGAAGCAATCTCTGTACATTGGTCTGTCTATGGCGACTATCATCATCATTATCATTTCAGCCAATTGCCGTCCACTGCTGAATGTAGACCCCCCAAAAAGCGCCAAACATCTCGGTCTTGTACAGTTCTCGTCCATCCGCTAACAGCAACCTTTTTTAAATCATCGATCTAAAATGCCGCAGTGCCAATGTAAAAAAGATATTTTATGGGGCAGTGACCCGTAATTCTACCTATTTCTTCTTATCCTATTCCTTATTCATATCTTATTCTGAGGGTATTTCTACTTGAGTTGAGAAGTCGCTTAGTTAGTCGCATGTACAGGCTTAACATTGCCATTTTTGACTGCATGTAATTTGTAGACAGCAAATGATCTGTCTTGAAGTTCAATTGATCTCTGGTGAATTCATGTGCAAATCAGTGAGAAAGGTAAGAGGAGAAGTGGGTACAGGTCCAACAGTACCGTCTTGGTAACTCTCTTCGCGACTTCGTCTCTGGCGTCATTGCCTGAGAATCTACAGTTTCCCATGATCTACTGGAGGGTGAAACCCGCAACGGATAATTTTTGGCCCTGAGCTGTTGCGTCACTGGGAATTGAATAGTTTTTAGCCATGCCCGCCGAAATCTTATTTCAGCTACAATGACAGTGTTAAATACGTGTGACTTTCAACCGAGTGCCTTTGCAAAGTTTATAGAAATTAATAACTTAAATAGAAATCATAACATTTAATCGGCTAGTATCTATCTTTTTTTTTTGCGTTTTCATTGAAATAATTTCCTAATTTTCCCTAAAAACATTTGTCAATATTATCCGTATTGATAGTCTGCTGGGTCGGTAGGTTCTCCGTTCACAGAAGTAATGAATTAACGCTGAAGCTACGGGACACCAAAGGCTAGTTTCTAAAATAACCTGACCTGATGATATTCTTAGTGACCGTCAATACGGGTTCCACCGAAATCGGTCAACTGGGGATCTTCTAGCGTATGCCATTCACATCTGGAGTGAGGCCATAGAGAAGCACGGGGAGGCACTAGCGGTCTCCCTTGACATCTCGAAGGCCTTCGACAGGGTCTGGCACGATAGCCTTATGAGTAAGCTTCCTTCCTTCGGTCTGCCCGCCGGTTTGTGTGGTTGGATCGCAGACTTCCTGAGGGATCGGTCTATCCGAGTGCTCATAGATGGCTGCTTGTCTGGACTGCTGGATATTAATGCCGGGGTTCCTCAGGGGTCGGTGCTTTCGGCAACACTGTTCTTGCTGCATATTAATGATCTGCTTAAACCCGGTACCTTTGGGTATGCAGACGACAGCACTGTTGCTGAGAGATACGTGTCCGACGCACGAGCTGGTGGGTCGCAGATTCAGTCTCTCAGGGAGGCAATGGTTGAGCGTTTGAACGTGTCCTTACAGGCAGTCTCTGAATGGGGTGATGCCAATCTGGTCAACTTCAATGCTGCTAAGACCCAAGCGTGTCTATTTTCCGCCAAAAGGAGCCAATTCCACCCAGCTCCATCTTTCCGAGGTTTAACCGGGCCGATAACCGACCAACTTGAGCTTCTTGGGGTTACATAAACATCTACTCTCAATTTTGGCCCTTACAAAGAGGCAAAGGCTCAAGTGGCTGCAAAGAAGTTGGGGATTCTGGCAAAGGTGAGATGATAATTCACGCCGGAACAGCTGCTTAAACTCTATCAAGCGCAAGTTCGATCGTGTATGGAGTACTGCTCTCATCTTTGGGATGGATCTGCCAGATACCAACTTGATGCCCTTGAGTCAATTGAGAAACGAGCCAAGAGGATCATCGGCAATGAGAGGCTTGTCGCGACGAAGCTCCAAAGTCTTGAACATCGACGACGAGTTGCTAGCCTGTCGGTTTTTACCGGTTGCGTTTTGGGGAATGTGCGACGGAATTGCATAATTTAATTCCGCCAAGCCCGTTCCATCATCGGACCACAAGACGAACGGCGATGCGCCACCGGTACACGGTGGATATCCCACCCATACGCACAAAACGTTTTGGTAACACATTCATAATGCGTATAGCTAAGGAGTGGAATTCCCTGCCGGAGTCTGTGTTTCCTGATAGCTACAACCTGGGAGTCTTTAAGTCAAGAGTGAATAAGTTATTTCTAGGCAAGCGTGCTCCATCTTCGACCACATCATCACTTACCATCAGGTGAGATAGCGGTCAAACGCTTGCATATCTATAGTAAAAAAAAAAAACCTAACTATTTCTTCATTGTGGTGTATGCCATTGGCATTTTCTAACAATATTCGTAAAATATTGCGCATTTGAGTGGCTTTCTTATATCATGTTCGCATTTTTCTTCTTCTCCGTCGTACCGTCAATGCTAAGGATCGCGACCACGACGTGTATCCATGTGGTCTTCTGCTGCGTGGACCGATCTGTGCATGCTGCCTGTAACAGCCTTCTTTATGGCGTTGAACCATAAAAAAGGCCATATGTTTGTATACTTGATCTTTAGTATGCTGATATTTTTTTGCGCTATATGAATGTTGCTATTCTTCAAACTAAAAAGTTAAGAAACTACTTGATGGATCAAGTTAATTTATTTCGAATCAGGAACGCAAATCCAAACAATTTAAGTTTTTAGAACACAGTTAACAACTCAAGCTTAGCAAATGTAAATGCACGTGAGTTATACGCATAATGCCATCATGCCATAATGTAATCTGAACGTGAACTGTCTAAATATTAGATAGGAGTTTTTTTTTTATTAATAGGAATTAATTTAGAACGATATTTTCAAGGTATTCAAAGAATATTTTTTTTATGAGACGTTTTAAAAGTACCACTAATAACTAAAAAATATGTTGTGATGTAATTCTCATGCTGTCTTGATTACTATTTGGGTCGATAGATGGCATTACCTCGGTGTATCTGCATAACGAATAATAATTAAATGATTGATTCACAGTGACATAAACATGTTTTGTTTTGTTTTGTTTTGTTAATTGATTTATAATGTCGTCAACCTGATTATTGTGATTAATTTGTTTCTTTCATAAATGGTTATGTGAATCCAATTCAATTTTTATTGATATTTAATTTTTATTTAATATTATACAATTCTATACAATTTTATTACTTATTATTTTACAATTTAATTCAATGTTATTCAATTTGTAACAATTTTCTTTTTAATTTTCTCTTTATTTTATTTTATAACTTACCGAATAATTGTAATTTTTTTCTCTTTCTTAATTTAATAATTTGTAAATTCATATCATAATTATTTTGTAATCTTGTTTAATTTTAATTTTTAAGTATGTGTTATCTCAATTTGAATGTTGGTTGACCTATTATTGGCTACTGTTTATGTCTAATGCTTTTGTCACTTATTCTTAAGAAACGCTGTATACATAAGCTGTTGGTTAACCTATAATAAATAAAAAATAAAAAAAAATAACGTTATGTTGATTTCATGCACATTTCCTATCCGGTTAATGTGTAAAAATTATCTATATTGGTTTTTTAACTAACTACTTTTGAACGTGATGCGTTCTGTTAATTATCCTTTAACATCCTGGCCATCATATTTTGGCATAGATAAATGCTAAAAAACTAAATACACTAATAGTATGTTATTTGTGTGTAAAAATATTACTAAAAATAAAAAAAGGAAATGAATTTTTTTTACAAAATACTAAAATAATCATGACTGCTCGGACTCGAACCTCCACCAAGTCTTTTGAAAGGCACTCGTTTAACCTATGAGTCCTGTTGACAAATGATTGAAATAGTCGATGTTATTTATGTCATGGTTTTTTGCTGCTCAGCTCCTTGAAAGCATAACGTGATGATAAACATTGCTAAAGTATATGCATTATGTTGTAATATGTTATGGCTTCTTATAACAATTCCTCACTAAACTGTTCGGTAGAAATGTGGATTGTAAACTCAATTTTATTTAAAGTGCGCAAAAACCCATTTTATTATGTAAAAAAAAAATGGTGTTGTTGGCCGGTGACCGAACCATGTGCCATTCGTTTAAAATGACATTTTTGAATATTACTCTTTCTCCAAAGCACATAGCGTGACAATATATAGCCTAAAACCTTCTCCTCACAATAACAAATACAACAAAAAAATAATTCTCGAAATTGGTTCAGCCGTTCAAGCGTGATGCGATGACCAAGGGAAATAGGGATTCATTTTTATATATACAGAGTTGATACGACAGAGGGGCATTAAATTAAACTACGTATATTATACGTGTTCAGTATTAATTCGATACGGTACAAAAACAAAAAGCGCCATAAATGAGAAAATATTTTTTTCAAACAAACTAAATAGCTTGCAAATCCGAATAAAACGCAACCACCCTTTGTAAAAAAATGACACTGACCTTAGATACCACTAGGTAACAAAGCGGCAACGTCGCGCGCGCCTTGGAGCGCGGTGTGCGGTATCTCGTGTGCTCGGCGGGGGCCGGGCCGGGGTGGCCGCCGGCTACTTAGGCCTCCGCTCGCACTGGCTTTTATGTTAGGTGACGTTTCGAAGTACGCGCACAAAAACAAACACACTAAATTTTTAAATTTTCGATGTGTCCTCCATTCACATTGATGCACAAATTATACCGACGGAGAATATTGTTATTTATTTTTCTAATTAGATCACTGTCCGTCGCTAAGCACTTTAATTAAAATTTGTGAAATGCTAAAATAATCCTATTTTTTAACTCATCAATTGTATTTACCTCTGAGGCATACACTTCACCCTTAATGTAACCCCACAAAAAGAAATCCATGGGAGTGAGGTCCGGAGATACTAATACTAAATAATAATAATCCCAAGTTACGTGTCCTATCACCATAAAAAACAGTCAATCACAAAAAAAAACCACTAATACTAAATAATAATAATCCCAAGTTACGTGTCCTCTCACAATAACAAAATAAAATTACAATTGTTTGCGCGCGAATTCCACAAACCGTACGTTCCCAAAAACAAGCGTCGGCGCACTGAGGGACTTACCGATCGCAAAAAACAAGGATGCAACAAACTGACCTATCTCTATTTCTTTCGCTCGCTTTATGTTAGTCGCTTTCGTAGTGAAAGTGCAAGTGTGTGTGTATTGATTGCTTCCTTGTTTGCATTGCCAATTTTTAGTGAATGTCCTTCGACATGCGTCAGAGCGGCAACAACGCATCGTAGATTTATCGTTGTAAGGTGCATGACCTATGCTTAGACGATAATCAGCTGTTAGAAAAGATACATCGTGTTCAAACCGTGCAAAAACTTTAAAAATCATTTGCTACTAAACTACTGCTCCTAATTAATTTATTTTTGGTACAGAGCTTGAAAATGGTACCTAGTATAGGCAGTTTAAAGGAAAGTCCCTCTGTCGTATCAACGTTGTATAGATAAAAGTTTATATATTTCTTCTCAGAAAAAAAAAATACAATATCAGAGTTATATTATGATAATTTTATTAATATTCAACTTTGGATTAGACTCGAGTAAAAACCAATCATTATGTGCCAAAGTAAACAAACTAAAAGCGTACAAAATACATAAAGTGTTTTACTATAGTACAAAACTAAATATGCCCAACATTTTTGTGAAATATGTATATAGACAAACGGAGTATTTGCTCTGTATCTTGAAATAGATTCCATTTTATTTTATCAAACATTGCTGCTGTTAGAATGCATGCGGTTAAGGCTAGACTCACAAATGTCTTTCATGGTTGTTTACATACAACTATAATTTTAACGATCAGATTAAAGTGGCTCCAGGCTACATGAGAGCTTTGCGGATTTATCGATCTGTGCAATAAATATTTATTTTTGCGATAAGTAGATTATATGCAATAGTTCAAGCAACTTTGAACTGTAAACCAAAAACAATATTAAACTGAACAGAAAAGTTCTTAAAATAAAAAATGGAAGTGGAATACTTATATTTATATTTTTCAAATCAAAAGTAAAGCGCTGAGAAAGCGACACTGAACGAAAATAAGAGAGACTCTGTCTCAGGTATTTAACACAATTAAAATTAACATAATAGTCATTTAGATATGCTTGCTTCGTGCCACTCTTTGTCTCTGTTGCTCACAACACATTCCATTCACCTCATTTGCCTGCCTTAACGACGAGAATTATATACCTTTACAGACTTATCACCACTCGAACTCAGTGTAAAACGACCTTTCAACTTAACACCTCAAAAGATGCAAAGAAAGATCATTTTGTAGGATTCTTTCCTACTCTGTGTCTCAGAGTTGTCTAATTCAGTACCACGTGTAAATATGAGGGTTCATTTCTCCGCAGAATACAGACAAAATTGTGCATAAAATCTTAAGATCTATATGGCTTAAATGCTTTCGTTCGTTAAAAAGGTATATTTCTGAATACCGTTTGCATTCACAGAATAGAATGTTATTCAGTTTTGATTTTGAGTTAAACGCATGTTTTGAAATAAAAATAAGCGAAATATTCATATTTTATATAGTATATGACTGTGGTATATCTTGTTTAGCTATTACTGACACACCTGGCACTGCCATAATAAATCACAAAACTACGAAAAAATTGAAGCCTTCTTTCACCAATCACCACAAAATTGTATGAAGCTTTGACTCAACTATGATCTTTCAAACCTTATACAGTTCTATTCCGATGAAATTCAACCAATTACCTTTCTACACGAAACTTTTGCAAAGAGGGGCGGCTGACATTCTAGATCGCGGTAAAACTTCGTCCGCAATTTACATGGTTTAAATTGTACGGTACTCTTGGCGTATTTACGGCATGGCGTTCGCCCGTATAAATGTCAAAGGAACCAATATGGTTCGCGACGAAACGTCAATAGTATTATATAACTCGCGTACATAAGAGCCTATGTATGAAATGCAATATTTAAGAGCTTATGTATTTGATATAGTTATAGTTTCATTGGATATATACCAGTATTAAAATCATATTTTATTAAATTTTCCCTTAAACCGCTAGCTGCAGAGTTATCAAATTCCTGCATATTATTTATCCCTGGGAAGCATACATCCCTCAACCCCAATCTACCCCGAAGACAGCAAGTAAAGTCTCAGTACCCCGGTACAGGAAGTCAGCGCGGCTGGACGCAGTCGGGTGGTCACAGTTCACGTTGAAGGATTAAAATAAGGATAAACCTACCCCATCACACCCCCGTTCTAGTCGATCACACCCGTCCGGTATAGTTTTTTGGTCCTTGCGAGCCGAATTTCCATACGGTGGTACGGAAATCCGGCTCATGTTTCTTATCATGTTTTTTTAACAGTCTGTCGTTTGGTATTCGTTCCCGAATAAACCCTTGAAGAATCAATCCCCGAAAAATCAACCCAAAGCCCCTCCGATACAGTTTGGCCCGTCCGAGCCAACCATCCGTACCTCGTATCATATTTCTTTAACAGTCTGGCGTTTGGTATTTCAAATCAACCCTTGAAGATTCACCTCGAAGCGGGTCCGAAGCTACCCGTCACCACACGTTCCTGTGAAGACGCCTCAAAGTCAGCATCGTGGTTCATCGTGAGAACTTCCCCTTGAGGAAAACTACCCTTCAAGAATCAACCCTTGTGGACTCACCCCGAAGCGGATTCGAAGCTTTGGACTTTGAAAATTTTTCTGAAACACTGAAAGATTACGTCTGGACTTAGAAGATTTTCGGGTTTTGAGAAAATTTTGAAAAATCAACCTAGAATTGGGAAAATTTTTGAATATCAATCCTGGGACTTAGAAAATTTTGATTCGGGACTTTTTTAAATTTTTGAAGATTTTGGACTTTGAAAATTTTGAGAAGATTCTGCACTTCGAAAATTTTGATTTATTCGGGACTTTGAAGAATTATCTAGCCTTTAACCTATAACCTTTTTGATAGTCATTGTGAACGTCAATAAAGTGTAAAATTCACATTCGATGTCAATGCGTTTACGTTAGATATGAGTGATTTGAATTTGTTTGTGTTTTTGTTCGATGTTGTTGTTTAAAGTTTATGTTTATTTGACCTGGCTTTAAATTTGAACTCTTTGATACTGCACACGATTTGAACACCTGACGACCGGCGATACTGACGACCCTGATTTCTCCCTCGGACTTGGATTTTGCACACGATTTTTCTCCATTTATCGTAGCTGTTTCAGGTTAGTAAATTCTATTTTCTATAAATCCTATCTTATATAAAATAGAATCTAACAAACTATCAATTTGATGCCATTTTACTTTAAAATTAATATGTTATGCCAATCGGATAACAAAACCAAGTTACTAAACAACCTTTTACTCTCCTATAACTTAAATCAAGTTGTTACTGAGCCAACTCATTTTACAGACCATAGTGAGACATTAATTGACGTTGTATGCTCGGATGCCCGTATACGTAAAGTCTCTGTATCTCACATACCAGAGCTCGGCCAACATGCAGTTATTTCAGTGGAACTTAATTTCAAGGTTGAGAGGCCTTCCCCGCACTGGGTCACCTACAGGCCCCTTAAAGGCCTCTCAGTGCAGTGCGATGCGCGCTCGAATACGGACTTGTTTGCACGGCACGAATTTTATTCGCGAATCGAGCGGCCATAGCCGTTGCCCGTAAATACTATGAGTTCCAAACCACTCATAGTCAACGAATTGCTGGCATTCCTAGTCCATGCTATCGACTACATGGACGAGGTGAGCATCCTACAGATATGCCGATCCAATTTCAAGGAGGACGAAATCAGCAGTGGAAAACTGTTACTGTTCCAGTCACTTGGAAAAATGGACCTGATGCCGTCTCGCCGCAGAGATGGAACCGAAAAAAGTGTTCAAGATATCATTGATATGTTGAAGAAGACTGACCCGGACGACGTGCCTGATTTCGTGGCAAAGGAGCTGAGTAAACTGCCCCCCGTCACGTTTGATCACGTCGACGTTACACGGCTGCTAAAGGACATCACTATCTTGAAGGCGGAGATGACCAAGATGCAGTCTAGAATGGAGGTTTCAGAAAAAACCAATACTGAGCTACGTGCAGAAATAGCATTATTGCGCAACGTTGGTTCAGTAATTCGGTCTCCTGAGGCCTTAAAGGTGAACAAACGTCGAGAGGCGCATAATGCATCAGTCGGCAGTTTTGAATCGGCGAGCACGAGTGCGTCACCAGCTACTGATAATGCTGGCCAAGCGGCGCCGCCCGCCGCCGCCGTCGCCCGCACCTCAACACCGGCTGCGGAAACGTCACACGTAGGTACGTCGACCCCTAAACGTGCCTACTCTGCTATTGTCACCACCGGCAAATCGGATGCGGTGGCAGCCTAAGCGACAAATCAAAACAGGGGAAAAGAAAGGCGCTCCACCTGCCCTGTCTGCGGTCCGTAGCTCCTTGCCAAAGGCGGGCCAAGATGATGAAGAGGGTTTCACAAAAGTGGAAAAGAAGAAGAAGAAGCCCTGTTCACGTAACCAGTGCGGGACTGCACCGAGTGGACCCAACATGCTGTTGCGCCCTGCTTTGCCTACGACGCAGCTGTACATTTCGCGTCTGCACTACTCCACAAAAATTGAGGAAGTCGTGCAGTATTTGAAAGTAATAATAATAATAATAATAATAATAATAATAGTATTTATTAGCAAAAAATACGACTGACACACACATTTCACATCATTGTCACATGGGGGAAGAAAAATTATTAACAAAATTAATGCGCGAGAGATGGGCAAAGTACAGTCAATACAAAATTTGGGCCCTGCCTCCTAAACTAGGAATATCCTGTATCTTAGGAGACAGTGTCTTCGCTAAAAAAATGGACGAAACATATAATGAGTGTGCAAGCAGACTCGGAATAGTCACAGACAAGATACATTTATGTAGACTACAATTGTTTAAATTTGTTTGTTTTATTTGGTACAAATGATTTATGTTGAGTGTACATAAGAGTAGAGTAAATTGTGTGGGCGTCGTGTCATGTGTAAGTGGAGTGTGTAAGGGAGACGGGTGTATGGTGAAAATTGGTGTTGTGTGGTGTGAAGTGATGTAATGTAATGTGATGTGATGTGATGTAAATGTGGTGTGATGTGATGTTGAGTGGTGTGATGTAATGTAATATGATGTAAAGTGAAATGCAGTGATATGAGGTGATGTGTTGCGATGTGATGTGATGTGATGCGATGTGGTGTGGTGTGGTGTGATATCAATAATATTTCTGGATTAGCAGATCCAGGCAAGTAAACTTTCGGTTGCCTCGTAGTCTTGATCTTTTATCCACTCCTCGACTTTAACTTTAACCCTATAAGTGAAGACGAATTGAACTCTGAGGGTTGAAAGGTTGGAATCGCGCCACAACATCAACTTTACGTCGTTCGTGGTACGAGTTCCAACCCACCATGTGCAGACCTTCTTGAAAGAGGACTTTTGGCCGAAAGGTGTCGTATTTCGACGTTTCCGAGGACGGTTACGCGACACCACGCAGCGACACACGACGCCGACGTTACGTGTATAGTCATAGTTTTAATATGGTTTATAATAATTATGTATTAGTTTAAGATAATTTTGTGTATTTTATCTATGGGCCTCAGATGCCTGAAAATAAAATGATATTATTATTATTATTTCATTTATTCATATATATACATACTAGTTACATTTTTAAATATTTCTAATAAAAAAACAAAAAACATTTAAAAATATAAAAAATAGTAGCCCACCGGTATCGGGAACAGGGTCCAAGCTACCGCACCGGCTGCTGAGAGAGGAACCTCCTAACGATGCGCGCCATGTCCAGGAGTACTGCTCTCTGGATCAAGCCCTTGATCCAGCTGCCCAACGAGAGCCTCTTGAGATGTTGGTCGAGGCTCTTGGCAATAATGCCATTGGCCGTCACGACTATCGGCACAATGACTGCTGTGTTCACATCCCACATGTCGACAACCTCGCGAGCCAAGTCAAGATACTTCGTTTGTTTATCTTTCTCTGACTTCACGAGGTTCTCGTCATGAGGGACTGCTATATCAACAATCATTGCGCGACGCTCTAGTCGGTCTATCACCACTATATCAGGCTTATTGGCAACAATAGTCCTGTCAGTGATGATAGACCGATCCCAATACAATGTGCAACTACCACTTTCGAGAACTGGGTCGGGCACATACCTATAGTACGGTACTTCCGATTCCACAAGATTGTATTTAAGAGCAAGTTGCTGGTGGATAATCCTGGCTACAAGGTTGTGCCTGTGCAAATAGTCTCCGTTAACCAGACTAGAACAACCGGAAATAATGTGGTGGATGGATTCCCCGGGCCGGTGACATGCCCGACATATGTCAACCGTACCGTCCTTCACAATGTATTTCCGGTAGTTATTAGTCATCATAACTTCGTCCATAATTGCACAGACAAAACCTTCGGTTTCCCCGAAGAGGTCACCAAAACGAAGCCAGGCTACGGACGCTAAGAAGTCTACATCGGGCCCATGTAGGACCCGATAAAAGCGTCCGTGAAGCTCCTTGCTCTGCCATACCTCCCTGCGGTCGTTAGTATCTAGTACCACAGGTTTGCGCCAGTTCTCGTTAGCCAAGGAGAGCGCGGTAAGGCCTTTGTCCACCGCTACCGCATCTCGATGTATACCCACGTCGGCCTCTAGGAAGTATTCCCTAAGGCTGCATACCTCGCGGTTGTGCAGGGTCTTAGCATTTACGAAGCCACGACCCCCGCACTTCCGCGGGATATACAGCCTCATTACCGATGATCGTGGGTGATGCATCCGATTTGCGGTAAACAATGAACGTACCCTCCTATCCAGGGCGTCAAGTTCCGTCTGAGTCCATTTGAGTATGCCGAAAGAATACATCAAAACCGGCATGACCCAACCGTTGAAGGCGCGCACCTTGTTTCCGCCTGATAAAAGACTGTTAAGTACTTTGTTCAAGCGGCCAAAGAAGCGCTCTTTCAACGATTGTTTCATGTCAGTAGCACTGATGCCTAACGCTTCCGACATACCCAAATACTTGTAAGTTTCGGTTGAGGAGAGGGACCTGAGGTCGATGGAATCCGAGAGTTGTGTTCCCTCGGATTCCATAATCTCCCCTCGCTTTACATGCATGACCGCACATTTGTCCAAACCAAATTCCATCCTGATGGCGCCACTGAAGGTTTCTGTTACCTTCAGTAGCTTCATCAGTTGCAAGTTGTTAGGAGCAAAGAGTTTCAAGTCATCCATGCAAAGGAGGTGCGATGTGACCTGACCACCTCTTCTCAACCGGTAGCCTTGGCCCGAACCCTCCAACAATGTATTGAGAGGGTTGAGGGCCAGACAAAACCACAGTGGACTCAGACTGTCACCCTGAAATATGCCACGCTCGATCCTTATCGGTTCGCTGTTCGCCTGGGTCTGTCGACACCCTGGATAGTGAAGAACCGTCCTCCACTGCCCCAGACACGACATCAGGAAGGTGCGTAATACTGCATCAACTTTGTACAGCTCCAGCACCCTCATGAGCCATATATGTGGCACCGAGTCATAGGCCTTCTTATAATCTATCCAGCATGTCGACAGATCTCTTCGGGAACGTCGAACCTGTTGGCTAATGGCTATGTCGATGAGGAGCAGCTCCTTAGTACCGCGGGACCCGTTCCTACATCCATTCTGAGAGGCAGACATTATTGAATTACTATCAATATGATGGTTAATCTTTCCTCTCAAAATGGATGTAAGAACTTTATAGACCGTCGGTAAACACGTGATCGGTCTATAATTTTTAGGCTCCGCGGTACTACCTGATTTATGGAGCAGGTTGGTTATTCCTGTAGTTAGGAACTGGGGCAGCGACCCTGACTCTAACGCAGACTGGAATTGAGATGCCAAGCGAGCGTGCGATCTTTTGAACCATTTAATCCAAAAGTTGTGCAGCCCGTCCGGTCCCGGAGATTTCCAGTTAGGCAACGGACGGACTGATCGAGCTACGTCTTGGGGGCTAATGTTAATTGCCCCCATTTCTGGTATCGGATCGCACGCGCGCTCGACCTCCCGAGTCCAATCGCCCTCGGTATGACTGACAGGCACCGACCAGATGCTGCGCCAGAATGAACACATGGCATCATCATCCGGTAGGCGCGTATCAGTCACACCTTGGTCTGGTCGCTCCCAAGCCCTATAAACCCACCTCTCATTGCTTTGGAATGTGCGATTCTGAGTGTATCGCACCACTCGCCGCTTGTACCGACGTATACGGTTTGCCCATGCATAGACTTTCTGCTTCAGGAAGTCGATACGCTCTGTGACGCGGGTCAGATAATCCCGAGGACTAATATCAGTCCCCGAGAACGCCCGCCTCACAAAGCGCATCACTCTGCGGCGAGTGTTGCCCTCCCTGAAGCAGATTAGTTTGCCGATGAGTGGTCTAGCCTCACCGATACGACGCTCGATCCTGCACTGCCAAGCTGGTACAGCCGGCCGTGTAACTCTATCACTACTAGGAAATTTGACACGAGCTACACGACATGCCGCAGCAGCCGCACAGTACAAGATCGAGTGGGTATCGACAAGGTCTTCGCTGCTATCAAAATAACTTGTTAGCTGCGAATCTAGAGCACACACCAGCGCCCTATTTTTATTATGCATAGGCAAACGAGGTAGACGAGGTCTAAGCCCAGGCGGTGTGGAGCAATACTCTCGGAAGGCATCCTCCAAAGCGCTCCTCAATCGCTCATTGCACTGGGTACTCACGGATGTGGCCCCGTCATCATCATCTTCACCGACGTAGTTGGGTCGCGGTGAAACACTTGCACTGGGTTGTATTTGCACCGCGGCCGGTGGCGAAGTAGGTGAGACGCGGCTGCTCCGTGCTTCCAGACGCAGTCTATCAAATACGGCGTCATCCAACATACAGTTACGCTGGATAACCCGCACCCGATCCGATAATCGTTGGGCTGAAACGTTGAGAGCTGGCTCAAGTACCTGAAACAGAGAGAGCATCCGACCACGGTACGCAGTCAGGTTAGTTCCCCCCTCTGTAGCCCCAAAGTATGAGCGTATAACATTCTCGTTCATGGCTTGAGTCCATTTTATACGCTGCACACTTCCACCGATAGCGGGGACCCTGTCAGAGACCGGTAGGCCTCGAGGTCCCAAGCTGGCCGGTGGTCGGCCTCGTCCGCGCCGACGCGCAGGTGGTGGTGTCGTCGGCGGCGAGAAGTATTCGTCGCTCGAGCTCGACGCAATTGCAGCTACCGGAATCTCAGGACTCAAGGCTGGCGCTGGTCCCGGCGGCTGCGAGGCGGAACTGAGCGACGAACCCGAAGATGGAGTTGGTGTGTTTTGTTTTCGAGCTCGGCTTCTTGTTAGCATTTTATAATTATCATGTTATCGGTCCAGAAAAGGGTAATTGGTTTCGTGTTTGGTTTTATTATATGGTCACTGTATTTTTCTTGTTTTACTGTTTGTTTTTGCCATTTTGATGAAAGAAATTGAATTAAATTGCGGATTGAGTAAAAAATATGACGTTTCAGTTGACAGCCGAGCCACAGATTAATTATTATTATTATTATTAAAGACATTCTGCTGGACCAATTTATAGGGACTTGGATAGAATGGATTGGAAGTTCATTGAAAGCCTGGAGGATGTGAATTCCATGGTGGAAACTTTTAATAGTTATATACTTTTATACAATTTACATGCACCTCTCAAAAGAATTCTTAATAAAGAGAAGTCCCTGCCGTGGATAACGGACACTGTAAAGGAAATGATGAAGCTGCGGGACAGGAGTCATAGTAAGGCAAAACAAAAAAACAAAAATAACTAACAACATAAGCATCCAAAAAAGTTATGGAAACTTCATTGACTTCGGTATCAGTGTGTAATTATATGATTAATAATAAAATTTGTTAATAAAAAAACCTTTCTGCTATCTAGCTACCTATCTACCCTTACAAAATGTAATGTGACCTTTTCGTCACTCAATTCTGGCACCCTTTAATATCAACAACCATTTTCGAGAGACTTATGGTTCCCATAGCTGTACAAAAGTCGTAAAATTGCTGTATAAACCAAGAGTGGGCCGAGAATAGTGAGCGCTAAAACGTAAATGACGTTAAAAGCAGAGTACGGTCCGATGTCGCATTCAGCCTGTATGATCTATATCATCGACTTTGTGGTCTTGTAGGAATAATTAGTTTTTATTCCTTCCGGGAACAATGATTAGGGTGAATACGGCCAAAGTAGTCGTTGACCATGTACAGAGAGACTTGATACAAGACATGTCGATGTGTCGGCTTTATGGCATCATATTATTTAAATGTGAATTTTGTTTCATCAAATGATACCACTGTAATTAATAAATTGTGGCAGTGTTAAACTAAAATATAAATTAATACAACGGTAACGTGGACTTTCAGGCCTTATCAGAATCTGGTATTCTGATAGGGCCTGTAATGCGTTCGCGCTGCGTTACAGCATATACTAGGAGAGGTCGGAGTCTTGCACAGGTCTATTAAGTTGTTGTCTTATAGTATTAATTTGGCGGATTTAGTTATTCAATTTATTACCTATTATTTGTTTATTAGTGACGGGTTTGCTCTTGACTCTAGTCTATGTCAGAGACAACAGAGTCTACGTTTATTTGTCCTGCACGATTCCTCTTGTAACGCTCAATTTAGTTAGTTTTAATCAATTTATAATTGATCGACTCTCGTTTTCCCACAATCTCGCCTGATGGAAAGTGATTATGCGGTCGTCGATGGAACGCGTTTGTCTAGAACCAACTTCTTGAAGAAGTGGTTTGGTTCACATTGAGCAGCAGTATGTATCGTGAACCAACTAAAGTATCAGCGAGTACAGCCGAGGTGCGGAGACCGCAGATAAGCCTACGAGACGGACTGACACGCATCCTATGAGTTCAGCTAAGGGCACGTTTAAACGTGCTATGGGAACATGGTTTTTTAAACATGGCTGGTTTAAAAACCTTTCGGTTTCCTTAACTGTTAAAGTTCGTGAATGTGTTGATTTTTTATGTTTCTTAGAATTTGACACATAATGAGGTTGTTTTCTGCTTTATCTCATTTAATATTTTCACATTTGTTATTTTAAAAAGTTTTACATACGGTGCATTTTAGACAACTACTGAAAAATATACCGCAGTAAAATTAGAAGTTTAGAGCGATCAGCGGCTTACATAATTGGCATAAATAATTTGGATTTTGAACTGATTACATACATTTTTAATACTTATTTCCACAAGCAGCTTAACTAAACCCGTTCAACCGGGTAAAACCGCTTTGTGCTAATGGGGTGATGGATACGTGTAATAAGGATCCTATTTGTTGTTTATGCATGTTGAATTTACGAGTACTTAGTAGTTCCTATTTAGTGTTTCCGGTAACGCATGAAATTGGCAAGATTGATTTGAAAGAAATCGACTTTGCAAAAGTTTTAATTTTTATCAAGACTTTAGTCTTGTTAATGGCTGAAGGCATTTTTAATGACGGTAATCGTTTAGTAGCAATGTATTTTTTTTTCAAAAGAAAATCACTAGTATAGAAAAGGGTAATGGTTAAGCTGAACATAGTAAATACGTAGCTGTACTATTATATCTGTCAGCGATAACGTGTTTTCACGCCCTACATACCATTGTATTTTTTTTTTGTCACGTGCAGTCGCTAAGATCTACTGTGAAAGATTTTTAAGGGAGTATAGCATTTTCTACCTTTTAAAATAATCATGTAATGTCTTTTCCCCTCAATCAGCCATCAAAACCTCAAGATAAAAAAACACGCCACCACACAAATTCGCATCAACAATCTTAATCCCTAAAACCAGAAACACAAGTCAGAGCGCAAGAAGTCAGCGGGCATAAAGACAACAAATGGCCCAAGTTGGGCATGTCGCGGGCAACAGCGCAACACGATGCAGTTTGTGTGGAATTAATCTTTGTTGGTACACTTTGAGGGTTGGGTACTGCAGTGACCATTGAGGACATTGGGGTAATTATCAAAGTTTGGTTATGGGCAGTTGAGGTTGGCAATAATCAATAGGGTTGTGTGGCCACTGTCATGTCGTAGTGATGTGTCTTTATGTTTTTAAGGTTTGACTATTAGTGTATCGGGGAACCAATGTATAGTAGTTGCAAATTAAGTTTTTTATTCGCTTTTGATGTTAAATTTTGAAGCATAAGATTTGAATCAATTGCAATGATCAGTGCGCGTTCGTGAAATGCTTTTCTGAATATAGGATGGGACTGGACAGGAGTAAAAAACTAGACATACATATAATATCAGGAGAGTAGACCGTTTAGATGAGAAAACAGATAGGTCATGTCAATTCCATTCACCTCTACTGGTTTTCGTGCTTGTAAGCCACTTTAAAGTTCCATTTTAATTAGACCGAATGAAAATAGCAAAAATTCTGAGAAGATAGTCGACAAACAGCGTGATCAAATTGCCACAGTAACAAGTATCTGCTCCTACACGTGTACCTACTTAGCAGTACGTATGTAACACAATACTAACCATAGTGTTCGTACTAATACTTGGTTTTATGTAAATTGTGGTTATTTACGAATATAGGTTACTTCCGTTTCCATATTGTTTTCATGTAGGACAAGGAAATAAGAGAGAATCATCCGATTTGGTTTTAGTGATTGTCTCAAACCTTATGTTGTTAGGTGGGAAGAAGTAAGCTATCGCTAAGGAAACATACGTAGATTAGAGTGCTAATTCTACTCAGTTTAAAGCAACGTTCGTTTTCTCAGTTGCAATTTGTTAAAAATATATGAAAATTTAGGCTTTTTTGACAGATCGCAAATTATATGCAAATAAAGTTGCTTAAAGTTAGTAGAATTGGCTCACGGGTTTAAATGCAATATCAGTGTAATTGCATACATAGAGAACGTCTGTTATCCGATCCTATTAATATTATAAATGTGCAAGTGAATTTGATTGTTATTTAAATAACAATCGCACACGGGCTCGACCATTTCCTGGACTATTTCAGGAGTATAATACTTTTATCCCAAGAGTATGTTTTGTTGTGATATTAATTTAAGATTTCACGCAGGCAAGGCTTCTGACAGGAGATAAGTTATTTAATAATCCAAAAAAATAACCCTTTATCATAAGAGATTATTATTTCCGTACCGTGACATTTATTTTCTTCATTTATGACATTGCGCCGATAAAAACGTTTCACACTATTATTATTTTTTTCTTCCTTTTCTAGCGTGATCAATAAAAAATTAAGCATGCTACCCGTAAGAAATATCATTTATACCTTTGGATTAATTTACCACAGATAGACTCATCAATAGACTAATATAGTTCATAAACTATCAGTACAGCCCACAGCTACTTCCACTCGACAATGCACCTACACAGCTTTGCAAATTTACCTCAACAATGCAATATAAACAACAATATATAGATGCCATAATCAAAATTGTAACAGGACGACAATAGCACGACGACATATCTTGTGACGTCACAGAATAACCTGGTGATATAGCTCGGCTTAAAAATTTGATATTGTTGAGGGTCATTTTTATTGCCGGCCATTGTGGTTTGGTCGATCGGACTTAAGGCTGCTCCCTCGAAAAAAGCTTAAAAATAGCCTGCAGATGAAGTAGTTTTTCGTTGGCATTTACTGAGAAATTACATTAGAAAAAATAGGTAGTAATCTACATGATATGATAAATAATTTGGTTGAACCATAATTTATGTATCGTTATAATATGATAAGAAAAAAAACACCTAATTACGAGTACCTGCAAATCGTTGAGATAAAACCATTTTACTTCTTAATTTTTTATGAAAAGAGTATAAGAAATGTATTTACTGCTTTGCAATACAAACAAAAATAATTTGATATTGTTACTTTTTTCAATCATGTACAAATTTATTAAAAAAAAAAAAAACACGGGTATTCGAGTGGCGCGTAGAGGTGTAGTTAGCTCCGTTTGTATGCATAAGGTCATTGACTTGTATACAAGCCTTAAATTTCCTTGACCAATAATGTATGGATATCAAATATACCTTAGTTCGAATGATATTTAAGGTTAAATTATAACAGCCGATTGATCTTCGAGAAGAGAACGGCTAAAATAAAATTTTGGTGTCAGTTACAGGCTTTTTTATGACTTTAAGTAATATAACAGGGTTATAATTATCTCAGTTATTACTAAAGAAGATATAGAGGAGTTAACAAACAAGTTTTAGCCCCAATCGCTGCACTAAAGCTTTAATGGACGACGTAATACAGCTTTGAGAGTTATAATGGCGCTATTAGCAGCAAGTATACTTAATACGTTATAGCTTTAACCTTTTTGTGACACCCAATGCTTTATAAAAGTGTTCACCGACACCTCTTAACATTTATTGTTGTACGAGTATAGTTATTGCAATTAACTCTTTTTTACCACTTAAGGTGCTACATTGACTGTAATCGCAGACATAGGCTATAAAATAGAGTTTATCGAGAGTTTAGAAACACGAGAAACTAAAGGTGTCAAACAACTCCTCTATCTAGGTTTAAGCTGTAAAAAAGGATTTAACTAAAGCTTATTGTGTTAGGCAGTACTCTTTTACAGACGTTCTAAAGGTATTGGTGTCAAACAACGCAAGTATGAGTCGTTATTAACACTAACCTCACTTTTGTAAAGTTCGCCATTATTTTGGTTACCTAACAATTAATATTTTTTTTACTATACATAGGCCCGCGTTTGACCACTATCTCACCTGATGGTAAGTGATGATGTGGTCGAAGATGGAGCACGCTTACCCAGAAATAACCTATTTACTCTTGACTTAAAGACTCCCAGGTTGTAGCTATCAGGAAACACAGACTCCGGCTGATTATTTCGAGTTATTTAACATTTGACTAAAATAAACAACATTC
This sequence comes from Lacanobia oleracea, assembly GCA_950371165.1. Lineage (NCBI taxonomy): Eukaryota > Metazoa > Arthropoda > Insecta > Lepidoptera > Noctuidae > Lacanobia > Lacanobia oleracea. The sequence continues at coordinate 29,655,168 of OX493387.1, read as the reverse complement.
CTAACATTATTTGAAGCATTCCATGAATGCCACTTAATTTTACATACCACTGCTCAGGAAGCAGGAGTGAATAATAATGTTTAGCTTGAGGTACCTATTTTATTATCGTAATTTTTCTTTTAAATCTTTAATAAATCCTAGGCGCGGTAAAATTGAGATGAGAATCATGGTAAACATTTACCGTGAAATCATAAGGGCAGTCATTTTTCACTTCACATACTTAAATAACATAATATTCCATAATATTATTCTGCTGTGTTGAATAATGGATGACATAACACTTTCATTACGAACAGATTTAATTTTAGTACGGTTACAGGCTTTTTCATCTTGACTTGCGCTTTTTACCACCTGTAGTACTCACTAACGCGGTAACACCGGTTAAAGTAGTAGTTGACGATGAATAAACGCTCTTGTGCAGCTTTAAGATATTTTTGACACATTACTATAGGATTTATACAACCTGTAGCGTTTACCAACTCTATTTTACAACGGTAATACAGATTAAAGTAGTAGCTGACGATGAATAAGCGCTCTTGTGCAGCTTTAATATCTTTGTGACACCGTACTATAGGCTTTCTATAACTTTTACCTGTAAAACTGTGAGCCTCTTTCGTGGTTATAAGTGAGTTAGAGCATGCTCTAACTCAGTAGCACAGGTATGCGTTAACACTTTTATACTCAAATGGAACTTACGATTCTTATATAGGTTTTTTTAACGCTTTAGTGTTAGTTGGGGGGTGACCATCTTAACATACGAGATTACTTCATGCTTCGGAAAGCACTTTAGGCGTCTCGCCCGAAAATCTGACAATCTGTCACCTCTGTTAGAATTTCAGGTCAAAGGCTTTTAAATTGAGCTAGGTGACACGATACTGTTATTGTTTTACAGACAGGGCAGTCGTTTCATGTTAAATATTAGTTCTCAGCTGTATTTAGTTCTGAAAGCTGACGTCAACAAAGTTAGGAAAAGGCAAGGCAGATTGTTTAAAAATAATACCGAAACTTTTCGACTGTTGGCGTCTTATAATGAATTCCCATGTGAAATAAAAAAAAGTCAAAGGGACATAAACTAATGGAAACAGAATTTATAACGAAAAACATTATAGCGCTTTCGAAATTGTTTCATATTTCAATGAAAAGCTCTTTCCAAAATATTGTACAAATTTTCCAAAAAGTAAACCAAGTAATTAATGTCACTAAACCACAGAAGTGTTTTATAAAGAGGGTTTTAAAGTTATGTTTCAATCCAAGTCATGTCTCAACCTCGAATCATCAAATTGTGACAGTCTGTTTTAGCTTATTATTATTTATTGACATTTATATCAAGGTTATTTTTTATTGTCATTCTGACAATGTAGATTAGAGTGCAGGAAGCTTCCTTCAAAAGAACTAAAAATATGTTTGAAAATAATGCTTTGCATTTAGATTTTCTTCAATGATATCATTGCTAACCGTCAAGTGAAATAGTGGTCAAACGCGCGCCTATTAATAGTAGAAAAAACGATATTAGAGATTCGTATGTATGAAGAATGAATTCGAACTCTAAGCTATTATTTCAGGCAATCAGAAAGATACACAGAACACACACACATTCAATAGCGAAGATTTCTATCGAGAAGAACGTGTGAGAGACTCCAAGGACTCCAATAGATCTGAGTGCCAATACAAGTAATTTTAAAATAACGTTAGCTTTTGCATCTCAATCGCAATTTGTCAAAAATTAATGAATATTAAGATTCTTTTTTACATTTTGCGTCTGACATGCGAATGAGGACGTTGCGTTGTTTAAAAATTAGTAGAATTGGCCCTCCGATGTAGTGTGTCGTTGTTGTTTTAGTATGAAGGTCAGCGGCTCTAAAATGGACACTTTAGAAGAATCATATTACAATCATAATATTAATCATACAACAATCTGTCAAATTTCTTTTCCATCTTTATCGCAAGATTGATTGGCAAAATTTGACAGTGACGGGTAGCGCAATGGGTTTTTTGATTCTACTAAAGTGGCCTTTTTAGAACCGCAGTTCTATGTCAATAAATATTATATTTTTTCTCTTTTCACGGTCCTGCGCATATTCTCAAATTTAATAATACACGTGGAGAAATACAGCTAAATATCGCTAATAGGCAGATACCTGTTATTTGTTAAGTAGCACGTGGAGAGCGCAAAAATAGCCTCCACGAGTACTTACAAAATGTTTACATCCGGTGTGCTCTCGACAGGCAAGCTAACTGTAGTATTCCAGAATATAAATACAGAAAAAGTAAATAAAAATAAATCCATCGTCATATCTCAAGAATAAGTCAAAATAATGGTGCAATATCACCACAACTTTTCATACCCCACGTCGATATTATCCAGCAGACTTTCGTGCAGTTTGTCTCTCTGTGAAATATAGCCTTTCCCACTAATATATTGCTTGGTACTGTCATACGAGCTTCGCAGAATATGAATAACAAATATATCGGACTGTTCGGCTAACGGAACAATGCGTTTTCCGTGCATACGTTTAAATAATGCGCAGTGTAAATGTATGGCGGAGCATTGATTGAATACGAGAATTAAATGGTGTGAAATGTTACAATCCAGTGCGTGACGGACAGTCGGCCGCAAAGCTTGATGCAGCGGTGAAGTTTTTCTTTTTAGTGTTGTAAATGAAACTGTGTGAGAATTGATTTGAAAGCCTATGCATTCCAATGCAAACCTTGGTCTATATATGGATGCAATTTTTTAAATTCCGTTTTTGTTGTTCTGCTACTAGGCATAGGCCACCCCCAAATCCTTCCAGTTATATGTTTCAAACCAGCCCATGCAGTAGGCGTCCAGGTCGTTGAGCCTCTTCTACCTAGGCTGGCCTTGGTGGCACCGTTCAGCCTTAGAAACCCACTTTGTGGATATTATTGCCCAGCTGTCACTGTGCATGCGCCCAATTCCATTTAACTGGGCAGGTTTAATTCTATAATAAGTATTTTTTGCCGTCTTTACAGATGGCGATGTTATTATAGTGACCGTGTCCCAATTAGGTAATTTTACTTTTGATACAAATTTATTGCAATATAAAACTAACTATACACTATTAAGTGTTCTTTCAATCGGCTGTTCACGTCAAAATTGAGCAACTGAGCTGTACTTGTATACATTATGTGAAGGACGAACTTACATAAGCAGACAGATATTTCACTTCTGTGTAAAGCTAATTTTGTTACGAATTAACTTTTGAATGGCCTAGAATGTTTGAAACCTAATAAGTGTGCACATTTTACCTAGGTCTTCTCAAATTAATTCTGAGACTCAAAAATATAAATAAACGAGTTTCAGTCAAGTTTCGTGTGTTCATGTGCAACAATTCTATGTCCTATTCCTAGACATGGTCTACCTGTGAGTCAAGTTTCATCGAAACCGGTTCAGCCGTTATGATATGAAGAGAAAACCAACACGCAGACACTGACAGATAGACAATGTAACTTTCAATTAATTTAAATTATTGTAAAATATTGATTTATGTTGCCGTCTGCACTGCAGTAAACCAACATTCTTCACGTCAGGACGTATTAAATAATTTTAGAAACTGTCCAAAAATTCAGAATGAAAGCCGATGCTTACGGTCTTATCTATTGTAAACTGAATCAAAGCATTAAATTGCAAGCAGTATTTCACATAGGAATTTCTCCAGTACTCCGATAATCCAAAATTACTGGACAATAGAGTAAACGGAAAACACGACACATGAACACAAAGACGTCAAAGGAAATTAAACCAAATTAATATGTGAGGTTTAATTTACTGTTGAGAATCTTCTATGACTTTCTCCACGAAAGTAGTACATCAGAAGCAGTTGTATAGTACACATATCCATATAAATGAAAACATGGGTTATGGAAATCGTGAAAATGCTACGAGTAGTTATAAACATCCATTTGTGGTATAAAAAGAGGTAAATTGAAAAGCGACAAGCAAACTTCACCCGCATGAAATATTAAGCTCGTGTGAGTGGCCGACGGGGATAACATATTGTCTGCTCATGTCCGAGCATTGTTATTGCATGTGGTTTTCATTTTTGGTGTAATAAAATAAAATGGATTGTGTGCACTTCGTTTTGTTTTTTAGAGGAACATTACATGCGTTATTCTGAGTTTATTTATTAAAAACAATTAATATATATTTAAGGCTTCTAAAGTAGGTATCCTTGTCATTGTGACTTATGTTGCGAGTGACAATACACGCTGTTAGTGCTGTCTCCGTTTATCAAAAACCACCCATTGTTTTCCCCTATTTAGTATAAGAGTTAATAAGGTATAAGGATAGATTTTTAAACATTTCTCAACTTATATGGTGTACATAATAAAGAGTATTCTATTCTATTCTATTCTATGGTAACACAAAAGGTGGCCTTATTGCTAAAAATCATCATCAACAGATTTTTTTTTTATAAACTTGACAGAGAGGGAGAAAAGATATGCCAATGCCAAGCACTTGGCTTGGGGTTCCCGTAATACGGATACGAGGGGCAGGATGGTGGAAGACTGGGCTCTGGAGGCAGGCCTGGTCGTCCTAAACCGGGGTTCTGTCCCCACGTGTGTGCGGATGCAGGGGGAGTCTGTGGTGGACATTTCGTTCGCCAGCCCTGCTCTGTCACCGCGTGTCACTGATTGGCGCGTATTAGAGGAGGTGGAGGCCAAGGATCTGGCTCTCAAGGAGATGCTGGAGTCTCTGAACGGGGACCCGTGGGGTAGACCCTACAAAATGGTGCGGAATAAGCTCCGCACCTGGGCCCCCCCTTGACGCAGAGTCTCCGGCCCCAGCTGGTTGAGGACGTGGTAAGCGCTCTATTCCCCTCGCGAGGGGAGCATACTCCCCCGCCTATGGCTCCGCCACCTGCGGTGCCCGATGCGGACTGCATTGATGACGGCGATGACGATGCCCCTGAAGTGACTGAGGTAGACCTGAGAGTGGCGGTTAATAGGCTGAAGGCCAAAAATACCGCCCCAGGACCCGACGGCTTACCTGGAAAAGCTTGGGTCCTGGCCTTGGAGGCTCTTGGGCCTCGACTAAGAGGGTTCCTAAGCGCATGCTTGGAGAGGGGCCAGTTCCCACTTCGTTGGAAGACGGGGAAACTGGTCCTCATTAAGAAACCGGGGCGCCCCGCGGACTCTCCGTCCGCATACCGGCCCATCGTGCTGCTCGATGAGGTGGGCAAGCTCTTTGAAAGAGTAATTGCAAACCGCCTCGTCGAGCACCTAGTGAGGGTGGGGCCGGATCTGGCGGAAAACCAGTTCGGTTTCCGCACGGGACGCTCGACGGTGGACGCCATCATGCGCGTGAGAGCCCTCTCGACGGGGGACGCGGTTTCCCGGGGCGGGGTCGTCTTGGCGGTGTCTCTAGACATCGCCAATGCCTTTAATACCCTGCCTTGGAGTTGCATCAGGGAGGTACTTCGGTATCACCGGGTGCCGAACTACCTCCGTCGCGTAGTTGAGGCATACTTGACGGACAGAGCCGTCATCTACCCCGGTCACCTGGGAGAGTGGAACCGGCGAGAGATGTCGTGCGGTGTTCCACAGGGTTCCGTTCTGGGGCCGCTTCTGTGGGACATTGGCTACGATTGGGTGTTGCGCGCCGACCTCCCTGGCGGCGTCAACGTTGTCTGCTATGCTGACGATACGCTGGTCCTGGCGCAGGGGAGGTCGCACCAGGCGCCGACCGACGCTATGACACGCGGGGTTGCGATAGTCGTTGAGAGGATCCGGCAGTTGGGTCTCGAGGTGGCCTTGCACAAGTCCGAAGCCATGTGCTTCCATGGTTCTCGGAACAGGCCACCATCGGGATCTCAAATAACGGTGGGAGGGGTTCACATCGGCGTCGGGTCGACGATGACGTATCTAGGTCTCCTCCTTGACAGCCGATGGAACTTCGTCGAACACTTCCGACGTTTGGCTCCCAGAGTGGGACGAGCCGGGGCTGCCTTCAAGCGGCTTCTGCCCAATCTAGGGGGACCAAATGCCTCCTGCCGGAAGCTTTACGCGGGGGTCGTGCGGTCCATGGCCTTTTATGGGGCGCCGGTGTGGGCGCCTACTTTGAGGAAGCGACCTGCCCGTTACCTCAACGCGTCTCAGAGGGTCATGGCCATCCGGCTGGCCCGGGGATACCGCACGGTCTCTGGCGAGGCGGCGAGCCTCCTTGCCGGACTGCCGCCATGGGATCTGGAGGCGAGAGCCCTCGCGCACATTTACGAGTGGCGCATGGAGGCGCAACGCCGGGGCGAGACACCTCTGCCGCGGCAAATCGCAGCAAGGCGGACGGAGCTCCGGCAGGATCTCATGGCGGTATGGAGACAGTGACTGTCGCAACCCAGCGCTGGGCACGCAACAATTCAGGCGATAAGTCCCCTCTTTGAGGAGTGTCTGGAGCGGCGCCACGGCGTCCTTACCTTCCGCCTGACACAGGTACTCACCGGACACGGTTGTTTCGGGAGATACCTGTTTCGGATACGGCGGAAGGACGCGCCCGGGTGTCATCACTGCGAGGATTGCCCGGAGGACACGGTGGAGCATACGGTGGAGGTCTGCCCTGCTTGGGCGGAGCACCGCCGGGTCCTCGTCGAGGCGATCGGCGGCGGCGACCTCTCGCGACCGGCCTTGGTTCAATCTTTGGTCCGGAGCGAGGAGGCATGGGAAGCGATTACCTTCTTCTACGAAGCAGTAATGCTAGCAAAGGAGGTGGCCGAACGTGTGAGAGAGAGGGAAACCTCACGTCCCAGTCGCCGCAACAGAAGAAGACGCCCCAGGTGTCGGGAGTCGCAGGACGATTCCCGGCCGCCGTAGGCGCGGGCCTGCGGACGGCGAGCAGTGGGTGGCTCGCCGTCTGATCAGAACTAGGCCCGGGTCGGCGGCGCGCTGCGATCCCAGCGCGCCTCAAAGAGATGTCAGCGTGGAAGACGGGGCCCGCTAGGGCAGGTGCCTGCTGGGGCTGCGGAATCTGTGCGAGAGAGGTGCCGTAGCCTTGGAACGCAAAGGGCACCAGGAGGAACACGGATGGGTTTTAGTCAGTAAGAGTCTGACACTCGCTCTTGCTTCACCCAGAGCGGGAGGAGTCATTGGATGATTTCCCATCCTTAAAAAAAAAAAAAAAGGTGACCGTGGTTTACACCGGACCGTGGTTAGTGGTGGGTGGGGTGGTGGTGGTGGTGGTTTGGTGGTGGTTTTACGTGGTTGGTGGATCGTGTTTTGGTGGTGGTGGTGGAGAGGAATTTATTCCTCTCTATAAAAGTTCAACAAATATATCCTCCGTTGCGTTTAGTAATACCATTACTCCAGAGCTCGAGGCTCACATACATGCTCCTGAAGACACATACTGCAAGGTACATACAGAGTGTATTTGCTCACTCACTCTGCGATAGAGTACACTAAGTAGGTAAACTAACTCAGTTTCAGTAGCTTCAGTTAACTTAGTCTTAAACTTGTTCAGGACAAGCTGATACACTGTTTTATTCCGAAAAGTGCACAGATTAGATAAGTATCCAAATAACATTTTGGTGTCAGTTACAGGCTTTTTTATGACTTTAAGTAATATAACAGGGTTATAATTATCTCAGTTATAACTAAAGTCGATATAGAGGAATTAACAAACAAGTTTTAAGCCCTTTCGCAGCACTAAAGCTTTAATGGACGTCGTAATATGGCTTTGAGAGTTATAATGGTGCTAGTAGCGGCAAGTATACTTAATATGTTATAGCTTTAACCTTTCTGTGACACCCAAGTCTTTTTAAAAGTGTTCACCGAATCCTTATATCACTTATTGTTGTATATTTATTGCAATGAACTGTTTTATACCACTTTAGGTGCTATATTAGCTATCATTGCAGACATAGGCTATAAAATAGAGTTTTTCGAGAGTTTAGTAACACGAGAAACTAAAGGTGTCAAACAACTCCGCTATCTAGGTTTAACCTGTAATAAAGGGTTTAACTAAAGCTTATTGTATTAGGCAGTACTCTTTTAAAGGTGTTCTATAGCTATTTTTACACCCCACTGCTCAAGAAGCAGGAAAGAATAATAATGTTTAGCTTGAGAGGTACCTCAAGCTAAACATTATTATTCTTTCCTTTTTATTCTTTATTCAACTATCCGCTCGGTTGCTTGGCGCAAAAATAAAAAGAGGGGCGTTTGCCAGTGACCTTTGACCGCATCTGAGCGTACGACACGCCGTAATAAAACTTTGATTGTGACTCGCTCCAGAAGCACACTTCAAATGTTATAACTGTTCTGAATAGCCATTAAAACAATCTTAAACATTGTGTCTGTTTTTTTAATAGATCTTGTTTCCGTATTTTTCAATGTACCTTGAAACTTTAACTACCCAAAATATTACCTACTTGTATGGAAAAATGCGTTTTACTAAAAACTAAGATCGACAAGAGCATTGTTTCTTATTTTATTCATAAACAAGATTAATTACTACACACATTTAATCACACATTGATATATTTTATGTGGAATAAAATATTTAAAACAACTTCCAGCACACAGAGACGCTCACTTAGAAAAACACAAAATAGCGATGTCAAGCTTTATTTCGTATCGTGTAATAAGAAATAGATTTATTATGTTGCCAACTTGTATTTAAAGGTCGGATAATATATTAGTCTCTGGTTTAAAAACGTTTCACGAGGACTTTATGCACTACAAAATAAAGTTTAAAGTTGTTTAGTAAAAACTGGTTGTTGGAAACGATTGTTGCCAGAAGCAATCACGGGTGTTCAGTTTTGGAAACAATCGTTTCCAAAAGCAATTATAACTTTTCTTTTAAATCTTTAATAAATCCTAGGCGCGGTAAAATTGAGATGAGAATCATGGTATACATTTACCGTGAAATCACAAGGGCAGTCATTTTTCACTTCACATACTTAAATAACCTAATATTCAATAATATTATTCTGTTGTGATGAATAATGGATGACATAACTCTTCCACTACGAAAAGATTTAATTTAAGTAAGGTTACAGGCTTTTTCAATCTTGACGTGCGCTTTTTACCACTTGTAGTGCTTACTATCGCGGTATTACCGGTTAAAGTAGTAGCTGACGATGAATAAATGCTCTTGTGCAGCTTTAATATCTTTGTACCACCTTACTATAGGATTTATACCACATGTAGCGTTAACCAACTCTATTTTACAACGGTAATGCAGATTAAAGTAGTAGCTGACGATGAATAAGCGCTCTTGTGCAGCTTTAATGTCTTTGTGACACCTTACTATAGATTTTCTATAACTTTTACCTGTAAAACTGTGGGCCTATTTCTCATGAGTTAGAGCATGCTCTAACTCAGTTGCACAGGTATGCGTTAACACTTTATACTCAAATGGAACTGATATACGAGTCTTATACAGGTTTTTTTTTACGCTTTAGTGTTAGTTGAGTACCTATCTGCTTTTTAAAGAAACAAGATCTGTAGTAGTTTAACTTAGTTTTGTTAAGCAGCTCACACATTGTAAATGGGGATTATAATCGATTTTATTCGGCACTAGCAATACTTAAGTATTGGTGCAGCATGTTTCAAAATAGCAATCAGTATATAATATTCTACCAGTACTAAGTAACTGAGTGAGTGATTAACAGACAACGCACAGCCAAAACTACTTGTCGTAGGGAGCTGAAATTCGGCATGTAGGTTCTTTGTGTAACGGAGGGCTCCCTTACACAAAGAACCTACATGCCGAATAAGAATGCCTAAGAAAGGATTTCCCGAAATACCTACGGGAATGGGAAATCGGGATTCTCGGGAAAGTCGCGGGCAAAAGATAGTGTGAGTATATAGGGCTGTTTTTTTAAATCACGATGGCTTGGCCTTGTCCTAACGAATCAATGTGTCTACACCATATTAAATATGTACATTTGTTATTATTTTTCTCCCTTAGTAGATTGGCAGTTAAATCTTAAAATCCTAACAGTGATAAATGCAAAAGTGAGTTTCATTGTTAAGTTTTGCAATTTTGGTGTTAAACTTGAGTGAGCAAAATCGCGAGCAAAAGTTAGTTAATAAAATTCCAAAGAAAAAAAAAGGAAAGAAAAAAAAACGTGTGGCACTCGGAGACTGCCGCGGTAAAGCTATTGCATAGCATTTTTTATCAACTTATGCACTTATAATTATATATTTATTTTATTTATGCAGTATTTTTTTTTCTTTGTTTTTTTTTCTTTCATATTAATTCAAGTAACACGTTGAGCTAAAAAAAGTAAAAAGTAAAACTAAAAAGTATCACCGCTGTGCCGGTCGGAGTGGGGGGTGTTAGGTTTTTTTTGTTACGGGATTTTTGGATTCGGTCTCCACGCTCAAGGCCCGCGATAGAAGCTATGCAATAGCTTAATAATTTCCTGAGATTGTCAGAAGATATTTTTCCTGATTATTTTTATGTAATATTTTTATCGAAAGTTTAATTGTAGTAAATTCTAGCCTTCTTTATTAATAAAATCAATTCATCTCTTTCACAAACAACTACACTCCAAAAAGTCATCCCAAACATTCCAGTCTTAGCGAACTCTCAGTGGGCAGTGAACCACTCTAATTTACTATTCAGTTGCCGCAAATTTACGATAATAGCCAACGAAAAGTTATGATTAACGTCGACCCTAGATACAAACAGCGGGGAGTCTAATTTGTGAAGAAAGAGGTATGGTTTGCCAAACAATTTTGAATTTCGGATGCTCTTTTTTTTTCTAAAACGTCATTTCGTCCTGTAATGTTTTATTTATGTAAATATAAGCAAACTTTTTTCTTTTGTTTCAATTCGGTTGGACGAGGAATAAATAAAATTGATGAGTGGGACTGAGAAGGGTAGGCGGGGGGAAGGGACGCATTTAGAATGGCAGCGGTGATCTTTTTAGGGATGTCCATCACAAAGGTCAGTATTTACAACGGATTAATTCTATGACTAAATATGACAAATTTGATGACGCATGACATTACAGTGTGTTTTGGCAGAAGGGTAAAGTTTCTTCAGCCTTTTTTTTGGAAAAACCATGTGTCATGTTTTTAGCATATTATGATTTCTAATTAAACTCTACACAGCACCCAATTCCCCCTACATTACGCCTTAGTACTAACAAAACAAACATCACGCGTTCAAATGAGTGCAGATGTGAAAGGCTCGTTTACTCGACGTCGCACGTTCCGTTCTTGTTTACTTAATTTGCTAAGCCGCGTGGCAATGATTCGATTCTCCGGAGAACATTACATTACAGCACTTTGTTAGTAGGAATACTTTTATGTAAAGGTATGGTTCTACGCGTGATGTGCGTGATTATGAGGTCTGAAGCGCGGTTTAAATCCGTGGATAAATTACAAATGCCGTACATTAGTAAACCAATGACCGAGGTCAGTGCAAAACAAACCAAATTTGCCATAGCTAAAACAATTCATTCCGGTGCGCACCCGCAAATGAATCCGATTGCAATTTACATCGCAGTCGCGAACTTTAACCGAATTTTTATTTTAAAATTCCCCAATCGCCCTCACCATAATCTCAGTTAATCCTGGCGAATAAATAAACGGTATGATTGATTGGGTCGAACAATAAGTATAACACAAAGAATCACCCAATTTCTATTCTTCCTTTCCTTTCCAAAGTGCTTGAGGCCTGTGTCCACAAACAATTGTCTAATTTTGTGCATCGCAATTCACTGATAAGCTCCTTACAATCTGGGTTCAGGCCCGGGCACAGCACTGTATCCGCCCTCCTTAAAGTGACTGGCGATATAAGGGCAGGACTGGAAGACACCAAAGTCACTATTCTAGTGTTGGTAGATTTCTCGAATGCCTTCAATACCGTCAGTCACGACATCCTATTAGCCATTCTGTCCTATGTGATGGTCTCTCCCGCTGCACTGGAATAGTTCGCTTCCTACCTTCAGGAGCGTCAGCAGTCGGTGTATGTTGGGGATTCATCCTCTAACTGGTGTGATTTGGAAACTGGCGTTCCTCAAGGCGGCATTCTTTCTCCTCTTTTGTTTTCTATTTTCATTAATCTCATTACTTCGGAACTTCAGTGTGCGTATCATCTGTATGCAGATGACCTGCAGTTATACTGTCAAGGGAAAATGGATGAAATACCTGATATTGTCGAAAAATTAAATAAGGACTTGATAGCCATTAAAGCCTGGGCCGCTAAATTTGGTGTTGCAGTTAACCCCGACAAGTGTCAGGCGATCATCATTGGTAGTCCTCGAAACATCGCTAAACTGGATGGTGCAACTTTGCCACCTATTCTGTTCGACAGTACGGTCGTTCCATTTAGCACTGACATCAAGGACCTAGGCTTGCGTATTGACAGCACCCTAAACTGGCGTGCTCAAGTCGCTAGCGTCAGTCAGAAGGTCACGGGAACGCTGCGGGCTCTGTATCGCTTGAAAAACTTTTTGCCATCGAACACGAAGACAATGCTTGTGCAGACCCTAATTTTTCCCATCATCGATTATGGTGACGTGTGCTACTATGACCTGAATGCAGATCTTCTCAACAAACTTGACCGTCTTCTAAACTACTGCATTCGATTTGTTTTCAATCCACGCAAATATGACCATGTCTCTGCGCACCGTTCGTTTCTAAAGTGGTTGCCCATACGCCAGCGCAGAGAGCAAAGGGCGCTAACTATCTTGTTCTCATTTCTTGACTCTCCCAATTCTCCTAGTTATCTAGCCCCTTATTTCCAATACATTTGCGCCAACCACAATAAAAATCTACGCTCATCCCATAATCGTCTTCTTCACTGTCCATCTCACCGTACTGACTTCATTCACAATTCCTTTTTCATACAATCCATTTCTCTGTGGAATGCCCTTCCCCAGGAAATCAGGATGGCAACCAGCCGATTAACCTTCAAAGTCAAGGTTCGAGAGCACATCCGTAAGAAGTTGGCAGTAGTATCGTTACAGCGCTAGTTATAATTCATTATTTTGAGTTTTAGAGTTTATTAATTTTAGTATATATTATATTATTTTATTGTATTTATAGTTTATATATATATATATCATTGTATTAATTTAAATATTAATCGCGTTTCTGTTTTTTTTTCCACAATTTGCACCTACTAGTATTTTCTCTGCATCACCCAAAGGTTGACTGGTAGAAAATGCCTCAGGCATTAAGTCCGCCTCTGTACATCTGTGTGCGTAAAGTGTTAAATAAATAAATAAATAAAGTATTGGATGTAGCAAACAGAAATTAGTCCGTTTCAGTATGTAGTTGTTCGAGTATATTCTCAGGTGGAAATTTGTCTATATACAAAGCACATTAGCTGCGAGCGCCGCCCCGCATACTAATGTATGAGCGGCTCAGTCTCCACTGCTGAGACGAGTTATGATTGTGAACGCCTGATCTATGCTAATATCAGAGGGTTAGCATCGTAAACAGGGGCTGTTTTTTGAAAACAATATACGAAGAAAGTTATTTTAGTGGCGAGCTTGCTGAACAAACAATTTGATCGGCTTTGTTGGTCCTTTTTGATGAATAAGCGAGGCGAAAAGTAATGATTTTGGGCTAGTCAGTTTGAAACTAGCTTTGTTAGCTACTTTAATTTATTATGCATACTTGCTGTTTACTACATTTTTATTACTCCAAACAAAATACTGACAGAATATTAATCATTCTGAACAGATATCTAATTATGTCAGTCCGGCAGGCAAGTTGCAAGAAAACCCGAAATTACTGGAATAGGTTTATTAAATTACATTAATAAAATTAATTATTCTAAAAAAGGTAACCATTGATCGATCTAGGAATCAAAAGTGAGGTATATTCTTGAAATCGCAGCCATCGTCTAGTCGGAGTTGTGTGCGTCGCGTTGATTCAGCACTTCCATGCTCGTCGTCTGGTTGATGCATTATTTATGGAGGGCAAGGCTAGTTCCGTGTAGTTTGCGTATGTCGTGGATAATGGTACTTAACCATATTGTAAATATTGAAAAGCCAAATCACCAAACACCAAATCTTAATTTTGTCGTTCATAAGAACACTTCATTTAAACGCAATATAAAATAGAAACAATTTCTGAACAAAGGTTTTTCTAGACATTTCATCACATGATTAGTTTCCCTTTGCCACTTCGCCAAACGTTTTATTTGGAGTCGAGCTCCGTGACACGTGACAATATTACAACATCACGTGCATGTAATTGATTGATTGATGTTGAAAGGGTTTGTTGCGCGTAGATAAAGGGGTCGTTTTACGCTGTTCATTCATATAAATTAAAACGTTTCCACATTATGAAAAATAGACTACGTCAATTAGCGATAGTCCCAACACAAGTTACTGGGGTTACCTCAAATTCTTAATAGCAGTTTAAATACATTTTAAAATGTTTGTTTGTTTCTCGAGTTTGTATTGTTTTATCGTTGCCATAAGGTTTATGAGCCCATAAAGGATTAAACTTACGGCTACTTAATCTTATACGACGGTATATCTACAACGACGAACGTATTTTCTAATCCGCCATTGATTGATGGTGTTTGTTTGACCTTGAACAAGGCGGCTATCGCTAAGGGCAGCCATGGCTACTGTTGAATCTACTGCTATTTTGATTGTTATTATTTCCGACGACTTGAGTCACATTGTTCATGTTTGTTCATTGTTCATTGTTAATATTTTGTTTTTTTACTAAAAATTGAATTTACTTTGACGATGACGCGAGTCTTGCCGTGAACAGCTAATGTTTACCAAACGCCACGATTCTACAGACGGATTCCATATACTATTATTGTGAGGGCTCATGAGAGCTTGTGAGGTTCGCCGGAGGGACCAATAATTGTAGGTAGCTTTCTACTCAAGCACCTACATCTCGAGTATTTTTATTTCTCTTTCAAATGTATTCATTTTATTATATTAGTACTGTATAATTTTATCTTTAGCTTACTAAGATTCGGAGTTTTCACGACGTACGTTGTCATTATGTTTTTTTTTGTGAAATATACTTAGGTACTCTTTTTATTTGTCACCAAAACTGTTTAACATTTGTGTATAGTATATTTAAAACGTATTTATTGCAAATATTCATGAGAAAATCTGATCGGATACCATTTTTTGTTTCAACAAGTACTATCACGGAGTATCGTGAGTTAGCCACTCTTTCAGAACAGTCCTTACCGCCACTATTGTTGCGTGGGGTCGCAGGTCGCTTCCTCTTCTAAATCGGGTTGGCAATTTTGGAATGCATTGTAATAAAATATTATAATAAGTCATCATCTGCCTAGCCTTTTCCTAACTATGTTAAGGTCGACTTCAAGTCAAACTGGATTCAGCTGAATACCAGTATTTTACGTAGAGCGGCTGCCTACCAGACCTCCACAATCCATTAACAGGCTAACACGGTACTTTTTGGGAAGACTGGAGCCAGATTTACTGGCTTCTGACAATTAAAAATGGCAACCGGGACCAACGGCTTAAAGCCTCAAAATAAAATAATAAGTACTATGTAAAGATCTATCCTATAATTACTTCAGTTTCCGAAAATATTTGCCTAAGGATTGGAATTCACTTAAGTGTTGCAAATTGGCTAACTTAGAGTAAAATAACTGCTTGTCACATGCCACTTGTTGTTTAATATGCCACGGGTATCGTGCGACCTGAAATAAACATCCTGGTCCATTTTACTTGAAATGGCTGACTAAATTTTGAGATGATCGAGTTATCCCCGAGTAAGTTAACAACACTTGTTTTACTCTACAGGCTGTTTGAAAAGTGCGTGATCATATTTTAGGCTACTGTTCTGCTAAGGCACAACTGAAAAGAAATCACTGAACTTTCATCGAAGTACCCGAACAAAAAACAACTAATAAACAACTTATCTAGCAGCCTGATGCAGTTGATAGCATTTATTTTATTTTAGTTGCAGATTTGATACCCCTGACCACGCACTTCTGAAGTAGCTTGTATAGATAGAAATAATGTTTATAAAACTCTTAACTGTGGAAAAGAAAATTGTACTTCATGAAACAATATTGACGAAAACAATGTCGCCTAGCGGAAACAAAGACCGTCTACTAATAGTCTGTATTTTTACTTTCAGAAGAATCATTAAGAACTTGATAACTGGAGGAAGGACATTTTTTGTGCAATTCGTTCCTTAGTGGTGACCTAATTTTGATTTCCTAAAATCGTTACCAAGTTATACTTAGAATATTGGCGATACCTACTAAATATGAAAGATAATAATAAAGAAGTAGGGAAGGTTGGTTTTCGGGTCTTTAACTTGATTTTGTAACGTGTGTAATATTTTAATAGTTACCGTGTATTTATTACTTAACTTTAAAAAAAAACGATATTTCTTACAATAAAGTGTATTCGACCTATTTTATTCTTAAATAGACAACTATGTTCGCCACCAGAGGCGGCGCCACTGTAGCTTCTGACCATTCATCTCTCCCGCCACAAATGCTCTTCAGTTGGAAGACACATGTCACGGTGACGTCACATTAATATCTCGCGAGGCTCGGCCGTTTGAACTTAGAATTCTGAATGACAAGGAATTATTATTGAAAAGTGTGCGTCCATTCTAAATTATAACTGTTGTTGTTGTTGTATGTATTAGGTAGTTTTGTTTTGGGACGTTGATCTTTTTTGCACCAAAAGTTATTGATTAGTATCAAAGTTAATTTATTAGTTCTAAGCTTGATGAATAGACCGAAGTTTTACTTACTAATTGTACAATATTTTGAATCATAGAAGCAGCAAACATTCAACTAGTTCAAAGTATCAATCTCACCATTTATCTGAATTTCAGTTCCTCACCAAGAAACAGAGTGTTAAACTGGTTTCAACTGAAGCATTCACAGAACAACGCAACAATTGAGGAGAGACGATAGGTCCCTACGGAACACCGAATACCTTTTGTTCCATTTCACAGAACCACCGACCTTTGAAGGAATGCACCAAGTCAAAGGCACATTGAGTGGAACGTCAAAAGGAAATACAGTATAATACTAACTAGAAACACTGCTTTCTGAAAAACAGAGAAAGCTTCGCGCATGCGCCATGTGGACGCCTCAGCCTCCGTTGAACCGGTCCATCAGAACAGTTGCCTTGTGAGCCCCGGACCGAAGTGAACCAATCAGTTGTTACCGTCACCACTCCCGCGCTCGATTTACGAAAACTTTTTAAATTGCGACGTTCTAGAATTTGGAACGTCTTTTATTTTTTTTTCTTTTTTTCCGTTGATGCGTTTAGTGAAGATTAGTTTGTTGAAAAACTTTGTGATGAAGTGGTCACAGTTGTTTGTACTCGGAGTGTCAGTGTTGTTTCGATGTACGGATTCTGTCTGTAAGTTTTACAAAATATTTTATTTAATATTCAAATTTAACTCAACATTAAATACTTTATTACGAAGATACCACAAGTTAAGGTTAATTTAATTCAAGCTGGTGTATTATTTATAAACGCAACTTCTTTCGACGTACTTATATTTTTCACCCATCGACGCTAATTAATAGCGAAACTTAATTCAAATTTAAGTCACTAATTCTTGTCAGCAGTTGCTTCGTCTTTTGTATAAACTAAATAGCTAACTGGTACTTAATGAGGTTGAGAGACAAGTTATGAAATTAATATATTATGTACGTTTTAATTTTGTTTTAGAAGTTGGTTTTTGCCTACTTTCATTTTAATCTAGAAACAAGCGCCTAGGTCTTAGGACGCATAGTTTTATAATTGCGTCTTGTTACTAGCTTAGTAATAAATCTAAACGACAGATTTATTGCTTTAAATTAAGCATTGAGCTTAATACTATTTGCGTCCGATACATTCTTGATCAGATTTTTGGTAGCCAAAAATAGTATCAAATTGATTTATTGTGTGATTTTAACCGTTAACTATCCGACGAATGTCTTTATCAGAGGTTGAGTTATTTGATATCGGATCTCTCGTTAGCCCGGTTCTAATGTAATAATGTTACACACACATTATTTTTTCTCATAGATGATTGACATGGAAAAAAAGTTATTCGATATTCGCTACAAGAATAGACAGGAAATATGACCGTATGAATACGTACCTAGTTTTTGATTTACTCATGTCGTAGAAGGCGGATAATGGAAAGGCATTTCTAAGGTTGGAAAAATGGTTATTCATACCTGAAGGTAGATGTTCTTGCTTTGGCGAATTAAAAACAGGTTTCTCCTTAAATACTGGTTAAAAAATAGAAATTTCAATTTCAATTTATTCATAAAATCTTTTTCAGTAAATGTGTATAAATAGCCTTAAAAAGATAATAAAGTATAAATCTAATATAATGGTAAATTAGTGCCTAAATTAAAACTAGTGTATGGCTGACATTAATATTAGAGGTACAAGATATTTAACTAGGAATGTATACCTAATTTATGTGCGACCTGCCTGATCGTTTATTTAAACCTGTGTTTCAGGCACGGAAAATTCGTATGCGCATTTTATTTCCGAGTTATTTAATTTGGGATTTTCGATTACCTCCTTTGGGCTCAGTAGGTGCTCAGTACGTGCTGTCTTCTTCTTCTTCCACCTGGCGTTAATCCCGGCTATTGCCAGGGTCCGCCTTCCTACTTAGCTTCCTCCACTTTTCCCGATCTTGAACATCCTTCTCAGTCAGGCCATTGGCTCTCATGTCGGACTTGACGACGTCCAGCCAGCGCTTGCGAGGGCGACCACGGGGCCTAGCCCCAAGAACAGCCATATTCATGCATCTCCGACCAACGTACTCCATAGGGCGGCGCATGATGTGGCCATACCATCGCAGACGACACTCTTGCAGTTTTTCCCCCACGTCACGGACACCAAGACTACCTCGGATGTAAGAGTTGCGTATGCAATCGGATCGCGTTACGCCACTCATCCACCTCAGCATCTTCATCTCCGTGACGCGAAGCTCCTGGGTGTGTCTGCTTAGTGCTGGCCAACACTCGCCCCCATACAGTAGGACAGGCCGAATGATGCATTTATATATCTGCCCCTTGAGCTTCGGAGGCATTTTGCGGTCGTTGTATGCGACCGCAAAATGCCTCCGAAGCTCCCGTTACCTCGCGCCACTTCGCCCAAGCCGCGCCAATACGTGCTTGGACATCGTCGTCCACGATGCCAGACTCGTGCAGCACGGATCCAAGGTACCTGAACGTATCGGACTTTCTGATCAGGTCCGAACCTATTCGGATGGTGTTTGTATCCGTGCTGCCACAGGACATGTACTCAGTCTTCGCCGCATTTAGTCTCAGACCACCGTTTTCAAGCATGTCCTTCCAAATGTTGACTTTCCGCTCAAGATGGGCTTTGTTCTGATTAACGAGGGCGATGTCATCGGCATACATCATTAGCCATGGAGGCTGATCTTGGATGTTTGCCGTAACTACATCGAGCACTACGTTAAACAAGAACGGGCTAAGAGCCGAGCCTTGGTGAACGCCAACAGATATTGGGAAGCCATTCAATTCGCCAACAGCGGTCTGGACAGAGGAAACGGAATCGCGGTACATGTCTCTGATAATGTCAATATAGGCCTCGGGAACGCCCTTGAAGCGCAGTGCCCACCAGATGGACTGCCGAGGTATACAGTCGAAGGCCTTCTGCAGGTCTAAAAAGGCCATATGCAAGGCTCTCCTTCTCTCTCTGTAAGCCTCAGCCAGATTCCGTAAGGCGAACACTGCGTCCATGGTGCTGTTACCCACCCGGAAGCCATATTGACACTCAGAGACAGTACACTCGCTACGGAGCCGTGTGTCAATGATGCGCTCGAAGAGCTTCATGGTGTGGCACATGATCTTGATACCGCGGTAGCTACCACAATCCTGTACGCTACCTTTGCCTTTGTAAACAGGGATAATCAGGCTAAATCGCCACTGGTTCGGCATTTCCTTGGTGATCAGGATGCGGTTAAAAAGATCCGTCAGAAGGTCCACACCATGTGGGCCCATCGCCTTCCACACTTCAATTGGCACATTGTCAAGCCCGACCGCTTTCCGGTTCTTCATGTGGCGAAGAGCAATGCGGGTTTCGTCGGGGGAAATAGGGGAAATAAGCCCAAGGTTAGGAGGCGGTTCCGGAGGAAGGTTAGGTTAGGTGCTCAGTACGTGCTGTGCCTCTGGAAAAGTATTATATGAATTTATTCGGTGTTTGCCACACTATTAAGTAATTGATCTTCAATATGGTATCCGGTAATGCTAAAAAATAACTTAGGTACCATAGTCTTTTAACTCTGAGGGCAGTAACTACAGGGTACAATACCCAAACTTGGGCATTTAAGTACCAAACTGAAATGGTATTTATAGAACATTCATTTAACTAACTCTTGGTACTTATTGGATATTTAGATTAATGGCGCCTTAAGGAAAACGCTGAAGGCATTTGTGGTCAAAATCTCGACTCTTGGGGTACACTCACGCACCTATGGTGCCTGGCGAGGGTATTGGGTTCTTGAACTTTCTAAATGAACGCTCCGAGCATTCATTAAGTGACGTTTGGGAAGAGAAAAGTTTAGTCCAAATTAAAATTCAGCTCACAACATGATAACACTTTTAAATATCAATAAGCTGGTATTTTCGACAAAATATCTTAAAGGTCATGAAAGTAATTTTGATATCTAAAGTTGCCAAACTTAAGAGTTACCGAATAATAAACTGGATTGACCTAAAACTGGATTTGTGACGTCATTATTAAACTTAAACTATTGTTAGTGAGGGGTCGGTGGCTGGAGATAGAGCACTTCGCATCTCCTCGAGTTAGACAACTTGTTGGCTTTTGGGTATTGGTGAGGCAATTAACCGTCGAAATGCCTAAACGTTAAGGAGTGTAATTATGGGCAAGGAATAAGTGAAGCATGTGGCCAGCACTGGGTGAACTCAGGCTATGGATAATGACAATGATGACTAAAATCAATAATCGGTATCAATATCGAGATTCCACGAAAGTGATAAATTTTTGAGCAAAATCGGATCACACTATGGGAAAAGAACCAACAGATAATCTTGCCAGTATGTCTGGAAAATTGTGTGATGATCATCTCTTTGACTGACCTCTTTTAAAAGTTCAAAAGTGACTGTAAATAATTTTAATAGAAATAAAAATGCTGGGAGCAATTTTCTAAGTAGTTATTTTAATGTTACAAACAAATTTTGAAAAATATATGTCGTGTTTCATTAAACTGAAATAATAAACTGTTCATTATTGTAAAACATCACAATAGATTCATCTATACTTCTATATCTATACTAATATATAAATCTGAAGAGTTTGTTTGTTTGTTTCCTTGAACGCGCTAATCTCAGGAACTACTGATCCGATTTGAAAAATTATTTCAGTGTTAAATAGCCCATTTATCGAGGAAGGCTATAGATTATAATTATATCATCACGCTAAGACTAATAGGAGCGGAGCTAGCAGTAATGAAAATTCTTACGCAAACGAAGTTGCGTGAGTCAACTAGTAAAATACGATACGTAAAAACGATTAAATAAATATAACAAGAACACAATATATCAATGCACTAAATCAGCGTTTCATAATACAAAACGATTACAGACAAACTGGTAATATATAATTCAACTGAACCTTATCAATCACAATCGAATTGGTTCGCATTTACTTTAATACGTACAAAATTATTAAACACCAATAAAGGGGTAATCGAATGACGCAGCAATATTCAAAATTTACAAGTTAAATGTAAATTCTGAATATTGCTGCGTCATTTCAGCCGCGTATTGTTTCAAAGTGCTCTTATTCAGGCACAGTTTGGAATAAACTTAAACATTGAATAAATGAATGGGTCTTGTTTTCAAAAATCTGGTGGTCTAAAAAGGCCACCAGCAGTATCAAAGTAGAAACATAATACACTCTGTGAACTTTAATTTTCATCTTTATTGCTAACGCATTAGGTTCAAGGTTGATTGAGAGAATTTGAAAGTGGGATTTTGATGTTATGTTGTGTATGTGTAGGTAGTTAAATTAAATCATGGAAAAACGGGATTCTACCAGCGATAACACATATATGAATATGTTCATAGAATATCACTTTTTATCGCTGATTGGTATAACCTTCATAGATAAATCAACAAATGAAAGATAATCAATGTTAATTAAAACAAAAAACATGCGAGAAACAGTTTTCATATTTTTAAGAAGCGTCTGCATTCACATCGCAGTCGTAAACTCCCAAAAACACTTCTAATTTCCCCACATTTTGACAAGTTTTGCTATTTTTTACTTTGGAAAAAATGTGTACACAACCAATACCTACTTCAACTATAGAGCTAACGATGATATCATAGACTAAGTTTAGACAAATTAGTCAATTGCAATCCAAACTCATTACATTCAGCACCTATTAGTTCGACACCACAAAGTTCCTAACACTCTAATAAATAAACATTTCAAATCCAAGCTCAGGGTCTCAAAAGACATCCAAGTTAATATCAGTTCAATACTGCGTCGAAGTTCGGCGGTACAGTTAATAAGTTGTTGATATGTACGAGTACTTTTCGTGAACCGCAAGGAACTGAACGGCACCGCACCGTATCACACGGCTGAGTGTGGCGAAAGCCGAGGTGTTCGTAAGCACAAGTTCTGGTGGGGTGCAACATTACTTTAAGAACTTTGTCTTCGTGTTCTAGTTTCTTGGGAATGTTCAAGGTGTTTTGTGGCTACAATTTCGTTGGAAAGTTCCTATTGGCAGGTTTCTTGTTTGTAAAAATTTTGACTCGTAACCTGTCATAGAGTCTATTATATGTTTTCTTTTAGCAGTGATGAATGTTGATCAATAAATATTCTTGTGTGTTCACAAACTAGCTTTTACCCGAGACCTCGCTCGCGTTAAACCTGTAACCGTTTCAAGGGACCCATCTACGGGTTCGCTATATTAGTACGAAAAACTTTATTTCGACAGTCACAAATACGAATTTCAAAATAATTCCGAATGGTTCACAATTCCTAATATAACAACTCCGAATCATCATTAATCTTTTTTATATTAGGTCTTTACCTATGAAATTGCCGTTCTGCAGTACTGGCCATTTCAAATCAAAATAATTTTTGTTTGGCTAAGAATTCTAATTTCAAATTAATTTTATTTTAAAAACATGGTTTTTTTTTTCCAAAAGTAGTCATTTGTTTATTGGTTAGTGTTACATTTTCATCGCATTTCAATCTTTTTCGTCATCATGGATACGTTACAAATTCGAGTAATTATGGAATATGAATACCGTCGTGGCAGCAATGCGGCCCAAGCGGCACGCAACATCAACGACGTTTACGGAGCTAACACTACAAACCAACGCACCACCTGTTATTGGTTTGCTCGCTTCCGTTCTGGAAATTTCGACCTGAAAAATGAACCTCGCGGTCGTCCGAAGACTTTGGTCTTCTTCTTCCACCTGGCGTTAATCCCGGCTATTGCCAGGGTCCGCCTTCCTACTTAGCTTCCTCCACTTTGCCCGATCTTCAACATCCTTCTCAGTCAGGCCATTGGCTCTCATGTCGGACTTGACGACGTCCAGCCAGCGCTTGCGAGGGCGACCACGGGGCCTAGCCCCAAGAACAGCCATATTCATGCATCTCCGACCAACGTACTCCATAGGGCGGCGCATGATGTGGCCATACCATCGCAGACGACACTCTTGCAGTTTTTCCCCCACGTCACGGACACCAAGACTACCTCGGATGTATGAGTTGCGCATGCGATCGGATCGCGTTACGCCACTCATCCACCTCAGCATCTTCATCTCCGTGACGCGAAGCTCCTGGGTGTGTCTGCTTAGTGCTGGCCAACACTCGCCCCCGTACAGTAGGACAGGCCGAATGATGCATTTATATATCTGCCCCTTGAGCTTCGGAGGCATTTTGCGGTCGCATACAACGCCCGTCACCTCGCGCCACTTCGCCCAAGCCGCGCCAATACGTGCTTGGACATCGTCGTCCACGATGCCAGACTCGTGCAGCACGGATCCAAGGTACCTGAACGTATCGGACTTTCTGATCAGGTCCGAACCTATTCGGATGGTGTTTGTATCCGTGCTGCCACAGGACATGTACTCAGTCTTCGCCGCATTTAGTCTCAGACCACCGTTTTCAAGCATGTCCTTCCAAATGTTGACTTTCCGATCAAGATGGGCTTTGTTCTGATTAACGAGGGCGATGTCATCGGCATACATCATTAGCCATGGAGGCTGATCTTGGATGTTTGCCGTAACTACATCGAGCACTACGTTAAACAAGAACGGGCTAAGAGCCGAGCCTTGGTGAACGCCAACAGATATTGGGAAGCCATTCGATTCGCCAACAGCGGTCTGGACAGAGGACACGGAATCGCGGTACATGTCTCTGATAATGTCAATATAGGCCTCGGGAACGCCCTTGTAGCGCAGTGCCCACCAGATGGACTGCCGAGGTATACAGTCGAAGGCCTTCTGCAGGTCTAAAAAGGCCATATGCAAAGCTCTCCTTCTCTCTCTGTAAGCCTCAGCCAGATTCCGTAAGGCGAACACTGCGTCCATGGTGCTGTTACCCGCCCGGAAGCCATATTGACACTCAGAGACAGTACACTCGCTACGGAGCCGTGTGTCAATGATGCGCTCGAAGAGCTTCATGGTGTGGCACATGATCTTGATACCGCGGTAGCTACCACAATCCTGTACGCTACCTTTGCCTTTGTAAACAGGGATAATCAGGCTAAATCGCCACTGGTTCGACATTTCCTTGGTGATCAGGATGCGGTTAAAAAGATCCGTCAGAAGGTCCACACCATGTGGGCCCATCGCCTTCCACACTTCAATTGGCACATTGTCAGGCCCGACCGCTTTCCGGTTCTTCATGTGGCGAAGAGCAATGCGGGTTTCGTCGGGGGAAATAGGGGAAATAAGCCCAAGGTTAGGAGGCGGTTCCGGAGGAAGGTTATGGGGATGCTGTTTGTTAGACAGCTCCGCGAAGTATGTACACCATCTCTCCTTAACAGAGGGGGCATCGTAGAGCAGCTTACCCTGGGCGTCCCTTACACAAAGACATTTGCTAATGTCCCGTGTAGCTTTCTCCCGGCCACGCGCCAGCTTAAAAATAAGCTTTTGCCCCTCCGCAGTTTCCAGCTTGTCGTATAAGGGCGCCAGACTTTTGCTGCGGGCTCTGGCTACAGCTTTTTTGCAAGCGCGCTTAGCCGCTCTATATGCCTCCCTGTCATCCGGAGAGTTGGACCCTTGCCACTGTTTAAATAAAACCTTCTTCTTCCGAGTCGCCTCCTGCACCCCGTCATCCCACCACCACGTCTCCTTTCCTATGGTGCGGCCACCACGAGAAGTGCCAAGGACGCGCTTACCCGCACCGGTGATTGCTGAATGGATCCTACTCCAGATCTCTTGAGCGGACTCATGCGGAGCACTGATCTTAAGATGCTCGACCTCCGCGATGAAGTCCGACTGCCTAGGACCATCAAGCAACCACCACTTGCTTGATGGTCCTAGGCGTCCGAAGACTTTGGTCGACAATGACGAATTAAAGGCGATTGTTTTCATTTCCTCTCCCCTCCGGATGCCGTGGTGTACGGTCGTGTTCTCAAGTAATCCGCGCTACTATTTTTTAGTTTAAATAGTATTTATTTTAATTTAAATAATAAATAAATCAAAATTCATCATCGAAGTTCAACCAGCTAAGTACTAGGCGCGCATACCCAGTGAGGAGGTCAGAGACTGCACGGCAAGGTTGGACCGAGACATCTGTATCCAGCCCCGCCCTCCGACCAAGCGCTGCAAAGAAAGAGCTGGACAACCTACTTCTCTGCGCTGCTGCCGACTCCGCCCACTGATCCACCTCGCATAAACCCCGCCCTCTAACCCAATAAGAGCGGCGCGTACGCAAGTACTCTCTAATAGTGACACCTTTGCTTCTACGTAAGCGCTCCAGGTATTTATTGGCATTCTTTATTTATACTATGTCGACTCGACGCACTCCGCCGAAGACAAATAATGCTCCTACACTGGCAAAAACTCCCGCCTTGAGTTATGGATCTGATTCTCAGTTATACGTGTCCCCTCCTACTGGTCAAAGTGACTTCATCACTCGTAGAATGAAGCGTAAACATCACGTACACGGAACGTCTGAATATACTGTATCCACTGACGAATTGAAGGACATTTTTTCTTCATTTGAAGCCCAGCAGAACTCTAAATTCGAGAAACTCATGGAATCTATCCAATTAATTAAAGACCAGAACATTGAGATCCAGAAAAGCATGGATTTTCTTTCCTCCAAGTATGACGAAGTATTACAGAAAATGGTTAACCTTGAACAAAAAAATAAAAGTTACGAAATTAAAATCGAGGCACTAGAGAGCAAAATAGAACAGCTAGAGCGTAACTCACGCGCATCCACCATCGAAATTAGAAACATTCCTAGACAAGACTCAGAAAATAAGAATACTCTTCGTAACCTAGTCCAGAAGGTGAGCGAGGTCATTGATCAGCCATTATCTAACCTTGACGTTCAAGATGTTTATCGCCTAAAAACCAAAAAGGAATCTGGTAATCATATTGTGGTCAAATTCACAACTACTTCATGCAAAGATGGATTCCTAAAACAGTGCAGGAACTTCAATAAGATGCACAAAGACAACAAGTTAAATACATCCCACCTGCAGCTACCTGGCCCTACTAAACCGGTATTTGTCGATGAGTCACTGACAAGCTTGGGGAGACGACTAGCATACCTGGCCAGACTATTTATTATGGAACACAAATACCATAGTACATGGACTTCTTATGGAAAAATCTTTATCAAAAAAACCCATGATTCACCAGCGCTGCGCGTGGACTGCGAACTAGATCTGGAAAAGATTGCAATTAAGTGACTATTTTATGTCAATTTACTATGTTTGCTTTGTACTTTTTATGTTATATCCTTTTATATTTTTAAGTTTTACACTATAAGCTATTACACATTACTCCACAGTGAAACACTCAACACATTAATAATAATAACACAACCATCCTACATTTATAACTATCCTGCACTTATTTCACACACACATAGGGTGAACCATACATACGCGACGCAACAACATTTCCATATAATACACACCTCTCCAATTTTCCACAGTGCTACGACACCATTATATACAATTATTACTAGTTATCCACCTGTTACATATAACTATAATACATTATATACAAATTCATCATTATATTACTTTTGCTTGACTAATATTCAATCTACTTATGAGGTATTAATCGTCACATCTTTTTATAACTCTGCACCTTTAAATTACACTTACTTTCCACATAATTACAGTCTTTTTACATGCCCGAATTCACCTACTTACTTAAATTATCAAAATTCGATAACATAAACCAAATTAATAGCGATCTTGATCATTTTGTTATAGCGGATTCATCCACTTGCGAAATAGAAGAGTGTCCTAATCTAATTAAAAGGCCACACTCTAGCCTAAAAATAATACATCAGAACATCCGTAGTGTTAATCGTAACTATCCAAGCCTGTTAACCCTTCTTAAAAGATCAAATACTGAGTGGGATCTTATCATACTCACGGAGTGTTGGCTACGCCACTCCCACAACATTCCTGCAATAGAAGGCTTCGACTTTGCTAAAACTGAAAATAACATCACCCAAAATGAAGGGGTCATCGTGTACTTCAGAGATAATTTAAGTCCAATAATATCGGAACCAACCATTCTTGATGCCAATTGTATCACAATAAAGATAGACAGCAATACTATCGTCCTTGCAATATACAGACCTCCTGGTAATAGAAACATTAAACCATTTCTTGAATCTCTCAGTAACCTTTTAAGTAGCTTAAACTTCCCTAATATCATACTCATTGGAGATATTAACGTGGACATAACTATTAACACTAACGATGCTAACTCATCATCCTACCTAAATCTACTAGCTTCCATAGGTCTTTTACCTGCCCACCAGTTACCAACTCATAGTAAAACTTGTTTAGATCACGTCATGCTAAAAAGTAGGCTCCCTGCCTTTTGCTATGTCGCGGAGACGTCTATTACCGACCATGACAGTGTGATACTTGTGCTTGAAAACCACCACCATCCAAAGATAACATCTACCATTAGGAAAGTTAACTACATAGGCCTTGACAACGATATGCAAAGTATATGCCTCAACTCCATCTACGAAATAACTGACGTAAATGTAGCTACTACATTGTTAGTCAATACCCTAAACTCTATAATACTAGCTAACACACGGTCTGTTTCCATTTCTAATCGCAAGAGATTTAAAAAGCCCTGGATAACAAATGGTCTATTGAGATGTATGAAAAATCGAGATAAACTCCACATAAAATCAAAAAAAAATCCTAGTGATGAAATCAGCAAGATCACCTACAAAAGGTACAGAAACTTTTGCAACTGGCTACTAAAAAATCTGAAAACGGACTATGAAAAAAACCTATTAGATAAAGCAGCTAAAACTAACAATAAAAAACTATGGGACGCTGTAAAACAAATAACACACTCCAACAAAAAATCAAACCCTGCAATGGATCTTATATCCACCCCAAACCCTTCTACCTCAGTCAATGCAATAAACAATTTTTTTGTGTCTATTGGCAAAAACCTTGCTGAAAACAATCACTACGGAAATCCTTCTATCTACACACCACCCGCTAACTCTTGTCCTTCTTCTTTCGTTTTGCTTCCCACTGATGAAGATGAGGTTCGTCAGTGTATCCTAAATCTAAAAAAAGTCAATACAGTTGGACGAGACAATATCTCAGGAGCTTTTCTTAAAAGATACCACACTATTCTAGTCCCGCCATTAACGTACATCTTCAACTTAATGTTCCACAGTGGTGTTTTTCCGAAGGAATTTAAACTTGCTGAAGTAATCCCAATCTACAAGAGTGGTGACAGAGACTGTGTCAACAACTACCGACCCATCTCTATACTGTCTACTCTGTCTAAACTAGCTGAAAAACTTATTAACAAGCGTCTAATTAACTATCTTGAGACCAAATCCTTGCTGTCTAAATCTCAATTTGGTTTTAGAGCTGGTATCTCGACCAATGATGCGGTTCACGAATTGATCGATCATGTTGTTGATAAACTAGATCACAAAAAGAAAGTGATAGCGATATTCCTGGATTTAGCTAAAGCTTTTGACACGGTCTCTGTTCCACTCCTACTAACTAAGCTACAAAATATGGGGATTCGTGATACACAGCTCAAACTATTTGAGGATTACCTTGCTGACAGGCTACAGAGAGTTAGAATTGGAGATTTCACTAGTGATGACTTACCTATTTGCTACGGTGTTCCTCAGGGTAGTGTAGTTGGGCCCACACTTTTCCTCACCTTCATCAATGACCTGTGTGATCTGCTACTACAGAATGGCAAAATTGTCACATTTGCAGATGACACTGCGTTAATCTTCCATGGCGACAGTTGGGATGAGGTTTACAGCCTCGCTCAATCTGGGCTCAATACTGTTACTTCTTGGCTCAATAACAACGGCCTTACTCTCAATGTCAGCAAAACTAAATTGGTACCGTTCTCTATTAAAAACATCTCATCCGCAATTCATGAAAATTATTACATCAAAGCCCATTACTGTTCATCTGCCCACTCCTGTTCCTGCAGTCGATTAGAAATAGCTTTTAGTATAAAGTACCTGGGAGTGTTGATTGATAGTACTCTCAGCTTCAAACACCACCTGGACCTTCTATCTTCCAGAACTCGAAAACTAATTTTCATTTTTAAAAATTTAAGCCGTATATCAGATAAAAAAGTCACTAAAATGGTTTACATGGCCCTGTGCCAATCCATTCTAACCTATTGTATTACTGTATGGGGTGGCACTTGTAAAACCAACTTAATAAAACTGGAAAGAGCTCAAAGAGTGGTACTAAAAGTAAGTCTGTCGTTACCTTTCTTCTATCCTACCAAAGATCTGTACTTACTCTCTGATGTGCTGACAGTAAGACAACTTTATATTCTGTGCACATCTCTAAAACAACATTCACTAATAGGGTATGATCCCTTACTTAATGCAAACAAGAGAGTCAAACACAGGGTTTGCCCAACACTTACTAATCGTAGCACTGCCTTCTCACGCAAATTCTTTGAATTTCTTGGTGGACATCTATATAATAAGATAAATAAGAAGCTAACAGTTTACCCTCTTACAAGAGCTAATTGTAAGAGGGTTATTACTGCCTGGCTTAAGTCCCTCAACTACGATGAAACTGAAAATCTGCTTATTGTACCATCCTAACCAACTGCGTTTACGGTCAACTCCTTCACCCCGCACATACGCACTCACTCACACACTCTCTCTCTCCTACACACACTCACTCAGACACATACACGCTCCCTCACACTCGCACTTACACTCGCGCTCACATACTCAATTACTCACTCATTCAATTTAGTTCCTCTCACTCACTTTGTACCCCCAAAACAGCAACAATCTCACTGCACCTAGCTTAATCCCTCTTCATTATTACTGCTCACTGATGTTGTATACAGTTGTCACCTATTGTCCGGAGTCTGGAGAGGCTGGTAATCTGTCATACAGGTCTCCTAGTACAGAAACCAGTCTCTCACATAGTTCACAATATTTATCACTAATGTTTTGTTTGCTTTTTATATTGTTTGTAAAATTTCTATGTGAGAGAAGAATAATAAACTTTATTATTATTATTATTATTATTATTATTGTGGAAGCTGATGATACACAATCTACGGCTGAATCAGCAGCAGCTTTTGACCTTAGCGTTAAAAAAATATTGGTCCATTTGCGTCAAATTGGCAAGGTAAAAAAGCTTGACAAATGGGTGCCCACGAACTCAATGATCGCCAGTGCGAAGTACGCGTCGAGACGTGCCTTGCACTGCTCAACAGACACACAAATGAAGGAATTTTGAACCGCATTGTTACCTGCGACGAAAAATGGATTCTGTTTGATAACCGCAAGCGCTCAGCAAGTTGGTTGGATCCTGGTTCAGCACCTAAACAATGCCCTAAACGAAAACTTACCCCTAGAAAAGTGATGGTCACTGTTTGGTGGTCTAGCGCCGGTGTGATTCATCACAGCTTCTTATCAAACGGGGTGAGCATTACTGCAGATTTGTACTGTGAAGAACTGAACACAATGATGGAGAAGCTGGCACATCTCCAACCAGCATTGGTCAATCGCTCGTCTCCGCTGCTCCTGCACGACAACGCGCGACCTCATACTGCACAGCAGACGGTCTCCAAGTTGCAAGAACTGGGGTCAGCTCTCCGTCATTCGCCCTACTCACCAGATCTTGCGCCTACAGACTACTACTTTTTCCAGAATTTGGATAACTTCTTGGCGGGAAAAAAATTCAATACCCGAGAGGCAGTACAAAATGTCTTTGAAGAATGTGTTGCCTCCCGTCCAGCTGATTTCTTTAAGAAGGGCATCAATAAACTGCCACTCGTTGGCAAAGATGCATTGATTGCATGGGTGATTACTTCGATTAATACAAATAAAAAATACATGAAAAATATTCGTTTAAATTTTTTCATACAAAACGGCAATTTCATAGGTAAAGACCTATTACTTACGATTCTTAGAATACCGAGTTTCAATAGGTCGAACAGCAAAAAATCCGTCTTAATGATAATTCGATACATCAAAAATACGAATTCCGATTATTAAAATACCTATTAATTAGAATACCAAAATAAAAAGACGGTTTGTAAAAGTGAATAGCAAGATAAATAAACACAATTGTTCATCAGAGCATGAGGAGGTCGATTTAAAATACTAATGGCAGATGCAAGCTGCATGCAAGCAAGCACGCAGCATGCAAGCAAGTATGCAGTATGCGAGTGAGCAAGCAGTATGCAAGCGAGCATGTTGCAAGCGATCATGCATAGCAGACGTGATTTCTGTCACGGCTCCGGTGCTCCGGGGCCCCTCCGCGCCTACGTGGTCTTAAATTACACTCTCGGGTAAGGCAGACAAGACTACGTGGAGTCGGTTTTACAGTGATTCGTTTCTGTCGCTACTTTTGTAGCTTATTTACTGTTTAAGACCATATTTTAATTTAAAATGCTTAAAAATATTCGTTAGGCATATTAAAAAGTAGGCTGTTTAACCGTAGTCATGTATGTAATTAACTGAATATTATGCTGGTTGAAATAAATCATTTTAGTAGTTTACTCAAGGTATTGAAAATCAGAATGTCCATCGAATGTGAAAACCCATCGAGTATTTGATTGTTTAGACGTATGAAAATCTAAAAACAAACAAATCACATTTACGACTTTCGATCAAATAAGTTTCGTGATTTTTGATAATAGACATTATAATTCTTAGGTATTATGAAATTCGGGCATTTGAAAATCGGAATATCGAAATTCGGAATATTTGGGTATTTCTCCCATCTACAAAATCAAAACAAACATAATCGGTTTTGTGATTTAGATGTGAAATCGAAACAACCAAAAGAAATCCTTTCGCATTTATAATAAATTAAGGAAGGAGAATCAGGCATTTAAACATTAACAAACTACTCTTCCGCATACTTATCACTGACAAAATCAAGTGTGTTTAATACACTGAATACTCGATTAATCAAAGAAAAATACATTTTCGAATATCCAGTTTTTTTTTTAAAGTCGCTGTAGGTGTGGATTTTCGATATAATTGGGTTCCATTGAGAGTTCTCGGGTCGGTTCTTGAGTATTGAAGCAATTAGATATTAATTTGATTAGGAGTGCGTCCGAATGAACAACTGATGTGGTTACTGGCAGCGGTCATATTGGATCCGGATCTTGTATTGGTTTAGGCGCAAGTACCCGTGACGTCATCGAGACCTCCTTTTATTTGATTAGACCAGAAAATATGAGAAGTAAATTGGCATGAAAAGGGAGGTGGCAATCTGTCTGTTTGCGACAAATTAATAGAATGTTATTTGTGTAACATAATAAAGTATTGTTCATATATATTTTCTAAAAAGCCTATAAACAAAGTTACGCAAAATCGGTTCAGTGATTTGGCGTAAATGCATAAATAAATTTACATTTCTATACTAATATATAAAGCTGAAGAGTTTGTTTTTTTACTTAAACGCGCTAATCTCAGGAACTACTGGTCCGATTTGAAAAAATCTTTCAGTGTTAGGTAGCCCATTCATTGAGGAAGGCTATAGGCTATCTGACGCAGACGAAGTTGCGCGGGTCAACTAGTTATGTTATAATTATTATGTCGTTTTATTAAAAAACTGATTTATCTTTTGAAACAATATTTAGCTAATGAAATATTTAAGCTTCAAGGCAAACCATTTATTTAGAGTAATATAAGTAAATGAGTTATAGTTTTAATTTTGAAATTATTCTACGGATAAAAAATGGTATGAACCTATGTACCTGCCATTTTTGTTTCTTTTTTTTGTTTAATATCTTTGAAAGTAGGTTGGACAATAGGTTTCCTGTTATTGTCCAACTTTCAAATTGAAATTTCAGGTTTCTGAAAGGAGTTTAATTCAATCTAGAAAAGTGAATTTACTGTCCTGACCAGCTTATTTCAGCCGTGAACTTTCCATTTGTTCACAGCTAAACACAGGTTTTTCTACTTTTTTGTGTAATATTAAGTAGATGCAATATTTAGTAGGTACACACATCAAACAAAGTTTGCGATCATTTTGAAAGATCGATAGCAAGGCGGGAAATCGGTATCATTTTATGGTGGTATTATGATTGGAGCTAGAACGCTTTTGATCTCGTATCGGGGCTTTATGACCGCCGGCCTGGTAAAAACAGTTGCTATTAATGGAATTCCGAGAAAGACCATTCAGAGTAAACCATGGGCACCAATTTGTAACTGTCGATGATAGTGCGCCCGCAAATCGAGCTCAACGAGTCAATGCAGCTCTCCAAGAATACGACATCACAAGGTTAGACTGACCTGCCGGCTCACCTGACTTAAACCCAATAGAGCACGCAAGGGATGCTCTTAAGCGAGCTATTTGGAATAGTCAGCCACGTCCCCAGACAGTGCCTAAGCTCACAGTGCCAGAGATCAGGGAAGCCTCTATTCATGAATGGGGCAGGTTACAACACCTTAAAAAATGCTGGATAATTAATAAAAAAAAAAATTAATTATTAATTTGATCTTCAGACAATCCTCGGTCCGAACACTCGTTAAAATAAAAAGACAAACGACAATCTCTTGTTTCTGGTAACCAACCATGTAGTGTTGGAAGAGTGTTGGCTACCATAGACTCGAAAAGTAATCGACTAAACATTGTCGTAAATTATACTTGATTTGTAAAAGGCTACCGTGAACGTACAAAATGCAATGTCACAACCTTTTATAAATAAATTGTTGTTTAAGTTTGGTTAAACGGTCTT
The DNA here is from genome assembly GCA_950371165.1 of Lacanobia oleracea. Taxonomy (NCBI): domain Eukaryota; kingdom Metazoa; phylum Arthropoda; class Insecta; order Lepidoptera; family Noctuidae; genus Lacanobia; species Lacanobia oleracea. The sequence continues at coordinate 29,620,811 of OX493387.1, read as the reverse complement.
TTTCTTTCTATCAAACTGGTTCGATTACATTCTGATTAACTACTCATTTTTTTTACTTAAAAATAAATTTATTTCTTAATTAAAAAAAGGGTTTTTTATATGAAGAAAACACACAACAAAGATATTTTCTTGATAAAGTTAAATATCAGCTTATGCTAGTTAGTGTCGATAACCGACCATCTTGAGCTTCTTGGGGTTACATTAACATCTACTCTCAATTTTGGCCCTTACATAGAGGCAAAAGCTCAAGTGGCTGCAAAGAAGTTGGGGATTCTAGCTAAGGTGAGACGGTATTTCACGCCGGAACAGCTGCTCAAACTCTATCAAGCGCAAGTTCGGTCGTGTATGGAATACTGCTCTCAACTTTGGGATGGATCTGCCAGATACCAGCTTGATGCCCTTGAGTCTATTGAGAAACGAGCCAAGAGGATCATCGGCAATGAGAGGCTCGTAGCGTCGAAGCTCTAAAGTCTTGAACATCGACGACGAGTTGCTAGCCTGTCGGTTTTTTACCGGTTGCATTTTGGGGAATGTGCGATGGAATTGCATAATTTAATTCCGCCAAGCCCGTTCCATCATCGGACCACAAGACGAACGGCGATACGCCACCGGTACATGGTGGACATCCCACCCATACGCACAAAACGTTTTGGGAACACATTCATAGTGCGTACAGCTAAGGAGTGGAACTCCCTGCCGGAGTCTGTGTTTCCTGATAGCTACAACCTGGGAGTCTTTAAATCAAGAGTGAATAGGTTATTTCTAGGCAAGCATGCTCCATCTTCGACCACATCCTCGCTTACCATTAGGTGAGATAGTGGTCAAACGCGTGCCTATCAATAGTAAAATAAAAAAAAAAAACAAACTGGTGTGTGTACGCTAGTGCGTACACACACCAGTTTGTTTTTTTTTTTTTCACAAGGGAATCGCTATCAGAAGCTAGTGCTTCTGATAGCGATTTCCTTGTCCGTGTGAAAGTCGATGGTTATCTACAGGAAACATACGTCGAGATAAAAACGTACGCTATACACTAGTCCAGGACTGGGTCCACTCTAGTGAAAAGTTTCATCCAAATTCGTTTAGACGTTATGGCGTGATGGATTACAAACACACAGAGTTAGTTTTGCATTTATAATTTTAGTATAGATTAGAGGAATTAATGGGTTGTGGAGGTCTGGTAGGCAGCTGCTCCACATAAAATTCTGCTAAATTTGACTGGAAGCCGACCTCTATCTAATTGAGAAAAAACTAAGCAGATAATGATGATAGATTAGGAGAATTACAAGTTGAAATCTAGATTTTCTGCCCAGTAAATGACAACAGCTCACCCACCACGTTTCGTGATAAGGGATACATTTATTACCAAAGATAAGATAAAACAAAACTAACAAGTTGTGAGTGCACCTAATATACCCACAGTACTGCCAACAATATCAAGATTTACAAGCGTGATACTATTGCTATATGAAACGTACAATTAAGTTCAACGCCCGCTGCCTACTGCAATTAAAACGTAATAATAATAATTAGGTAAATTAACTGTAAGCACAGTTTCTGTAATTCTCGCATGATTAGTTTGCAGGAGCTTGTGTTTCTAGCTAAATTCTCTTTGCATTTTGTATCAAGTTGTCGAGTTAAATTGAATTGATGTTGGTTCTAGCTTTGTATATTTTAGTATTTCGGAATTAGCTGTATACTTTCTTTCTCCTATTTTTTAATGTTGTTTTATGGGTCGAATTTCTAGGTTAAGCAATGCTTGAAAACATCTCAATACACTGGTCGTAAAATTATCTGTTTTCAATATAGGTTGTGGGTTGTTCCGCATACCACTATACAATCAGTCAAAAAAGTATCAGGAATGGATGATTTGTTTATGGTTCCAAATTCAAATTTTAGTTTTTTTGTAGTTGTTAGATTGGCACAACTGTTTTCCATTTTGGCGCGGAGTTTGAGTTGCATCTGTTATTTATATTCAATACAGTGCTGGTTTTAGTAATATCATATATAGTGTGTATTGCGAATTTCATAATAGACAAAAATATCGAACAAAGAGTTTGTCTTAAATTTTGCATCGCCAATGGAATTTCGTGTTTGGAGTCACTGAAAATGTTACAGAAGGCTTATGGTGAATCGACTTTATCAAAAACTCGTGTTTATGAGTGGTTCAAAGCGTTTAAAAGCGGTCGAGATGTGATGGAAGATTTGCCTCGCTCTGGTAGGCCGTCAACGTCTGCAACTGAAGTTAACATCGCAAAAGTGAAGGAAATAGTGACTGAAAATCCCCATTCAACTCTGAGAGAGATAGCCGCCGAACTTTCTGTATCTCACGAGTCGATCCGTACCATTTTAACTGATCATTTGGGTATGAAACATGTTGCTGCTCGGCTAGTCCCAAAACATCTGAATTTTCTCCAAAAACTCAATCGCATGAAAGTCGCTGAGGACATGCTAGAACGAGTCAGTTCGGACCCAACATTCATGAAACGCATTGTTGCTGGTGACGAGACGTGGGTTTACGAGTTTGACATGCAAACTAGTCAACAAGCTTCGGAGTGGCGCCTTCCAACTGAACCGTTTTCAATCGATAGAAGACATAAAGGAGAATTCGCGGCGAGAACTCAACTCAATTCCGGAAGCAGCGTTTAAAAAATGTTTTGATGAATGGATTATTCGTTGGCGCAAGTGTATCGTTTCTAAAGGAGCATACTTTGAAGGTGATAAAATAAATTTGGATGAATAACAGACATTTTGTGTATTATTGATCTTTTCCCGGTACTTTCTTGACAGAGTAGTATATCCTCAAGCCTTTTATACTTTACAAGAAGGATCTTCTTCCTCAACTAAGAAAATATCGCAACAGTTTTAAAACGCCATCTAATCTAACCAAAACTCGATAGATCTAACCGTCGCAAGCCATAATAGTTTAATGGATGTAGCACCTTGGAGCGATGTCGAGCGATACCGATACCACAGCGGGTGTGCTGTGCCACGCGATGATAACGAGGTGAAAGAATAGGTGTTGTTTATAGGATTTGTTTCGAAACTACGGTAAATCGACATCGGTGGTATGGTATGGTAATCGGTTCGACTAGTCGTACCCAGCGCTTCTCTTCCACATTTACTATACGCACAGCTAAAGTGTGGAACTCTCTGCCAGCATCTGTGTTCCCGTCCACATATAACCCGTCTGCCTTCAAAACAAGAGTGAACAGGCATCTTCTGGGCACGCTCGCTCCATCATAGACCTCATCTATCGCTTTCCATCAGGCGTGATTGTGGTCAAGAGCTAGCCCATTACTAAATAAAAAAAAAATGCAAACCAGTACATATAAACTTCCTAATCAATTGCTTAGCCTTTATCTATGTCAGGATCAGCTCCCAGTCTGACAGCCGGCTGACTTAGTAGGCATTTCGACTGCTGAGTCTAGTCTAAACAGCAGATCGAGTTTGACAAAATTTGTTTTTTTTTTAATAATAACGTTGCCCTACTCTAGGTATTTCTCCTGTGTCGTGGGTCCATTCACGAACATACAAACACACATACACAAACAGGCACACCCGGAACAACTATCTGTAGGCCGTTCCTATTCTAATCGAACCCGATTAGAATAGGAATAGATAGGACCCTAGATTCTGTTCCAAAAAAAAAAAAAAAAATTTAACGCAAGCAACTCGTTTTTTGTCAACACCCATTTGCCCATAGCTTTGGGCAAATGCGTGTTGACAAAAAACTTTTGGCTTTGAAAAATTAACTTGCTTTCTAAAACTCCTTAAATTACTGCCAGTAGATTCGTTCATTATCAGGAAATCCTATTTACGTAGGACTATCAAGGGATTCAAAACCTGGATCACAGGAAACCGCAGCGACCGAATCACGAGCCAAATCAAATAAAATACTGAAAATTTGCCAGAAAATACCGCTTTGAAATCGGTTAAAGATACCGCAAGCCGCAGGCGGAGCTTGTTAATACCACATCGATAACAACGATAAAACCAGGGTTAAAATTGAGGAAAGCAAGACTTATTAAAAACAGAATTATTGTTTACCCTTGTCCGGTTGGATAGGAAAGGTCGGGTTATTTGTGGCTCCAAATAGACTTTTTAAACTTTTTCTTGGGAACTGAGTCTTTTGTTGTAACTGATGTTGTTTTACGTCCGACTCTATCTCCTTGTTTAGAAGACAGGGCTTAATGTATAAAGGGAGCCCTGTGACTTGTAAACCAATGTTCAATTTAACCTTGAAACTTACCTTTTATCTTATTATTGGATCTGCTCTCAATGTACCTATCATATATTGAAAATTACACAGTAGCGTTGATAATTACGTCGTGTTACGTGAAGATGGAAACTTGTTCTAAACTCTTTCCGGTTATATTAAATTGGTATCGACTCTTGTAAAGCGCTTACACGATTAATGAGACGCGTTGCTTTTTAACTATAAGGTGATCTATTTTAACGAGTTTGCTGTCAGCTGACAACTTTTCGCCCTGGACATGCAGTTGCATAAACTTGGTCAGCTCGCTCACTATACGATACATGTACCTACGGTATATCTAGCTATGAGCTGATGGATAAACAATATTTATTTCTGAAATGTTGCTTTCCAATTATTTTCGATTTAATTTACAGACATTAATGGACTGTGAAGCAGTTGTTAATTTATTCAAATAGTTTAGGCTACACAGGGAGGTACAGAATTATTTCTGGAAATTGACTATGCCTTCATTGAAGACAGTAATTTTATTGTTCAGCGGCCAAGTCTAGGTGGTTTCTGGTTTACGCTACAACGACGATATCATGGAAGTTACGTAATTAGCCCTCTATCAGTTGATATCATTGGAATCGTTATTAAATCAGCAAATAGGATATTATGGATTTAATTAGATATGGTTTTGACATGGATTTAATAAAAAAATTGTAATAGGGAACATGCAATATTTCCATTTTGGCTTTAATTTTAAAGAACTCCATCTAGAATAGACCACCACATAAATAAGAAATGAAAACGATTTAGTTTATTGCCAAAATTGCATTTTGAAACCGACAGTTTAAAGGTTCGCGCGAAAACGGACGATGACGTCACTCATGTCTATCACTGGTCAAGAACTGTCCCAACTCAAAGACATGGTTGCCTTTTCGTTGGCATAACAGCAGATACGTCACTAAACGCTGATTGTTGTTTTTAAATACGTTTCGTTTCACGTTACTTTAATCCATTATTTTTGTTAAAAATCGATATTAACCAAAATAAAAACGTTGCAATGGCCTTTATTTTATACTTTTTTATAATTTAACGGACAAAATTCTCATAAATTTTGTATTTGCATCTTTCCTATTCTAAAGTGTGTAAAAATATCTCTTTCTCTCCTAGACTCTGTGCAAGTTAGAGCGAGATAGCAAAAAAATAAAAACAAAATCAAAATTGATGGCAGAGACAACGAAAGCTCCCGGGGCTTTAACCAGGGGAACCATAAGACAAGGGAAAAAATACAGTCTTCCAACTTTGTGCAAGTTTAAAGTCCTTGCATAGCAAAATATAAAAATTACGTCAAAACTGACGGCGCCATTACGTGGCGTCGCCACAGGCGCGGAGAATTGACGCAACGCCGTCTGATGGCGTTATAACAGTCCTTTCTTTGTTTTCTCCTGTATTGTACTCACAATACAGGAGTTTTTTTTTGTGCGGGACAAATTTTTTTTTAATTCTACTATATTGTGGGTGCGTTTACAAACATACAAACTCACATACACAAACAGCTAGACCCGGAAAAACTATATGTAATCCTTACAAATATTTGTTACGTGCGGGAATCGAAACCGCGACACGCAGCGCAGCAGTCAATCGTTCAACCACTGCGCCAAACGTGCCGTCAAAGTTGACCGAAGCGCAGAACGTGTTTTATAAAGTTTCACTAAATTATAATCATTAAATATTTGTTGTTAAACATGTCAGATACTCTATGTGAATCCCCCTTAAATTCAAGTCAACACAAGTCCTTCGAAAACAAAAGACTTGTCGCTCAGTGAGTCGCGTTACCTTGCTATAATTAACGGCAGGTAATCTCGACATGGTTCCGGTACTCGATCAACAAACATCACAGTGTCAGTGCTCCGAAAAATTATTTCATTTATATATTTTGTGGCCACAATTCTCACAAAAATACTCCACCCAAACCAAAAACTAACTGCGATTGAGTGATCTCGATAATAAACATCGCAATATTTGCTGGATCTGCACAGAAGATTGGACTAAAACATTGGCAAAACTTTGAGGTTAGAACTATTATATCCATATATCATCAAACTATTGTGGAAATCTGTCAGTGTCATCATAACTGTCACTGTCACATTGTCGCCAAAAGTCAAACAGCATCGCACAGCGCCACTTCAGTGTTGCCAACAATTAAAAATAATAAAATACGTTCCGTTACACTTAAAATATGGACGAACAATTTCAACTACTATTTGATAAGATGCGGATTGAAATGCAAAACCAAACAATTGAAGTTACTAATACAATACTTGAAAAAATGGATGAAAAATTAAAACCCGTCTTAGAAGAAAACCAAAGATTGAAACAAAAAGTAGATAAATTAGAAAAGAAGGTGGAACTTCTAGAGAGAGAAAAAAAGAGCAATAATATAATTATTCATGGATTACCAGAAGGTGAGCAGACTACGCTGGATTTAATCAAACTCATTAAAAAATGTTTCTTGGGTGAACTCGGCATAGCTATAGAAAATTATGAAATAAATAAAATCTTCCGCATTGGCTCAAAAAATAAAAATGAGAAACCGAGGCCTACGCTCCTTTCATTGGTTACGGGATGGAAGAAAATCGAAATAATGAAGAACAAAAAGAAATTAAAAGACTTATATATAACAGAAGACTACTCAAAAGAAACATTAGAAATCCGGAAGTCATTGCAACCCAAACTAATCGAAGAGAGGCAAAAAGGAAACTTGGCGTACATAAAATACGATAAACTTATTGTTAAAGAAAATTCAAGACCCATAGACAAAAGGAAGAGAGAGGAACCCACCTCACCGCAAGCTGAATTAATACAGCCAAGGAAACAGCAAACTCTAAACATGTCTAAAAATAATAGAATAAATGCATTCGATGTAATGAGAGGGAGATCTCACTCGCTTTCAACAACCTCGGTAACAACGAAGCAATAACAATTAGGTACCAGCGATCGGAAACAAAAACAAGAACAACACAAAATATTTAAAGAAACAGAAAATAATTACTCTCCCCCAAGCCGGCTGGTCCCCGTGGGGGAAAATGACCACAACCCTCCAGCAAGGTTAGAAAAAACAACTGGAAAAACACCACAACCACAACAAACTCTCAAAATTGGAACACTCAACGTAAGATCACTAGCAACAATAAATAGATTTATAGAATTAACATATATGCTACAAAAAATTAAAATCGACATACTTGGTTTGGCAGAAGTGAGACGAAAGGGCTATGCAATTGAAGAACATGAAGATTATATATTCTGCTACAAAGGCGAAACACCCGGCTTACATGGAGTTGGATTTCTGATAAAAAAAGAACATAAAAATAACATTGTCAGCTTTACAGCTTTTTCAGATCGGGTTGCACTACTAAAAATGGAATACAACAACCAACTGCTTGCAATAATACAAGTGTACGCGCCTACTGCAAACGCTACAGATGAAGAAATTAACTCTTTCTATGAATATCTGCAGGTAGCTCAAAGCCAAGCAGGAGATAACGTATTCCTTATCGGTGATTTTAATGCAAAAGTTGGCCAACACACAACACAAGACAGTGAAAACTTTGTTCTGGGAAAATTTGGATACGGAAACAGAAATAAAAGAGGTGAGAAACTAATACAACACGCCTTGGAATATAAGTTGACAATCATGAACTCTTTTTTTAAAGCTCGAAAAAACCGCAAATGGACCTGGCTCTCCCCTTGTGGTAACTTTAAAAACGAAATTGACTTTATACTGTCAAGCCACCCCACCAGGATCAGGAACGTAGAAGTATTACATGGCTTCGGATTCAGATCTGACCATCGGTTGGTTAGAGCTACGTACATGCTTGACCAAAGAAAAAAGAGTAGAACATCATTCAAATCACAACCTAAGCCACTAAAGACGGATGAGGATAAATCAACATACTTAAAAAACCTAGAGATCAACATACATCAACTAGAAACAAATCAAGAAGAAGACATTCAAACTTTTTACAATAAACTAGCCAACATCATCAACACCAGCCTTGTACGCAGATTAAAGGATAATGAAATGAAGACTACTAACAAAATACTTAGTGAGTCTACTAGAACTCTCCTCACAAGACGAACTGAACTTTTGAAAACGAAACAAAAGACTAAAGAAATGAAGCAAGAACTGAGCATATTATTTAAAACTACAAGTAAGGCAATAGATAAAGATTACAAAGACTATAGATACAAAATAATAGAAAATAATCTAAACACTTACAGAAGCACGAAAAAAGCGTATAAGAAATTGATCACACACAAAAATTGGATTCAAAACTTAAAATCAAAATCAGAAGAATCAAAAACTAGAAATGATATCATGAACTGCGCCACAGATTTTTATAAAGAATTATATGCAAAAATAATTTCTTGCACCTCTACAACTGACATAGTAAGAACAAACTCTCATAACATGAACGATCTGCCACTAATACATGAGAAGGAAGTTATCGACTACATCAGAAAACTGAAAGCAGATAAAACCCCTGGCCCTGATGGTATACAAAATGAAGCTCTGAAAGCCGGTGTTTTCCTACTAACCCACCCACTTACATATTTATTCAACAAGGTTCTGAGCACAGGCCAGGTACCCGTACAATGGAAAAGATCCGACATCATTCTGTTATATAAGAAAGGAGACCCTCAAGACATCTCTAACTACCGCCCCATTAGTCTTCTTTCAAGTATCTATAAATTATTTACCACAATTCTACAAAGCCAGCTGAGCAGGTACATTGATACCTATCAACCAGTTGAACAAGCAGGCTTTCGCTCCGGTTTTTCTACATTGGACCATACACAGGTACTGCAACAGGTAATGGAGAAATACAAGGAATTCAACAGACCACTATATATTGCTTTCATAGACTATACCAAAGCGTTTGACACAATTTCCCATGACGCTATTTGGGAAGCCCTGAATAAATGCCACATAAACAAAAATTATATAAGGGTACTCAAAAACATCTATGAGGGTAGTGTAAGCCAAGTCAAACTAGAGACACGAGGACCTGTCATACCGATTTGTAGAGGAGTGAGACAAGGAGACCCTCTTTCACCCAAGCTGTTCATAATGGTGCTGCAGCACATTTTTGACAATTTAGACTGGCAGTCAGAAGGGATTCAAGTTAATCAAGATCGACTTACACACCTCAGATTTGCGGACGACATTGTCTTATTCGCCGAAACAAGTAAAAGATTAGAAAAAATGATAAGCACCTTAAATGAAGAAAGTGAAAAAGTGGGCCTCAAAATGAACGAGACTAAAACTAAAATAATGACAAACAGCCACATAAACGTTATAAATCTAAACGGGAAGCCGCTAGAATACGTGAACAATTACATATACCTAGGAAAACAACTGTCATTCGAAGACAAAAGTGAAGAACTAGAGGTAGACCGGCGTATTAACATGAGCTGGAAGAAATTTTGGTCCCTGAAGGAAATCTTAAAAGGAAAATATCCAGTCCACCTAAAGAAAACAGTCTTGGATACCTGTATCTTACCCACTCTAACGTATGGATGCCAAACGTGGACATACAACACTAAAATAAAAACTAAACTTGTAGTGTGTCAAAAAGCTATGGAGAGAAGCATACTGAAAATAAGAAGGATACAAAAAGTGAAAAGCGACAAAATAAGACGAAAAACGCAAGTTATAGACGCCTTACAATATGCCCTAAAACAGAAGTGGCAGTGGGCAGGACATATAGCGAGATATACAGACAAAAGATGGACTCTAGAGACGATTATATGGAAGGGACCAAGAGGAAAAAGGAAAAGAGGGCGCCCTCGAAAGAGGTGGATAGAGGATATAGAAGAGGTAGCGGGAAGTGAATGGAGGGAGAAGGCTATGGATAGAGAGCTCTGGAAGACGCTGGAGGAGGCCTTTACCCGTGAAGGGGTTCCGATCAATGGTACTGAAGAAAGTAACGATAGCGAGTAGAAGAAAAAGAAAAACAAATTTATATATGCTTAAACTTATATTTAAAAGTAATCATTGCACGTCGTTATATTTGTAATATATATTTAAAAAAAAAAAAACATGTAAATAACAATTGTAGATTGGAAATAAACGGGCTTTATTATTATTATTATTATAATCTCGACATGTTCGTTCATTGCTCAATGGGCCGCTCTCGCTTACCGACTCGGTCACACATCGAATTTATTATGTGTAGCAAACTGAGAATGTATTAAAAGCTAATATAAATGGGGAAGACGAACAATAGACAGGGAAATGTATGGAGATGTGTCTTGATAAAATATTATTGTTGCTTAATCCTGATCAGATTCGGAACGGGGAAGTTAATGGAGATGGGAGCACAAGAAAAGAAACATAGGGGTGGATCCTGCCAAGGTTGCGGAATATGTTCGAAAGAGTCACTGCGGCCCGGAAGCGCAAAGGGTAGTTGGAGAAACACGGATGGGTTTTAGTCAGTAATAGTCTGATACTTCCTTCTGCTCCGCCCAGAGCGGGAAAACATTTGATGATTACCCATTTAAAAAAAAGGGTGGATAGTAAACTGTAAGGAGAGGTTTTTGATAAATTATACTCATGGTAAATTCTAATGGGGTTTTGAACAGAAAAACCAATAGAGAACTAAGCAGTGAAACATAGCCATGGATACTAAAATGAATTAAGAGAATTTGTGTACTATTTTTTGATAACTTAAAAATACTGCGTTTGTTCAGTAGGCAAAGAGACTATCGCAGGACGATTCTCGGCCACCGTGGGCGCGGGTCTGCGGACGGCGAGCATTGGGTGGCTCGCCGTCTGATCAGAACCAGGCCCGGGTCGGCGGCGCGCTGCGTTCAAAACGCGCCTCAAGGAGATGTCAGCACGGGAGACGGGGCCCGCTAGGGCCAGTGCCTGCTGGGGCTACGGACTTCGTTAAAGAGAGGTACCGTACCCTGGAACGTAAACAGCACTAGGAGGTGTGATGTTGGAACCTTGGCTTGTAGTAAAGGAAACAACTGTTTTCAGTTTGGTGTCTTTTATTAGACTAACTTCTAATTACAATCAAAATGAATATAACGATAAGTTGCTTACATAGCTAAGTGCGCGCACACATAGGTATCGTACTACGTAATAATATAAGTACTCACACTTCACCTCCCGGGGACGAAGAAGAGAAAAAAAAAATTACACATTTTTTTTTTGTATTTATACCCAGTAACACTATTATTACGAAAAAAAAAACATGAAAATGTTATATATAATCAATAACAAAAATCAATCTTTACCTAATAAGTAGTAACTTAACAATGAAGAAAGTACAGTTTACTTTTATTCATAAAATGGTTTAGTCCTGTTTTTATGAATTATTTCTTCTTTATTTGAATTATTTTTTATCTTAACGTTACATCCTAAGTCTTCTACAACTACATATGGTCCCTTATACAGAGGATCCAATTTTCGTCCAGTTTCTATCTTAATTAATATCATCTCCTACCTTATATCTAACAGGATTCATCGAAATATCATACTTAGCTTTTCTCTTATGTTTTTTAGTTATTAAGTTATTTTTAGCTTCAGTTTGTGCCAATTGTAATCTGTATTTTAATTGCAATGGATAACTGTCTACATTATAAAGTGGTTCTATATGATCAGACAAATTAGAAGGTATATTACATAGTTTACCAAATACTAATTCATGTGGCGTGTAATTTGTTTCCGAATGAATAGTATTATTAAAACTGAAACACCAAAAAGGTAACCATTGACTCCACGTTTCCGGATGATTGTCGCACTGAATTCTTAAAAATGAACCCAACACTTTGTGTGCATTTTCTAAAGCCCCTATTGACTCATGATGATAAGCCGTAGATGATAGTTTTATAATATTCAAAATCTTACATACCTGTTCCATTGTGGACGAAATAAACTCCGTTCCTCGATCTGTGGCTATTATCTTAGGAATACCAAATACCAGAATAAAATTACGCACGAATGCATCAGCAATGGACGTAGTTTCTTTATTTACAAGTGGAATCGCCTGTACGAATTTGGTCAATTCACATTGTATAGTTAAAATATAAGAATTATCATCTATGGACTTGTCTAAGGGTCCTACTACATCTAGATATACTTTTTCAAAGGCTGAAGATGCCGTACTGGTTATCTCCATTGGCTCTTTAGTGTAACGACTATGTTTCATTTTCTGACACTTCGTACATTTACGCACAAATTCTTGAACATCTTTTTCAACACTAGGCCAAAAGTATCGTTTCTTAATAGTATTTATCATTCTGCGCATACCAGCATGTCCGCTAGATGGCAGTAAATGAAAATCGTTCATAATGAGAGTTTTCTCTTTATCGTCCGTTATCCTTTTAACACCTCGCAATATACATATGCGGGGTCCAGTCCAATCGTTTAGTGACTTTATTTCACTGCATATATGTTTAATAAATTCAATATTCTTTTCATCTTTTACTATGCATACTTCTTCGACACCTATCTTTTTGCAAAATAAACTTAATTTCTGCACAAATTCGACTCGCGAGAAATGCGCCTTGAAATTAAGATTAATGTATAAATGTTTTATATCTGATCTAAAAGCGAAACACTCTATTTCCGTAGTAATCATATTTCTCATTCTAAATTTGTCTAATGTTTTTCCATCCATAAACATCATCTCAATCGTGTCACGCGGTTTTCTCAATATATCTACGACTTTTGGTTGATCAGGCCAATCGTCTTTAGATTTATTAAGATCTGCGTTCCCTTTTAAAACTTTATTTTCATTCATCTCATCCATCCCTTTTTTCTGTGCTCTAGTCATCACATTTACAACTTGTTCATGCATATTTTTTAAATCATCCGATGTCATACTAACTCGTGATAAAGCATCTGCTACAGTATTTTCTTTCCCCTTTACGTAAATAATTTTAAACTTATATTCTTCTAAAGCAAGTCTAAATTTAAGTAATCTATTAGAAGGATCTTTGATTCCAAAAAGATACACTAAGGGTTTGTGGTCAGTCATTAATGTAAAATTTCGGCCGTAAACATAAGGCCTAAAGTACTTCACAGCCCAAAAAATAGCCAAAAGTTCCTTTTGAATAGTGGGGTAATTCTTTTCTGCCTTATTTAAGGGCCTACTTGCGTATGCTATGGGTCTCAAGTCTTTGTTGCATAGTACTGCACCAATAGCTATTACTGATGCGTCTGTTTGTATAACGAATTCATTATCTTTAGAAAAATCAGGATATTGCAAAATCGGGGGTGTCATTAGCAACTTTTTTAAGATTTCAAATGCTTTGTGACACTCATCAGTCCATTGAAATGGTTTGTTTTTTCTGGATAGTTTATTTAAAGGTATAGTGATATCAGCAAAAGATTTTATAAATTTACGATAATAATTACAAAATGCTACAAAACGCTTGACCTCATTTGAATTTTTGGGAATTGGATAATTTTGGAGTATTTTAGTTTTTTCTGGATCAGGAGAAATGCCCTTTTCTGAAACAACGTGTACCAAATACAAAAGTTCTTTTTTTAAGAATTCGCACTTTTGTGGATTTAATTTTAAATTTACTTTTCTAAGTCTTTCCATTACGCTTATTAAATTTTGATTATGAGTAGTCAAATTGCGTCCAAAAATGACTAGGTCATCTAAATACACAAAACATTTTTCAAATGCTAGGCCCGACATAGCAACTGACATCATACGACTAAACGAACTGGGACTAATTTTAAGCCCCATCGGTAAACGTTTCATTTGATATTGTCCTGAACTAGTTGTAAATGCCGTATACTCACGACTCTGAGGGTTCAAGGTCACTTGGTAATAACCTTGGTGAAGGTCAAGGTAACTAAAATAAATTGCGCCAGAAAGATAGTCTAATATTTCATTGATATTTGGCAACGGAAATTTATCATCAGCCACGATATCATTTAGTTTCCTATAATCTACCACTAACCTCCATTTCTTATTTTGACCTTCAATACTCTTTTTAGGTACTAACAATATTGGGCTTGACCATTCACTTCTACATTCCTCTATTTTCTTTCATATTTTTTATTTGATTTTTAATTTCGGGCTTTAATGCTTGTGGTAAACGATATGGTTTAACATATACTGGGGAAACATTTGGTTTAATAGTTATTGATTGTTGGTAAACATTTGTAGTTGTTACCCTATCACCTTCTACGTAAAACACATCTGCATATTTTGCGCATATCGCTTCAATACTTTTTTGCTCTTCATCGTGTAAATGAGAGAAGTTTAATTCGTTTAGTAGTTTTTGAACTCTATTAACGTTTATGCCTGTTTTATTAAATGAACATATATGATAGTCATTTAAAGATTGTAACTCTGGTGTAAATAATGGTAACTCTACGTCTTTTTCAGTAACATTCAAGATTTTAATAGGAATCGTATTATTTTTTACTCTTGTAATTCCATTTGCTAAAAATATATCTTTGCTCAACTCTTTGCCACATACAACAATATCACTATTTATGCATTTATCCACATAAATATGGTGTATCGATTCGGATCGAGCTGGAATAACTAAGAGATTTTGATTTTTACTAACATAATTAATCAATTTTAATGAATAACTGGAATTATCTGCATATAAAGTAACTAAATTTGTATGTAAATTAATATTAGCTTCATATTTCGTTAGAAAATCTAAACCTAAAATCCCATCAGCCTTTAGCGGTAACGATTCAAAAATTGAAAAGTTATGGTTAAAATTTATGTTTTCACGGGTTTTTAATGTTAAATTAACCAATCCCTTAGATCGGGTCTGCCCTCCGATGCCATTTACTAATGTATTGTCTCTTTGCACTGGTGTGTTAAAGGGAATTGCTCCACTTTTTATAACAGATAATGAAGCGCCAGTATCAACAAGCCAATAATATGTTATGTTGTTAATGTTTAATGTTACGTATTTAGTGTCTTCATTACATGATAGGATGGTATTCTTAAGATCGAAAAAACTGAATCTGACTATTATTTGATTGTTCACTACTTTGTGGCTCCTCTACATTGTGTTCTGCCGTATATAAGTTACGGTTTTGAGTGTTAAGTCTACCCCTACTTTTCTGAGAACTGTTAAAAGATCTACGATTGCCATGCTTTCCTCTGAAGTTATTATTAATTTTTTTTCCTCTATAATTATTATAATTTCCGCGCCCTGTTCCACGCTGATATCCATTACTACTATTTTGTCCTAGCTGTCTACGAGAATAATTTGGGTTTTGACCATAATTGTGACTACCACCGCGACCACGACTGTCACTAAAGCGTCTATTGTTGTAGAAAGTACGTCCTTGCTTTGATACATGCATGATGTTACCTTGTTGCTGTGCGGCAGGCCTGTCCTCGTCTTTTGCAGCCTGTATTGCTTCCTTCAAGCTGTTGTAATTACGTGACGTGATGATTGTGGATAGTCTTGAGCTGCGTAGTCCGTCTGAAAATGATTTTATCGCAGATTTTTCATTTATGGGTAATAATAATAATAATTACAATATATGGTACAGAATAAGCACTGGAATCTCCATCTGCTTGAGAAATCGTCATTTCAGTAAATAACTGCTCTATTTCCTTACCATATTCCTCAACAGACTTTTGACCTTGTCTCATAGTCTGCATCCGGGATTGAATGGCTGTGTACGACTTTTTTGTAATTAAATTTTTCTTTAAATCTTTCTCATATTTATCAGAAATACGTAATTTTGCGTTTTCCGAAAGCCTATTCTTTAAGATGAAAATGATCAATAAGGAATTACCTTTATCGTCGAGCATATTTGCGTACATTTCGATAGAGTCAATCATTGTCTTAGTGGTGCTTTCAGTGTCATCCATAACTGGAATTAAATTACATGCCACTCTTAAATCGAATTCCATTTTGTTTGTTTTTATTGACTTAGGAAAAATACATAAATTATTTATTTCGTCATTCAATTCCTGGCACTTTTCAAAAATATACTTTCCTAAGTTAATTACTCGCGTATTTCTACTGTTACATAAAACTAAAAATAATGATTTACACTTCTCAAAAACATCATTAGCTTCTTTCAATTTTATTTCAATAGTCTGGCCTTTATACCTACTTTGACCTCTTTTTACCAAATATATCCGTATTTCATATAACAACTCTTGACATTCTTTTAAACTTTCTAACATAATGTATTTATTATTCTTAAAATATTGCTATAATTATTCATAATTTAGGTAAAACTTAACACTATTTCGTAACATACTGATAAAAGAATTCAACACGTAAGCACTATTCGCCGCGAGGTATCATGTTCGATGAGTATCCGTGCGCCGTTTTATGAATTATAATTATTAGCGTAATGAAATTTGATCACTGGCTTTCCATTTTACACTCAATATTGTCTTCCGAAACCCAAATAAACTGTTCGAATATATTCTAAACTCTTTAAATAACACTCATAGTTAATTGGAAACACTTTTTTATTTTGAGATAATAAAAGTATGTATACGGTTTTAAACACTCACGAAAAGCTTGTTCTGCTTACGCAGTAGTTTCTTCAACGCTGCGCCTGGCTCGTAGTGACGACCTGATGCGGGATATTGCTTGCATACCCATTTCCTCTTGAATTAGGCGTCGATGGCACGCCCTATACAACTTGCAACCAAAGAATAGTACAAGTACCAAAACCAGGGTCAGCAAAATATATGTTACCGTGCTTATACTTTGTATGTGGTTTCCGAAATCTTTCAACTGAGCCGAATTATCGCCAGCAGCATTCTGGTTCAAAAACACGTCTTCTTTTTCCACTTTTGACTGGCACATCTTGAGAATGAACTTGAAGCCAACTTAAAAATTGTACTTGAGTAACCAGCACCTAAAAGCTAAAACAGAAGAAAATAGTTCCTTGGCAGAGCCCTGGCAGGGTAGCCATGTGATGTTGGAACCTTGGCTTGTAGTAAAGGAAACAACTGTATTCAGTTTGGTGTCTTTTATTAGACTAACTTCTAATTACAATCAAAATGAATATAACGATAAGTTGCTTACATAGCTAAGTGCGCGCACACATAGGTATCGTACTACGTAATAATATAAGTACTCACACTTCAGAGGAACACGGATGGGTTTTATTCAGTAAGAGTCTGACACTCCCTCCTGCTGTACCCAGAGCGGGAGGATTCATTTGATGATTTCCCATTCTAAAAAAAAGGCAAAGAGACTAAAATATAAATAGCCTGGTTCTTATTGATAAGTTTTTATTATCGGTAAAGACAGTCTTTTCAGTTTTTTTAAGAAGTACTTACTTTTCAATTTAATTAATTTCTATAGGTCTCATGATTTTAATAGTCTCATTACAACAGCGAAACATCAACCAATATCTACATACGTTATAGTAACGAGTATCTTCGTAAAAGTATAATATTGAGCCACTACGGGATCCGCATCATTATTCACTCAGTTTGCATATTAAACGAAAAATCACATTTATTTTGTTGACAACAGTCTTTTATGAGTATTAATTGAGTATGAATGTATTATGTGGCGACTCGCGAAAGTAATTACATCAATTGTCGAGTTTAATAAATGAAGAACAAATAGCTCGTCGAATTCTTTTTTTTTTTTTTTTACTATATATAGGCACGCGTTTGACCACTATCTCACCTGATGGCAAGTGATGATGTGGTCGAAGATGGAGCACGCTTGCCTAGAAATAACCGATTCACTCTTGACTTAAAGACTCCCAGGTTGTAGCTATCGGGAAACACAGACTCCGGCAGGGAATTCCACTCCTTAGCTGTACGCATTATGAATGTGTTACCAAAACGTTTTGTGCGTATGGGTGGGATATCCACCGTGTACCGGTGGCGCATTGCCGTTCGTCTTGTGGTCCGATGATGGAACGGGCTTGGCGGAATTAAATTATGCAATTCCGTCGCACATTCCCCAAAATGCAACCGGTAAAAAACCGACAGGCTAGCAACTCGTCGTCGATGTTCAAGACTTTGAAGCTTCGTCGCGACAAGCCTCTCATTGCCGATGATCCTCTTGGCTCGTTTCTCAATTGTCTCAAGGGCATCAAGTTGGTATCTGGCAGATCCATCCCAAAGATGAGAGCAGTACTCCATACACGATCGAACTTGCGCTTGATAGAGTTTGAGCAGCTGTTCCGGCGTGAAGTATCGTCTCACCTTTGCCAGAATCCCCAACTTCTTTGCAGCCACTTGAGCCTTAGCCTCTATGTAAGGGCCAAAATTGAGAGTAGATGTTAATGTAACCCCAAGAAGCTCAAGTTGGTCGGTTATCGGCACGGTTAAACCTCGGAAAGATGGAGCTGGGTGGAATTGGCTCCTTTTGGCGGAAAATAGACACGCCTGGGTCTTAGCAGCATTGAACTTGACCAGACTGGCATCGCCCCATTCAGAGACTGCCTGTAAGGACACGTTCAAGCGCTCAACCATTGCCTCCCGGAGAGACCGGATCTGCGACCCACCAGCTCGTGCGTCGGATACGTATCTCTCAGCAACTGTCGTCTGCATACCCAAAGGTACCGGGTTTAAGCAGATCATTAATATGCAGCAAGAACAGTGTTGCCGAAAGCACCGAACCCTGAGGAACCCCGGCATTAATATCCAGCAGTCCAGACGAGCAGCCATCTATGACCACTCGGATAGACCGATCTGTTGAAGCTTGAGATTCCATATTATGTCGAGATTAATTTAACAAAAAAAATTATAGGTTTGTAAAATACTGCTAGTCGTTATATGTATAGTTAATCTTAGAAAAAATTAGGCTTCCTTTCTAAACAGGATTTTGAACTCTATTGTTTACCAATATTATAAAGTAACACAACTTTTGCACAACATTACATCCCTTTTGTAATGTTTGTATTTTTGTGGTAAACAGACAATGATTGATTCTTTGTTAAAAAGTTATATTAAAACACGTCTGATTCATTGATCATTGATAATATTATAACCGTCATGTTATTATTATGACGGGCGGTCTAGTTCAACAACCCATGAAATTGATATGATGTTTCTTGAAATACGAATGGAAGATTTTCAAAAATCAAATCCCTCACAAACGTGCAGAGATTACAATTTAAGAACCCACTTGTTCCACAAACCTTGAAACCATGATGTGATGACGAACATTTGTGATGCGGAGGAATGAGAAAATTTTTGTGAGGCCAAAACAATCACTAAGTTTTTATAGTGGTAACAATAGGACTACACAATCTATAAAAGAATACAAATGTTTACCTGTAACATGATTCATGAAATAAAGCGCGCTATTAGATATACTAACAGACAGCGTAAGCTTAGTAACAGGGTTTCGTTGCCATTCGTCACCCTTTGGTTACGTAGCCCTAAAATACTTTGCATCGACTGCGATGTATGAGATATCTCACACATCACACACATACACACACACACTCACACACACTCTCTCTATTCGCTGTAGAAGAGTAAGAAAAAACCGGCCAAGTGCGAGTCGGACTCGCACACGAAGGCTTCCGTACCATAAGCCTTAATTTTTGTTAAACTTGTTATAGCGGCAATAGAAATACACAGTCTGTGAAAATTTCAGCTCCCTACCTATTACGGTTCTTGTGCTAGAGCCTGCTGACAGACAGACGGACGGACGGACGGATAGCGGAGGCTTAGTAATAGGGTTCCGTTGGTTAACCTTCGGTTATGGAACCCTAAAAAGGAGAGAAATTGCTGCGCCACCCCGACTAAATTGGAACAAGAATAAAATCATAAAGTTAAGACTCAATTTAAAAGATAATGCAACTCAATTAAAACGTAAAACGAAGACATGAAACACTTTTTTTATAACATGTCCAAAAAAACTTAATTCACAAGTATGAGTTGACAATAATGTCAGCTCATACTTGTGAATTAAGTTTTCAACTGAGCTCATAAATCAAAGTGACACGGTATATAACACCTTCGCTTGGTGGCTCGAGTTTTTGTAAACGTTTGTAAGAATAACAGTAAAAAGTAATCTCTTGTCCGTTTGTGGGACGTTTCAGTTGACTTAGGATAATGATGAATGTGCAAGTGGAGTTTTTGATTTAGTTGGATTTGAGAAATAAATATATAATTTCTTCCTGAACAGTTTTTCAAGTCTTACAGTTATTTTTCCACATCTATAACTTTTATCTGAATAATAAATATGGTGGTTTGGCATATTTTTTTTATTTCTGTGAAATCACCAATGTTTCAATAAATCGTCTCTTGTTCTTTCTGAACCGTTAAATACTTGGTAAGAATATATTTAGCAATTCTCTCTATAGATAATTTAATTTGAAGATTAAAGATCAAACCTATTTATGAATAATGCTAGCTATTATATTTTGTAAACAACTTACTCTGAAAACTTGCAGCTTAAAGTCATCTGTCATTCTTTCTACTGCTGGGGATTCATTCTCACTTCCTTCCTCTTAGTTTTCATGTTGACACTTGATTTTTTCACTTCAGTCTTAAGCTCAACTTTTCAACCAGCAGCGGTGTAGTATTTATTTCTGAAATACATTTAAGCCTTGACCCACGGTCAACAAAAAAACATATTTAAGATGTAAAAACATTTCGAAGTTTTAATGATGTCAAGACATCTGCGATGAATAGAGCTGTCCAATTAGTTCGTAATGTAATTGTATGGAAGAGAAAAGTCATGAATATGTATTGTCTTTAAAGATTTTAATGCAATATGATTTCATGAGGTATCTCTCACTTTTATCTGAATAATAAATATGGTGGTTTGGCATATTTTTTTTATTTCTGTGAAATCACCAATGTTTCAATAAATCGTCTCTTGTTCTATCTGAACCGTTAAAAACTTGGTAAGAAAACGTTTAGCAATTCTCTCTGTAGATAATTAAATTTGAAGATTAAAGATCAAACCTTTTTATGAAAAATGCTAGCTTTACTATTTTGTAAACAACTAACTCTGAAAACTTGCAGCTTAAAGTCAGCTGCCATTCTTTCTACTGCTGGGGATTCATTCTCACTTCCTTCCTCTTAGTTTTCATGTTGACACTTGATTTTTCTTTTTTTTCACTTCAGTCTAAGCTCAACTTTTCAACCAGCGGTGTGGTATTTATTTCTGAAATACATTTAAGCCTTGACCGACAACGTTACTCGGTCACCAAAAAACCACATTTAGGATGTAAAAACATTTCAAAGTTTTAGTAATGATAAGACATCTGCGATAAATAGAGCTGTCCAATTTGTTTGTAGAAGAGAAAAGTCATGAATATGTATTGTCCTTAAAGATTTTAATGCATTATGATTTCATGTATCTCATGAAATCATAATAAACACGGAAAAATTATATAATTCAAGTTTTTTTAATTGTTGTGTTTATTTTAACTTTATTTACAGTAGGTAGTGGTACAAAGTCGGGCTAAATGCAACAAGGTTATAACCGTCAGTTAGCGTCACTCTGTGCTATCAAACATTGTTGCTTTTTATATTAAGAACTGTAAAAACTGCAATTTCAACGCAGTAAAAATAAATGAAAAAGAAATACAAAACCAAAAAGATCCAAAAATACACGTTAGAGTAAAACAAAAAAGCTATTTTTAGTTAGAATACGTCAGAAATACAAATTAAATCTCTCGATCTCAAAATAAAGCTTTTAATAAATCAAAATTAAATTAAATTTGAATCTAATAAATAAATTTATTGAATCGCAATCGTCGGCGTCGTTAAACTTTTTAATTTGATCTGATTTATTTTTATTGCTTAACATTTAGCGCGCAGCTTTTTTTGTTTAAATAAATATCAATTTGTATTCTGAAACAGATAATGACATCTACTACTTTATGGCAACGTGGTCATATTTCATAAAATAAAAAGGTTGTGTTTTATTAAACCATATTGAAAAATCATTGAAACAAGACAGGACTTCTAAACTGAGTTTGTTTTGTAATATACACATGTCTGTCTACTGAGTATACGACTCCTATTCTGTTACACTAAAAACACTTTTTAACAAAAACTGACCTACAAAACTATCACTACAAAGTAAATAATAACTTAAATTTCGGAAGTCGGTGTTTTTAGTAATTTCATTTTTGAATACCGACTTCCGAAATAAAAATTTATTAAAATTTAATAAAAAGTGAAACCACAAGCACAGCGTGCCGGCGTGATATTTTTTAGCTTACATTTGCTAAGCTTGAGTTGCTCAAAAATCATTTTTACGGGCCTTAGCTTTACCCGTGAACAGCTTGCGTCCCATGATAGTCGCGAAAAGAATTGAATTAGAATGGTTGATCGGATGTCTAACTGTGTTCGAAAAACTTTAATTGTTTTGATTTGCGTTCCTGATTCGAAATAAATAAATTAATTAAATTAACTTTGCAGTTTGAAGAATAGCACCATTCATAGCGCAAAATAAATAAATAAATTTCTAAAAACTTTGCAAAGGCACTCTGTTGAAAGTCACACGTATCCAGCAAACTGTCATAGTAGAACAAATTTCAACAATAACAGTGGGAAACGAAATACGTTTGTTATCGAAATAACAATAGCAAATAAACGTCAAATATCCTTTGTTGCTCTCAATGAGGGGAAATACGGAAAAATGAGGAAAATGTATTATTGTATATTATTCGGAAATATGAATTATTTTTACTAAATACGATCGTTGCAAGCCATTTGAGTGGATGACAGTTGACGTCGTCGCGCAGTTGGCTGTGGCACATGGGAAAAAGACATGTAAGGGAAATATCTTTAATATTCGTGTAAAGGGGAATTCGAAAAGATATATTGTAACTCATGTGACTATGACACTTTCATTTTGACGAGTCAGCACGCCGTGGCGGAACGGACATTCGCTTTTTTTTTGTTTTTCTCAATATTTCATGTAGTTAGGTTGGCCTCTCTGAGTTTGGAGGTTGTTTGCACATGCAAAAATAAAACTGAAATGTTATCATAACATAACTGTAACGAAAGTTAAGGTATACTCATTTAATTGTGTGCTCCATAGTGCTGCCACCAGAGAACCATCATTGTTAGCCATTTCATATGTATAAGTAAACTACTCATTGTGTTTAGGTCACAAAAGTTCTGTTGATTCAACTAAATGGATCCAGGAAATTCTGAGCGAATTGGCTGTGACAGACAGATAGAAACACAAACAGACACACGAGTGATCCCAAAAGGGTTCCGTTTTCATACGGACGTTCAGAACACATATAAAGCTTAGGAACACCGACATCGACATCACCTTATTTCAAAGATATCCAAAACGACACAACGTGTTACCCTATCCATTCCCAGCCATCATTGGTCGGCCAGAACATGTGACTTATTTAGGTAGAACCCAGTATCCTGAGTTAAAGACCTGTCTCAGCGCTAATTGAGGGCTATATACTACGGCAAGAATTAATGACAGGCCTCACACGGGAGGAGCACAACAATCTGTTTAACTTATAATTGCGTTGTGCCTGACAAGCTTCGTGTGTAGATCTTCTGCAAGGTAGAGTCTGACAGCAACTTTATTCTCATACATACTTCCATACTAAATTATAAATGTGAATAACACGGGTAGATATGTCCTGAAATAAGACATAGAATACTTTTTGGCCGGTCGTATTTTGAATTTTAACGCCAGCAGAACTGCAACTGCATATTCCGCTGATCTGCCAGGAGAACCGCATCAGATCAGCGGCAAGCATTCAATCATTTCTATGATCTTAATTTAAACATTAGCTTCTGAGCTAGTGTTTAAAGGACCACAGAAATGCTTTCCTTTTATCTACATGTTTGTTATTATCGTTAAATTAATTAAAAATCTTTGCCTCGGAAGATATTTCGTCTGTTTTGTATCAAATTAAATTCATTCAACAGTTCGAATTCTAATTCTGGACGCCAATCTCATCGGCCGGCTGCGCAGACAGATGGCGACCATCGCACATTGTAACTTTAACATATACTGCGGCATAATAGTGGCCATTCTTCTGCAATTTACGAACACAAGCTTTGTTATTGCTTTAAGTGTTCCAAGATTGGTTTCTTACGAACTTTCAAGATTTCGTTGTTTGCCAAGTAATGTCCGGATTTTATTTCCCATTCTGTTATTATTTTTCTATAAAATCCCAATAGCAGCCCGGTAATATTTAATTATTGTAGGTACTTTTGCTTCAACTATACAGATGCAAATACGAAAATACGGATACGGTGCCTGGTTTGAAAAAAAGAAAATATATTTTTTGGCCTAAGAAACTTTGATGATTTTCCATGGTGTAAAGTGTTTCCTTGAGACAATATTATAAATATTATAAAAAAATAAGTTCTGGGTGGTTAAATTTACAAACTGTGATTAACGTTTACAATTATTTTTTATTGAAATAATTGTTTGATGATGCAAAATAGTCACCTATATACAAACGTAGTTATGTAACAAAACCGGTAAAATAACCATAATGTTACTTCTTCCTCATCATTCAATTTTCATTCCTCGTTTTTATTTTTGCCGTTTTCTTATGAAACATGAATCTGATAGATACGATTACCTGACAGAGTAGGACGGTCGGTTTTATTCGCAAATGGATTGGTACCACTCTTGGAGTCATTCGCGCCCACTGCAACTTTACTCATACTAGGTTGGAAGTAAATGTTCTCTGAAAACAAACTGTATTCACTCTGTCGTTTTTATTTGATCGGGTGAAGCTCTGAATTAATGTCATCAGACTTTACCGTCAACTTCTTTTTGGTGCTGTTTGTCTGGCTGGCTCCCTGTCTGTTCATCTGTTTCAGCCAATTTGTGTTTACTTTACTAGAAAGGTTATTAATAATAATAATAATAATTTTTATTTGGAACACAACCATAAATTACAGTGTCTTAATAGCTAGAACAAAGAACAGTTAACTTAACAGAAGTAAATAGCCTGCTGTCTCCCAAACTAGGCAAAAACCTGTATCTTGGGAGGCAGTATATTAAAAAGTATACGTTCTTTGATTCATTATTGATCATTATCTTTTGGCAAATCTGGTGTCCAATCCATAAAGATTGTCAAAGATCTACTAATGTCAGCGGGGACCAACAGCTTAAAATGCTTTCTGGGACTCGGAGGATTCTCGGTATGATAAGACTCTGGAAACTGTGGAACGTCCTTGGCAAGCATTGCTTAACCTTATAGATCGACTTGTGTGGCTATTAATATTAAGTCACGAGCAATTTAGTTGTGTAAAGTATTATTCTAGCTCAGTTTTCATAACATCCAAAATTACAAATAGCTGCGTCCCCACAGCCTAACAAATATGTAGGAACAATACTACCGGTGTCGTGGAGTTACTAATATATGGCGGCAATCTATTTGAGGTCAGTGGCGTCGGTGACGTTACACAAAATGTATGGAATCACCTCTCGCACGCCTCTTGTTCTGAAATCTGTGGGACAATGAATAACCTGTATTAACGCAGTAGGTACTACTAGTATTTTTACACTAGGTACCTACTTGTATTTTGTAGTCAGTGAAGATTGCAATTTACGGTTAATAAAACGATCAAAAAGTTTAACATCAATAAAAAGTGATATCTAATTTAAAGATAATGACTAGGCAGTAAATTATCGCTTTTTTAAATTACATAATTTATTCATTTTACTTAAGGATTAGTTAACGCCGTTATCGAACAGGTGATAAAACTAAAGATTATTATGAAATAATGGTTTTTTTCAAGACACCCACAACTGAACTGGTAGCACAACCAAGACACCGAAGACGCGATGAAATCGAGTCGGTGGACGTTTCACGAAGAGTACAACAACAATATGTGTGTAACGGTCTATCACAATTGATTGCGATCAATTTACTTTTCTCACTGCATAAACTAAGTAAGTTCTTTACTTTGTCGCCAATTTCTTATGAACACAGATAAACCAACAGTCCTGGCGAGAGCGATGGGCTGTCAGTGCCTGTTTGGTGTGACAGTCGGTCGCTTCATACGGATTGCCGCCATCACTTCCTGCTACGACGCCTACGTGGTTACGTGGTCACTAATTTATCCTTCTCAGTAATTAGCCGTAGAACTAAAAAGGTATCTGGAATGTGGGAAAGTGTTATTTCTGTGTGTCATAGTACATTACTATACCTAAATGGTATTTCGAAAAATGGCCGAGTTATAGAAACTTTAATGATCCATTTATATTTAATTCAAAACACGTAACAAAATCAAAGTACGCCATATATACTATACAAACACCATAAACGGCTGTATTATTAAGTTATTCCGTCTCTTTTTCGTCTTTAAACCAAATGTGGATATTAAGACAACACATGTCTTTCATAAATAACGCACGGTACAGCCACATAAAGTGAACTACGCTAAGCGCAGTCAACCTCGGCTTTCCTTATAGCATGTATTTTCATAAAAAATGTATATGCTGGCCGGCAGTGACTTTTCCGCTTTAAGCTCACATTCGTCACGCGTCACCATC
Source organism: Lacanobia oleracea (assembly GCA_950371165.1). Classification (NCBI taxonomy): domain Eukaryota; kingdom Metazoa; phylum Arthropoda; class Insecta; order Lepidoptera; family Noctuidae; genus Lacanobia; species Lacanobia oleracea. The sequence continues at coordinate 29,594,137 of OX493387.1, read as the reverse complement.
GTATGAAGTCGGCGGCCAAATAAACACAACTATTATTTGTCAAAGAGCTGCTTGATCCGGCTGAATGAGCCAAATGAAAAAGTAAGGACGGAAAATATAATGTGCATGGTTTAGGGGGCTGTGTATCTTCAAGGATTCAGGGAATAAAATGTTTGAATACATTTCCTTCTGAATTCTGAGTAGGTATGTGTGGGAAATATTATTGAAGAGTGCAAAACTAAACTATTTTCGGCTTCATAATGTACAACTTCCAGAAAAGACTCATCATCTGCCTAGCCTTTTCTCAAATATATTGGGGTCGGCTACCAGTCCAGCCAGATTTAGCTGAATACCAGTATTTTATGAGGAGCGGCTGCCTACCAGACCAGAGCTTCCCAAAAATACTACTTTTTTTTAATGTTTTCGAAATATTACAATCGAATCGAATTTAAATAAATAAATAGCATCTAAACCGAACCTTTATTTCTTTGTTTAAAGAATTCAGGAGAAATTTGGGAAAATTTATAAGACTTTCTTGAAAAAAAACTTATTTGTCGAACCCAAAAATAGTTAAAAAGTATCAATTTTAAATGGATTCTCACTACTTATCTCAGTAAATCAAGTGTACACGCCCTGGTGGTCTATCTAACGCTTTCATAAAAAGTGCCTTTTATCAATCGGCCGGGTCCACCCTTTCCCTGCCGCCACATTACCAGCCTTTCGCTCCTCATACCGCGGGCTAAAGGCCGCTAGACACGATAGTTTGGACTTGTAGCCCCTAACAAAGTGCTTGTACTCCGATATGTCCTAGTCTTACGACGCAGTTTGCTGTGTTACTGCATTTTGATGGCCTAGTTTGAAGGCTCCCTTTTTAGGCCTCGTTGAATAAACTATTGTAAAGGACACTTATTGGTATCTATAAAAAAAATGGTTACCGCCAGACATATTTTATGACCCATCAAATATTTTATTTGAGAAAAACTATGTTAAAAAACCAAAAATTATGTTCGATACAGCAGATTATTCTGTAGCAGACCTAGCTTCCAATTTTTGCAAAGTCATCTGCTTAGCCTTTCTCAACTACATTGGGGTCGGCTTCCAGTAAATCTGGATTCAGCTGAATAAAAGTATTTTACGTGGAGCGGCTGCCTAGTAGACCTCTACAACTGGGTAACGTGGTACTCCTTGGTAAGACTAGTGTCAGATTTACTGGCTTTTGACTAGTAACGACTGCCAAAGATCTAGCAATGACAGCCGGGACCAGCGGCTTAACGTGTTTTCTGAGGTACGGAGGAGTCTTGGTAAGTTAAGATAATCACCCATCCACAAACCAACCTCAGCAAGCGTCGCCTTGAAGATCGACCCGTGCGGCTGTTATTAATTAGTCAATAACTTCAATTTTTCTTGCTAAGTGTCACATCAAAATCTTAACACCCTATGGTAATGAGGGTAACATGACAAGAGCAGATCGTAAAACAGATACGGAGCACATTAACCCAATTACTGTATGCACCCGGATCACTCATCACAAAGTGGCCTATTACTGGAGATTGTACCAGGATTGCTCGTGAAGGACGAACAATTACTGAAGTGAATGGAATCCCGTTGTTGAGACGAGACAGAATATTCAGATTTCTGGCATAGATAAAGCTTTCGAATATTTAACTCAAAACAATGACTAGCTTTTGTGTGAGCAATCGTTAATCCAAATCTATCAAGGTTCGTCTGACGAAAAAATAAATGTCCCAAAATGTATTTCACAAATTAGTCCCTATTTTTTCGTAAGACGCTTTGTGATCAGTCTGCTGTGAACGAATAACATTTAATATAAGGGCTCCCGATTTTAAAACAAAACACTTTCGGGAAGAGCGTAAATATCGGCGCGCCCGTCAAAAATCGGCAATTTATTTTTGCACTGAGAGCTGACTTCTCTACACTTAACGTTTTTTTCTCGAAATAAAAAGTGTAATTCCGTAACAAAATGTTCACACCTCGGGCTCACCTCTTGTTTTTTCCAACAAACAACATTTCGTGGTCATCTTTCAAAACTGAATCGCTTGTCTCAGTTAGTTAGTAAATATTCCAATTCGGTACACTTCGGCAGACTTCGAGGATCCTCGTATAGAGTTCGTAAAACTTCGCCGATGCACACCGTATTTTGGAAAGTTTGAAATCTTACGAATATTCTGAATTAATTTTCTCAGATCCCATCTCGCGAAGTGATAAGACCTTTGGCAAATTAATTAAAGATATTTCAAGCTTATTAAACTAAATTGAGTACGGAGTATTCTCCGTACTCGTATCATGTTGAAAATTATTATTTTCAACATGATGAGGAGCAGATCCTAACTTCGTTACATGTTACATTAAAATCACCAGGAAGTATTATTACAAAACAATTACTTTGAAGTATTATCATAACAGTAGCTGTTTTGCTGAGCGATTTAGAGGAATTATTGTCTCAAAACTGATACATGTGTGTACTCCTAAAGTTATTTTAAAATATTTAGAATTTAAGATACAATTTAATATAGATAAATGAAGCCTTAGCGACAGTCCCTTGCAGCAGAGCCCTTGGCTCCGATTTTAATGAAACTTGATACGCAAGAGAGCTTAATGTAGATCTAAAAGCCAGTTACGATATTTTTCGAAGAGAGAACGAAAAAGGTATTGATTTTATTTTTCGAACTATAGTCCTCAGGGCCAAATTCCATCTAGGTCCGTTCTGCCCTTCTGGTGTGATTGAGTAACAAACAACTATCCTTTTATACAGTGATTTCTTAAAAAGATACATAAAAGGTGTGTTTCTTCCACATTCACAACCTGAACGGAGACCACAGCTACAGCAAAGTCATATTAAATTTAAATTAAAATTCATTTATTTCAGACCATAAAACCCATTGACAATTAATACCATAATTTTGATAAATAAAAATAGCTCACATTAACTATTATGAATTTACACTTAAATTTTAGTAACATTATACCTATATTATTCAATTGACTAATGTCACTAGATTTCGAATAAAATAAAAATAGAGAGATTAAAATAATATGGCAATATCAGTCCGTACATGAACCATGCAACAGTGGTTCACGTACTGACAGTCAACGCGATCAGCTAAAGCGCTCAGGATACTGTTGCGGCTGCCCCGCACCCTATGAAATAGGGATGTGCACCGCTTGCGCATGATTGCGTGGAAACAATCCACACGCGCCTCGGCAAACATTCCCGTTGCGCTACAGAAGCGAGGCAGCGCCATGAGCATCCTGAACGCGATGTTGTATTGGACACGTAGAGCACTGTACTGTTTCTGAGTGTAATCCACCCACAGACTGCCAGTATAAAAGGACGTACAAAATGCCCTAATTAGGGTTATTTTGACGGCCCTCGAACACCGAGCAAATCTGCGAGCAATCATATTCGCACGAATAGATAGCGCCCTACGTTCCCTTTCAATGTCTGCATCGTCTTTCAGGTCAGCGGTTAATAAATGCCCAAGATACTTAAACGTGTCAACTGTATTTAGTGGGCATCCGTTGAGTTTAATTGCTGGTAAGTAATCTGGACACCCTCCCCTGGCCCGAAAGACCATGCACTCGCTCTTATTCGTGTTATACAACAAACCATGTTCTTCAGCATACTTCTCACAAATGCCACAGACAGAGGCGCTCAGCAAGACCATGTCGTCAGCGTAACTGATATTGTTTAGGCAAACACCAGCCTCTAATATGGCAACCGAAATGCGTGTTGCTGAGCCTCTCTATCAGCGCATTAACATACAGGTTGAAGAGCTTCGGTGAGGTTAGCCCTCCTTGCCTCACGCCACACTCCAACCTATATGGGGTCGAATAAGCCCCCGACCATCGAACAACATTGACCTGATTGTTGTAGCAGTATTGAAAGATCCGGATCAGTTAATGTGGCACTGACGCTTGCTGCAATTTTTGCCACAGCAGATCATAGCAAACTAAGTCAAGTGCCCTCGATAAGTCGAGGAAGCAAGCAAAGACAGGTGTACTTCATCAGTATAGTACTTAACAGTCTGCTTTAAACACAATATAGCTGTTTCTGTAGAGAGACTGGTTTGAAACCAAACTGGTTATCATGTAAATTTAAATATTTATCCAGCCTAGTGTTAAGCAAACTGTCAAGCACTTTTGAAATAACAGTGGCCAAAGAAATGGGCCTATATTATTCTTATCACTAACATCGCCGGTTTTATTCTTAATAATTGGCACCACCACAGTTTTCATCATCCGCTCAGGCAGATACGAATGTCCTATACACAAGAAATAAAAAATCGCTAAGACTCTGGACAGATGATGACCAGCATGCTTAAGGTGTTCAATACTTAAATCATCGTGGCCTGGAGACTTGCCCCTCGACATAGACATAATGACATGTCTTACCTCCTTTGCCGTAAACCAGACACTGAACTCCTTATCACTACAACCAGCGCTGCCTGTAAACTGTGACGGTCCCAACGGCGACGAAAGAGCGAAATGCTGCCTAAATAGCTCGGCAATCCCTGTGACATCAGCAGTGCCACTGACGCTCACGGGCAGGCCTGGCCTACCATTGAGTTTATCGTTGGACTTCCAAAAACCACGGAAATCACTCTTAGAATGACGCGACGCCAAGATGTCCATTTTAATTTGGTCCCTATTGTCTTGACACCTTCGTAAGCGCGACTTAAATTTTTTCCGACTCGTTTGCATATCAATCCAAACACTCCGAGTTGTTTCCGATCTCGACACGCCTATTTCGCCTTTCGTTTGAGACTGGAAAAGTGCCGAAGGCTTGGAAGCAAGCTAACGTGCAACCCGTGCCCAAGAAGGGTAGTCGTGCTGACCCATCGAATTATAGACCCATCTCAGTAACGTCCATACTCTGTAAGACATGGAATGCGTGCTGAATCATAAGCTCCTGGCGTACCTAGAAGCGAATGATATCCTTAGTGACCGACAATACGGGTTCCGCCGAAATCGGTCAACTGGGGATCTTCTAGCGTATGCCATTCACATCTGGATTGAAGCCATAGAGAAGCACGGGGAGGCACTAGCGGTCTCCCTTGACATCTCGAAGGCCTTCGACAATGTCTGGCACGATAGCCTTATTAGTAAGCTTCCTTCTTTCGGTCTGCCCGCCGGTTTGTGTAATTGGATCGCAGATTTCCTGAGGGATCGGTCTATCCGAGTGGTCATAGATGGCTGCTCGTCTAGACTGCTGGATATTAATGCCGGGGTTCCTCAGGGGTCGGTGCTTTCGGCAACACTCTTTTTGCTGCATATTAATAATCTGCTTAAACCCGGTAACTTTGGGTATGCAGACGACAGCACTGTTGCTGAGAGATATGTGTCCGACGCACGAGCTGGTGGGTCGCAGATCCGGTCTCTCCGGGAAGCAATGGTTGAGCGCTTGAACGTGTCCTTACAGGCAGTCTCTGAATGGGGCGATGCCAATCTGGTCAAGTTCAATGCTTCTAAGACCCAAGCGTGTCTATTTCCCGCCAAAAGGAGCCAATTCCACCCAGCTCCATCTTTCCGAGGTTTAACCGTGCCGATAACCGACCAACTTGAGCTTCTTGGGGTTACATTAACATCTAATCTCAATTTTGGCCCTTTCATAGAGGCAAAAGCTCAAGTGGCTGCAAAAAAGTTGGGGATTCTAGCAAATGTGAGATGGTACTTCACGCTGGAACCGCTGCTCAAACTCTATCAAGCGCAAGTTCAATCGTGTATGGAATAATGCTTTCATCTTTGGGACAGATCTGCCAGATACTAGCTTGATGCCCTTGAGTCAATTGAGAAATGAGCCAAGAGGATCACTGGCAATGAGAGGCTTGTCACGTCGAAGCTACAAAGTCTTGAGCATCGGCGACGAGTTGCTAGCTTGTCGGTTTTCTACCAGTTGCATTTTGGGGAATGTGCGACGGAATTGCATAATTTAATTCCGCCAAGCCCGTTCCATCATCGGACCACAAGACGAACGGCGATGCGTCACCGGTACATGGTGGACATTCCACCCACACGCACAAAACGTTTTGGGAACACATTCATAATGCGTACAGCTAAGGAGTGGAATTCCCTGCCGGAGTCTGTGTTTCCCGATAGCTACAACCTGGGAGTCTTTAAGTCAGGAGTGAATAGGTTACTTCTAGGCAAGCGTGCTCCATCTTCGACCACATCATCGCTTACCGTCAGGTGGTCAAGCGCGTGCCTAATAATAGTAAAAACAAAAAACATCCATCCTACTTGAAAATTTCGTCACATATGAGCAACAAGCTTCACTACTTAAGACTCCATATCATTACTCTCATCTAAACCTTTTAGTTTTGAAGAGCTTAATAATAAATCCGTTACTTTCCGAACAATTCCGAATATGGCGGCTTGCTTAATCACATCTCACACAATTAAGCTGAGAATAGAGAGTGTTGATTAAAAGGAGATGAATTATAATGGCTCGGAGTCACTCATTTCAAGATTATGTAGATGAGTGTCGTTTGTTTGTCTGTCCTCACAATAGATGAATACTTATTGTCCGGAGTCAGCCAGTGAAAAATAATGGACTGACAGTTGGATCATCTTTTATTCATCCTGCTTTGAGTTTACTGATTTTTAAGGATCGTTACGAGTTTATCTATACTAATATATAAAGCTGAAGAGTTTATTTGTTTGTTTGCTTGATCGCACTAATGTCTGGAACTACTTGTACGATTTGAAAAATTCTTTAAGTGTCAGATAGCCCATTTTTTGAGGAAGGCTAATTACATAAATTATATCATCACGCTAAGACTAAAAGGAGCGGAGCTTTAATGAAAATTGTGATGCAAACGAAGTTGCGCGCGTCGACTAGTTCGATATAAAGCTTGATATTGATGTAGGTGAGAGCCTCGTAGTGAATGTGGTTTTTAGTTCTTTGCGGAGCTGTAATTGGGTACTAAACGCATTCGACGTTTTTAGGTAAGGACCTTGATATTTAGCTCAAAACATTAAAGGGCATCTAGTTAGTGTTTGAAATTATTTAGTCTAGTCCAGTGTCCTTCACTTTTTAATTTAATCTGTAGTTTAATTTTTGTTTTTATTTAACAATGGTTTGCTACAGAAATCTAAAAACTATTAATTTTTGTTTGGACATTTGTAAATCAAGCACGCCGCAGTGGCTAAGCTGATTGAGGTGGATTGCAGAACATGTCGCAGGTCGTTTATGTAGTCGATGCCCTCGATAAGTCATACAGTATTTTGTTTGTTTCTGTGTTAGTTTATTTTTTACTTTTACGCAGACGAAGCCACAATAGCTACTAGATTTGTTCTACGTAAACATTCTTTAAATGATTTCCTTACATCTACCAATATCACATCGACACTTTTCCCTTAAAATATGCGTCCTCACACACGTCTCCCCGTTAGGTCATCTGCGCTGAGCGCTCGCTATCTCTGACAGGATATTGCACACGTTCGATTACCGACCGGTGTACGCCATGATCCTTTACTGTGGATACGTTTAAATTGTGCGACGACATTTTGGAATTAAGAGGACACAGTTAAACATTTTTTATAGATCTTGAGATATTTTTTCTCCTGACTATGACATTTATTTGAATATTTGAAAACGGGCATTTAAAATTAAATCTATTATTATACTATTATTAATCGTGTTCAAGCGGTAGAGCGCGCTTGTGCTTCCGATCACGTGACTGTTAGGTTTCGAAACCATTTGCTAGATGGCGCTGTCCGTTACACAGTAGCATCAATCAACAACAAGTATAACTTTTGAAGATAACTTTGAGGCCTATAATTATTGTGATGACTCCCAATAATACAAAATATTTATTTTATTTCGAAACGCTTCACATGTTGTCAGACACTTGGAAAAATCATAAATTGTCCTTTTAATGGTAAAAGCTAACCTGTCACTTTATTTCGAGAATCACAGAATATGTTATCCACTTTCAAATGGCCAAGTTGCGAACAATACTTTACATTAAATGAAATGCGACCTTTTGCACAGATTCTAAGAGTCGATAGTCGTATGCAGATAGCATTATTAGCCAGGCGCCAACCAAATAAGAGAGTAAAATATCTGATTTCTAAAGGCGCTCTCACTCATCTATTTGCGATAAATAACCGTAGAAAAAAACCCAAGCGAGCTCTTAAAACAATCAAGAAATAACACAAAAAAAGGGTCGTACTCTGAGCCGCGTAACATTTTGGGGTTCCATGCCCGATTCATAAAGGACGGAGCCTGCGGCTGAATCTCCGCTGTCTTTCTGTGCGTCTGTGGGTCGGGGGACGCTGTGGCCCTTGAGACAGCGTCCGCCTACTATTGAATTTTCACGGATTATGAACATCCGTTGCCGGTAAAGCAGCAAATAATGCAAGTTGAGATTCGTGGTACGGAACCATCTGTTTGTGGGGTAGACTCGCACCCGGCCGATGTTTTAGCAGTTACAGCATCGGTTAGCGAGCGGCGAGACCCGGCGCTGAAGGCGTGGGCGTTAGGATTGATTAGGCCAGAGGCTATGTCTCTGAAATAGCTAGACACCATAATCAGGCTAGCTTAAGATAGTCTAGAAGACTTAGTCAATGCCAAATGGCGAGTTTGCGTTGTTGTCGTAACCCTTAGGATAACCAGATTATTTATTCATTTAAATATAAGTTAGATTAGTTTTATTACCCTCTCTGACTTACACGAGGTAACCTACACCTGTGTTTGGTTCGAAAGTCTCGGAGAAAGCCTTCTTATAAAATGTGCTTTGGACATAGCAACAGACTGTATACAAGAATGACTCTAAACTGACTTTAACAACAAACCTTACCAAGACACTGCACTAAGACACTGTTTATGGAAGGCTGAAACGAATAATACTCGCAACAAGTTAGGGCCCGTTTGGACTATAATGGTTTCTTGCAATGTCTAAGGTTATGTCATATCAACCAAACATTAGTAGAGGTTGCCTCTCCCTATGGACTGACTGAATGCAGGAGACTTAGCACTGTTCTTGATATTTGCACACTTCCATTGGGGTAGGTTTCACCAAGTATGGGTTGAATTGAATTGATAGCCCTCCTAATGGACCATAGGAATTTGTATCTCGCTAAATCACAACCGGCCTCCGAGGCCTCTGACTGATATACAAACAAAAATAAAATTTGGCGAAATACATTTTTAAGAAGCCTAGATAGAACGCCTGTTGTTAGTCGTAACGACAGTTGCCGCAGTACTCTGGTGCATTCCAAGTATGGGTTAGAATAAGGAAGTGCGAAGCGACGAACCAAAAATCTGCTTCTGCATATAACAAGAGTTGGTGCAAAGAGCTATGCCAACGACTGACAATACAGTACGCTTGTGCTAGGTCATATTTAGTAAGACAAGCTTGAGTGTCACTGGGGTGGTTCTCTAGTTTATTGTAAAGAAACTCGCTATCACGCTTTGATATTACCTCTCTCTCCACACAAGCGTTACGTACATTTTCCCTTTTGCAGTCCTCTTGTCTTCTTAGCTTCATACATTGTAATCCCGTTTTTGTTCCATAATTATTTATTGTTTTACGTATGTATACTAACCGTTAATTCCCAATATTAACTTCACCTTTTATCTCCTCCTTTTCCCGCAGCCTCAAAGGTCGGACAAGGCAGTAGTTTTGGGAATTCATTTCGTAGTATCGGTGGAAGAGGGTCCAGTCTAGAGGCAAGCTCTACACGGCCAGGCGGAAGGCCATGGGGCCTGGCCCTCCCGTCTACAGCGGGACCGACTTTAGTAACTTAGTAAGAGGTTAACTTAGGTAAAACGAAAATTTTATCAGCTTAGGGTAACTTAGGAACAGTCACATTATTATTATTAATTGTATAAGGTACTGCCCGTTTAAGTTATTTCTCGCTCGCGACAGTTTCAATAAACTTTTGGAAATAAAAATAAAACTAGTTTGGTTTGAGTTTTCTAACGATGTGGTGGTATAAATTTGACAATTATCTATTTTGTACAGAACTAAAGGCACAATTTAAAATTATTCTTCAATTTAAAATGGTTATCGTTGGAGAATCTGATAATTTCTGAGGCTTTTATAAAATATTGTATTGAATTTCTTCTGTGTAAGCGTGTGCCAGTATACACACAGTTGGGTAGCTTTTTTCTCTATTAAAATATAGAGATCCTCACTACACAACCAGGCAGTAGAGGAGATATCTGCACGGCTATTTGTATATGCAATAAACAATCTGTAGTCAATTTAGTAAACCACAACCCAAAATCTAAAATCCGACTCAAAAACGCAATCAAACATCAAGCTTTCTCCCCTAAACCGATGAGTCGAAAGAATTAGTTAACAAGTTTATACTAAAAGCATTGCAAACACTTGGAACTTGTTTCAACAAGTTCCCTGTTCCAGTAACTTGATTCACTTGAGCTTAACTATTAAACCTGACATGTACGCGCAAGTCCTGCAAGTTCCGTTATGTCGGATAGTTTTACTTTGGTAACTTATTCCAAGTGATTTTAATATTGTTAAGTTTAGACGCGTAATCGACAGATTACGACAAATCGACAGCTACAGTAAAACTTTTAAATATTGTTAATTAATTTTGGTAGTTTTCTATAAAGAAAAGTTAAACTAAGCATCTCGTAGACATGCGACGCGAATAGCTACAACGACACGAAATTTTTCCCGTGACTTCGTATGCGCATATCCCGTTTTTTCCCGTTCCCGTAAGTATTTTTTTTTTATTTTTTATTTGTAATGGGTTTGCTCTTGACTCTAGTCTATGTCAGAGATGACAGAGACAAAGACTACGATGGAGCGAGCCAACCCATTTCGGAAAATACTCTCTTTGTGCTTCCTTACGGAGTATAGGGATTCAACATGCCATATTACAGCTAGTCCGTAACAGAAAAATATTTATTAGGAATTGATAGCAACCTCAGAGTGAAAATGACCTAACTCAAAAATTGGTATTTGAGAGAAATCCGCAAGATAATTTGAATAGTCTATCACCGTCCTAATCATAATGACAATTATTGTCATGTCGCAATGAGTTTAAAATATGACAATATTTTCAATACAATACGATTCCGTTATGGAAAACCTTAAATAAATTGCAAAATAGTTTCCATAAAATTATTCAGTCTAGCTATCAAATAATTCAACATAGAACGCTCTCTGTAGGAAGAATTAGCTCTCAAACAGATTACGTGCCAAATAAAATGAACTAAGAAGTAGCCAGCCCAACCAAAGACATACGAGAAACTAAAAGAGGCTCAAACTTCGCAAAGTATCCGTGATAAGATAAATGTCCAAAAATTAATAACACAGGCACTATTTTGTTTTAGTTTATTTGTATATTTCTTTTTCTTTAGAATTGTTGTGGATCCTAGCACTGTGTGACGTCAGAGTTGATGATGGCTTCTAGTGATGACCGAATTATACTAGCAAACTATGCCAGCTGCCTATCATCATCTGCCTAGCCTTTTCCCAACTATATTGGGGTCGGCTTCCAGCCAAGCTGGATTTAGCTGAATACCAGTATTTTACAAGGACCGGCTGCCTACCAGACCTCCACAACTAATTAACTGGGTAACACGGTACTTCATTGCAAGACTGGAGTCAGATTAACTGGGTTCTGACTATTAAAGATGCTAAAGATCTGAAAATAAAAGCCGGGACTAACGGCTTAACGTGCTTTTCGAGGCACGGAAGAAACTCGGTATGTTAAGATGGTCAAACATCCACAGACCTACCTTGGCAAGCGTTGCTTAACCTTGAAGATCGACCTGTGCGGCTGTTATTATCTAGCCTCGAGTTCCTCTCTCAATATTGTAATTTTGGTAATATAGCGGGCGGAGGAAAGTGTAGATAGGTTTCTTTTTTATTTAGAATATTCTAGATTCAAAACCGTTTTCGTTTGATATAAAAAACCGACTTCCAAAAACATAACACTACAAAGTAAAAAATAACTTTAATTTCGGAAGTCGATGTTTTTGGTTATTTCGTTTTTGAACACCGACTTCCGAAATTAAAATTATTTTTAACTTTGTAGTGTTTTGTTTTTGGAAGTCGGTTTTATTTTTTTGTTAAAAAGTTTTTTATTTTCACTTTTTAGTGGTACGTACTACTAAAATGTGAAACCACAAGCGTAGCGTGCCGGCGAGATATTATGTTATGAACTGGTGTAAACAATCAACAGACATGCGATGACAGAAATCCCGATCCATTTGCTATCATTTATAGAAGAGTTCCGTTGCCTACCGTCGAAGTTCTTTATCAGATCTTCACTAAATTTAAATGAGACCAGTCCAAAAAAAATACTCTTCCAGACAAAAAAAGAATCATCCAAATCGGATAACAATTGGCGAAAATATCGCTAAACAAACATTTTTCATGGGTTCACATCAGCAAATCCTGACTTATACCTTCCATCATCAGCTCAGCAACATGAGATGATGATTACCAGGCACAAATATTTGAATTGCGTTAGAAAGTTTATGAAAAAGTGTACGTGCTTTTAAAATTTGAATGTTTCCCTCGATTTTCATGGGATCCCATCATCAGATTCTAACTTGGTGACAATGAGACCAACTCAGGAGTAAAGACTTTGAATAAAAAATATATTTTTTATAATCGGTCCAGAATTGGCGGAGAAATCGGTGCATATACATAAAAAAAAAAAGATACCTACAGCCGAACATAGAACCTACTCCTATTTGAAGAAGTCGGTTAAAAAATACGAGTACTTAAGAATATGCAAAACTTTTTTGTTACAATGTATTTTGTTAATTCTTTGGGTATAAGAAATAAATAAAATAGTGTTTCTAGAGAAATAGGGCTTGATGGGAGCGAGGGCTAAGTGATCGACTGCTGAGCATTTCTTTGATAAAACTAGAATACGGAGCATACACAATACAGCTGACACTGTTAATTAAAGCACACAATTTCTTCAGCCCCGATCAATTGATAATCCAGATCCGATCCAAAGTAAATCCCGATTAAATCCAACTAGAACAAAATGTCCAACTTAGGAGCCTTAGAATTTGTCAAAAAGGCTGCGTTTGGATTGTAATTAAAATTGGCCTTATATTAATTTCCGTCGACAGCCGGTCTCCGAGATTATCAAACAAAAGTAGATGTATTACACAAAGGGATTTAGCAGTCATCCACCGTTTTAATGAAGCTTAGAAATCAGAAAACTACAGATTATTAGAACGGAGCGTTTGACTATAATAGGACAGTTGTTAAGGTTCTTTTTTTTGTTGAAATTGATGATTTCAACAGCGAGAAGGCTGTTAACATTGACGATCGTATTGATTTGTGTTATACAGTACTCTCAGGGTCATGTATGTAAATAGTACTACTATTTACTGTCGTGAAATAAACCTTCCACTAAGGAAGGTTTATATTTAAGTGGTCGTTTATGGTATTATGATGTTCATGATATTAAATTGCGACATACTAATAAGTAGTTAAATAGTACAAAAATTTATTTACCTTCGATTTACTTTTTTTGACAGCCGTATTTACCTGTGCCTACATAATTTAGGTACCTGGACAAGCGCTGTTTCGAGGTAAAACTTAACGACATCACATCAGATATGTATGAAATCAAGTCGGGTGTTCCACAGGGGAGCATTTTGGGGCCCGTACTTTATCTCATATTTACAACCGACATACCAACAGATGACAACACCTTCATTGCCACATATACTGACAACACAACAATACTGTCAGTACACACCAACCCAGATTTTGCCTCAGCGAACCTTAAAAACACAAATATGAAATTGAGGAATGGCTAAAGATATGGCGTATAAAGGCGCATGAAAACAAAAAATCTGTTCAAGTCAAATTAACTCTTAGGAAAGGTAACTGTCCCCCAATTACACTTAATGGTGAGCCAATCTCACATGAAGAAAGCGCAAAATACCTGGGCATGCACCTGGACACCTGGTTGACTTGGCAGAAACATATCTGGAGTAAAAGGAAAACCTTATACACAAAACTGAGAAGCATGTACTGGCTGATTGGTAAAAAGTCTCAGTTAACAAATGAAAGCAAAATGCTGATATACAAAACCGTATTGAAGCCGGTTTGGGCATATGGAGTGGAGCTCTGGGGAACAGCTTTGAGATTCACGTTCAACATCCCTAAATGCATACACAATAAATACATCCTGCAAGATCTGAAGCTCAAAACTGTAAAGCAAGAGATCACTGCCCGTAGCACAAACTACCAGAAAAAGCTCACTAAACACGTCAACTCACTGGCTGCTGATTTATCGGGGTCCGGAAGTATAGTATACACAAGACTTAAGAGAAACAGTGTTCCAAGTTTAGTCAAAAGATTCTCAGCAGAATGAGTGAGAATGGTCAATGGACAATTCCACACTGCTACAAAGACCAAATACAGAAGAAATTCGAACAAAGGAGCAGCTAAATGTCCATGATAGATTGATGTAATGAGCAGGATACAAAAAAAAATCTAAACATATGGTCACTTTGCAAAGAACACCGCTCATGCCATTTTGACATACTTTAAAGTGCAGCAAAAAAACTGATTTATTTATTGTTACCAAAATACAAAATAGGGCGCTGTGCTATATTAAAATTAGCCTCGATTTGGTTGATCGCCAAAAATGCTTATTCAGTTCATTTCGATCTGCGACAACAAGTTCTAACCAATGCCATTAATAGTAAATATCCAATTTGCGACACCAGTGGAGAACAAAAAAACCCATTACAAATAAAAAAAAGCAGAACACAGTCCTTTCTCTCCTTTTCATAAACTCGTTTGTACTATGTGAACCTATTATTTTGGAAGGTTCAACTCAGTTGCTCCTGTGCGCCTGAGTCTGCCGTTATGTCTACTTCAGCTTATTTTAATATTACAAAACAAAAGTAAACAAACTTAACGTCTACCTATTTAACACGAAATAGCTTTAATAAATTCAATAAATACTATTAAAAACATTGAAAAATACCTATGTGACCAGATACGCTTCTTCTTTCCACGGTACCCATCGATACGAACCACATATAAAACCCTTAAGTGTCGATGTCATTACATACAGTTCATATCTGATGAGAACATTTTTTTTATTCACCCTTCGATATTACCGAAAGGGGTTCGCGGTAGATTGCAGGAAAGTACACTGCATACAATAAGGGCTATCGATGCGATATTGAGCATCAACCGTTTGAAGAAAAACTTGAAACATTTTTATGAATATGGTGTGGAAAGCCGAGGGGTTCAGGAATTTCTATTACATAATTTTATAGGAATTAAATTAATCATAATCGCACAGTTAATTTGTCATGTGTTTGGCTGCAGAAATTACTGTCTACATAGACATAAAATGAAAATTTATGGTTATTGTAATTCTTCTTGCACCTGGCGTTATTCCCGGCCATTACCAGGGTCCACCTTCCGACTGAGCTTCCTCCACTTTGCCCGATCTTCAACATTCCTCTCAGTCAGGCCATGTTGAACTTGACGACGTCCTGGACCTATGGACACCCATATTCATGCATCTCCGACCAACGTACTCCATAGGGCGGCGCATGATGTGGCCATACCATCGCAGACGACACTCTTGCAGTTTTTCCCCCACGTCACGGTCACCTAGACTACCTCGGATGAAAGAGTTGCGTATGAGATCGGATCGCGTTACGCCGCTCATCCACCTCAGTATCTTCATCTCCGTGACGCGAAGCTCCTGGGTGTGTCTGTTTAGTGCTAGCCTAGTGCTAGCCAACACTCTACGCCGTGCAGGAGGACAGGCCGTATGATGCATTTATATATCTGCCCCTTGAGCTTCGGAGGCATTTTGCGTTCGCATACAACGCCACTTCGCCCAAGCCGCACTTATACGTACTTGGAGATCGTCGTCCACGTTTCCAGACTCGTGCAGCACGGATCTAAGGTACCTGAACTTATCGGGCCTATTCGGATGGTGTTTGAATCCGTGCTGCCACATGACATACACTCAGTCTTCGCCACATTTAGTCTCAGTTCACCGTTTTCCAGCGTGTCCTTCCAAATTTTGACTTTGTGCTCAAGATGGTCGTTGTTTTGATTAACGAGGGTGATCTCTGATAATGTCAATACAGGCCTCGGGAACGCCCCTGAAGCGAAAGGCCCACCAGATGGACTGCCGTAATGGTTATTGTAATTTTTCTCTGGAAATATTTATCTAATAAGAAAATAATTTCAGTGATAGAAATCATTGGGTGCTTTTAGGCTCCTTTCCATCCTAGTAAAATTCATTTTTCTTGTTTCAAGAGAAACAGCTGATATTTTAAGTACGACTGCGTCTTTTTCACCAACGAAAACTTAAAAATACTATAATTATGCTAACGCTTGTAAACCAACAAAACGATATTCTTGCCTGTAAAAGAGGTATCCAAAAACTATATCAAGCGAACTTATTACGACTTCGGCACAAAGTTGGTCAGCAAACATATAAAAGCTTCCTTTAGGTTTTCTTACGAAGCCAAATAACCACTTTCTTCTGAAATTTTATATTGGCACGAACTGTTAGTCAGCAGCAAAGATTGGCTAGTCAGCAAGGCTGTTAGTGAACCCCATACACTTACGTATCGTTGTTGTCACTCCTGAATGGTTTAATGCACTCTTTGACAAGCACTTATTTATTTCTTTGATAGCTAGTAGCAAGAGCTAGTAAGTTATAATAACTAGATGTACCACCATAAAGACTTCAGCACAACCCTCTGTTTGTCTGTTGGCACTGTACACGAGTGCTTGGCTCACTGACTCTAATTTACTCGTATTTGCCAAAAGCCCTAGATTTGAATCAAGTCCGTGAATATTCCTTGTTGCCAAGTTAATTAAACTAAATTATTTATTTGACCAATTGTACTGGATCTTGTATGCGTATTTACTTTTGATGATGATGTACGGTCAGCAACCGCACATTGTACTTTGGCCTAGTTAAAATACTGCAAATTTTGTTAATTTATAAAATGTAGCTTCGTCACGCACACAAAAACGTCAGTCTTCGGTTTAATATCGAGCTCGCGCAACACTCAACATTTTGTAACCTTTTTTATAACATTTTTTAAAACATTTTTTATAACATTTTTATTGTTGTATGTTACGTTAATTTAGTGTAATTTCGTATTAAATACCCTTTTAATAATAACATTTATTTTATTAACATTCAACATTAAGTGTAAAGGCTCCTGCCCTTACGCCGAATAGGCTGTTTGCAAGATAGCCTATTCCATTGACAAGACCTCGGGTAACGCGTCCTTTTGTCTGTCCATGATGTGTTTCCAACATGTAATTGTTATGATCAAGTTCGTTGAGTTCTTCATAATTCTCGGTAACGTTAAGATGTTGTTCTAAGAGATTGAACTGAGTGTTCATCGCCTCTTCATTTCTCTTTAAAATGTTATTATGGGCCTCAATTATTGACGTTTGACCTTTGATCAGGTTCAATAAATGGTCTTTGTTATTTTGCAATGTTTCAATGTCCTTTTTATATTGTATTGCGAACCTTTCGTCTAGCACGCCGAATAGGCTGTTTGCAAGATAGCCTATTCCATTGACAAGACCTCGGGTAACGCGTCCTTTTGTCTGTCCATGATGTGTTTCCAACATGTAATTGTTATGATCAAGTTCGTTGAGTTCTTGTTCGAATTCAGTCATAATGGTTTTGCACATCGTTTGGTATGCAAATTGCTCACATCTTTCTCCCAGGTGTCTAACAACTCTATGTATGTTTTCCATGCCTTGCCAGTAAGATGTCATATTGTAGTAGGTAACAATTTTCCAGTCATCATGTACGCTTTGCAAATTGCCGATTTTGTCAAAGTACACTGCTCTATTTGGTTCAAATGGTGTAATATTTATGGCGTCACTGCTTTGCGTTGTGGCTTTAAATAATGTTAGTAATGTTAAGAATATGCATAGTAAGCTGGAACTTATATTCCTTGATTTAAATCGTTGTTTCCTGTTACTGTGATTTATTGTTGGTTTTTGGTTTTCAGTGCAGATTTTGTCATTAGAGGTGGTGGTGTCAGGTATTTCTATATGAGATTCTGGTATTGGGAGTTTAACTAATTTTGTTATTGGTCTTTTTAGTAGCCCTGTTTTTGTTTTCATTGTCACAACTCTGACTAGATTGTCTCTCCCCGGGTAAACTTCCTGTATTCTGCCAAGTGCCCATTTCGCAGGCGGTAGGTTGTCTTCTTTAATTAAGACAATATCCCCTATTGATAAATTATTTGTTTTGTTCAGCCATTTACTACGAACTTGAAGTTGTTGCAGGTATTCTAACGACCATCTGGTCCAGAACCCTTGTTTCATTTGATTTAGTAACTGCCATCTATGTCGAATGTTGATGTTTTGCTTTTCGATATTTTCCGTTGGTAAGAATGTTATTGGTCGGCCAATCAAAAAATGTGCAGGAGTGAGATAGTCAATATCATCCACGTCCTCCGTTAAAGGGCAAAGTGGTCTAGAGTTCATACAGGCTTCAATTTGAGTGAGCAGTGTTAAAAACTCTTCGTATGTCAACTTTTGCTCTCCTAGGACACGTTTTAAGTGATATTTCATAGACTTAACTGCAGCCTCCCAAAGTCCTCCCGCAGTCGGCCAGCTTGGGGCGTTGAAATGCCACTCTATCCCCATCTCGGTGTACCTTCTCGATAATGTTTCGTTGTTAAATGTTTGTGAGATATGCAGTTGTTTGGCTAATTCCCTTTCTGCTCCAATAAAGTTTGTTCCGTTGTCGGAGTAAATATGTTTCGGACAGCCTCGTCGCCCAATCATACGGTTGAGAGCTAGTAAGAATGTTTGTGACGATAAGTCTGATGCTAGTTCTAAGTGCACTGCCTTTGTTGCCATGCATACGAATACGACGACATAACCTTTACTCGTCCTGACGCCTCGACCCTTGTTTAGTTTAACACTAACAAATCCTGTGAAGTCCACCCCTGTGTGATAGAATGGTGGTGATTGCGTTATTCTCTCACTGGGGAGGTCGGCCATTAATTGGTATTGTTTCGATGGTTTGAATCGGCAACATTTTACACAGTCTTGCAGGTGTTTTTTAACAGTGTTATTTCCTCCTGTTATCCAATATTTTTGTCGCAACGTAGCTAAAGTTAATCTCGCTCCACCGTGTAGTGTTGTAGCATGTGCACGGACAATCAGAAGATATGCCAGCTTGCTGTTTTTTGGGATGATAACAGGGTGTTTTGTTTCTTCGGGTAAGTTTGAATTCTGTAATCTCCCTCCGACGCGTAGTATGTCATTTTCGTCTAGGTAAGGGTTAAGTTTCTGAAGTCCTCTATTGTTGCTTATTCTTCCTTTTGTTTTTAAATCTTGGATTTCTTGTTCGTAATATTCGTTTTGTACATGTTTTATAATTATGTAAGTAGCGCGTCGAATATCAGCGAGTGTTAAGTTACATTGTTTTGACGCGGGCGGGTCATTCATGGTTGTATGATTCATGGCTGTGTCTTCCCTGTGACGATTGTTTTGTGACGTGTTTATTATGAAACGTGACACCCAAGCTACGATGCGTGTTATAGTCATAATACAGCTGTTCTTGATAAGGAGTTCTGTTATAATGCTGATAGTTTTGTTTTCGGGAGTTCCTGACATAACCGCATGCACCTTCTTAGCTTCTATTTCTGGTGTCTTAAACGTGTCATATGTTTCAGCTATCACTTCATTATTAAGCCATTCGGGTCCCTTAAACCACAGGGGAAAGTTGTGCAATTGAGATGGTAGCAGTCCACGTGATGCGCAGTCAGCCGGATTTTGCTCCGATCTGACGTGGTTCCAACTCCCGGCGGGCACTACTGATGTTATCTCCTGAACTCTGTGTCCAACATAGGCCTTCCATCGCGAGACATCGCCCTTTAGCCAGCCAAGAACTATCATTGAATCCGTCCATGCTGTTACTTTAATGTTTGGTTTATCAAGGCAATGTTTTATTTTCTTTACCAGTTGAGCTAACAGCTGAGCACCACATAACTCAAGTCTGGGAAGTGTTTGCTGTTTTTGGATTGGAGCGACCTTTGTTTTTGCCGCAACCAGTGCTATTTGTCACTGTTTTCCCTCTGTAACCTTACTGTACACTACACACGAGAACGCTTTCTCCGATGCGTCACAGAATGCGTGTAATTCCCAATTCTTGTTTGCTTCTAGCCCAAGCCATCGGTTAATTTTGAAAGGTTGCATATTTGTTAACTCAGTCTTTAGTGTTCTCCATTCCTTTTCAATACTATCCGGAACAGTATCATCCCATTCGATTTTGTACTTCCAGTTCTGTTGGAATAAAATTTTTGCTTTGATTGTTATCGGAGATAGCAACCCCAAAGGATCAAAAATTGTTGAGATGTCGCTTAAGATTTGCCGTTTTGACGACTTTTTGTTAATGCCAATGTTGTGTTTGTTTTTTAATGTAGGTGAAAACATGAATTCATCTTGTTTCGGATCCCATGCTAAGCCTAATGCTTTGGAAGCTGATGCCTCTGTAAAGCTTAAACTGACTGGGCTAACCATATGTTCTGGCAGATCTTCTAGTAGTTGATGTTCGTTACTCGACCACTTTCTGAGATTGAACCCTCCTTCTTTCAATAGCTTTATAAGTTGATCTCTTGTATCTCGAGCCTCGTCTATTGTATCTTTTCCAAGTAACGCGTCATCTACAAAAAATTGGTTGAGTAAGATGTTTTTAGCTTCCGGGTACTTGTCCCCTTCGTCTATCGCTAGCTGTTGAAGTGTTCGGAGTGCTAAGAATGGAGCTGCCTTAGTACCATAGGTGACTGTACATAGTTGATATTCTCTTAGCGTTTGTTGTGGATAATTTCTCCACACTATTTTCTGTAGGTGTTGATGTTCTGGATGGATCATTATAAATCTGTACATTTTCTCAATGTCTGATGTTAAGACATATTTGTATTGTCTCCATTTCAGCAAGATGCTAAGGATATCTTTTTGTAGATTCGGTCCCGCCTCCATTAAGTCATTAAGACTGTGTTTTGTACTGGTTTTGGCCGACGCGTTGAACACAACTCTAAGTTTCGTTGTGATAGCACCTGGGCGCACTACTCCGTGGTGCGGGAGAAAGTATTCAATGTTTTTGTTCCTAGTGTTGCTTTCGACTTGCTCCATGTCATTTCTTCATATTCATCCATGAAAGCTTTATAATCTTTCGCAAATGTATGGTTTTTAGCCATCTTTCGCTCTAGTTGCTGAAATTGAGCGATGGCCTGTGGTTTCGATGTGCCTAAGTGTTCACTCAAGTTGTCCTTGAGGGGGAGACGAACTTGATATCGCCCATCAGGAAATCGTGTTGTTGTCTCTTTGTACAGCTGTTCGCACTTGTTGTCGGGGTCTACATCTTCTTTGTTTTCTTTCAAAGACTCCTGCTCCCAGAATTGGGCAAGATCCTGAATGTTGTTGACAATTACATGGCAATTGAATGTTTTGTAATTACCACACACTACCCAGCCTAATTGTGTTTGTTGTGCTATGATGGACGACGTGTTTGTTCTTATTAAACCTTCCAACAATATTTCGGAGTATACATCGGCTCCCAATAGTAAATCTATATCCTGAGATATGTTGAAATCAGGATCAGCGAGCTGTAAATGTTGTATATGTTCAAAACTACTTTTGTTTACTGTTTTACTTGGCAGTTTATTTGTTATTGCCTTCATAATAAGTGCACTAATGTTAATGTTGAAGTCATTGTATATCGCTTGGCACTTAAGATGGAGCACTCCTTTGCACTTGGTGGTAGCTGAAGCACCAACCCCTGACACGACCGCGCTCATCGGGTTTCGTTTTAACTGCAATCTTTGTGCAGCATTTTCTGTAATTAGACTGACCTGAGAGCCCTGGTCTAATAAAGCGCGTAAAATGATCGTGGTTCCATCATTGGCTATTGTTTTGACCTGGGCCGTAGCTAGCAGTACCTCATTTGAGTTGTCATGTGCTAAATGCGTGTTCAATTGTTGACCTACATTAGCCCTGCCGGTTCTCGATTTTGCAACTCCAATCGCTTCATGCAAAATGCTGCTATGCGGCTCATCGCAGTGCTTTCACTTTTTTTCCGATGTACATTTTTCGCCGTTATGACTAAATAGGCAATTTAGACATACATGTAGGTTACTAGCGGTCTTTAACCTTTCTTCTGGTGACATACTTAAAAATTCTCTGCAATTATAGAACCCATGTTGCTTATTACATTTCGGGCAAGTTATAATAGAGTGATGGAATGTTTGCTTGTTATGGGCTGTTCTTGGCATGTTCTGGGTTCCACCTTGGACGGTCAGTTGCTGCACTTTAGGCTTGCTGTATGTTGCATTATGAACTGTTTTCGGCTGAACGTTTTGCTGTTGACTGTTAAAATTTCGTGAGCGGTTTGGGTTTGTGCCCGATTCCATTGACATGAACTTGGTTTCGGTAAATTTCAGGAACTCGGTTAATGGTGGCATTTCCCTTGGGTTTTCCATGGATTCTTTGAATGACTGCCGTGTGTCTGCGTCCAGCTTTTGCATCAAAATGTGAACCACTAAGGGGTCCCAACTAGAAGTATCATATTGCAGATTCTTAATAGCCTGAAGACACTCAATGGTCGTATCATGCATTCTTTTCAGTAGAGATGCCGTTGGGGTTTGTATGTTGGGTAGACCCAGTAGAATGTTTGCTTGGTAGGTAAATAATAGTCTCTTATTATCGTACCTCTGTTGAAGGATTTGCCAACTTGCTTCGTAGTTATCAGCACTAATGTTCATGTGCTGTATTAATCGCTCGGGCTCTCCCTTCAATTTCGCTTTTAAATGTTGCATTTTTTGAGCATTTGAGATAAAAGTGTTACGATGTACGATTTCCACGAACAAGTCCTTAAATGTGGTCCACTGGGCATAGCTACCACTGAAAATCGGAAGTTCAATTTTGGGCGTGGATTTTTCCTGGTGTTTGTTATCCCAAATCCTCTTGTTAATTTGCTCCTTGGTGAATTCATAAAGCCTTTCTAATCTGTTATAATCACTTTCAAATGCTTGCGTGTTGACTAACATGTTATCGAGCTTCCAATAAGTGCCATCAACTTTTTCCCAACGTTGCGTAACTGTCCTCAATTTATCTTCTAGTTGCACCTTTTCTTTTAAATTTTCAATGTTCATGTTCCGTACTGTTCTCTCAAAAGCCTTGATGTTGGACCGCTGCTCATTTATCATATCTTTAGCCCGTTGGTCCACGACTAACTCTATATTTGACGTGTTCACATCATCCGCGATCTCATCGCTCCCCTATTGTTCTAGTACATTCACTTGATCACTTGACCTTTCTTCCACTTCATGTTTTTGCAAGTTTTGCAATTGACTAAACGAAGTAAATTGTTCGTCTTCGATTTTCGCCAATAATCTTTGTTTCGACTTATTTATCATGCACTTCGTTTCTTCATATATTTGTTCCAAACGCTCGTAAACGCGGTTCTCGTAGTAAGGTCCAGACTTCTCGCCTTCAACTAAGGCTAATTGGGTGTCGTTCTTTTTAAACTCACTCCAATACCCCTCCAGCTTTTCAAGTCTGTCATTATGATACTCAAGAGTGGTTTTACGTGTAGAACTATCTTTCTTAAAGTTTTCATTTATTCGTTTGATAGCATCAAGATTGGCAGATTGAGAGTTAAGTAAAGCGTTGTAAGACATTGTTGTTTATCGGTGATTAGTGTAGGTACACAATAAATCCAAAATTTCTGAAAAGTAGGTAATATGGAACGTGCTCACCGGACTCGCTGCTTACGCTTGCTGCTTATACTACCCCGATCTGTGTAATTCTCACTTAATATCACTGTTCACACGGTTGTTAATGTTCTGTTGAATGTTCTATTTTATGTCGGAGATTAATGTTCAAATGTTCCCGCGAGTGAAAACGTACCACGGCACTGATTTTACTCTTAACGGCTCGAAGGACCAAAATGTAAGGGCAGGAGCCTTTACACTTAATGTTGAATGTTAATAAAATAAATGTTATTATTAAAAGGGTATTTAATACGAAATTACACTAAATTAACGTAACATACAACAATAAAAATGTTATAAAAAATGTTTTAAAAAATGTTATAAAAAAGGTTACAAAATGTTGAGTGTTGCGCGAGCTCGATATTAAACCGAAGACTGACGTTTTTGTGTGCGTGACGAAGCTACATTTTATAAATTAACAAAATTTGCAGTATTTTAACTAGGCCAAAGTACAATGTGCGGTTGCTGACCGTACAGAATTGCTTTTACTAATTAAATTTGCCAAATAATTTATTTAAACTTCATGTATGCATTCTGTACCAGTCAACCTTTGGGTTAAAAAGAAACACACTGTGGTAGGTATACAGCAAATAAATAAAATTCAAAATATAATATTTTAAGTACAAAAGAAATATACAAATAAATGATACAAGTTAATGAATAAACGAAATATATATTACCAATATATATAAAAATGAATCCCTTTTTCCCTTGGTCATCGCATCACGCTTGAACGGCTGGACCGATTTCGATAGTTCTTTTTTTGTTGTGTGCGTTCTGGTCACGAAAAAGTTTTAGGCTATATATTATCACGCTATGTGCTTTGGAGGATGAGCAATATTAAAAAATTACCGTTTTAACGACAGGCACAAGGTTCGATCCCCGGCCAGTAACAGCTATTATTTTTGTATTTATTTTATCTTTTGAACTTTATTTTTGCACCAAAGTATTTTCAAAAAAATAAAAAAATGGGTATTTTTGCACTTAAAATAACATTTAAATTTATATTTCACATTTCGCCAAACAGTTTAGTGGGGAATTGTTATAAAAAACCACAACTTAATATAGACATACAGATACAGACACACACACATACACACACACAGACATGCAGATACTTATGCGTCTAACCTTAGCAATGTTTATCATCACGCTATACTTTCAAGGAGCTGAGAAGCGAAAAACCATGACATAAATAAGATCGGCTATTTCAATCGTTTGTCAACAGTGCTCATAGAACATTGGTTAAGAGACTGTCTTTCTAACGACTTGGTGTGGGTTCGAATCCAAACAGTAATGATTATTTTTGAATTTTGTACGTATTTTAAATTATTCATTTCCTTTCTTTTTTATTTTTCTAATTTTTTATACATTGATAACATGTTATTATTGTATTTTTATTTTTTTGGCATTTATCTATGTCAAAATATAATGGCCCACATGTTAAATGATAATTAACAAAACGCATCACGTTCAAAAGTACAAAACCATTGTAGATAACTTTTACACATAAACTGGATAGGAATTGTGGCAATTTACATGAAATCAACATTACATAATGCAGATACCCATGATGCCATCTATTGACCTCAAGACAGCATGAGAATTACGTCAAAACATATTTTTTTGTTATTAGTGGTTCTTTTAAGACGTCTGAAAAAAGGGATTCTTTTAATACCTTAAAAATATCGTTTTGAATTAATTCCTTTTAATGAAAATAAATCAAACTCAGAACTAATATTTAAAGAGTTCAACTTCAGATTCCATAGATGGCGTTATGTATTTGATCTCATTTTTTTAAATCGTCAATAGGCGTCCACTTACATTTGCTAAGCTTAACCTGAATTGTTTAAAAATTAATCTTTACGGGTCTAGGACCTGAGATCACGTCATAACACCCGCGAGCAGCTGGCGAAGTCCCATGGTAGAAAAATCGCGAAAAGAGTTGAATTAGATTGGTTAATCGGATGTCTAACTGGGTTTTAAAAACATAAATCGTTTCGATTTCTTTCCCGATTCGAAGTAAATTGAGAATTAAATTGATTCATCAAGTAGTTTCTTAACTTAGTAGTTCAAAGAATAGCACCATTCATACAGCGCAAAATAATATCAGCATAGTTATTAAAGATCAAATATGCAAACATATGGCCTTTTTTATGGCCCGACGCCAAAAAGAAGGCTGTTAAAGGCAGCATGTACAGAGCGGTCCATACTGCAGAAGACCGCATGGATACGCGGCGTGTGTGGTCGCGATCCTCAGCATTTCAGAAACGACGAAGAAGAAGAAAAATGCGAACATGATATAAGAAGGCCATTCAAATGCGCATTATTTTACGAATACTGTTAAAAATTTCCGATGGCATACACCACAATCAAAAGATTTATAAATAGGTTATTTTAGAAGGTAGCCTATGTTGTCCGTTGCTTCAGCATTAATTCATTACTTCTGTGAACGGGGTATCCACCGACCAAGCAGACCATTAATTAATACGGATAAAATTGGCAAATGTTTTTGGGAAAAATAAGTAATATATTTCCTTGAAAACACAAATGAAGATAATGATATTACCATCCGATCAAATTTTCTGATTTCTATTTAAATAATTTATTTATAAAAAACTTTGCAAAGTTACTTGGCTGAAAGTAATACGTATCCAACAAACTGGCATTGTAGCTGAAATGAGATTTCGGTTGATTGCTCCGGCATGGCTTAAAACTGTTCAATTCCCAGTAAAGCAACAGCTCCGGGTCAAAAACTATCCGTTGCGGGTTTCACCTTCCAGTGGATCATGGGAAACTGTAGATCCCCAGGCAATGACACCAGAGACGAACTTTGCGTAGAGTGTTTCCGAGACGGTACTGCTGGACCTATACCCACATCTCCTCTTATCTTTCTCACTGATTTGCACACGAATTTGCCAGAGATCAACTGAACTTCAAGATAACAAATGGTCACCGTCTACAAATTACAGTGCATCCTGTACATGCAACTAACTATGCGACTTCTCAACTCAAGTAGAAATACCCTCCGAATAATAATAGGCATAACTACGGGTCATTTTCCCGTAAAAAAATATATCTTTTTAACATAGGCACTGCGGCACGATGGATCGATGATTTAAAAAAGGTGGCTGGCAGTGGACGGACGTGGACTGCACAAGACCGGGATGGTTGGCGCTTTGTGGGAAGGTTACATTTAACTGTGGACGGCAATTGGCTGAAAAGATGATGATGATGATAGTCGCCATAGACAGCCCAATGTTCAGAGGTTGCTTCGATACCGAGAAATCAGTACCCCACTTCATTCTGGAAATGAGGCCTTTGCTACCCGACGTGCAGAAATCTCCGGAGAGATGAGAACATTCAGCGAAACCTATATGCGTAGCTTCGCTGGCTAACCTTGCCAGGACTTCTAAGCACAATGGCGCGAATGGGAGTCTAAGTGCGGATAACGGAATCTCAACTGTACTCTCTCCGTTGCGTGGGTAGTCTTTCCTTCTAGATAGAGTTTTCTACTTCAACTTTATGTAGCTCTACCCTAGCAACTTTTTTCAAATTAAAACGTTTCTCATTATGAAAAATTAATAAGGTTGGTAGGCGTTTTGAATAGAAGAGGTGATACAGCATTTCCCTTGCATTCTAAGCATGTCAAACAATGCCAGAAGTAGACTGTTCGTATATCTTATGCCACAATGGTTGCTGGTCGCTCACAATGGGCCTCATCAGAAGGCTTAAAGTCACTCAAAGGACAATGGAGAGGGAATCGCTGGGAGTTTCCTTGCGTGAATGAATGATAATATTCGTAGAGAACCAAGGTTACCAACATAGCCCGAAGCATCGCCAAACTAACTATGGGCAAGGCATATTGCTCGCAGAACAGACGGTCGATGGGGCCGTAAAATTCTGGAGTGACGACCGCGTACCAGAAGACATAACGTTGAAAAGCTTCCCACAAGGTGGAGCGATGAAGATCGCGGGTAGCCGATGGATGCGAGACGCGCAGTACCGGTCGTTGTGGCAACGCTTGGGGCTATGGCGACGCTATGTCCAGCAGTAGAGGTCTTTCGGCTGATATGATGATATCTTATCTTAGCGATCGTACCTAGCGACATAAAACTATATGACATACACGCAAACGAAGTCACGTGCAATAGCTATATTTTTCTAATCTTCTAATGTATAAAAATCTCGGATCACAGTGTTTGTTATCGAACTCCTCCAAAATGGCTTGACCGATTTATATGAAATTATTAATTTATATGGCAAAACAACGTTTGCCGGGTCAGCTAGTTACCAATAAAATACACATATATTGCTAAAATAATAAACTAATAAATATGTATACTAAATAAACTAATAATAACAGCTGCACGGGTCGATCTTGAAGGTTAAGCAACGCTGCCAAGGTAGGTCTGTGGATGGGTGATCGTCTTTTTTTTTTCCGCGGGGAAATCCTCATGGATGTCCTCCACCCTGGGGCGGGCGGAGGTGTCTGTCAGACTCTTACTGACTAAAACCACCCCGGTGTTCCATCTCTCACCAACGCTGGGGATCGCGAGAACTTAATTGGCTTTCCGTGATCCCCGACTGGTGTCGGCCCGCCTCTGCGTAATGGGTGATCGTCTTAACATAACGAGTTTCCTACGTGCCTCGGAAAGCACGTTAAGCCGTTGGTCCCGACTGTGATTTGTAGATCTTTGGCAGTCGTTACGAAATGTCAGAAGCCTGTAAATCTGACTCCAGTTTTGCCAAGATGTACCGTGTTACCCAGTTAATGGGTTTTGGAGGTCTGGTAGGCAGCCGCTCCACGTAAAACACTGGTATTCAGCTGAATCCGGTTTGACTGAAAGTCGTTTGGGAAAAGGCTAGGCAGATGATGATGAGATGATGTTTTTACTAGTTAAATAGTAGTTTAGAGCAGAAGAAATGGTTTTTTTTATGTAGAGTGTGAAAAAGTTAGTTTTATGGTTTAGGCGAGAGTTAAATGCACAATCGTAATATTTACCTCTGTGTTTTGAAATAGAACTTTGTAAAAGAAGTAGCCCAACTTTTTCCTGGTAGATTATTAGATTTTTTAGTGTTTTAAATATTAAACAAATAAATAATTAGTATAGAAGATTATTTACAACATATTTTTAGTCAGTTTTATATTCCCTAATTGCCTGAATAAGAAATGTGAATAATTACATTAATATTTCGTCGTCGAATGGTTTTTGAAGTCTTAAGACGATATAAATTAAGGGGCTCGTGGCTAGATAATAACAGCCGCGATAATAGACATAACGATATATAAGATAACGATAGATAACGATAGATAATAACGGTCGATCTTCAAGGTTAGGCAACGCTTGCCAAGGTTGGTCTGTGGATAGGGGACCATCTTAACATACCGAGTTATATCCGTGCCTCGGAAAGCACGTTAAGTGTTGGTCCCGACCATCATTTGTAGATCTTTGGCAGTCGTTACGGATAGTCAGAAGCCAGTTAATCTGACTCCAGTCTTGCCACGAAGTACCGTGTTACCCAGTTAACGGGTTGAGGAGGTCTGGAAGACAGCCGCTCTAGGTAAAATACTGGTATTCAGGTAAATCCTGTTTGACTGGAAGCCGACCCCAATATAGTTGGGAAAAGGCTAGGCAGATGATGAATACGAAATAAAAAATTGCTTTTTTAAAAAACTAGTTTATATTTTTGTTTTTTTTTTTACTATTGATAGGCACGCGTTTGACCAATATCTCACCTGATGGTAAGCGAGGATGTGGTCGAAGATGGAGCACGCTTGTCTAGAAATAACCTATTCACTCTTGATTAAAAGACTCCCAGGTTGTAGCTATCAGGAAACACAGACTCCGGCAGGGAATTCCACTCCTTAGCTGTACGCACTATGAATGTGTTCCAAAAACGTTTTGTGCGTATGGGTGGGATGTCCACCATGTACCGGTGGCGCATCGCTGTTCGTCTTGTGGTCCGACGATGGAACGGGCTTGGCGGAATTAAATTATGCAATTCCGTCGCACATTCCCCAAAATGCAACCGGTAAAAAACCGACAGGCTAGCAACTCGTCGTCGATGTTCAAGACTTTGGAGCTTCGACGCAACGAGCCTCTCATTGCCGATGATCCTCTTGGCTCGTTTCTCAATTGACTCAAGGGCATCAAGCTGGTATCTGGCAGATCCGTCCCAAAGATGAGAGCAGTATTCCATACACGATCGAACTTGCGCTTGATAGAGTTTGTAGCAGCTGTTCCGGCGTGAAGTACCGTCTCACCTTAGCCAGAATCCCCAACTTCTTTGCAGCCACTTAAGCTTTTGCCTCTATGTGTAGGGGCCAAAATTGAGAGTAGATGTTAATGTAACCCCAAGAAGCTCAAGATTGTCGGTTATCGGCACGGTTTCACCGCGGAAAGATGGAGCTGGGCGGAATTGGCTCCTTTTGGCGGAAAATAGACACGCTTGGGTCTTAGCAGCATTGAACTTGACCAGATTGGCATCGCCCCATTCAGAGACAGCCTGTAAGGACACGTTCAAGCGCTCAACCATTGCCTCCCGGAGAGACCGGATCTGCGACTCACCAGCTCGTGCGTCGGACACGTATCTCTCAGCAACAGTTCTGTCGTCTGCATACCCAAAGGTACCGGGTTTAAGCAGATCATTAATATGCCGCAAGAATAGTGTTGCCGAAAGCACCGACCCCTGAGGAACCCCGGCAAAAATATCCAGCAGTCCAGACGAGCAGCTATCTATGACCACTCGGATAGACCGATCCCTCAGGAAATCTGCAATCCAATCACACAAACCGGCGGGCAGACCGAAGGAAGGAAGCTTACTAATAAGGCTATCGTGCCAGACCCTGTCGAAGGCCTTCGAGATGTCAAGGGAGACCGCCAGTGCCTTCCCGTGCTTCTCTATGGCCTCACTCCAGATGTGAATGGCATACGCTAGAAGATCCCCAGTTGACCGATTTTGGCGAAACCCGTATTGCCGGTCACTAAGGATATCATTCGCTTCTAGGTACGCCAGAAGCTTATGATTCAGTACGCGTTGCATAGTCTTACAGAGTAGTTTTAGAAAGATGTATGTTGAATTTTGACCAAAGTAATTGTGTATGGGTATAGATACTCGTACTTTTACATTTTTATTTTTGGAAGGCGCTTGGGTGAGGTTTTCACTCTCGAAAGAAAAACAGGAAAGAAAACACACGATGCAGGTACTTTTAAATAAGTTACAATGAAATAATCATAATTTTGCATGTTTAAGTCCCATGTAACAGGGATTCCAAACTTTAAGCTACTACTGGGTAATTCCAGACCCAATAACACTTAGCCTTACCCAGGATTCAAATCTAAGACCTCATTCTCACCAGAAGCACTTGCGATGACCACACCAACATTTACACGAGCAGAGCCAATTCCGACCTTAGCCATTCCATTTCTCATCCACCGTCTGAATAACACAAAACATAATCAAAATACATCGTAAACCGTTTCACCTTATTCCTTCATTGCTCAGCTTGATTCCATAACCCAGGTGGAACTCCCAAAAACTAATCTTGCCTCGATTCACCGAAGTTTTTTCAAACTGTTACTTGGTAATTTCCATTTACGAGTCGTGCCCCTAATTAAAACGGATGGTCTGTGGGGTTACGGTCACTAACACTACGATCAATTCTAATAATCAGTCCTTGTTAGAAATTTCCTAATTGTTAGGGACGTTGGAAATTAATGCTGTTGTGGGATTAAATGGCTGTTCTTTAGTTGTTTGTTTCTGGTTTTTCTGTTGTGAGTGTATTGTTGTACTGCGTAGTAAAGTTGGGGTTGCTTAATTTATGTCTGTTTTATTAGTTAGCAAAATGGAATATAATTGTTGTATTTTTAGTTTCTAAGGCATCTAGGTATACTTAATTCGCGTCAGGACACGAGACCTAATCGAAAATTCGTAAGACGTCAGGACATGTGAGCTGATCGAAAATTCATAAGACGGAGGGAGAGACGCACGTATTCAAGTTTTCACTTCTACCGGCACTCCCGGAGTGCAACCTGTTGTTTTTTTATTTGAGATGGGTTTACTCTTGACTCTAGAGTTCAGAGTTCAGAGGTGACAGAAACAAAGTCGACGATGGAGTGAGATTACCCAGAAGAAGCCTGTTTACTCTAACTTTAAAGAGATTTGGGTTGAATGAGTTCGGATACACAGACAAAGCTAGAGAGTTAGACTCATACTAAAACAATAGCCTGTTATCATTCCGTGATAACGGTAAATAATTGCTAATGTTTATTATTCGTATTATTTCCGTTTGAATCTTGCATGTTTCAAGGACAAAAACATTTTTTTTTAGTGGAAGATTGACATTATTTGAATTTCATACAAACAATTCATCCTTGCATAATTATTAGTTTGGTTTATATCACAGTTCTTATACAACAAAAGTTTATTACTTTATAACAGCAAATAATATTACGTATGCTATACGACAACCCAATCAATCCATTCGACATCAATACAGAAACTTGGTGACAAATAGAAGACGAAATAACTTGTCAACATTTTCAATCAATCTTGTTTCTCATCAAACTTCTACAATGATAGGCTGAGACATAATACGAAATACTGGAATAGATTGTCTATTCCGCTTAAAATCGAAGAGCCAATTCCCGTAATTTTTACGAAACGTTATTTTTTTGCGATCTGTCAAAATGTAGGGAAACTAGCTTTTGCCCGCGACTTCGTACGCATTATCCCGTTTTTTCCCGTTTCCGTTAGAATTTCGGAATATACTCTCTTATACTTCTCAAGGAACCGGCATGCCAGTATTTGTGGCTGTGCGTTGTCTGTCGAGTCAGTCAGTAAAGGAAGAATGTTATACGTATGCAATCTGTAACAGAATCTGCGCAATACCACTTAAGGGGTGATTGAACTCAATATTATGAATTTCGGTGCGCAACTGGACAAAATGTACTGAACAGCTGTTTTCGAGATTGTTCCCATAGGAAAAGTTAATTCAATGAATGTAATACTGTGTTAATTTACCATCAGGTGAGATGGTGGTCAAGCGCGTGCCTATTAATGGTAAAAAAAAAAAAAAATCTGTTCCACTTTGTATATTGACGGATGATTAGAGGGGTCTTTGACAGTGAGCGCCTTTTTTATGAAAAAGAAATCATAAAATGATTCCTCTCGCTCTGGGCGGAGTGGAAGAGTATGGCCAGACTCTTACCGGCTAAAACCGAACCGTGTTCCTCCAAATGCTCTTTGCGGTCCAGGGCCACGGTTGCTCTATCGAATAATTCCGCAATTACAGTCTGCGACTGCGATTCGAATGTGACCGATCCTTTAAATCACAAGAGAATTACTGCTCGTCTGTTAGAAGCATCTTGATTTTGTTTGTGGTATCCACACAATGGTCGGTAGTGGTAAAGTTTCGCACTTCAATTGTTTACAGGTGTACAAAGCGACTGTTTTGGATAGAACACAACTTGTTGGAGTCTGCAGGGGTGAGGTAGGGAGAGTTGCTCTGTGTATTTTTGAACGTGGAAAGTTTTGGTGTATTCATATTTGTACACCATTAGCTTTTTCATTACACATCTTTGTAGGCGTTCTACGAACACGTGTAATTGTCAATTGTGTATTTATCTCGCGGTTTTGCCACGTTCTCGTCAAGGAACCGATCATGTCTCGTAATAGTATTATTATAGAGGTTTTTATGGAATCCTTTTAAGTAACTTATTTCTGAGATTATCTCCTACAAGCAACCTTTTACCACATTAAGGGTGCCTGTTGCAGGAGCGAGGAAGTGGAGCGGAGAAACTGTAAAATTTTTAACCAATGTAATTGCATAAAATCTCTGCACCACGTGAGTTAGTGGCATTTTGACTGACAAGATTGGTTAATATTTCTCAGTTTGTCCGCTCTGCTGCCTATCTCCGCGCACTTAGACAGGCACCCTTAAGCTCGGAAACCCTCAGTATTGGGTTTCTTTCTTTATGAAAGTTTCTTAGAAACGTGTGTATCGAAGTATTTTAGGTAGGTAGTCTGAACGGTGTCATGTACTTCTTCTGCAATAATAAAACGATACAAATATTCCAACAAAAATCTCAAGCGACGATGTAAAAAATAAAAAAATCTTACCATCTTCCAAGTAACTTGGAGGAAAACGCAACTCGACAACATTCCCGCATCCCTTTCTACGCTGAGCGAAGCGATTAAGCACTTTCATCCAGACAAGCTTATTCAGAGTTTAAAGCCAATTTATCAGCGCGTCTCAAATTGTGTATTTAAACTACTCTTTTTACGTGTATGTGCGAAAAAATGTTTACATGTGTATGTAAGCAAGACGTTCGAATATGAATTTATCTATCAATGTGTGCGTGAATTTTCGTGTGTGCGTAAATGGATGTGTTGATGCATGAGTGTAGAATAATGATAATGGTGGTGTTGTGTGATGTGGTCGGGTCCATTACACGTGAAATGTATCGATGACGTATTCAGTAGCTGCGGGTAATGTCGGCGGATGGTGTTAGAGTGATGTACCGGATAATTATAAATGTACGAGTAGTTGTTAAAAACGAAAACTATACAATATTAGCTGTTATCAATGGGTTGTGGCGGATACATAGGCAGTCGCTCCATACAACATACTGGTTCCGAACTGCTGCTGCTCTGACTGCTAGGAAGCCGACCCTGATATACGTACTTGGGAAAAGGCTAGGCAGAGAGAGATAAAAAACTAACTTTTTCCTACGGTTTGCTTCCTATCCTACAGAAGTCGTGCATTTTTTTGGTATTAAAAATAGCTTATATGGTACTCAGTCTTTCTAGCACTGAAAAAATGACGTTATCAGATTACGCTTTCATAACATACAAACAACCGATTACTAGTAATCAGATACTAGAAATTGTCTATAAGATCGGTTATTAAAGACAAGCTATTCAATCTATCTTTGTGCCAAATTTAATTCAAATCTGTTCAGATGTTACGGCGTTATTGAGTACCAAACATACTTTCATTCATTCGAACTTTCGCATACAATAATAGTAGTACAGCCAGAATAGCTTTTTCACGCGGCTTCGTTTCTGCAATAACTGCATTTTTTCGGTGTAAAAGTAGCTTAATGGTAATTAGCATAAGTGTAGCTTTCTAACAGTAAAACAATATTCGTCTTCGGATCGGTAATCTTTCCAGAGATTACGCTTTAAAAACATTCATAGTAACGAATGATATTTCTAAGAAATAGAGCATTATTGCAAAGTGAATGTCGTGGAGAATATTCGCGTTAAATCAGAATATATTCAAATAGTTGTACATAGTACACACGTTTTCTAGATGCTTGAGGCTGAAACTTGAATTACTAATACCTAACTAAATACTGATGGTAGTTTAGCTTATTAGTACCTAATCAGTTTGTTAAGACGTCGTGCCACCACCAAGATATCTTCACGTGATATCTTTTATGAGTACTAAAGAGTATACTTAATCCAGGGATAACGTTATTGTTTTTGAACGAAAACCACAACATACATACCTAACTATACATACCAAACAAAAACAATAACATACCTAACTATATAGTTAAAAACACAAACTTTTAGCACCCATCTCAATAACCGATAACACTAAAAACAAAATGGCCACCGAAATGAAGTGCGCGACTGTACGTGTGTTGTTTGATCACGTCGAGATAAAATGCGACACAGCTTTGAACGGGAAGTTACGTCGTTTTCAAGGACGAGAGTCACTTGTTATCTACCCTCGGGGGATGGAAAAATATAATTTGTCTTTGTAACATTTCAGCTGTACTCATATTATGATTTTTTGATAAACATGTTTCTTTGTGGCTGCACTTTGACATAAAGGGTAACTTACGTTACCAAAAGTAATTATGTTTATTATGTAGTTTCCGTTGGGGA
Organism: Lacanobia oleracea; assembly: GCA_950371165.1. NCBI lineage: Eukaryota > Metazoa > Arthropoda > Insecta > Lepidoptera > Noctuidae > Lacanobia > Lacanobia oleracea. The sequence continues at coordinate 29,558,475 of OX493387.1, read as the reverse complement.
AATAGTTTCAAAGAGTGTTATCCAAGTTATGTAGCTACAAAATATTGTATTTACAGTAGTATACGAAGTCGGACTGTACGAGTTGTAATAAAAACATTGCAAGAATTAGAGTTCATAAAAAAAATGAATTTATGCTTTTCAAGTTGATTTCTAAATTAAGATTAAGTCGCTTTCTGTTTATTTTTCTTTCAAAAATAAGATTACTCTTCACCAAATTTCATTGCTACCTTTTCCTTGAACCTTTAAATTCACACAAAAACAAAACTAACCTAACTTACTACAAGTCCTGAACTCGCTTATACGTATTTTGTTCTGCCTAGCCTTTTCCCAACTAAATTGGGGTCGGCTTCCAGTCAAACCGGACTCAGCTGAATACCAGTATTTTACGAGGAGCGGCGAGGAGTTGTTCGTACAGCCCGTTTTCTAAGCCAGGATTAGAGAGTAACTAATGTTCCCAGATTTTATGTGAATAATGAAGCACTGCGTCAGTAATAATTAAATTGCTTACTTAGCTTAGAATGTGGCTACGTTTGAAGATGTGATTGGAGAAAAATATTTTTTTTATAGTTTTAGAGACACGTTGTCATCTAAAATCTGCTAAAAAATGGGTAAAGATATTATTATATTAGGGTACCAAAATACAACAAAGCATGTCTCTCAAAAATCATATTATGGGGCAATACAATAACGTACCTATAACCAAAACCATCCATGTCGAAAATTAGAAAAAGTGAATGATTGGTAATTAAGCAAAATAATGGAACAAACAAAATACACAAACCAAAGATATTCATCATTCAAAAATTAACAACAGCAACATATCAAATAATTGATCAGGAAATCTGTCCCTCGCGGTCGTCTCGCCAAATACCGACTTGTACTTTATTTCCTACCTTTTGCTTTCGTTTTATCCCCAAAAGTCCCGATGGCCCGAAATTTCAACGTCACAACAGCCCGAAATGTCCCAACCGGGACGCTACCATTATAACTGTATCTACAAGTTCCGTCTCGCGAAACAATTGGCAGCAGACGTTTTGTTTTCGGTGTTCTGTCGAGGTTATCATAAATTATTGTTCATAAATTATTTACTATTAGTAAGCGATGATTTTTATGGTCAATTAAAGAGCGTACTTACCTAAATGTAATGTTTTCACTTTTGACTTCATTTTGTGTTGATTTCAGAAAAAAACGTTTGATCTTTGGTATCTAGAACTTAGCAAAAGCATTATTTAATTAAAATTTCGGTTTCGATTTACCCAAGTACATGTTACCCGAATAGTTAAAATTAAACAGGAGACCTTAGCGATTGTAATGTAGCAGCCGTTTATTCTAATGCTTCGCTGAGGTAGTCTACGACATAATTATAAGATATTGAGATTCGTTTTAAATGTAGAGTTATGTAAGTGAGCCCTTTTCGCAACTTTACGTTTTCTTTACATAGATTGTGATGTATTGTTTCAGATTTGCCGCGGTTCGTGGGTCCAGGGTGTAACGTCACCGTGGCAGTCGGCAGAGATGCTACTCTTACCTGTACAGTTGATAATTTACAAACGTTCAAGGTGAGTCCAATTTTATTTAGAGCAGAACAGCTTAACTATTATTGTATTTTAGCGTCAGTATTCGTTCCAATTAAAATAGTCGTTGATGAATAGTTTGAATTAATAGTGTTCGACTGGAAATGTTTTATATGAGTTTTTCTTAGAAGGCGTGGGACAGTTTTATCCGATAAATTAAAAAAAGGAGAGGCCAGAAGCCGCAAGCTGAACAATATAAATAACTCATCTATAAATAGCCACATAAAAATCTAAGACAAAACCATAATTTACCCGATACCGTAAAAAATAGTTGCACATTCTCCCGTTAGTTTCTCGCTCGCTTAACCCCTTATCACTGTTCGTCTGCTCTGGGAGATAGGCCGCTGTGCGCAACGACGCTCTTAGACAAGTGTTTCGCGTTCCAGCCGGTGGGGCCCGCTAGTACACGCGGGGCTCATGTGCTCTGGTAAAGGATTTTAGTTCTTCTAAGTTTTCATGCCTATTTCTGTGTTGAGAAATGCGAGTTACTAAGGCTGAGTGAACTGAGTGTTAAGTAAGCTATTTAATAACTATTTGATTTGAAAGCCATTTTACTTGAAAACAGTCCGGAATTTTTCTATTTATAAACGGCGTTGAGGGAATTTAAGTTGGCTGAATTTGGTGAAGTGTAAGTACTTGTACTTTTAATCATGGCCTTGGTAAGCTAAGGCCATGATTAAAACGCCTGTGGTCTTGTATAATGTAGCAATATTTTTCAACCGTGGTAGGTACAAAATTTTCTTTTTTTTGTTTCTTAGCTCAGAAAATTAGAGTGATTTAAGACAGTAATGTTGTCCCAACGAATTCTTTTAATTTATTTTCTCCAGGTTTCCTTTAACAGGGGCGGTCCATGTGAACTAGTCATATTTCTGAATCAGTGAAGGGCCGGAAGCCTCCACAATTAGTGGGACAAAGATCATCGCTACCTTAATTACTCCTCGTGTTTTTTGCAGTATCATAATGTTGGGAAACTCCATATCTAGAAGAGATATCTTTTAGAGATGGAGAATATTTCATATAGTTCCGGTACTGATGGTGATTAACTGGTCTATGTTTGGTTACACGCAAATTGTGTAGACACCAGAAATAAAGGTTTTAGATTTAAAATTTTGAGTGAACATTGGTCAAATTGATGCAATTAAAAGCTTTTCAAACGTTTATAAATGGGCTTGGGTTCGTTTATTTCAATTCAATTTCAAAATTAAAATCATACTTTCACTAATTTCTTATAATTTAAATCCTGGATTTTTTTATATAAACCGCAACGAGTTCAAAATCTATTCAATAATAAAACAACTTCTGTTCAGCTAATAATACTGTTTACATCAAAAGTTAGCAAAACATTCGCTCTTTTCTGAACTTTCTTTCTTAATTAATTAATTTTTACTGTTAACATTAAGGTACCTTAATCCGACGAATAATATAGGGAGGTTTAATTGTTTGGCAGTGTATTAATATGCTCTTATAGTCAATTGAACTAATAACGATGGTCAACCACGGAGAGACAACAAGCAACTATATTTTAGCTTTCTAAAAGTTGTCTCAAAAGTCTCATAATATTTAATTATGATTTTTTGTATCAATTCAGATCAAACGTTTTAAAGATGATTATATAAAATTTATTTCAGAGGTCAAACCCCGGTTTTGACTGGACTATTTGTACGTGGTAAAATCTGTAAGGTCTAATTAGATACGATAGAGCTCGCGGGAGTATATGTATACATTGAATATTTCTTTGAACACGCACTGTTCCTGTGGTATATGCCATAAGAACGAAGCCATGGGAGGAAGCTAGTATTTCATAATTTAACTGTTCAAATTTGACTCTACTAACGTAGAGTGTTTTGACTGAACTAATTTTATTAGTATTTAATTAGTTTCTAAATATTTGTGGTACCACGTTTCTTTTCGATGTCTACTGAGCGAGGAAGGTTTTTCGTGTAATTTAGATTATTTTCAAACGATAAGTATCGTTTCGGTCAATGCGCCTTTTAACAAATTTTATCTTCGCCAATTTCTACTGTTTAGTAGTGTGCCAAACAATACTTGTATTATTACTGAAGTTTTATTGAGAGTTTGAAATGTTACATTCCAAGTTTTGCCCAAAGCTATATATCTATATATTGGGGATATTTGCCAGTATCTCATAACATCTCCATATCTAGGTGGCGTGGCTCCGAGTAGACACGCAGACTATCCTGACGATAGCCGGCCACGTGATCACTAAGAACCACCGCGTCAGCGTCAGCCACGGCGACGGCGCCTGGAGCCTGACGCTCAAGGAGATCGGCCCGTCTGACGGCGGCCGATACATGTGCCAGGTCAACACCGAGCCGATGATGAGTCAGACGCATCTGCTGCAGGTTGTAGGTAGGCATTTAAGAAAGTGTTATGATTATTAATTTTAGTTATAGTTTTATTTCTATGTCTGCTATTTTACATCTTTTTCCGTGGTCTTTCTGTGATGTACTTTAAACCGATTTCTCTTAACACTTTGTGATCAAAAAGGCAGTGAAAGACTACTATTACAGCCCTCAGGTATTGAAATCTACAATTACCTTCAATATCTTATTCTTCTTTATAACATAAACTCGACTCATATTATCAATATTAACCACCGCCAAATACTTTATACGGATAGTACTTTAGATCAGAAGCAGTCTTGATAGACTATTAAAATATTTAGTACCTACCTACTAACCTCCAAGTTTATCTCCCCCAATAGATCAGTTACGCAATAAATGTAACTCACTAAATGCTTCATTTTTTAGAAGAGCTAAGCGGCTCCGGAATAATGATATATTATTATTGGCATAACAGTAAGGATTCTATTATCCTCGATACAATATTAAATTGGGAGAAGTAGAAAAATAGAATAGCTTATCCTGCATAGAATCTCAATCACAGGAATGATATTTTTCCTTTCGCAAAAGGTTCAGTTTTCGTAACAGGGCCATTTCTGCTACTGTCCCCGTAGCAGGAACTGCCAATTTAAGAAAAAATGTTGGAAGCACAAAAACAATTCGTTTTTAAATAGTTTTTATTGCATTTCTCAAAACTTCTAGAAAATACAATAGGCGGTCTAAAAAGGTTTAGAAATGTCAAAAAAATATGGAGTTGTGGGTGTTTTAAAATCAATCAAAACTTACACTATTTCACACTAATAGGGAACATGCAGTATTTCTACTTTTGCTTTAATTTTAAAAACTCCATCTAGAATAGACTACTGCATAAATAAGAAATTAAAACGCTTTAATTTACGACAGTTTAAATTTTCGCGCGAAAACGGAAGATGACGTCACTCGTGTCTGCCACAGCCACTGGTCAAGAACTGTCCTAATTCAAAGACATAAGGTTGCTTGTTCGTTGTCATAACAGCAGTCACGTGTTTAAAAACGTTCCGTTTCACGTTACTTTAATTCATTATTTTTGTTAAAAACCGATATTAAGCATCTTCCCTATTCCATGGGCCGTCACCCAAGCCATGCCATGTCGTAGTGAATTTGCACCATCTGTATGAGAAGTTTTATTTATTCATATTCTCTTTTTTAGTACTTATTATCTTCATCCCACAGTTCCTCCAGACATTGACGATGACGCAAGCAGCGGCGAGGTGCTTGTCAAAGAAGGCGACAACGCGGCGCTGAGATGCGTCGCCTCGGGAACACCTCTGCCCATCATAGCTTGGAGGAGAGAAGACTCCAGGCACTTTAGGATTGACAACCAGACATTAGGTACGAGTTTTTAAAGAACACTATTTTTTTGTGCCTTCTCTAAGAGATTAAAAGTTCGAAACAATTCCATAAGTGAAATGTCATATTTTTCTTCTAACTGACAACTTAAACTTAAAAAAATCTGTATTCAACTTAAAATTAAAAATTCCAACGGTAATTTTGACGTAAAGTTATAGCGAACAAAACAAATTTTAGTTTTCTAGCTCTCCACCGGAGTTTCGTTTTTCAATTACCACATCGTTACGCCCCCGTCGCGTCGTCAGGAACAACTGTTGACCGTAAAAATAATTGGAGAACGGCAATTCCGAAGAAAACAGCCCGACAATGTTGCAGATTTTAGACAACACGGTACAAAACAAACAATTTCGTATGCATAAACTGAGCAGTAAAAGCAAATTTCGCAGTTCGCGTTAATTCCGTTCAAACAACAAATACAAACAATTGTTTTATATAAACTTGAAGCCAGAAATAACTTTTATATGCTATTTAAACTACCGCACAGAGGACGGCAAACGTTATAACGCAAAAGTGTGCAAAAACTGTCGCAGTATGCACACAGGCAGCCAACAGCCAGTCAGCACCAAACTAACTGTATAACTCTAAGATAATTTTTGTCGCACCGCGGCTATGAATTGAATGCAAGCTCTCTTATTTGCATTGTGTGCTCAAAAAAATATTGTACCAGCCTTAGGCAACGGCAACTTTACTAAGTTCTAAATAATTTCCTAACTCATAATTGTCTCAAGTTAAACTTGCTTCTGTCCCCAGTAACTAGCCGTTTACTTTCGTGTGTATAGTATGAAGTACTTATTTGAATTTCCAAATTTTTCCGCTAACAATCTCTGTAGAAACTGTAAATTACCTTTTAGACTAAAATACTCAGCAAAAATCTGTTCCGTGGTTTAGGCGCTACAGTGGAACATACTCATATACATACATACATACATAGACTGCTAAAATCATAACCCTTCCTTTTGGCTTTGCCGTAGGCGGGTAAATAGCGCGGACGTTTGAATTTCCAATAGACTTTGGAAAGAGAGCGGACGAGCAGGAAATGTATCAAAAGTGGCCCTTATTAATACGGATATCTTCAAAAGCAAATTTTCTTTCCCAAATAAGTCAGGCTAAGGCTCTATCAGCAGATCAGCGATCAAATCTCAAGGGTTGGAGGAGGATGTAATCAAACAATTAAATTATTTATTGCGAGCAACAATGAATCATAGTATTAGTACAATAAATAAACTTATAACTATGTTAGTTACACAATACAACAACAACTATATGAACACACACAACATAATTATCACCGCTTCAGCATCCCAGCTGAGATACTGGAGCAATGATTTACAGTACTGCAGTCCAGCCTGTCAGCAATCATACCCAGGATGCTGTTGGAACTGGCTGCCACCCTGCGCACCAAGGACGCACATCTTTTACGCATTAATGCATAAAAGCAATCAACACGTATTTCCGCAAACATCCCTGATGCGCTACAGAAGCGAGGCAGCCCCATCAACACCCTGAATGCATTGTGTGCACTTTAAACTCTCATTGCACAATTGTAAAAAAACTGTACGGACACTCCTTATGGACCTCAATTATGATGACACTGAATTATTCCTTACAAAGTAATCTCATAAACACACATATACACACGCACACACACATACACACATATACACACACGCACCACACACCCACACCTACACACTCTAGATATGTCTTGTATAAATAATAGTGAAAATAACTACTGTATAGTAACTACTGTCATACATATACAGATGCTGTTTCAAATTTCAAATTTTATATTAAGCGCTCACTATTTTATATAATCCGCCAATCAGGGGCACTGTCTCTCCTTAACACAGGCTAAATTTTAACCTAGCTAGGAGAACAGTACTTCACCCGTCTTTATTGTATATTGTTAGTGTACCTAAAAATGTGTAAATACAACATTTGTAAACTTTGCAATCCCATTATGAAATAAACTATTATTATTATTATTTTTTTTTTTTTTACTTTCTCGGGTCCCTCTTCCTAGAGACCCGGTCCTTTGGTAGGCGTACGAGGGGCCGAAGCCAACTCGCAGAGGCCTCTTTAGACATTTCAATTGGAATGGGACACCAACCGACGATTATCCCTGTATGCACTATGAAAGTATACCCAAGGACAATCCCTGGTTGGAGCAGGACTATTGCAGAATATGGAAACAAAAGATGAAACGCTATGGGTTTGGCTGGTTCAGTGGACTAACAATCGTTTACTATGGAAGAACTATTGGCCCCTGCCTGACCATTGACAATTAAAACAGCTTTAAAATGGCAGGGGGTGACTTGCACACTCAATAAATGGGCCCCCCGAAAAGGGTCGCTAGCACAAAGTAACGTAGGGCCAAGGGGGCAACATATCCTGAGGTGTTAGTGGAGTGGAGAGATATACCACGGCTATCAGGACAATCCCGGAAGTACGGTCAAGATCCCTACCAGCACCTTACTGGATTATACGTCCTTCTCCCGAGCACGTTTGCTCTTGCGAATCTCCACTCAGACCGGCCGATTAAGGCAAGAAAGAGGTGGGAGCTCTGTTCCTCGTCAGTTTTCACCCCGGCCAGCCAATAAAGGCAAGCCGGAAATGAGGAACAAGAATTCTCCCTAGAGATCAGGTCCGTGGGGTCGCCAGTGCCCAACAGTTCGCCACAAAACTGCCTTGCGGTTTTATTATTATTATTATTTTCAATGTTTTTTACTTTCTCGGGTCCCTCTTCCTAGAGACCCGGTCCTTTGGTAGGCGTACGAGGGGCCGAAGCCAACTCGCAGAGGCCTCTTTAGACATTTCAAATGGAATGGGACACCAACCGATGATTATCCCTGTATGCACTGTAAAAGTATACCCAAGGACAATCCCCGGTTGGAGCAGGACTATTGCAGAATATAGAAACAAAAGATGAAACGCTATGGGTTTGGCTGGTTTAGTGGACTAATAATCGTTTACTATGGAAGAACTATTGGCCCCTGCCTGACTTGACAATTAAAACGGCTTTAAAATGGCAGGGGGTGACTTGCACACTCAATAAACGGGCCCCCCGAAAAGGGTCGCTAGCACAAAGTAACGTAGCGCCAAGGGGGCAACATATCCTGAGGTGCTAGAGGAGTGGAAAGGTATACCACGGCTATCAGGACAATCCCGGAAGTACGGTCAAGATCCCTACCAGCACCTTACTGGATTATACATCCTTCTCCCGAGCACGTTTGCTCTTGCGAATCTCCACTCAGACCGGCCGATTAAGGCAAGAAAGAGGTGGGAGCTCTGTTCCTCGTCAGTTTTCACCCCGGCCAGCCAATAAAGGCAAGCCGGAAATGAGGAACAAGAATTCTCCCTGGAGATCAGGTCCGTGGGGTCGCTAGTGCCCAACAGTTCGCCACAAAACTGCCTTGCGGATTTATTATTATTATTATTGTTATACTGAACGCGAAGGGCACTGTACGATCTTTGCGTAAAATGTACCCACAGGCTACAGGTATAAAACGAGGAACAGAAGGTTCTAAAAAGTGTAACCTCCGTAGAAGCCCGCTTAAACCTGCGGGTAATCATATTCGCTAAAGTACGACTTCAGTTCAAGGAAGTGGTTCAAGCGACGGAAGATTTCTCCATTATTTACAAATCATTAGACCTTTTTCTTTGACAGTTGAATTGATGGAATCTAATTCTTTACACAATCAAAAGTAATTATAAAAATCTTTATAAATAAAACTGATGTTGCCGCATTTCCACTCTATCTCTTCGCTTAAATTTGATTAGTACTTGTAGATAAAGGTCCTTAAAAGAACTTTCAAACTGTTAAGTGCCGCTTCAAGAACGGTTTTGTGGAAGTTGAAAACTAGTCGAAGATTTTTATCAGGCCACTTTCTCATTTCTGTGTCCCACGATGTCTAAATTCAAACATAGACACAATAATATATGCTGAAAATGTGTGTAAAATGCCTAAGATTTAATCTAATTTCCAATCTATTCAACTCAATCGTTTCAATGATTCAGAATAATCGGGAATTATCAACTTTTTAAAACAAACTCTCGTCCACAGTATCAAAATGGAGCGGTCCCTGGCTGAACTTGACCGGCGTGGAACGTGTCCTGTCAGGCGCCTTCCTCTGCATAGCCAGCAACGGCGTCCCTCCGTCAGTCAGCAAGAGGATACAGATTAATGTGATATGTGAGTCGACAGCTGAATTAATTACCTCATTTGTAACAGTCACAATTAAGAGTGTCCAGGCGCTGTCAGTTTGAAGCCTGTGAGATGAAGCTTCGTCATGTGATGTATCAGTTTGAGATATAATGAAGGTTGTAAGGAAGTGGTTTATGTTTAAAAACATATTATTGTACAATCCTAAACTATATATCACTAGTAAAAAAAACAACAACTTTAATAAAACAGAATAAATCTTAACTTGCCTAATCGCCGGCGGTGAAGCGAGTAGCTATCGACCATTTACTCGCTGAGGAAAGAGAGAAGATATAGATCTCATGTGAGTAAAAAAGACATACATTCACAGTCGTTAGCTGGCTGTCCACACTGCCGGCGAGCGGCTCTTACCTCTAGTTGATCGCAGCGACAAGAGCTATCAAAGATTGTACTCGCTCAGCGATACTCGCTAGACGATGCTCGCTTGGCGGTCGGAACTCACCAAAAAGCGGTAATTTCTACGGGTCAGAGCGAGAATTGCGAGTAAAAGCCGCACAAAAGCACTCGCTGAAAGCCGAGCGTCAAAACTATCGAACCTTTTCACTCCCTACTCACTGATCGCCGGCGGTGAGACAAGTGCCTAAACCATGAAATAAATCGAAAGTATAGCGTAAGCACTCCTCCGCATCGCTGTCTGCCGGTTGTTCTCAAAAGACTGCAGTCCTTAGCGTCACGCTGTATGGCCATAAGTTGACCTCCTCATTAACTTCTGTTCAAGATATAAACCAGCCCTTGGGTCACACAAAGTGTCACCTAGACATCTAAACAGATCTAGATGTTCAGAAAGTGGTAGAGTTTAAATTGAAAAATAACTGGTATAGCATCCTTTTAAGTTTAAATTATATCCTGGAAGTCATATCCTGATTTAAGTTCCAATATTTGACTATTTATCTTAACAACGGAAGCATTTTAAGTTTATTTTTCTAAAACAGAATAATAACTTTGCCATCACTAGCCAGAGTACTAATAAGAAGATTTTTTAAGGGAATCTAACGCAAAAGATGATATCAATAATCAAAGCCTCAAGAAAGCTAAAAAGGAACCTGCTCACTTAGCATTTTAGTAATTCGGAAAATCGGGATTTAGTCTCACGAAAAAACAAAGTTTTGACAGTTTTCTAAGATTCCAATTTTTTTTTTTACATGAATACGATGAAATAATGAACTTTGACCAAAGTGCCAGTTTTCAATTTAAGTTGGTCGTGTGTTACAACTTTGCTGGTTATTTTCTCAAATATTCGCGCATTCGCGGTTGGAGGTTCACTAATAACGAAAAACTTTTAGAGATAAAACCCAATGAAGTGAGTTTTCCGAAGAAATTGAATTTGTTTAAATTTACTAAGACAGAAATTCATGATTTACTCACTTTAGTTACTAAAGAAATGCTTTGAAAAATATAGTTTTAGCCCACAGACAAAAATATAAATAGATTTCTATCTTCAAAATCTATTTCCACTCAGGTTCAATATTTTCTTTCACTACAGATATAGGTACATGTGATAATCTACCATCCAAATTCATTACTTTAGATATGAATGCTTTGAAGCCCTAAATGTTCCTATGTATTTATTGGACACCCTGTTTACAATTTTTTAATATGGTTCTGGATTGATTCACAAGCAAAGATTGAAGAAATTGGTCGACTTAAGAAACGATGGATTGATTGTGTGAAGTTCATTAGAAAGAGGATCACTGCTTAGATACGACTATGCTGTGGTATAAATGGTTAAAAAATGAGAATCCGCTTTTAAAACTTCAAGCAACGCAACGGTTGGCGTGCCGCGGGTTCGATTCCCGCACGGAACAATAATTTGTATGGCCTACAAATAGTTCTTCCGGATCTGGCTGTTTGTGTATGTGAGATTACATGTATGTAAGTGAACCCACGATTCCGGAGAAATTCTTAGTGTGGGGCGACGTTTTTTTTATTACTTTTTTTTTATAAGAAAATAGATTAAGATGTTGTAGTCCTGGCATTGCAGATGTCTATAGGGTTTACCATTGCCATCAGGTGGTCTGCTTGATTATTTTGCTACGCCACTGTGTGAAAAAAATGCCTTCATCTAATAATTTGACAGTTTGATGACTCCCTAGATATCCTTAGTACTTAATGTATAAATGGAGTACAATAAATATTTTCTTTCGTTCCATCAGTTTCCCCATCAGTGTGGGCCGGGAGGGTCGCGATACGGGCGCCGTCAGGAGGCTCCGTCACTCTGCAGTGCACCACTGAGGCGTACCCACAGCCTCACGTGCACTGGACTCTCAATGGAGAACAGAGACTTGTTAACGGTAAGCTAATTATGATAATCTAGCTAACCAACATCCTACGTAGTATTACCTACTATATTATAGTATTTTTTTTTATATAGATAATAACAGCAGCACGGGTTGATCTTCAAGGTTAAGCAACGCTTGCCGAGGTTTGTCTGTGGATGGGTGACCATCTTAACATAACGAGTTTCCTCCGTGCCTCGGAAAGCACGTTAAACTGTTGATCCCGGCTGTCATTTGTAGATCTTTGGCAGTCGTTCCAGTAAATCTGACTCCAGTCTTGCCATGAAGTACCGTGTTACCCAGTTAATGGGTTGTGGAGGTCTGGTAAGCAGCCGCTCCATCTAAAATACTGGTATTCAGCTAAATCCGGCTTTACTGGAAGCCGACCCCAATATAGTTGGGAAAAGGCTAGGCAGATGATGAGTATTTCTATAAACGAAGCTAGTTTGCAAGGCGGGAAATATAAAAAAAAAAAAAATATTTGTAAATAGCCTTTTTTTTTTTTAATAACTGGGGGAAATCCTCGGGGATCGCGAGAACTAATGTGACTTCCGTAATCCCCGGCTGGTGCCGGCCCGCCTCTGCAGGCCACCTCGGGTCAGCGGGGGAAGTGAGGTGTTTGACTCCCCCCGCGACGTCAGAGAGGGGCGCACGGGAACACCACGCGCCGCCACCTCGGGTCCGAATGAATGGGGGGCGACGGATATCCCCAAGTCCGACGCCTCAGGACCCAGTTAGGGGGGCCGGAAGAGGGCAGCGCCCTCCTTCGACGCCCGGTGCGCCTACTGCGGGCCGGGAGAGAGGTGGAGATCTCCCTCTCCCTTTCCGCAGCCTCCTTCTGCGCGACAACTGTTTCACAGAAGGAAACCACCGCGTCCCAGGACTCCTCGCCGTCGACCATAGCACGAACTACGGCCGGCAGCGAGAGATCACTGCCTACCACAGAGATGAGGGCACGGCGTGGCCCCTCCCAAGCGGCACACTCTGCCAGTGTATGCCGCGCCATGTCCTCCCGACAGTCGACGCAGTGGTGACACCGAGCGTCCGGCTCCCTGCCTATGCGACACAGGAACCTCCCGAAGCAGCCATGCCCCGAGAGGATCTGCGTCACACGAAATGTCAAGGAGCCGTGCCTTCTCCCGAGCCACAGGTCGAGCACCGGCCGGATGGCCTCGATAGTGACGAGGCCAGCGGAAGGGCGTGAGAGCCTGTTCCGCCATTCCGCCACCAGAACCTCGCGCAACTGCGACTGACGCAGCTCAATGTGCCGCTGCATCAGTCGCTCGCCACGCGCCCGCGCGTCCTCACGCCACCGGTGCAGTGACGCGAGGACTTTTGCCTCCAGATCCCAGAGCGGAGATCCGGCCAGTACGCAAGCCGCCACGTAGGAGATCGTGCGATAACCCCTGTTGACTCTGACGGCCATCACCCTCTGCGGCTTCCTCGGAACAGTGATGGTGCCGGCCGTCAGGTCAGCCGCCCAGATTGGGGCCCCATACAGGGCCATCGATCGCACGATCCCCACGTACAACCGCCTGCAAGTGGTGCTCGGGTCCCCCAGATTGGGAAGCAGCGTTGACAGCGCCCCAGCCGCGCCCAACAACTTGGGTGCCAGCCGCCGGAAATGGGGGCCGAAATCCCATCGGCTGTCGAGCACCAATCCCAGGTACTTCATGGTGGACTCGACAGCGATACGGGCCCCCCCAACAACTATGTGCGATCCCGGCGGTGGCGCCCGCCGGGGACCATGAAAGGCTATGGCCTCCGACTTGTTGAGGGCCACTTCCAGGCCAAGGCGCCGTATGCGGCTCACCACCTGTGAGACCGCGGCCGTCGCCAGCAACGCTGCCTCCCTGTACGAGCTACCCCGGGCAGTAACCAGCGTGTCGTCAGCGTAACACGTCAGGTCCACACCCGGCGGAAGCTCGCCCCTCAGTACCCAGTCGTAACCGATGTTCCACAAGGGTGGGCCCAAGACCGAGCCCTGTGGAACGCCGCACGACATGGGGTGCTGATGTCTGCTATCACGTCCCAGATAGGTGACACAGCTGTCCGCCAAATAAGCCCCAATGACGCGGCGGAGGTAGGGAGGCACTCGATGATAGCGCAGTGCCTCCCTAATACAACTCCAGGGCAGCGTGTTGAAAGCGTTGGAGATGTCCAAAGACACCGCCAACATCACCCCGCCCCGGGACACCGCTTCCTCCGCCAGGACTCCCACTCGCGATATCGCCGTGATAGAGGAGCGCCCATGCCGAAACCCGATCTGGCATTCAGCCAGGTCCGGCCCCTCTCCGCACAAGTGGCTGACGAGGCGGGCTGCGATTATCCACTCAAACAACTTTCCCACCTCGTCCAGCAGCACTATGGGCCGGTACGCGGACGGCGAGTCCGCAGGGCGCCCCGCCTTCCTGAGCAGGACCAGACGACCAGATTTCCACTGAACGGGAAACTGGCCCTGCTCCAGGCACGCTGAGTAGAGTCCTCTCAGATGGGGCTCCAGCTCCTTCAGAGCGAAGGCCAATACGCAACCGTGAATCCCATCAGGCCCCGGAGCAATGTTTTTCGCCCGGAGCCGCATCACGGCCGCCCTCAACTCTGCTTCTGTCACCTCTGGGACGCTGGCGTTCTCTTCAGGCTCTGCGGTTGTGGGCAGAACCATCGGCGGCGGAGTATGCTCCGCTCGTGCCGGAAAGAGGGCTGCGACCACGTCCTCCAGCAGCTCAGGTTCGAGACTCTCCGTAAGCGGAGGCGCCCAAGGTCCGAATTTCCCTCGAACCGAGCGGTATGGATCGATCCACGGATCCCTGTTTAGAGTCTCTAACATCTCCTCCCTGGCACGCGTCTTTGCCTCGCCGATGGCCAGCCGCAGAGCCTCCTTAGCCGCGCGGTACACCTCATACAGCGCGGCTTCTTCGTCAGGAACCCGACGACTTCTTCTTCGGTATCGGGTGTACCGGCGCCTGACTCGCACGCACGAGATGCGCAACTGCTCAATCTCAGCGGACCACCAGTACACCTGGCGCCTTCTGGGTTGTATGTGGACCCGGGGCATGGACGCGTCGCTGATTTGCGTCATCGTCCCGTGGAACCACTGCGCCCCCTCTTCGACGTCGACGGGTCCAGTCGTTGTCGACTCCCGGATCCAGGCCTGCACAATAGCGGCCTCCTCGAGGAGCTCCCTATCGAGGCGCTTGCGCGCCCAGCGCGGACCGTCCGTTCGCGGAGCCGATTGACTGCGGCCACCCGCGGTCTGGGGGAGACGTCAAAACGGATGTATCGGTGATTCGATAACGTCTCCACCTCCACGGCGACATGCCAGTCGCGGACACGGCTAGCGACAGTAGGGCTAGCAAACGAGACGTCCACTGTGGAACCGCCCCGCTGCCGCACACACATGTACTCCGAGCCCCGATTCAGGACGGTCAAGCCGGTCGTGACCGCCCACTCCTCCAGCGCCTCACCCTTGGCATCGGTGACCGGGGATCCCCACGTCGCAGATTTGGCATTGAGATCCCCGAGCAACAGCACTGGGCCTGGGTGGTACCGGTTCACGACGGCACCTAACTCAACAAGGAAGCTCTCGAAGTCGGCGAGGCTCTTGTTAGGTGAGAAATACACTCCAATAGTGCCGATGCCGTCCGCGAGGGCTGCCACCCAGCCATGACCTCGGGACGGGTCGGCAAGAGCCCCGCCAATAATGGCCACCGAGTCGTCCAGGTCACCCACCCAATCATCTCTGGGGGGGGCGTAGTACGGTTCGGCGACCACAGCCACATGAATCGACCACTCTGCCATGCTCTGGAGTAAGAGATCCTGAGCCCTGGCAGAGTGGTTGATATTGCCCTGGAGGAAATGGAATTGTGCCATTACGCGCAATCCATTCCTTCGGCGCCATTCTCAGGCCGGGAGTCGGCCGAAGAGCAACCAGGCTGCGGGGGATGTAAAGAGTCCCCGGCAGCCTTGGCTGCTCCCTTCTTTTTCTTCTTCTTGCCCGTCTTGGGGGCGGGCGCGCCACAGGCCTTGCCACCCACAATGTGCTCCGCGGGCCTCCCTGCAGCTGTACAGAGGCTACAGTTTGGCGTCGCGGAGCATTGGGCCACCTTGTGGCCGGGCTTACCGCAGCGATAACATAGTGCACTGCGGTCAATTGCGGCAGTGCAACGTGCCCTGACGTGCCCAACATCAAGGCATCGGTAACACCGCATAGCCCTGGGTTGCAGCAGCTTCACCCGTGCTGCCACCCACCCCACCAGAAGACGCCCGCTGTCGGCGATCTTTTTCGCCGCCGCTACCGGGCACTTTATCCAGATGATGCCGAGCCCGGCAGCGTCGGCGCGAATCTCGCCCGCCCGCATGTCACCCGGCGGACATCCCCCGCTTCGAGCGACGGCCGCCACGACCTCCTCCGGGGTCGTAGAGTCGTCCAAGCCATCGACGCGCAATTCAGCGGTCTTCACGGGCCGGGACACTCGAACGTCCTCTCCATTGAGGACCTCCCTCAATTTGGCGGCCAGGACATCCGCCTTCTGGCTGCCATCAGGACCTGCCACCTCGAACAGCCGCGCCCCCGTAACCGCCGACTTCATTCTAAAGCCGGTCGGTGTGCCCAAGTCGGGGAACGCAACATTGGCCCTCACCTGCGTGAGGACCTCCTTGTAAGTAAGGCTCCTCTCGATGGCTCCGGGCTGCAGTGTGATTACCACAGCCGCGGAGCGTGGGACCCTACCCTTCCGGGACCTCCGCCTTTTCTTCTTGGGCGCGGGCTTGGACTCACTGGAAGCCAGCGTCGATGCCTTCTTCTTGCGGCCCTTTTTGACGACCGTCGTCCAATCCTCTGAGGTGGGGCCGGAAGCGGTCGCCGGGGTCGCATTTAAACTGGAAGGGGTTGCTGACGCAACCTCCGCGGTCTTCTTTGGCCCCTCCGCGGGCTTTTTGCCCCCCTTTCCAGCTTTGGCCGCCACAGTCGATGGCCCTGGCCTTGCGGCCTCCTCCATCCTCCTTTTGACCGCCGCTAGCGGTGGCCGGAGGTTTTGTGCCGGGAGAAGCCTCGTTTCTAAGGCCTCCAGGCGGGCATTCATCATGCCCCCACACTGCTGCATGCAGATGCGGACGATCTTCTCGATGTCCGCATCGGTCGCAAGTGCAGCGGCAGGGTCCGACGCTGGAGCCGTAACCACCGGAGAGCCAGCAGCTGCGGGAGCCGCATCCTACTGCAGCTGGGCTTCTTTTTGCGCGGCAACTTCCCTTCTGAGGTCCTCCAGCTCAGCTCGGTGACGACCGTTCTCCTCCCACAGCTTCGCCGTCTCCTCAGAGCTTGTTCGAACAAGGAGGACCTCAACCGCCTCCTTAATACCCTCAGCCGCCTCTTTGAGGGCGCGCGTGAACGTGCCCTTCAAGCTGCCCGATTTTGTGGCAACTTTCAGGACAACGTCCACGCCGTCCAGAACTTGGCGACTGAGTGCCGCCGCCATCAGGTTCTCTCCGGAACCTGCTTGAGCGGCCCGCCGCTCTCGAGCCTGACGAGCCATTTCGCCGACCTCGTCAGCCGCTACCGCTTTCCGCTGAGCCCACTTTGCTGCATTTGCTTCCGATTTATTGCTGTCTAGCAGTAGCGGGGACGGAGACGCAGCGGAATCTCCACTAAAATCAGCGAGAGTGGTCTCATCGCTCTCTGCCTCTGGCGGCCGATCCAGGCAGACTGCCGGAATCGGCGTAGCAGGCCGCAAAAAGCGACCCCTCTGGTCCCGCTGTCGAGTGGATGCTCCACCCATCACTGCGCGACCTCTCTTTGCTGTCGGCACCTTTGCGGCCGACAGTTCCTCCTCACTTGAGGATGGATTTATACCCTCCCCGCGCGAACACTTCCCCCAAAATTTTGAGGGGGCGCGTAAGCCTCCTCGGCTCTCGCTGCCGCTTCCGGCAGTCTGGTCTACTTTCTCCGCCATATCTGGCCCATCGATGGTTGTATTTTTGTGCAACTTTTCCATACAGTTCCCACGAGCAGTGGAGGAATTAAAAGTCCACCCCGGCAGTGCCCCGTACCAAGGGTAAGCCTAAAATACTGTAGGGGGTCGGCAGGTACCCTACAGGGGAAGCGCTAACGACTGGTAACCCCACCAGCCATTCATCCTCTCGCCGCGCTTCAAAACTTAGGATTGGGGGTTTTTTTATCATAGAAGTGTCCTTCCTCTGGGCCGGGTGGTTAAGCCAAGCCCCTGGCGGCGGCATTATACATGCCTACGTCCGTTGTCCGGCCAACCCGGCTCAGCGGACCCGTCGGAAGCTCTCTCGACCGGATTGCTCCGTGAGAAGAGAGCGACTGCCGCGTTGGTGCGCCTGCACCGCAGCAGCATTGGTCACATCCTTTGCCTATCAACAGCTGTCGATGGGACAAGAACGACGCCATCTCCGACGTACCTCCACAGTGCCTTCTGTGAATCAGGGGGACACGAGGAGGAACCGTCGTGGAGCAAAATGCTCCCCCCCCCGCAGAAATTCGCCACAGACAATTGCCCAATTTGCCTCTCCGACATGGAAAGACTATTGCCCGTGCCCAGGGTGCACCGGCCCGATAACTGCTCTTTCCTCCGAACGTATTCGTAAGGAACCAGCAGCCGTCAGGCACACGAGGAGGTTTTCTGCGCGCACCCCATTTGTAAATAGCCTACCACAAGGTGGACCAATGACCTGGTGAAGTCCGAAGATTCGCTGATGCGAGATGCAGAGGATTGCGAGATGTTGCGACAGTTGTAGAAGGCCTAAGTTTAGCAGTAAACGTATTTTGGCTAAAATGATAATGACAATGATGATGATCAAGTAATCAACATCAAACCATTTGATAATATTAAAACTGTAAGTCAATAGACCAGAAGAAATGATTTTCATTTGAAAAATGGAAATGAAACCGAATTAAATAAAAATTGTGATAAATGTTTTACTAAACAATAAAGAAACTGCTACTAGAATTCGCAGCAACTAGTGACTTAAAAGTAATCCTAAATAAAATAACTCTTTTATGTGTCACACGAGAAAATACGCTAACCTTTCCCTGCCCCGAGGTAAAGCTTTCTTACCGCACAATTATATAAAGTTAAATAAACTAGAAGTTGAAACGGTTAGAAAATGAAAGAAAGAAAACAAAAGAGGAACATTAAAAACAAAACAAACTAATGTTCTTTTCAGTCTGTTGTTTTCATTTATACTGCAATCACTTAAGTTAGTATTGAGGAATACGTTCTTTGAATTAGATCGTAAAGGCACCGTGGCTGGATATTAAATAGTTTTGGACGTTCGTTTTAATAAATCAAAATATTTAGTATACACCTAAACAGTGTTGATAAAATATTAATTTAGGAGGAAGAAGAAAAAGAATGAATCCTAACTAATATTTTTACGTGATTTGTTTGTTTTGCTTTCACACCTTAATCGTTGAAACGGTTGATGTATTTTGGTACAGAGATAGATCTGTAGCCTTTTAAAGTATACATTTTCTGAAAATTAAACATCATAAAATAGAGTTGAAAGCAAATCCTATGGTCGACCAGCAATGTGCACAGTACACTAAAATAAACAGAAATCCAAGCATCCGAGATGAAAATCGAAATTTTGGTAAAAAACCTAACCAAAAATTAGTAGACACAAAGTGAAATAGATTGCCTCACAACACATTAGTTAAAGAAACATTCAATTACAGCTTATGAAACTGCAGAGCTGTCACAAAGGAGCCATTTATCTCTATATCGTAGTTTCTTAAGCATACAAATAAAACAGCTTCCAAGGATAATAAAACTCAGTCTACTAAGTTATCATGTCTTCACAAAACATGAAATTTCCTGAAAAGTTTTTATTTACAATTATTTAAGATTCCAGTTTATAATAATACTCTTTGATGTATCAGTTAATGAGTACTCCAAAGTTTTAAAAGTTTGTCTGTCAAGAATTAGGTATCCGTCAGAATTATTTTTGCGATGAAAATGCTTTATGTTCAGAAATTTATGTGAAGCCGTAGAAAAGTGAATTGATATTAAAGAAGTTGTGGCCAGTTTTATTTTAATTGAAAGGTTATAATATAAAAACACTGCATTTTGTTAGGGAATTATTCTAACTGAAAGTTAAATTAATGATGAATGAATAAACATAATCGCTTAAATTAATAATACCAAGACTGAACATTTATTTTTTAACGTTAGTAAGTTTTAATTTTAAGCCACGAGCTATTTAAAAAAAAAAATAACATATCAAATAATAATTATGATATGGTACCACATACTACCCTTATCCAATGATTCTGGAAAGGGCAGTTATATACCTGCCAAAATAAAATTGAACATTTGAATACCTTATTTTGTCATACGGGCTTCTTATTTAACGTCTTCCAATGCTAAACATTTTGTCAGTTTACTTACTTGTTCGATAAATGGCGTTGCACTAATGATGCGTTTCTCTGAATTGCGATATTAAGATTTTCTGCTGGAGAACGACCCTCACACGATTTTCAAACACGGTCAAGTCGTTAGGTGTTTAGTTTCGGTCTCTAAAAGGTCTAAAAAGTCTTGTTACTAAAATTCTATATTACCAAAATCGCTAAAATCTTTGAGTTGCCTCTAATTGGATTCGTTAATTGACCGTTTATCGTAGTCTTAAATTGGTTTGGTTCTAGCGAAGTTGTAGACGGTTCGAATTGCGGATCAGGCTTGCCAAAAGTGTTGACGGGCCCCTACTTCTAAGCCTACGTACGCGATTGATTCCGTTAAGAGCGAAGCAACAAACGGTTTGATTTGCGAAACAAGGCTAATAATAATAGGATACCTACTGTACCAAAGGTGGTCACGGTGACGGAACCCCATTACCTACTAAGCCTCCACGATCGATTCTGAATTTTGATTCGTGCGAAGTATCAGACGGTTCGACTTGCGGTACAAGGCGAATTATAGGGTTCCGTACCAAAGGTGCTAACGGGACCCTATTACTAAGCCTTCGCGTACGATTTTGATTCGTCCAAATGAACTCGATTTTTAGGGTTCCGTACAGAGGTTGCTAACGGAAACCTGTTTATTAATAAGCCACCACTGTCCGTCTTCCTTCAGTATACATGTTTTATTTCTGTTTCGTTTATTTCTAATGCCTTCTAGAAAAAGGTCGAATTTTTCACATTTTAGTAAACAGACTACATATATGAAACTAAGTAGGTCTCAAGGAACAGCAGAAGATCGAGAAGTCTGACTTGCTGCAGCTAGAGAAGGGCAGGCCAGAACTCGCACATTAGATAATTGTACTCAGCGCGAGACTCGGGGTGTATGCGGTCCGTTACCATCTTAAAGACCGTTTTCTTTTTTTTTTTGCCAGGATTAAAAATCCTTATGGATGTCCTGGGGACGACAAAGGGGTCTGTCAGACTCTTATCTCAGACTTGACCGAGGATTGTGAGAGCTAGTACGCCTTCCATAATTCCCGGCTATTGCCTAACATAACGCGCCACCGTCTCGGGTCCTGCTGAAGTGGGGGCGGCGGACAATCTCGAAAACTTTTTGATTATTTGTTTTACGATATATCGGTTTTCAGATACAAAATAATATCCTCTGAAAAAAATTGGTTCAAATAGAAAAGCGCGAGAATAAAATTTAAATAGGTGTTTCTTACAAAATAATATTACACCGGGCGTCCTGATTTTAATCTTGAATAAATAGTAACATAAAAGCATCGTGTGTTACTAAATTAGACTACAAAAGCAAACTTAAATATAAAATTCCACTGAAATCGAATTCCAGTGAAAAAATGTTTATTTCCAGTGATAAAATAATTGAGAATAGGTTTAACATTATCTATGGTCTGCATCGAAGTTTTGCTATTGTTAGTATTCTGCGATTGTATAGTGACTTTGAATTATTATTTTTTTGTTGGAAATCTCGCTTTACGGGTCCCGATCCAGTATCAAATAACTTTTATTTATTTCAAACTAGCTGTGCCCGCGACGTCATTCGCGTGCGCTTAGATCGATGCCAGCCTAAACGATCTTACTTCTAATTTTTGTTTCCTAATAAAATGCGAAACTTTGGCTGGCTTTGGTGTTTGTTACTCAATTACGACAATACGGCTGAACGGATCTGGATGAAATTTTGCACAGAAGTAGATTATACCTAGTCTGGAATACCACACAAGCATTATTATCTCGGGAGTACCTACTTTGAGAAATATTCAAAATTCAAACCATTTATTTACAGGTGTACTTTTGAATTGTTAAGATCAGTCTATCAAAAACATGAAGCAATTTGTAAGTAGATCAGTATGAAAAAGAACGTGCAAGAAACTCCACGCCAGTCTTTTATATCATATTATGTACCTATTTATTACAAAAATACTGGTTATGTTGTTCTTGTTGCTTCGATATGTGAAGACTATTAAAAGAAAAAAGGAACCACGTAAAACAATTTCTCAATCAATTCAAAAATTCGTTTTTTTTATCTATATCTGAAGATAAGGCTGATAATTTGTGAAACGTGGGCAAAGCCGTTTGGTGGTAAAACATAATGAAACAGTTCACATTAATGCTTTTCTGTAAACTATATTTGTGTGAATTGCTAATGCGGGAAAACGCGCTTTGCGTTCTTCCTCAGATTCCAAAGATCGAGAAGCTGCTGTTCGAGATCTTTGAGAGCTCAAGCGAGTGTCTTGGTCTGTGAAATCTCCGACTCTCGCGACAATGCATGGCGCATTCTACCTGCCGACAAATGCTCTGTGCGTTCCTGGCTACTCTCGAATAATTGAGAAATTGCCATGCGAGAACGTTGTGTACTTAGCCGAGCCTCGCGATGAGTCTTCTTCCACCTGGCGTTAATCCCGGCTATTGCCAGGGTCCGCCTTCCTACTTAGCTTCCTCCACTTTGCACGATCTTGAACATCCTTCTCAGTCAAGCCATTGGCTCTCATGTCGGACTTGATGACATCCAGCCAGCGCTTGCGAGGGCGACCACGGAACCTAGCCCTAAGAACAGCCATATTCATGCATCTCCGACCAACGTACTCCATAGGGCGGCGCATGATGTGGCCATACCATCGCGTTACGCCACTCATTCACCTCAGCATTTTCATCTCCGTGACGCGAAGCTCCTGGGTGTGTCTGCTTAGTGCTGGCCAACACTCGCCCCCGTACAGTAGGACAGGCCGTATGATGCATTTATATATTTGCCCCTTGAGCTTCGGAGGCATTTTGCGGCGCCTATACGTGCTTGGACATCGTCGTCCACGATGCCAGACTCGTGCAGCACGGATCAAAGGTACCTGAATGTATCGGACTTTCTGATCAGGTCCGAACCTATTCGGATGGTGTTTGAATCCGTGAGTTAATTGAAGCATATTCATCATCTTCAAAAGAACACAACTAAAACTTTTTTTTTCATTCCTCAGGTACAAAACACAGACTAAGCATGACGTCGAGAGGGTACCGCCACACCGTGAGTCTGATGGTGCTGGAGATGTCCAGAGAAGACGCGGGAGCGTACCGCTGTCACGTGGAGAACACGCAAGGAAGGGCACAGGCTGAGCTGTTCTTACATTGTGAGTCTGGTAACTTATGTACATTATTACAAAGGAGTGATTTTCTTAAGGGACGTGTGTGACGTTATTTATATTCGCGTAGTTTGGGTAATTTGAATAGCAGATTGGAACCCCTTTGGTAAGTTTTAAATTATTTCAAACACCTCTTTTATGAGATTATCTCATATTCTTTGTGTTTTCTTTCAATTTGGTGTCAATGCATCTTTTGTCACTACATTTTTATTATTGAATGAGAAGAAAGACGTTAAAGACTTTTTTCTTCTTTAAAAAAATCTATACAGTAGTGATATTTAACAGTTTTTGATTGAATCTTGTGTATGTACATTAAAACCAAAATACAAATAAATGTTTCAACAATGTTTTGAATGTCCATAATGATCAAAACTTGAAATAAATTCGGCTCTTTCATTTTCCGGATTGTTCTTAACTAGCCTCATTTAACTTGCCCTATCTTCTCACTTGACTACAGTACTATATTGTGACAGACAGAGGTAAAGACGTAAAGTACTAGCGGGCTTTTACTTCACCTCACTTAGTTTGAATTTGTGCATCGTAAGCGGTTAGATTGAATTCAAAGTTACCTGGCTCGCCTCGGATTTCAAAAGTCATTTAAAACTAAAGAATGCTAGTGATTAATTTTCTAAGAAAAACTTATTCTAGATTTTTGTTATCAACAAAGTAGGTACAGAAATTTTACAAAACTATGACAATAACGTATGTTTTATTTATTACCAGTTTTCAAATATCGTTTTACATTATTTTATGCCGCCCTTGCATTTCTTCCTAGACCCATCACCAATCACAAAACCTGTTCAATTTTTCATGATCGTGACCAACGTTCAAACTAAATCATAAGATAAATATTTTAGTTTCTATTTTACGTTTCTTTAGTATCAACAACAACAACAACAACTACGACGACCACAACTACTACAACAACGATAACAACAACAACAACTACAACATCACCACCGCCGACATCAACGCTGTTACCATGTAAGTGAAACTCATTATTTAGAATAAACTATCGAATATGTGATGTTTTCCTTTGTATCTTTTGACATGTTTTATGAACTTAAATCGCAGTTTGGACCTTTTGCCTTTGCATCTTTTAACATATTTTATGAACTTAAATCGCATTTTGTATCTGTTTGAGGGTTTTGTGTCATTAGTGAATATGATGCTCCAATAATGATAGTTGCATTTTAACTGAATGATCTCTATCTTTTTGGTATAAAAAGCTATGTTCCGTTTTTTGACGTGAGATTAGAAAATACGTTTAATCACGATAAATAAGCAAAAATATGATCAATTTCTAGGTTATTTATTACTAATTACAGTGTTTTCTCTAATTATTTTCGTGATTCAAATAAACTTCACAGTTAAATAGATTGCCTACTCATAGTCCGGTCAATTTAGACATTCGAAGGTGCATAAAATTCCAACAAGCTGAAAATCAGTAAAATTGTTCAAAACATAATTATAAATAATATTTAAAAGTTCCCCATCATTCCCGTGTATGGAAAAAAATTTATTCAAGATCAAGAAAATGAGTTTTTCGCGATTTTCAGCAAAACGGTAAGTTTTATTATAAAAGTATCTTAGACAAAAATTATTGTAGATCATAAAATAATCCTCCTTCCTACGAGCCACCGTCTCTGAGATATAACGAAGTTATAAAAGTTGTTATCGTCATAATAAGCATACGTTTCCACGCCACCTATCAGGTAGTATATTTAGCGCGTTTTTTTTAATGTGGTTTCCCCAGTAGGCCTACTCCACGGGTCGGTTGTGATCCTGTTTAATTTGTAACTATTGCAAAATAAGAGAAATTGTCCAAAATTGGAAAAGATAAAAGCGAAGTATATTTAAAAAAAAAAGTGGTGAAGTTCGCCTGATTTGTAAGTTTCAAATTCTTTTTGTTTTTCTTCTTGTTTTTCTTCTTCTTCTCCTGCTTTTTCTTCATCTCCATTTTGGATGCAAGTACATTGCGTCAATAGCGATGTATCGCATGACACTTCGTCGGAATCCATTGTTTGTGATTCAACATTAGAACACACGACCGGCTTTGACAATTTGTGCATGCCAGAGAACAAAACAGTCAGACTTTTTTACAACCACATTTAGCACTACATCCCTTTTTGCAGTTGCAAAAAATTGTGCTCAGCAGGTGTTCCGGCGTAGGTGGGAGTAAAGTTTGAACTGGCTCTAATATATTGTTGACCAACTTCCAACCCCAGTCTGTAGGTTCTAGCTGATAAAGCCACACTTGAACTTGGTAATATACCCGAAAAAGATGTTGATGAGCAGCAACTGAGGTTGGAGAAAGACAAGCTAATTGAACTTATTTTTTATTTTTAGTATTTTTAACGAAACATGCATATCGATGCTTATCTAAACAGGTAGATTTTTTAGGAGCTCCGTACATAGAAAGAAGAAAGCGGATGCTGTTGGTGATAATTCTCGTTGAGTTGAATTACTCTTTTTAAAAACTTCAGCACATTGAACTAAATCTTGTTTTTCAAACATTTTGAAAACTGCTGTTTTACCCCTCCTGCAAAATGCAGATGTCGTATCACAACCAGTTATTGCGTATAAAGATAGTACATGAATTTGACACTTTACAAAAGTAGATAAACTTTATGATCATATATATCTCCTTTTCCCTGAGAGTCTCAGGGCGGGAGTAAGGAAAAATCACCGGGAGCAAACCCGAGTAGAAAACTCTTTCAAAAACAAATAATATAATATAACAGCTCTAGAGATGTATATACGTGAAAATCGCGAAAAACTCTTAAAAATGAAAAAAAAAAAATTTTTTACCTATGACCTTTTTAAAAAAAATCCATACACGGGAATGATGAGGAACTTTTAAATATCATTTATAATTATGTTTTGAACAATTTTACTGATTTTCAGCTTGTTGGGATTTTATGTACCTTCACTCACACTTTTTGATCTAATTAACTAATTAACCGGACTATCACAATCTTCTCGATTTATCAAACAGACTAAAACCTCAATGTGTTTGAATTATTCTAGAAATGGTTTCAGTTTCGTCAAAGCTCTGATGTCAATGCTCCTTGCTAATGAGTTAAAAGCTTACAATACACAATAGCTTAGTCTACATCAATTTATTTACTTTAAATCTATTCAGATAAATGAATCAGTTACCACGTTTTTAATACTAACGACCAAATCTCATACTTAATAAATGAAATCAAAACCAAAGTGCGACTGTTAATTCCTTTAAAACAGTATAAAGTAGTTTTAAAACATTTAGAGTTAACGCACTTACAACTTTCGATAAGCAGTTACATTGATTCCGAAAATAACTTTTGTCGTCAAAGTTTCACGATCTGTCATGAATTTGTTACGACTTTTTGGAAAGGAATTCAAAGTATTTTTTACATGTATCCAAGTATTTAAGTTTCCAAATCAGTATCAATTTCGTGTTTGTTTTTATATAAGTGATTTTTATCTACATTGAGATATATTTTGTACCTCCTAGATGACACAGAGAGACATTTGGAGCAGCTGCATCGAGGGGTGTTAGAAGATCCCGGCCTTGACAACCCTTACATCGTTTTGAGCCAACACCAAATGCAGAACCTTGGTAAATATTTCGCCCGTCTTCATCATGATCACTATCATTAATTCCGTAGGGGTCCAGTACTGGACACAAACTCCCTTAACGTTGCCTGGAGCACCGAATCAGTGCCTAGCAATGTATTCACATGACATTAATATGAAACTCAAAGATGTTTTAAAGTAAGAAAGACGTAGTAGACGAAAACTAAAATAATTTCAAATAAAGAAAAACTAAAATGATCTTGACATTATCATAGAATTACTGGATGGTAAAACTTTCAGTTTTTATTAAAAAAAAAATAATGTCACATCAAGTCTTAAGAGCTTAAACGAATTACTGTGGAGATTTCCATCTCAATATTGAACATAGTTGGCCAGGATTTTTTTACAAGTATAATTTTTTGAAGACTTCTCGACACTTTACTTGTCCTAAGTGCCCTCAGATGTCTCTATTTTAGAAAGCTTGCACTTACTTATGTCAATTGAGATTGGATTGTCAAGTTTCAGTTGTTTTACCAAGTGACAAAGCTGTATCATAATTTCGAAATGGATTTTTGATCTCAGTAAGGAGATACTGTGAACTTGGCACATGCGGATTGATTAAAAACGAGTGTCTCATGACCAGTTGTATGTGGTGGTAGGATGGATGATGACGATGATGGAGGAGACACTTAACACTTTCTGTGTCCCCAGAAATTCTGACGACGATATGACCGGCCGTGGGCGCGCGCGGCCCCTGGAGCGACGCCTGGCCGCCGCCGAGCCGCGCCGCGCGCCCGCCCACTGCCGCCACAGCGCTGCTCACGACCCTCCTCGTGCTGCGAGCGTGACATTCAACCAGGCGGTGATACAATATAACAAATGTTGTTTATGCGGCTGTTATCATTCAATATATTGGCACTGACAAGAAAAATAGGTAACAAAAGGCGACTTATATAGAACGAGTGAAATCATGCGATTGAACAGAAAAGTATACATATGAGAATCTTTTGCTGTTTGAATGACATTATCAGGGGGCCATTGCTTTTGTTAATATTTGTAAAATTGCCTGTGGCAATTGGATATGGCATGTAAAAAAACGGCCAAACGGTGTGTGGAGTCACGCACAGTGAAGGGTTTCTTATCCCTTGACCCGTCGCGTGAGATCTTTAAAAGCCTAGGCTTTTGCTAAAAAGGAATGAATGCAGTTTTCGAATGTCCCAACTGACCTTTTACTTTAGAGAGCTTCTTAAGACGGATTATATTTGACACTTACACTGGTAAAACTGGGTTACCCACGTACGCTGTTAGAAACAGACGTGTGTTTCTACGTGAGGCTCTGAGGGACACGCGACGATTGGCGTAGGTAATGGTTTTTTTCTTTTGACTAGTGCTTTTATTTTATATGTCGTAACTAGCTTTTTTGGGGTTTAAATCAATAGTACAAATAATTGGTGCGAGTTGGCTTCGGCCCCTCGTACGCCTATTAAAGGACCGGGTCTCCAGTAACGCGAGAAAATAAAAAAAACAAAATATGAAAGAAAGTATCAACGAAATCTGAAATGGTTGGATATTGAATATTATGTCGTTGTTGGTGAATTTTCTAGATATGTAAATGTAAAACTGACTAACTGACATATCAATCAGTACTGTGACTAGGAACATGCAATTTTGCACAAGGCTTCCTATTATGATGTGGGTGAACACTATGAAGGATTTTTTGGAAATGCAAACTTAAAGGGGTTGAAAAGGAGGAAAAATCTTTTGCACTAAATTTTCGCAGACGAAGTCGTGGGAGAAGTACTACTAGTCCTTCTATGTTACTATTTTTTAAATATTATATTATAATTTTGTGTTGATCTAAAACAGTCGTAATGTAAAAAATAAACATTGTAATGTTAATAATAAGATAAACATGTTCTAAAAGGGAAAATATTGTCCCTTGTTTGTATTATAAATAAACAACTTATTTTTAATTAATTCTCCTTAAATCATTGCAATCCTAACCTAACCCAACTTGTACAACCAACTGAATGCTATTTTTATATGGGGTCTGTGATGACCCCGCGCGACGACTAACGTTCCAAAAAAAGGCGTGGAGGGTTAGTAACCCACCCCGTAAACGGTTACACTTTACGTTCGTCCGTTAGGAAATCTATACTAATATATAAAGCTGAAGAGTTTGTTTGTTTACTTGAACGCGCTAATCTCAGGAACTACTGGTTCGATTTGAAAAATTCTTTCAGTGTTAGATAGCACATTTATCGAGAAAGGCTATGCTATATCATCACGCTAAGACCAATAGGAGGGGAGCAGTAATAAAAATTGTGACACAGACGAAGTTGCGCGGGTCAACTAGTACTTAATAAAGCTGAATAGTTTGTTTGTTTACTTGAACGCGCTAATCTCTGGAACTACTGGTTCGATTTGAAAAATTATTTCAGTGTTAGATAGCACATTTATCGAGAAAGGCTATATACTATATCATCACGCTAATACCAATAGGAGCGGAGCAGTAATGAAAATTGTGACACAGACGAAGTTGCGCGGGTCAACTAGTATTAAATAAATGCCTCTCCTCCCTGTCCCTGTAAAAAACTAAACAGTAGTTTTCGGAACTATAAAAAGTTTGTCAAACAGTAGCATATATAACGAAGTTCAAATACCCATAAGACCATTTTCGATGCGCCATTAATAGCGTGTGATCGGCTTATTTTAACGAATCCCACGTGACATGGCTGGCGTGGATAACTTGTCCAGTCAGGGTGGTGCAATAGCACTGCAGCTGGTCAGGTCAAAGACAAGCGTGTGGAATTGTGTATGGACTTTGGTGAGTCGTTTTCAATTTTTATATCTGTTACCAGGTAACATTTTTGAACTGTGGAGACTATATTGACACAGGCCACATATCACCGATAGAGATTTTTGAGTTTGTCTTTGGTATTTGTCTTGTCGTTTGGTATTCATTACTGGTTAAGCTTCAGGCTAGTTTTCCACCAAAGATATGCGAAGAAGCTGAGCGGTGCGAGGATGCGTAGCGAAGCTCTCTGGATGAGAACTCACATAATTTCTCGACGGTGTGAGCGTTTCCAGCATATGAAAAGAGGCCATCGCCTCGCAGCTAAGGATGTGGGTAAGGGATTGATAATGTGGTTTCTAGGCTAACCTGAAACCTCCATTTTCTACTTTGATTGGATTTGTACTCTCATAGATTTTCACATTTTTCAGACATAGTATCACGCTGGATGAAAAACGCAGGAGGCGAGCGGATCGCATGTTACTGTAACCTCACGTCAACTTTGGAGTAGTTATGACCGTGATAGACCAGAAGCTGGCTAGCAAGCTAGTTGATTAGCATCATGTCAATATCTTGACTGAAATACTTGGTGAGTCACTCGCATTTTATTTTGATGGTTAGTTTCAAAGCATTAAAAGCAATTCAGATATTAGTACTGTATAATTTTGTTTTACTAAGTAAAAACAGAGCCATAATCCTATTGGCGGCCATACTCTCAAAATTTCATTCAGTGTGAACTATAGGATGAGATATCGCATGGCAAGGATAACACACACACACGACAGCCGGGTTCTGCTTCCATTGCATAGGTTAATATAGAAAATATTTTAGATAATTAAGATGTATCTAGCCATAAAAATCATATTTATATTTAGAATTACGGGGCGACATCGTCATTTTTGACCGAGTCCCCTTAAATAAAGATTAAAAAAAAAAAAAAAAAAAGGTCTTGTAGTAAATATGTTAGTCGAAACGTCGTGCATGATTGAGGCTGAGTTCAGTCCACTGGTGGCGATCGAGCAGTGAACACATGTAGAAACTGTCGCGCCTGCTGTGAACTTGTTGTGTGAGAATATTGATATTGTGATTTTAAAAGTAAATTATATTTTAATTTGAAAAAATAATAGGTTTTTCTATTGCGCAATAATCAACTCTTCCCACAGTTGAAAAGTTTTTACCTTGATTAATATTTGACTACTTTGACTTGAATTTGAACGTTTTGAAGTTAAAAAAATTGGAAACTAAGATCTAAGCTTACACAAAACCACTACAGAAAAATTCAGTCCTCTATACGTAAAATAAATTTTAATCCTTTTACCCTAACGCCAAAAGATGTGAAAACGTGACATTTAATTAAAGTTTCTGTGTCGTTCTAGAGTAAAGAGCCAAGTCGTAGCGACTGCGGCACGGGTGTGCGCGCGCCCGACACGCTGCCCAGTCTCACGCACCACTACTGTTTGAACAGATGAGAGTAGATGACCTAGTACAGTACCATTTACAATGCACGCCTCTCTAAATTTCTCCCATTATTGTAAAAATTCTTTTGATTCTAGAGAATTTTTACAGCGATAGGCTGTCAACCATACTGTATCCGTGACCATATGCTGCCTGCATATATAGCCTGTGGCTATATGCTGTAAACCATTTGGTAGTGTGAAAAGTAAGTCTGAAGAAGATAGATAAGGCAATTTAAATTGACAGTAGCTTTAATCGGTGACTGTTTTGAGAAAGCGTAACCAGTTAATGAAGCTTTTTAAACCAATCACTTGCAAAAACTTCACAGTCCTGAACGTTATAATATAAGTATCGCCTCTTCTTCTTCTCTCATTCTCTTTACTTTCTCTTTAACGGTAAGTATTATTTTTGATTCAAACATGTCGGTATCTCTTACCAGTGAGACAGCAGCGTGCGGCCGCAAGACATCGTCATCGAGCGCCGCCAACATGATGCCGCGCGCCCGAGCTCGCGGCGAGAGGAGCTGACGTAGTGCGCGCGCGCCGCGGAACCTCACGCCCACCACCGAAACGCATCACCTAAACATTTTTTCTTAATATAAAATACCCAAAACTCTGGAAACATTCACATTTGATCTCGAATTTTCATATTCACCTACCTTTATAAAAATGTAGTTAACTACCACAGTAAGACTAATAATTTATTAACGAATAAATAAAAGAGATATCAAGAATATAATCGACCTCATTCGTTTTATTTTTAGGAACCAGAATTTTGTTTGAAATATAAGCGTAGTAGCCGGCACGAGTCATGAGCACAGATCATTGGGCTTTTGTCTAGGAGGAGGCCTAGACTGTAACCTGAGATGCGACGCACTATAAGAAAAATCATTGCTCTTATTGAAAAAAGGCCTAGATACGCCAATGATCTGTGCTCATGACTCGTGCTGGCTACTATACCGACAGCAAGAATAAGTATACAGCTTGTTAACGCCACGAATATAAAAGAAGGTACGTACTTCTTATAGTATGTAATACCAATTTTGCTGTCTGTTGTTTTTTCATAAATACCTACTCGTTACTAAGGGTCGACGCAACACGTTTTTCCACAAGTACCATAACATATAGTGATTTCCTTAAGCCCACTAGAACAAACCAAGGGAGTAATTCCAGGTACTATTTTTAAGCAACGTTCGCATTCACATATCAGTCGCAAGCTGTCAAAATGTAGGGAAATAAGAGGGATTTTGACTGAATTTTTTTTTTTTTTTTTTTTACTATTAATAGGCACGCGTTTGGCCACCATCTCACCTGATGGTAAGCGATGATGTTGTCGAAGATGGAGCACGCTTGCCTAGAAGTAACCTATTCACTCTTGACTTAAAGACTCCCAGGTTGTAGCTATCGGGAAACACAGACTCCGGCAGGGAATTCCACTCCTTAGCTGTACGCATTATGAATGTGTTCCCAAAACGTTTTGTGCGTGTGGGTGGGATGTCCACCATGTACCGGTGGCGCATCGCCGTTCGTCTTGTGGTCCGATGATGGAACGGGCTTGGCGGAATTAAATTATGCAATTCCGTCGCACATGCCCCAAAATTCAACCGGTAGCAACTCGTCGTCGATGATCAAGACTTTGAACCTTCGTCGCGACGAGCCTCTCATTGCCAATGATTCTCTTGGCTCGATTCTCAATTGACTCAAGGGCATCAAGCCGGTATCTGGCAGATCCGTCCCAAAGATGAGAGCAGTATTCCATACACGACCGAACTTGCGCTTGATAGAGTTTAAGCACCTGTTCCGGCGTGATGTACCGTCTCACCTTAGCCAGAATCCCCAACTTCTTTGCAGCCACTTGAGCTTTTGCCTCTATGAAAGGGCCAAAATTGAGAGTAGATGTTAATGTAACCCCAAAAAGTTCAAGTTGGTCGGTTATCGGCACGGTTAACGGCACTGTTGCACCTCGGAAAGATGGAGCTGGGTGGAATTGGCTCCTTTTAACGGAAAATAGACACGCTTGGGTCCTAGCAGCATTGAACTTGACCAGATTGGCAGCACCCCCATTCAGAGACAGCCTGTAAGGACACATTCAAGCGCTCAACCATAGCCTCCCGGAGAGACCGGATCTGCGACCCACCAGCTCGTGCGTCGGACACGTATCTCTCAGCAACAGTGCTGTCGTCTGCATACCCAAAGGTACCGGGCTTAAGTAGCCGTTATAAATCCGCTAATTAGTTTTTAAACGAATCTTATCATCAGTTTTTATTTTTTAATAAGCCGCCCTAAGCCAGCAGCAGCCAGCAGCTTTGCTTATGTAAGTACGGCTCAAAAAAGTGGCATAATATGAGTAAGTGTCAAATCAGTGTACAGCCGGTTGATTCTGTAAACATGTCGAAATGAACGGTTGCGTGAAGTGATCACAAAATGAGCTGTCATCTTATCTTGATTATATGGATTGACAGCTCACTTTGTGATCACTTCACCCAAGCCTTCACTTCGACATGATAGCAGAATCGTACTGCTGTAACACCGGGTGACGTCCGGTGTTCCTCTTCTAAGTTCCCAATAAAACTTTTGTAGTAATATCTAAATTTGACACTTTTTAAATCACCCCGGCCGGAAAGTTGGCAACTATGTGTCTGAAGTTGAAATACAATCTATATATTTCGGTCATTTCTTATTTCAATCATATTTATATTTCTGCTGAACTTCCATCGACTAACTTGTCTGCCACTGCCAGTGACCAGCAAGTAAAGAAGGCGCATATGCGACAGTACCTAAAGCCAAGAGTTTTTGGTTTGCTAGGAGGATGCCAGCTAGCAGAAAACATCTAGACACTATAAGGCTTTGGCATATGACTACTAAACCGCTAACAGAGCTATTTATCTTTATATATCAAAATGAACCTATATTTTCCTTGGTCACGGCTTCACGCGAGAGACGCGAGAGAGAAGGTTCTTATGAAAGAAAAGCTCAGTTGGCGGAAGCGAAGCCGCGGAAGGCAACAAACAAAACGATAAAAACCGTTTGATTTGAAAGTTGATGACCAGACTCTTTATATAAATTCTCTGCTACTGAAATTCGAAATAAGAATCTTGTTTGACCTGCAACAATCAAGTTAGGGTCTTTTATAAGCCACCGAGATCTTATGTAGCCACCATTAGTTTCTAATATTATTTTATCAGAACAACAGTAACCAAAATAAAGAACAATGCCCAACATAGCACGGCGTTCGGTGAACATCAACGTAAGTATTCCATTTACAAAGGTTCGTTGTCACTCGGATGCGCCCGCACATGAGGCCATAACGCCAGCAGATACCTAAAACCAGTATTTTACGAGGAGCGGCTGCGTACCAGACCTCCACAACCGATTAACTGGGTAACACGGTACTTCATAGCAAGACTGGAGTCAGATTTACTGGCTTCAGATTATCCGTAGCGACTGTCAAAGATCTACAAATGACAGCCGGGACCAACAGCTTAACGTGCTTTCCGAGGCTCGGAGGAATCTCGGTATGTTAAGATGGTCACCCATCCGCAGACAAACGTTGGCAAGAGTTGCGTAACCTTGAAGATCGACCCGTGCAGCTGTTATTATCTAGCCACGAGCTCCTCAGCTTTTTCATCTTATTTTTTTTTAATTACTGGCAAACTATATTCATAGATTCAAAATTATTAGTAAACTGGCCAAGCGTGACTTTGAAAGAACTATTACTCAAGAACTATTTATTAAATATTAGGATCCATAATGTTTGCGGGTATTAAGAGTCAAATGTCACACGAGTGATCCTGTAAAGGAAGAAGACGAAGACTAAAAATTAATAACTTCTTAAATTAATAAATTTAACATTAATAACTTCGTGAAACCAGTATTTGCTTTTATGTTTATCTTTTCAGTACAAGTATAAGTGGGAAAGCAAAGACGTGCAGTTTCGCTGTTTATGAGCTACATACCACCACTATGAAGATTCGGAGCCGAACCTGAACGAAGACGAAGAGAAAAGCCTTTATTCTGCTATCAGTATGGAATATGTATCGTCTATTATGATATGAGCTTAACTTTGGTTCAATAATGCTTTTGCGAAGTTTATACGATACACGTTTGAAACATGACGCGTTTAAAAAGCGACACACTAAAATTTAATATCTTTTGATACGGAGAGAAGTACTTTTGTAAGTAGCTACACGCTACACTCATTTTCGAAGGGTTGTCCCGCGTGGTTCACTCTACGACAACATAGGTTTGCCAGCCTGCACTATCTCATTCTTGGACAAAGGTCTTCCCCATTTCTTTGTTTGTTGGGCTTCTTCACGCCAATTTCCTAAGAAGCTGTACAAGGCGTCCTCTATGGTCAAACTATAAAACATGGTTCATGAACCCGTAACGAGAAGCTATGTTCAGCAAATACCAAGTGAATCTGCAAAAATTGCTTGTTAGAATCTGCAATCACTAGTGCAGTAGCCACGCCCGGACGTCTTTCACCTCTGAACGCTTTAAAATGTAAAACGAATGGACATTACGAGTCTTTACTTTATTTGCGACTGAAGCCGACACAAGCGGCGCCGGCTAATGGGTTATTCCCATTGTCCTTTTAGTACTTACAATATCTGTTTTATAAAAGCTGTATGGATTGGCACAAATTGTGTGATCAGTTGGTTCAGTTCTTCTTAATCTTGCCAAGGTTTACAATTATATCTAATTACTGAGTTGGGAAAGTCAGACAGGCAGTCGCTTCACGAAAAATAGAAGTTCTCAGATAAGTCCTGTTAGAGTGGACGCCGACCCCGAGATAGTTGAGAATAGACTGGCAGACTGACTAATGTAATCAGCTGTGAGAGCTACAATTACAAGTACACAAAAGAAATAAGTATGCATAAGATGAAAGTTTCGTTTCTTAGCCTGTCAGTGATCTGAAATAAAAGTTCTGTTTTACAAAAACCTAATAGTGCTTGAGGCTATGTAAAAGAGCCATTACACATAGAAAAAGTAAAGCGCTGAACATTTCTTAGAAGTGCTTGTTCTGAAATATGACACTAAAAGACTTTTATAAAACAAAAAACAATCTTCTCGCCCCATATTTCAGCCACTTTTGTTAGAAACAGAGCAAGGCGGAGGGTACTCAAATTTTATCGCACCTCAAAGACGTTACCAGCCGCGGTGCGGGAGATACAGGGAGCGTTCTACTCTCATAACACGGAATAAAATGCACCCAGCTATTGTACGTAGTTCTACCAATAAAGAAACTGTTACAGTAGATCAAAGATTTGCTGTACACATAGAGAGATACATAAACCTGCGATTTACGAGCGATTTCTGCACCTTCATGTTTGTGAAGTGGTGTTTGAAGGCTCTATACCATTAGCTGAACCCAACAATTTCGTCTCCTAAAAACAAGAGATCGATCACGTTTGCATACGTAACGTGTTGATTAATCCCAAAACACTTTAACTGGTATAATGTCAGTTTGTCTATAGCCCAAGGTGTAGCGCATTTTTTATTTATTATAAAACTAGCTTCTGCTAGCGGCTTCGTCTGCGTGGTCCCTAGGGAACATACTCCCGGGATGAAAAGTAGCCTATGTCCTTTTTCAGGCTCTAAACTACCTTTGTACCCAATTTCATTGAAATAAGTTCAATATTTTTGGCCTGAAAATGCGACAGACAGACAAACAGACAGAGTTACTTTCGCATTTATAATATGACTTAGGATTAAATACTGATATCCAACTAGCAATAGAAATGTTTGGACATAATTATCTTGATGATAAGTATTTCCACGTACTAACGAAACCTCGTAGTATAAGCAACTGTAGGCTAGAGGCCCCAAATAACATTTTGGTGTCAGTTACAGGCTTTTTTATGACTTTAAGTAATATAACAGGGTTATAATTATCTCAGTTATTACTAAAGACGATATAGAGGAGTTAACAAACAAGTTTTAGCCCAATTGCAGCACTAAAGCTTTAATGGACGACGTAATACAACTTTGAGAGTTATAATGGCGCTAGTAGCAGCAAGTATACTTAATACGTTATAGCTTTAACCTTTCTGTGACACCCAAGTCTTTATAAATGTGTTCGCCGACACCTTTTAACACTTATTGTTGTATAGTCATTGCAATGAACTCTTTTATACCACTTAAGGTGCTATATTGACTATTATTGCAGACATTGGCTACAAAATAGAGTTTATCGAGAGTTTAGTAACACGAGAAACTAAAGGTGTCAAACAACGCAAGTATGGGTCGTTATTATCACTAACCTCATATTTGTAAAGTTCGCCATTGTTTTGGTAACCTAACAATTAATATTATTTCGAGTTATTCAACATTTGACTACAATAAACAAAATTTCTTACATTATTTGAAGCATTCCATGAATGCCACATAATTTTACGTACCACTGCTCAGGAAGCAGGAATAAATAACAATGTTTAGCTTGAGGTACCCATTTTATTATCATAATTTTTTTTTAAATCTTTAATAAATCCTAGGTGCGTTAAAATTGAGATGAGAAACATGGTATACATTTACCGTGAAATCATAAAGGCAGTCATTTTTCACTTCACATACTTAAATAACATAATATTCCATAATATTATTCTGCTGTGTTGAATATTGGATGACATAACACTTCCATTACGAACAGATTTAATTTTAGTAAGGTTACAGGCTTTTTCATCTTGACGTGCGCTTTTTACCACCTGTAGTGCTCACTAACGCGGTAATACCGGTTAAAGTAGTAGTTGACGATGAATAAACGCTCTTGTGCAGCTTTAACATCTTTGTGACACCGTACTATAGGCTTTCTTTAACTTTTACCTGTAAAACTGTGGGCCTCTTTCGTGGTTATAAGTGAGTTAGAGCATGCTCTAACTCAGTTGCACAGGTATGCGTTAACACTTTTATACTCAAATAGAACTGATATACGTGTCTTATATAGGTATTTTTAACGCTTTAGTGTTAGTTGGGGCACCACAACATAAGTTTAGAATAAGATAAGAACTAGAAGAATTCTTTTTCATCTTCACTTGGACCTTCTGTACCGGTACTACACACAATGGTGGCATCTTAGAGCTCTCTAATGACGTCACCGCTACCTGCCTCTGAATAGGTACTCACGACTCTTCGAATGCATCGAGACAGTTTGGCGCAGGCTTCCTAACACCACTGGTGCTACAACACTGATCAATAAATAAGTATGGCGCGGAATGGCTTGTTATGCAAGATGTAATTCATAAAGTGGGGCCTGAGAAACCGATTTTTCAAATTGACTAGGTACCAACTTTATTTCCGTAAATTCTTCTCAAACTGTCATTAACTGGTGATTGTACTCGCACAACGCACGAAACAAGCTAAATGATAGGACAAAGAGCATGACAGCATGTTTAAAGAATAAGCTTAAACATAACTTACTTCAGAATTTCAGAGGAATAGTAAAAATACTAAGTACTTAGGCACTTTTTATGTTCCAAAACTAAGGAATATAAGAACAAAGATATTGCAAAATACCCATGAAAAATGTACGCTACCAATTCATTCAAAGGCCAATCTAGTTACAGCTTCACTCTGCATTATCCCAGTCCACAATGACAGTTATGCAAGCCTCTGGGACAGATCCCGGATCTAATTATTGAAATAAGCATCAAACCTGCAATGCCACTGCCTCTTTTGTGGTCCACGGAACTCTACAGGAATACTTATAAACTTTGATAAAAGGTCGAGAAAATGTTATTCAAGAAAGTTCCGAGTGCACGAGTATAAGTGACTAATCTTTTCCGTTAATATTGAATCTGTTGAAAGCAAATATTGGAACGAAAGATATTGTGAGTTTTATGAAGTAATTACGATTTTGTTTGTTCTCGTTAGTTCGACTTCGTATTTGTAACAACCTTTATAGGTTGTCTAAGTTTGATATAAAAAAAAAAACGATATGGAAAAAAAAAATCAAAATTTTTGTTTTGTAAAATCACGATTTTTATATCACATCTCTCATTCTCAAACAAAAACAAGAAGTAAAAAGAT
The DNA here is from genome assembly GCA_950371165.1 of Lacanobia oleracea. NCBI lineage: Eukaryota > Metazoa > Arthropoda > Insecta > Lepidoptera > Noctuidae > Lacanobia > Lacanobia oleracea. The sequence continues at coordinate 29,519,249 of OX493387.1, read as the reverse complement.
TACTTCTAGGCGAGCGTGCCCCACCGTCCATCATATCATCGCTTTCTAATTGTTTTTCTAGATGCCGGTCGTATTTCACAATATTTTAATTTTATTCTGGCCAAACTAAAGTTGCGGTCAATAATTATATGACAAATCCGCAGCATTATCTTCATTCACCCAGATAATAATGTATGTATGAAACTTCTCACATTAAACGATATTGTAAGATATTAGTTTCAAAACTGTTTGTTGTATCCACACACGTACAATGTATGTAAATATAAAATGGCTATATGTAAACAATGACGAAGCATGCGGTTAACTGTCTGAAAATACTGTCGTTATAGAACGAAAAGAAGACAAAATACATCATGCTTTAATTAGTCCTTTTTTTTAAGGATGGGAAATCATCAAATGTCTCCTCCCGCTCTGGGTGAAGCAAGAAGGAGTATCAGACTCTTATCGACTAAAACCCATTCGTGTTCCTCCTGGTGCCCTTTGCGTTCCAAGTGGCGCCGCTCATCCCAAGTAGAAATACCCTCCGAATAATAATAGGTATAATTACGGGTCATTTCCCCGTAAAAAAAAATATCTTTTTAATTAGTCCTAATATAAGGTGTAACTATTCATACACTAAATATTTTAAGACGATCATCTAACGGTTATAACGAAGCCATTTCAAAGGATTTTTTTTTATCTAAGTATATTTCATAAAAAAAAAATTAAAATCACTTGACCCACAAAATAAATAATAATAATAATTCCTTTATTTGTCAGATCAGTACAATCCAATATTGTTAGTAAGAACATAGACAACTTACAAACTAGTGTTAGTACATTTAATTTTGTCAGACAATAAATAAATTCAAAAACATGTCACAAACAATAATATGTAATAATTATTTCTATATTCTATTATTTATTAATTATTATTATTACTATTTCTGGGCGCGGTTTGACGGCAATACAATCGTCCTCATCCAATGCATCCATATAAGGCCTTCCATCCTATTTGATATGGTCATCAAGAGACTGTTGACGCTGCCATGCACCCGCCCCATCAGGGATGCGATACGCTTTCGAATAATAGCATAGAAGTCATCTATACGTGCCTCAGCGAACATCCCCGACGCGCTGCAGTGTCGCGGCAGCCTCAACAGTGCCCTGTATGCGTTATTGTATTGGACTCGCAAGGCGTCATAAGCCCTCTGTGTGTAGTCGACCCAAAAGGCTGCAAGTATAACAAGACTGGCAGTATGCCCCAAACAGAGTACCCTTTACATCATTAGAACACTTTGCAAACCTACGGGTCAACATATTGCTCCTGACTGACAGAGCCCTACGTTCCCTCTCCATGTCCATGTTATCGGTCTGTGTAGCAGTGACCCAGTGCCCTAGATATTTAAAGGATGAAACCCACTCTAGAGCGGTCCTTGCGAGTGTGATAGGTGGTACAGCGTATGTTTTAGTGCCTGCCTTGAACAGCAGACACTCGCTCTTTTTTGCATCATATCTAAGACCCTGGGCCCCCGCATATCGCTCACAAACCAACAACAGTGTCCTGAGCGCGCCGATTGATGGGGCCAGCAGCACCATGTCGTCGGCATAACTTATATTATTGACAAGTGTTCCGTCAATTGAACAAGCTACCAAATACTGGCTCCTTATTTTTTCAACATCCATTACGTTAGTACTAGACATCGTATTTACCTACAGTCATTGAAGCCGCCGCCCCGCGCCGCCGTAAAGGTTTTATGCAAGATGTCTCAAGAAAATGTAGAATTATTATAATTTCGTAAAAACAAAAACACTTACATAAAATTTTTTTTTTCGTTGAAATGGCTTCGTTATAACCGTTAGATGATTGTCTTAAAATATTTCGTGTATGAATAGTTACACCTTATATATTAAAATTCTTCCAACACAACGCACAGTCTAAACTACTGGTCGTAGAAAGCTGAAATCCGGCATGTAGTTTCCTTGGGGAGTGTAGAGGGAGTAAGTACTAAGAGAATTTCCAAAAAATTAAAACAGGGATATGCGCGTACCAAGTCGCGGGCAACAGCTAGTTAATTATATTTACTTAGGTATGTCGTGGTATTTCTCAGATATTTCGGTAACAAGGTTACAAATAATTAGCTTCAAACCTGTACACACACAACTACATCAAGCTGAACAGAGTACATATTTGCGTTCCCCGGGGAAGATTAACAGAACGCCTCACCGTCCCGGGCACAACTCCAAGGTCAATTGGTCCTTCGCCAAGATCTAGGCCAATTAATACACGTGGACTAACACTTATTAGTAAAATTGGTCTATTTAAGTGACAAACGGCTTCTAATTAGGCGGGCGAGCCGTTTAATGGATACGTCACAGTCGGATTGTATAATCCGCCATATCACATTACGGCTAGCTGTTCATCAAAAACAGGACCGTTTTGAAATGCGTCAGTTCAATGATTAGCCGGATTAAATGCAGCTGAATAAAAAACCGCCAGAATGTATTCGGCGCCATACATCATTCGACACGGCTAGCCATAATGTAATATAGCTAGCCGTAATGCAATAGAGCTGGTCATTATTCGCTTCTTTGACAAACGTGTGAAGGAGTGGTTGACGGAGCCCCACTGCGCGGGGCTCTCATTTCTGTGTAAAGGGTTTTTTTTTCTGCACGAAAAAAATGCCTAACGCAAACCACATCACCCAGTGAGACGACCTGGTTATGTGGGACTTGCACTCACTAAAAACTTCGCCTGTGCACCTACTTTCACCTTGATGGGTGGGTCGCGAGGAGTGCTACGCATAACAATCGCGACCCATCCAGCGTGGCCTACTTCTGTCTGGGCTCCCTCTTCTATGCCCGTTCGGAGTCCCTCTTCTTTCAGCGTTTATTCTAATTAGGCCATTAAACGGCACTTTTGAACGTTATTCACATTTCAAATATATAAAAATTCTGAAGTGACTCTACTGTCAATTCGGAAAAGTAGATTCTTATGGAGAAGAATGGACAAGAAACTCCATAGTTACTCTTTTCAAATAAATCTTTAACAATATTAGTAAGTATACAAAAATTGTTTAATATGTGAGGACCATGCACCTAGGGTATGCAGAGGTAGACTTATAAATTTTCTAAATAAGTAGGTACATGATACTCACACATTTACAAATGTTGGAATCACTAATTAACAGTGTGTGAGTTAACAGAACAATACAAACACAAAAAAAAATAGAACATCTATAAAGTTAATACATAAATCAACCAGTTTGATTTTGTCCACAAAATTGACTGTCCTATGGAGCAAGACCAGCATGCTTCCAGGCATTCTTTTCCTGAATGTAATCTTCTAATTTGTAATAAGCTTATTAATTACAAAGTGTGCTTTTGATATACGCTTTAAATTTTATTTTATTTAGTTCTTATATGTCACACGGTATTTTATTGTAACATTTAACACCCCATGAAAGATGTGTATACTTTAGCTAATCTATAAAATGGTTGGTCTGATTTATCTTTATTTCTAGTATTAAAATTATGTCTATCACTAATTTTACTAAAAAGATGGCGATTTTTCCGTACATACCATACATTATATTTTCATAAATGATGGCATTGGCAAGGGACTGTCATAATATTAATCTTTTTAAAAGGAACAACATTCGTTTTCAAACGTCAGTCAAAATCTGACAAAATGTATAGAAATTAAAGCTTTTTTTGACTGTCAGTCTAATTTAATGTTCTAATTGATTTTGTTGCCTTGCGTACAAAATTAATAAATTGTGTTGCTATTAAATTATATCGTATTTAACTATTCAAAGTATCAATTATCTCAAGAATCAAATTCACTGTTATCTATAAACACACTACGATACCGAACAATACGCCGCTTCCCCACGTGTGAAGCATCACGTATCTCATACGTTTCTCTTACGACGTCGACGGCTAAAGTTGAGAGTTTTAGTAATCCATACCTTCGGCAAATTAAAAAACTTTCACGGGAACTACTTTGTCCTCCACATATTGTGCAGTTTCCGATCCTTTACTAAGATTATATGTTCAAAGTAGTCGTGGCATTGTTTTGTTGGGATAGATAATCCTGTGTTTTGTTTAACATTTCTGGTAGGTACCCTGAATGTAATTATAGTCAACTCGTGAAATTCCTGAACAAGTGATTTTTTTAGTCAACTTCACCCACTGCTAGGCATAGAAGTCTCTTTTTTCCTGAGGCCTTCCCCGCGCTCCTGTGCTATCCTCATCTACATTCCCTATTATGCATCACAACGATGCGATAGTTGATAATATTTTTAACCGACTTCTTCAAAACGGAGGAGGTTCTATGTTCGGCTGAAAAAATAAATATATATATTTTTATTTTTTATGTATATACCGATTTTTCCACCAATTGTAGACAAAATTATTTCTTTATTCAAAAGCCTATACTCCTGAGGTGGTCCCAATGTCACTAAGTCAAAATCTGATGATGAGATCTTATGAAAAATGTTTGTTCAGCGACATTTACCAATTACTAACCATTTTGGATGATTATTTTTTTGTTTGGAAGAGTATTTTCCCGGACTGGTCCCATTATAATATGATGAAGATATAATGAAGAACTTCGGAGGTAGGCTACTGAACTCTTTAATTAATGATACCAAATGGATCGGGATTTTTGAAACCGCATGTATATGTTGATTGTTTACACTAGTTTATAACATAACATCACGCCGGTATGCTGTGTTATACAACAACTTTAATTTTGGAAGCCAGAGTCAAAAAAAAAAAAAATACCATAAACACCGACTTCCGAAATTAAAGTTATTTTAAACTTGTATTTTTGTTTTTGGAAGTCTTTTTTTATTTTGTGTAAAAAGTTTTGTATGAAAAACAACGATGAGATCTATCTATATCACTGCCGGATGACAAATATTTATTCTACCAATCCTTAGTTGACTATATTATTATGTTCTGGTCAACTCCATTTGAGTTCTGTAACTTGTTTTCCAATATCGAAGAACTGCTTTCGTTTCCGGATCTCAGTAGGATAACTGTTATCATATTTGTAGTGGCCTGAGGCTATTGTGAAACAATAATTTAGTATTTTTATAAGGAAAATTAATGATTTTTACTGTTGTACCGATTTTATTATGAAATCAAAGATTGGTTGGTGTCGGTAAAACAATAGAAAATAATAGTTTGTTACAAACAAATTAAAGTAATAAGGAAACTATTACTTTTTTATTCATTTTGTAAACATAACTATTTACTTCTAACATTCTCCATTTGTATGTATCATGCAGGTAAACTCAGGTATCTTACGTTATGAAATAAAAATCATATTCTGTACGAAATACAATCGTTTTGAATACAGGACTTTATGCTTAACCATTACGCTTCCCACCACTAGGCCATCGAAGATTCGAGGCAGAGTAGGACGAGAACTTTAAAATTGAAAGCTTCAGATCTGGTATTGGTTATTATCCCCTCAGCCGTTACTTCATCTCTTGGAGATAATATTAAAATAACGTACGTCCGGTAGTTCGCTCCTGGAGATTTCTTAGTTCGGGTCGGATTTAATGTCAAATATTGCATGTCTTAGTATACCTTTCGTATTCTGACTTATAAAAAGTGAAGGAAAAAGAATAGGAAAGGCATATAACATCACATACTAAACATGCGACAGCAATTTGTTACGGAATGTTGTATTAAATTTAGTCTGTGGAGACGCCTTCATTTGTTTTTGCAAGCGGTTAGTTGAGCAGTTATTTAATAACTCTACACTTTACACTCAAAGGAAATTAACTAAACATCCATGGACAAGTAAGTACTAAACAGTTTTTAATTGCTGCATTAGGTATTGGACAAAGATTTTGGACACAATTTGTTATTTTACCAAAGATAATTTCGAAGTTTGCACGCCATGCCGGTATATTTCTACTTGTTTTGAGTAGAAAATACAGTAGTGGTGGCAAAATTTTGTTATAAATATTATTTAGATACGTTACTTCATATATATTAGGCATTTTAATTGTGAAATTCGATAAAATATAGTGTAAATATTGAACTGTAAAAATGTAGCCGAAAATCGAATCTCCAAGAGATTCTGTAACAGACAGCCATTTCGCATGTGTATGACATGCAAGCCGCCATGTTTTTTGTGTTTCGTACACAGTATCGGATAATGGTCAGTAAACCAATAGGTTTTGATCGACTTAGAAAAAAGCGAGGTTAAATTATTTAATTTTTTTATCGGTTCCACGAGGCGGCAACAGCACTCGACGAGTGCGTGTATGAGTATTTAATTTTTCATAAAAAAATAACATAAAAAAAAAAACAAATTAAAAAAAAAACATAAAAAAACAAATTGAAAATTATCTAATTTTCATATTAATAATATTAATCCTATCCCGGTTTAAAAATTGCTTCATTTTCTTTTTTTTAATTTTGTTGTTCAGATGTGACCTACTGGTTGTATTCTTTATTGTGTACTTGGAATTGGTCTACTGAAATTGCGTGTTTTTTGTTTTTTATTTGTTGATTTTGTTAATGTTTTTGCTAAGCAACATACCCTTATGTTGTGTTTTTCCATTAGTAAATATCATCATTATTTGGATTGTAATATAAGATTTCTAAGAAATGCAATAGTACTTGCTCTTTGACAAAAGTATGAAAGCGTCTTTTTATCGCTCTTTTTTTAATGTTTGTATAGTGACTTATTGTTCGTAAACTGAACAATTCTAACTGCTAAAACTTTGTCTGCAATAAGATTGTGTACCAAACTATATAATAAGATACTATAATTAGCCACTTGGCTTACAGAGTTCCCAGAATGAATGTGTAAACATACCCTTTTTTTGTTTGGCGTACGAGTCGACTGGCTTAAGCCGAGTTTTTGTTTAGCTTGCAGTATGTAAAATATGTATGGAGGTGTCTGTTATTTATCTTGATTATTGTAAAATAATGTTTTAGTATGCCAATGAAATAATAACATTGGAAAAAAGCGCTTTTATTCTATTAATATGACGATTTTTGTACGAAAAACTGGGAAAAAGTCGCTTACCTTACTTTCAACTTCGAATTAACAATAGATTCTATGACAAAACTATAAATTAGTAGATGGTTTATTTTACACCAATTTGAATGACATATAATTTGTAGAGCTGCGATGCGTAATTTTAGAGATATCGTAGTTTTAGTGAACGCGGGGAAATCGCAAGATTTCGGCCGGGCGCGTAGTAACAGAACTGCGGAGTGACGTTATAGAGGCGTAGCGGCTGAAGGGTTATCTGACGCCTCCTTTTTTGTGCTGGGAAAAAACGAATTACGCATATCCTCCCATCGGGGGAATGGGAGGGGTATGTGGGACTCCCCGGGCTAACCCGGTCTACCCACTAAAACAACCCAGCGGCATTCCCGCATCATCTGAATGGAGGGGGACTGGGAGATCGGCGCAGCCTTGGCGTCCAGTCCTCCTCCGACGATCAGGACCACTCACTCTCCAGCATGGCGTTGACCACGCTGGGAAGTGAGAGGTCCTGTCCGATCTCTGCAGTCAGACTGCGGCGCGGCTCAGACCAAGCCGGGCACACCGCGAGGGTGTGCTGAGCCGTGTCCACCGCCGCACCGCAGTCGTGGCACGCCGGAGTCTCCTCCCTCCCGATCCGGTAAAGGTGCTTGCCAAAACATCCGTGACCTGACAACACCTGAACCAGAGGGAATGAGAGGAAACCGTGGGAGCGCTCGAGCCAGTCTTGCAGGACCGGACCGAGCACGTCCAGGTTTCGGCGGCCAAAGGTGGCGGTGGCGAGGTACCGAGTTCCAAAACTCCCTGACGGTGTTGGGCGTCGTCGTCGCCGGGTATCGTTCCTGTCCCGTACTCGTTGTCGGGGACTTCAACGCCAAGCAGTGGGCTTGGGGTTCCCGTTATACGGACACGTGGGGTAGGATGGTCGAGGACTGGGCTCTGGAGACAGGTCTGGTTGTCCTTAACCGGGGTTCTGTCCCCACGTGTGTGCGGATGCAGGGTAAGTCCGTGGTGGACATTTCGTTCGCCAGCCAGAGCAGGCTCTGTCACCACGTGTCGTCGACTGGCGTGTCAGCCCAGACCTCAACCGCGCCAGTGCGGCAGGCTCCGAGTGATCCGCGGTGGGCGCTGAAGCAGCTGGACCGGGAGCTCCTCCTGGAAGCCTCAATCGTACAGGCCTGGGTGTCACTACCGGAAAGGCCTGCTGATATCAACGACGAGGTGGAGTGGTTCCGGGAGGCAATGTCCAATATTTGTGACGTGGAAATGCCCCGGGTTAAGCCAGGACGCGCCCGCCGTCAGGTGTACTGGTGGTCGCAAGAGCTGGCAACACTGCATCAGGCATGCGTTTCCGCAAGGCGCCGTTACACCAGGCACCGCAGGCTCCGCATGCGGATGCGCAGGTCAAAGAAGCGGAGCTGTACGAGGAGTACAGAGTGGCGAAGGCCACCCTCCGAGTGGGCATCCTGCAGGCAAAAGATCTGACTCGTAAGGAGATGCTGGAGTCTCTGAACGGGAACCCGTTGCTGGTCCCTCCCTAGAGCCCTCTCGACAGGGGACGCGGTTTCCTGGGGCGGAGTCGTCTTGGCGGTGTCTCTAGTCATCGCCAATGCCTTCAACACCCTGCCCTGGAGTTGCATTTGGGAGGCACTTCGGTATCACCGGGTGCCAACCTACCTCCGTCGCGTAGTCGAGGCTTACTTGACGGACAGTGCCGTCATCTACCCCGGTCATCTGGGACAGTGAAACCGGCGAGAGATGTCGTGCGGTGTTCCACAGGGTTCCGCTGTGGGGCCGCTCCTATGGGACATCGGCTACGACTGGGTGCTGTGCGCCGACCTCCCTAGAGGCGTCAGCGTCGTCTGCTATGCTGCCGATACGCTGTCCTGGCACAAGGAGGGTCGCACCAGATAGCGGCCGAAGCAATGACACGCGGGGTTGCGATAGTCGTTGAGAGGATCCGGCAGTTGGGTCTCGAGGTGGCTCTACACAAGTACGAAGCCATGTGCTTTCAAGGATCTCGGAATAAGCCACCATCGGGATCCCAAATAACGGTAGGAGGGGTTTACATCGGCGATCAACGATGACATAACTGGGTCTCGTCCTCGATAGCCGGTGGAACTTCGTCGAGCATTTTCGACGTTTGGCTCCCAGACTGGGACGAGGACCATAGACTGAACCAGCCAATAAATAACGGGTGCTTTGGAATTTTTCGGGATTCGATTCAAATATTAAAATTTGTTTTGTGTTAAATATTAATGTTAATTAATTAGCGTCAATAAAAGGCTTGTGTTTAAACACCGCCCAAAAAAGTACCTATTTTACTACCAAAAAAGTTCTAAACGGTTACCAAAACAGATAAATGGTTACCAAATAATATTCGAGAAGTAGCGCTCGCCGGCCGCTGCCGCGGCACCGCTCGCCCGGCTCGCGCGCGGTTGGTCACAATTCTAACCTTTTTTTTTTTTTTTTTTGTGACGGGGGGAAATCCTCATGGATGTCCTCCGCCCTGGGGCGGGCGGAGGGGTCTGTCAGACTCTTACTGACTAAAACCACCCCGGTGCTCCATCTCTCACCAACCGGAGATCGCGAGAACTAATGCGACTTCCGTAATCCCCGGCTGGTGCCAGCCCGTCTCTGCGGGCCACCTCGGGTCAGCGGGGGGAGTGAGGTGTTTGACTCCCCCCACGACGTCAAAGAGGGGCGCACGGGAACACCACGCGCCGCCACCTCGGGGCCGAATGAATGGGGGGCGACGGACATCCCCAATTCCGCCGCCCCTAGACCCAGTTAGGGGGGCCGGAAGAGGGCAGCGTATACCCTCCTCCGACGCCCGGTGCGCCTGCTGCGGGCTGGGAGAGAGGTTGAGATTTCCCTCTCCCTTTCCGCAGCCTCCTTCTGCGCGATAACTGTTTCGCAGAAGGAGACCACCGCGTCCCAGGACTCCTCGCCGTCGACCATAGCACGAACTACAGCCGACAGCGAGAGATCACTGCCTACCACAGAGATGAGGGCACGGCGCGGCTCCTCCCAAGCGGCACACTCTGCCAGCGTATGCCGCGCCGTGTCCTCCCGACAGTCGACGCAGTGGTGACACCGAGCGTCCGGCTCCCTGCCTATGCGACACAAGAACCTCCCGAAGCAGCCGTGCCCCGAGAGGACCTGCGTCACACGAAATGTCAAGGAGCCGTGCCTTCTCCCGAGCCACAGCTCGAGCACTGGCCGGATGGCCTCGATAGTGACGAGGCCGGCGGAAGGGCGTGAGAGCCTGTTCCGCCATTCCGCCACCAAAACCTCGCGCAGCTGCGACTGACGCAGCTTAATGTGCTGCTGCATCAGTCGCTCGCCGCGCGCCCGCGCCTCCTCACGCCACCGGTGCAGTGACGCGAGGACTTTTGCCTCCAGGTCCCAGGGCGGAGATCCGGCCAGTACGCAAGCCGCCTCGTAGGAGATTGTGCGATAGCCCCTGATGACTCTGACGGCCATCACCCTCTGCGGCTTCCGCAGAACAGTGATGGTGCCGGCCGTCAGGTCAGCCGCCCAGATCGGGGCCCCATACAAGGCCATTGATCGCACGATCCCCACGTACAACCGCCTGCAGGCGGTGCTCGGGTCCCCCAGATTGGGAAGCAGCGTTGACAGCGCCCCAGCCGCGCCCAACAACTTGGGCGCCAGCCGCCGGAAATGGGGGCCGAAATCCCACCGGCTGTCGAGAACCAATCCCAGGTACTTCATGGTGGACTCGACAGCGATACGGGCCCCCCCAACAACTATGTGTGATCCCGCTGGGTCACAATTCTAACCTAACCTAACCTATTTTATCCAGTTTTAACCCCAAGCCTACATTTTATGGCAATCACAGTTGAGTTGGATAGAATTTGGTGACCATTGATCCATTTTGGTGCCGAGGCTTAGAGTCTTAAAAATATTATTTTTGGTGACCGTCTAAATTATACCCATAAATCATTAACTTCATCTTCATTAGTGGAAAATTAAATAAATTTGTCGTTATTTGTCAGACATTCGAGAGCACATTTTGTTCTAAAGCCACGATTAAATCAATTAGGTACCAAACCATCATCATTGGTCAGTTTTAACAATTATGTCCGAGTTCCCTGGTTACATTGAATTTGTTTTTTTCCTAAATCCAACTCGTTATACTGCGCCATCGCTGAGTAAACTCTTCCATTGTGATGTTTTCAGGATGAACGCTTACTGAATAAACTGAACTGTATGTGAACGTATCATGATGCAGCTTTGCTGTTTTTGCAGCCACAGGATTATCTTCTAGCGAATGGCCGTTTGCTACATATTGCTCGCATTTGCTAGTCACATGAAAACGAGGGCGGCGGAAAGTAAGTTTATATAGTTTTGATTTACTTATCATTTTACTGTTCAAAAACTTTTTAACAAAAAATAAAACCGACTTTCAATTCATTTGTGTGCGAAATTAATCAAAATCTGTTCGGCAATTTAGGCGTAACAAACAAACTCACTTTCACATTTGAACAGGACAGGATTCATTTTATAGTTCCGCAGGTAGACAAGTCCAGATATTTGATAACGAAACAACTATTCACCCGCCCACGAAGAGCTTGACCCTGAAGACTACGGAATACCGTTATTTAATTAGTGGGATATAATAGCTAAAACTGATGCCTGCAAAACGACTTTCATCCATGCATGAATTGAGATGAAATATTATAGAAAGAAACAAGAGATCAGACAAAATAATGATTCACATTAGCCTTAACAAGAATTATTAATTGCATTCCTCATAAAATAACATTTTAGTTACGAATATCACATTCTCCACTTAGATCAAGCGCACACTTATTGACGCCGGCAGTAAGCGCACATAGTTATGGTATGCACCCGGCCATACTGAGCGACTGAACGAACAAGTGAGCGAGTGAGCGGTGAACGAGAGCGTGGAAATATGAACGACACTCAACGGGAAACCGTTTATGATTTCAGGCGTTGTATTTTGTTGTGATATGGTTATGTTTTACTGTTGTTATTCCGGTGAGGTTAGCAATTGTAGGTAAAACATGAATTATGACCACTGAAGAGTAGAACATAAGAAAAGAGACATATTTGCTCAGCAGTTGGCGAAGTCAGACTGTGGATGATATGTGGTGGGATAAATAATGTAATTAATTGATTTTCTTTTTCTGTATGAACTTTTTCAGAAGAAAGTCAACAACAACAAAAAAGATACAAAGTTACAATAAGTAATTGCTATGTTGTTAAACAAAACATAAATATTTTAAATTCTAACAAATGCTAAACGTATAAATACTTAGATTGTAGAACAACTCATCAGGCACATACTACCTCCAACTCAATCTCACGACACACTAACCCAATCTATCGGCAATCTCCCAGCTTGAAGGCGCTGTATACCGTGAGGAATCAATCTCTTGCGCTTTGCATCACGCCGGTCATTACTCACGCGGCGCAGTGCGGCGGGTGCCAAAGTAAGGAGCTCGACTTAGATTGTATGCGACAACTTAGATGACGCGGCGCCGCCTGCACTAAAATAGGAGAGGTGAAGGCTGGGACGTGGAGGGTTCATCCCTATTGTGTAATCGTGTGTACCTAATGCCGTTTTGAAGACTAAAGTGATTTCTTTGGCTTAAGATTATCAAAATACTTTCACTTGTCAGTGTAGAAAACCAAGGTAAACCTATTCAAACTTAAATATAAAAATTCGCTGACCTCTAAATCTTAGATGGCTTTGGTAACCAACACACAATTTTTTTTAACGCAAAACGCTCAGAAATATTTTTATTTCTCAACCTTATAATATTTAACAACACAGATTGGGACCAAATTAAGTCCGCTTCTTGCTATGTCATAAGTCCGGGGCTCGATATCACACTATAAGTGTGTTAGAAAGTTAGAAACCTTATCGCGGCGGACTCGACCGTGTCACTGCGGCGGGGACGGTTTGTACCGGAGATGTTGCGTTACCGCGACTGGTACAACTTACAAGTGTACAATAGGGCAATTTTGGGGTTTTGATTAACGAAGCTTTGTGGTAGAACATATAGTGTCAGAGTTAGTGGCCAGAGATAGCCTGAGACAGAGGGATTTGGATGGAAAAAGAAGAGGCCTTTGCCCAGTTTTGACACATTTGTAGGCTACGAAAAAGAAGTGATAGAAAATTAACTGTTGTTTTGGACAAGATATTGATCAAATCAATATCTCAGCCGAAGTGATGTGAAAAAAAAACGCATCACTGCTACACTATCAAGAAAAACTTCAAATACCACTCAACATGAATACATTTAAGACGCGATGACATTTTGTTATGTACTTAAACTTACCGTGAATAATAATGACATGCGATTTTATTGGAGTCGTTCCAAAAGTATAGTTTTCTAGTTCAGCATCATACATCACGCAATCGAGACAAATTCAATTCTCGAATCAATAACGTTGGATTGCAATCCGATATGAATACGAGAATAACATTAAATATTGAAGGTGTCCGCACGGGTGCACCCGTAAAGCTGTCCAGTCGGGAATGAAGCCATACGGAATGCAAGGATCGTCGCGACCGGTCGGCGCGGGTTGAGTTATAATACCACGCTGGCAATATGGCTGGGAATATGTGCACTGTGCAGTATTGTGCACCGAATGATAGCAGGAATCTTTTACAGTATGACAGATTTAATCCGCCAATGAGTTACAAACTCCTGAATACAACGTGAAGCCAGCGTGTTGCCAACATAAAACTTAGCTCCTGAACATTAATGGCAAAAGGCTTTTCTGCAGTGATCGCTCAAGTTCATCAGGCGGCTCATTATATAGGTTTAATGAATAAATGTACCGATAACGTCAGGGGGGTGATTGCAAAACGCCGAAGGTGGAAACTGAAGAGTTTTAGTGAAATTATTACAAAGTAATATTGCATTTTATGATTTGAATGGCGTAACGAAGAGTTTAGGATAAATAACGCAAGTTAACCAATATTATTAATGCAAAAGTAACTCCGGTCTATCTTTTTGTCAGTTTGTTAAATTTTCAGGTTTTACTTTACGATACTATTTATATTCCGGGACTACCCTTGGCATGTACCCTTGGGTCAATTTTGAATTTTCAGACGAATGGACATGTATATTGTAAAACTTAAATTTACCAAATTAGTTTGTGTTACAACCGTAACACTTAGAACTTCTTCCTCCTCTATTCAAGAATATTTTTTAACTTTGCTAACCTTTGTGTAGAAGTTTAAGCTAAACTACTTGTTTCAGATAAAATCTAAACAAGCAGACAATTTAAACATTAGATACCTCGCTCAGTGTTACAAGTCTAATTTTTTAAATGATTTAAGCCAGTTTTTCCCAGTCTGCCCGCTGTGCCCTGCGTGCCCAGCTAGCACGGCGTGCATTATTTATGAAAACGAAACAAATCCAATAAAACTAATTAGAACTTATTATTAGTTTTGTGAGAAGGAAAATCACTCAACATTTGTTTAGGGATATCCTTTTCACATTACTACTCGTATTTATTCTATTCTGTCTTCTTGTTTGTTTTATTTTGGCTACTAACACTAGTGATAGGTTATAATAGAGACCCGGTCCTTTGGTAGGCTTACGAGGGGCCGAAGCCAACTTGCAGAGGCCTCTTTAGACATTTCAAATGGAATGGGACACCAACCGAAGATTATCGCTGTATGCACTGTGAAAGTATGCCCAAGGACTATTGCAGAATATGGAAACAAAAGATGAAACGCTATGGGTTTGGCTAGTTTAGTGGACTAATAATCGTTTACTATGGAAGAACTATTGGTCCCTGCCTGACCATTGACAATAAAAACGGCTTTAAAATAGTAGGAAGTGACTTGCACACTCAATAAATGCCCCCCCCCCCCCGAAAAGGGTCGCTAGCAAAAAGTAACGTAGCGCCAAGGGGGCAACATAGCCTGAGGTGCTAGAGGAGAGGAGAGGTATACCACGGCTATCAGGACAATCCCGGAAGTACGGTCAAGATCCCTACCAGCACCTTACTGGATTATACGTCGTTCTCCCGAGCACGTTTGCTCTTGTGAAAACTCAGACCGGCCGATTAAGGCAAGAAAGAGGTGGGAGCTCTGTTCCTCATCTGTGTTCACTCCAGCCAGCCAATAAAAGCAAGCCGAAAATGAGGAACAAGAATTCTTCCTGGAGATCAGGTCCGTGGGGTCGCTAGTGCCCAACAGTTCGCCACAAAACTGCCTTGCGGATTAATTAATTCGTAAATTACTATTAATAATAATGCAATGACTTTCATTTTGTATATTCTTCTCTGCGGCGTTTGTTTCCGTGAACTGTTTCTTTGCTGGAAATATTTTAACGTTTTTAATATTAGAGGGACTGGTTTTTCCTTCAGAGTAATTTATGTTCCGTAGATCATGGTTTAACAGATTGCAGGTGGCAGGCGTTTATGTATTTCTTAGAAATTGAATAACATCCTTACGCTATAAATACAATGCTCTCTCAAGATGACTGTCAGATTGGTATGCAGTCGTCTTAAAACTACAGTCTTGGTCAGGAGTGTAGCTACCCTTGTATCAACTGTATCTTTGACACAGGGCGAAATGGGCCCGCCCATACAGATAGAAAGCCTCCCTGAAAAATTTTGGTACCATCCAAATTATTATTAGTATTTTTTGTGTTGTTACAGGCTTTTTATGACTTTAAGTAATATAACAGGGTTATAATTATATCAGTATTAACTAAAAACGATATAAAGAAGTTAGCAAACAAGTTTTAGCCCCAATCACGGCACTAAAACTTTAATGGACGACGTAATATAGCTTTGAGAGTTATAATGGTGCTAGTAGCAGCAAGTATACGTAAAACGTTATAATTTTAACCTTTCTGTGACACCCAGGTCATTATAAATGTTTTCACCGACTAATCTTAGAACTTATTGTTGTTAAATTATTGCAATGAAGTGTTTTATACCACTTAATGTGCCATATTTAATATTATTGCAGACATATGTTATGAAATAGCGTTTGACGAGAGTTTAGTAACACGAGGAACTAAAAGTGTCAAACAACTCCTCATCTAGGTTTAACCTGTAATAAAGGGTTTAACTAAAGCTGATTGTGTTAGGCAGTACTCTTTTAAAGACGTTCTAAAGGTATTGGTATCAAACAACGCAAGTATGGGTCGTCATTAACACTAACCTCACTGTGTGTGGGTCTCTTTCGTGGTTATAAGTGAATTAGAGCATGCTCTAACTCAGTTGCATAGATATGCGTTAACACTTTTATACTCAAATGGAACTGATATACAAGTTTTACATAGGTTTTTTTAACGCTTTGGTGTTAGTTGGGCGATCATCAGTTTGCTCTATAAGGCAAACTATGACGCTGATGGTCTGCCGGTCTTGATTAAAACATAAGCCTTATTATATTACCATCGAAAAAGAAATGAACAGGTACGTGGTTTGTGCTCATACTCTAAACATGAACGATTTTATTAAAATAAATTCTGCTATGAATTTTTTTTAAACCTGTGCTTCCTTGTGTCTTCCTGCTAAGCTGCTGCTGTGTTCCTTAACATTTTAATCACATTATATTTTATTTGAATACGGGTTCAACTTAAGCATCTAAGTGAATAAATACGAAACTTTTTAATAATTATTAAATACGTTTCTCTACGGTTCAGTTTTTTAATATTTTCATTAATTTAGTCTCTTATGAGTTTCTTTGTAAGTGCTACATATTGGAGTTATTAAGAAAAATTGCACTGCGCAAACACCAAACTACATTGTGTCATTGGAATAATAGTCATAACACCACTTTAATGGGAGCTCTGCTCGTAAAACATATTTTCTCTTCATCGTAACGTTTTGGATAAAGTAAGAGAGACGAGGGTGTCTTGTAAAGTTGGTGTGGTATAAAGCAAAAGTAGCCAAGATGTAAGTTCGTCACTCAAATAAAGTTTGAGTGTTGGCAACACTGTGACGTACAATATTTTTATTGTTTCGCCAACAAGGCTGAATGTACTCAGAATGAACTGGCATGTTGGTAACTGTCGATGTCTTGATTTCACCGTCTTTGATTGTACTACTCTGTCAAGAAAGTACCGGGAACAGATCAATAATACACAAAATGTCTGTTATTCATCCAAATTTATTTTATCACCTTCAAAGTATGCTCCTTTAGAAACGATACACTTGCGCCAACGAATAATCCATTCATCAAAACATTTTTTAAACGCTGCTTCCGGAATTGAGTTGAGTTCTCGCCGCGAATTCTCCTTTATGTCTTCTATCGATTGAAAACGGTTCAGTCGGAAGGCGCCACTCCGAAGCTTGTTGACTAGTTTGCATGTCAAACTCGTAAACCCACGTCTCGTCACCAGTAACAATGCGTTTCATGAATGTTGGGTCCGAACTGACTCGTTCTAGCATGTCCTCAGTGACTTTCATGCGATTGAGTTTTTGGAGAAAATTCAGATCTTTTGGGACTAGCCGAGCAGCAACATGTTTCATACCCAAATGATTAGTTAAAATGGTACAGATCGACTCGTGAGATACAGAAAGTTCGGCGGCTATCTCTCTCAGAGTTGAATGGGGATTTTCAGTCACTATTTCCTTCACTTTTGCGATGTTAACTTCAGTTGCAGACGTTGACGGCCTACCAGAGCGAGGCAAATCTTCCATCACATCTCGACCGCTTTTGAACGCTTTGAACCACTCATAAGCACGAGTTTTTGATAAAGTCGATTCACCGTAAGCCTTCTGTAACATTTTCAGTGACTCCGAACACGAAATTCCATTGGCGATGCAAAATTTAAGACAAACTCTTTGTTCGATATTTTTGTCCATTATGAAATTCGCAATACACACTATATATGATATTACTAA
Source organism: Lacanobia oleracea (assembly GCA_950371165.1). NCBI lineage: Eukaryota > Metazoa > Arthropoda > Insecta > Lepidoptera > Noctuidae > Lacanobia > Lacanobia oleracea. The sequence goes on along the minus strand of OX493387.1, from coordinate 29,501,377 downwards.
AACCAGCACTGTATTTAATATAAATAACAGATGCAACTCAAACTCCGCGCCAAAATGGAAAACAGTTGTGCCAATCTAACAACTACAAAAAAAAACAAAAATTTGAATTTGGAACCTTAAACAAATCATCCATTCCCGATACTTTTTTGACTGAATGTATATCGTCTGGTACAAAGAGAGCTACATTAGAAATGTTTTTGTACTTTGCGTTTAACTTTCTGAAATAATAAATAATTATGTATAACATAACATAACATAACATAACATAACATAACATAACATAACATAACATAACATAACATAACATAACATAACATAACATAACATAACATAACATAACATAACATAACATAACATAACATAACATAACATAACATAACATAACATAACATAACATAACATAACATAACATAACATAACATAACATAACATAACATAACATAACATAACATAACATAACATAACATAACATAACATAACATAACATAACATAACATAACATAACATAACATAACATAACATAACATAACATAACATAACATACGAGGGCGGGTCAATAAGTCCGTGACTTTTCGATTTTTCCGCCTCTTAATTGAAATGGCAACACTGCTCCCGTCAACAGTCATCTGTCAGATGACTCCTGTCAAAAATTGAACAAGCTGTGACATTTAGTTTGTTTTTGACAGCCGTTAATATCAGACTACCGCGTTGACTGAGATGAAAACGGAAAAAAGTGAATTTCGTGTGCTCATTAAGCATTATTTTTTGCGGAAAAAATCCATTACGCAAACCAAGGCTAAGCTTGATCAATATTATGGGGACTCTGCACCATCCATTTCCATGGTAAAAAAGTGGTTTACTGAATTCCGATGTGGCCGTACCAGCACGGAAGATGCCGAACGTTCTGGACGCCCAGTTGAGGTCTCCACATCCGAAACAGTTAAAAAAATCCACGATATGGTTTTAGCCGATCGGCGATTAAAAGTGAGAGAGATTGTGGAAGCCATAGGCATCTCGCATGGCTCAGTGGTTTCAATTTTAAACGATCATTTGGGTATGAGAAAGCTTTCCGCAAGATGGGTGCCGCGTTTGCTCACAATCGACCACAAACGCAAGCGTGTGACAATTTCGCAGGAATGTTTGGCGTTGTTCAATCGCAATATGAACGAGTTTTTGCGCCGTTTCGTAACCGTGGACGAAACGGGGATCCAACACAACACACCGGAGACCGAACAGCAGTCAAAACAGTGGGTTTTTCGGGCTGAATCGGCGCCAAAGAAGGCAAAGGAGAGTAATGTCATAACGTTGGACTAAGAAAAACTAAACCGTGGTATTGTTATCTGGACTGCAAGTGCTGCTCATAAAGTGTAAACCTGAACAAAGTAATTCTAATTCTATGATGAACTAAAACAGTGTACCTATATCAGTGTATTTATTATTTATTGAAGTTTACAAGTATATTTTAGCAATGTATTAGCAAATTTACGAAGAAAAGTAAAGAACATAAACATAAAGTGTTAAATTTGTCGCGTCAGAACGAGTGTGTCGGTGCGAAGAATTTTTGTAGCATGAATCATAATAACGAGTTTTAAAGTTTGAAAACACTTTTCGCCGAGCTCTAACAACTATTTCATGCAGCTAGTTAATGCGCTCTTGGTTAAGTAAATCTCATGACTGACTGCGGTGAAGTTGGTAGCAAGTTCGAATCTATGTGAGGACATTCTCTTTTTGTACTTTTTGTTATTTGTGGAATTGTTCCGAGTGTAACAATCCCTAACAGCCAGAAGAACTCCGAGTTCTTCTGGCTGTTAGGGATTGTTACACAGTCAAGAGAATAACAGATGTGGATGGCTTGACTGATGATAAAGAATTGTTGTTTGCTTTGATAACATGGAGAAATGTGATATTTTTGATTTGTGTAGTCTACTTACCTCCTAGCTATAGTAACAAGCAATACCTTAGTGTTTTAGAATGTTTAGAGAACGTGATAAGTAAATATTCGGAATATAAAATTGTAATAGTTGGTGACTTTAATCTAAAATCATGTACAAATTATGTTGTAACACAATTTAATCATTTTACCGACTATAGTAAACTTCATCAATTTAATGAAATTAGCAACAAATATGGCGGCATTTTGGATCTGGTGTTATCTACTTGTGACTTAGAGAGCGTCTGTGTAGCGTCTTGTATCGACCCTCTGGTTCCGATGGATGCGTATCATCCTGCCTTGGAAATAACTGTTGTTTTACCCAAAAGTGCAGGTGTCAGGGATCGTTCGTCTGTAATGTCCAGCGCTCAAAGCTCTGACTGGAATTTTCGTAAGGCAAATCTCTATGGGTTGTATATGGGTATTGCTAAAATAGACTGGACTGAATTGCTGTTGCAGCAGGATGTTGATGTAGCAGTAGACATATTTTATAAAAATATATTCAGCGTGTTCAAAGATAATGTCCCGAAAAAGAAAATTCCAGATTTCATTTCTAAATATGATTATCCAACGTGGTATACTTCGGAAATTAAACATTACATTAAACTAAAACATTTTACTTAAAAAAATATAAGCAATATGGCCTACAATTCAACAAAGAACTATTTAGATACTACAGAACTAAAGTCAAGGAGCTCACTGGAGTTGCTTTTAAAAAGTACGTTAAAGCTATGGAGGAAACTATAAGCAGTGATCCTTCAAAGTTTTGGAAATACGTAAAAGACAAAAAGAAAAATAGTCAGCAGAAAAACCAATTCGTATATGAGGACAAGGTTGTGGAAGGACAGGGAGCCGTTAATGCGTTTGCTGATTATTTTAGTTCTGTTTTCCATAGTGATCCTCCTAAGTTAGATCCTTAGGCAGCCGAGCGCGATGCAACTGATGGAGGCTGCTTACCTGTGATCAGGGTAGATCACATTAGTTCATCAGAATTGCGGCGAGCGGTCTTTAAACTTAAAGCTTCGTCTGCTTATGGACCTGATGCTTTCTCGGCTTTCATTTTGAAGGACTGTCTGTCGGTATTGGAGAGGCCTCTCTTGTTTGTGTTTAATCTGTCACTGCAGCACAGTGTATATCCCACTCTTTGGAAGGTTTCCAGGGTCACACCCGTCCCAAAGGGTGGATCATCAACAGACGTCACGAACTTTAGACCTATTGCTGTACTGCCGGTCTTCGGGAAAATTTTTGAGTCTGTTTTAAACCATACCATCTCCAAGCAAGTCAGTAGCTTATTAGATGATTCCCAACATGGATTTCGCCGTGCACGTTCCACCTTAACTAATCATATATGTTTTGCTGACTACTTGAAGGCCAAAATGGCCGCTGGCGGTCAAGTTGATACGGCTTACTTTGATTTTAGAAAGGCGTTCGATTTAGTCGACAATGATATACTTCTGATAAAGTTTGCATCTTTCGGATTCGGTCCTCAACTACTCCGATTTTTAGCTGACTATCTCAGAGATCGACGACAGTTTGTAAGACTCAATGGATATAAGTCACCGGAGTATTTTACCCGATCGGGCGTCAGTCAGGGAAGTACCCTGGGTCCTCCCCAATTTTTAATCATGGTTAATGATTTGCCGAGAGTGTTGTCCGCCTCAAAATGTCTTATGTTTGCTGATGATTTGAAGCTGTTTATATCAGTCACTAGAGCGGAAGACTGTCTGGCATTTCAGCGAGACATTGATGCCGTTTTGGATTGGAGTGTGAGAAATAAACTGCCGCTTAACAAGTCTAAGTGTAAAGTCATTACATTCTCTAGGTCTCGTACGCCAACAACCACTGCCTACAAGCTGGCCGATGAAACACTTGAACGTGTCTCAACAATACGGGACCTGGGACTTACCTTAGATAGTGGTTTTAATTTTCACGAACACGTTAAAAACGTGTGCAAAGATGCAAATAAAGCATTGGGGTTCGTCATTAGAACTTCCTCCCAATTTCGAAGCGTCAAGGTTCTCAAGCTACTCTACAATGCATATGTGCGCAGTAAATTAGAGTATTATGCAATTGTCTGGGATCCTTCGGAGAAGATATATATATACTCATGGTTGAAAGAATTCAGAGGAAATTTTGCCGTTATGTGTATAAACTAACCTACGGATATTACCCATTCTTGTATCCTTCTTTATTTGTGTCGGGAATGGTCGGATTGGATACTCTGCAGCTCAGGCGTAAATTAATGCACATTGTGCATTATTATCTTTTAATCAACAATAGGATTGATAATCCATCGGCGAGAGAGCATATACATTTGTATGTTCTGCAGCAATACATGCGTGGCATAGGGCGGCGGCGGCATCAACTTCTCGCGTGCCCACTGGCATGGCGCACCCATCATGTTAATAACAGCCCAACCGCGAGGGCAATCAGTCTTATTAATACATAGTTACATTGACAGCAGTCCAGATGCCGACATATTTGTAGATAATCTAAACACATTAAGGAAATATGTATTGTCCTTTTTAAACAAATGATACAATTATTTTTTTAATCAATGCAATAATATTTTAATTTTTTATGTTTGATATTTTGTTTGATGTTTATTTATTTCTAATTTTAATGAATTTGAATTTTTATGTTTGACATTTAAGTGTGCGATTGACTTAGTGTAGTTCCTTTGACATTAATTTTATTTTTTTATTTTTTTAATTTGACATGTAATTTTCCAATTATAAAAAAAAAAAAAATGTTTTTTAAGTTCTTTTGATTAATATTTGATATGTATGTAAATTGTTAGCGTGGAAGCGTATTGGTTCAAAACTGTAAGCTTTTATTGTGTTTTTTTGAATAAATAAATAAATAAAGGTGGGTTTGTCAACCAATAAAGTCATGGCGACTGTTTTTTGGGATGCACGCGGTATTATCCACATTGACTACCTTCAAAAAGGAAAAACAATCAATGGCGAATATTACAGCAACTTATTGGGTCGATTCGATGAGGCATTGAAAGAAAAGCGACCGCACTTGGCCAAGAATCAGGACAATGCATGGGTGCACACATGTGCAGTTTCTGTGGCAAAAATCCATGAATTGGGCTACGAATTGCTCCCTCATCCGGCCTGTTCTCCCGATCTAGCCCCGTGTGACTACTTCTTGTTCCCAAACTTAAAGAAATGGCTCGGTGGAAAGAGATTTGCCTCCAACGACGAAGTCATCTCACAAACAAATGTCTATTTTAAAGACCTCGACTAATCATATTTTTCGGAAGGGATAAAAAAATTGGAGAAACGTTGGACTAAGTGTATAGAGCTCAAAGGAGACTACGTTGAAAAATAAAATAACTTTTTATCTAAAAATTTGTGTTTCATTTAAAAAGTCACGGACTTATTGACCCGCCCTCGTAACATAACATAACATAACATAACATAACATAACATAACATAACATAACATAACATAACATAACATAACACAACACAACACAACACAACACAACACAACACAACACAACACAACACAACACAACACAACACAACACAACACAACACAACACAACACAACACAACACAACACAACACAACACAACACAACACAACACAACACAACACAACACAACACAACACAACACAACACAACACAACACAACACAACACAACACAACACAACACAACACAACACAACACAACACAACACAACACAACACAACACAACACAACACAACACAACACAACACAACACAACACAACACAACACAACACAACACAACACAACACAACACAACACAACACAACACAACACAACACAACACAACACAACACAACACAACACAACACAACACAACACAACACAACACAACACAACACAACACAACACAACACAACACAACACAACACAACACAACACAACACAACACAACACAACACAACACAACACAACACAACACAACACAACACAACACAACACAACACAACACAACACAACACAACACAACACAACACAACACAACACAACACAACACAACACAACACAACACAACACAACACAACACAACACAACACAACACAACACAACACAACACAACACAACACAACACAACACAACACAACACAACACAACACAACACAACACAACACAACACAACACAACACAACACAACACAACACAACACAACACAACACAACACAACACAACACAACACAACACAACACAACACAACACAACACAACACAACACAACACAACACAACACAACACAACACAACACAACACAACACAACACAACACAACACAACACAACACAACATAACATAACATAACATAACATAACATAACATAACATAACATAACATAATATAACATAACATAACATATAGTTTATTTCTCTCATAAAGGTACATTAGGTAATTTACTGATAACATATTTTTTTTGCCTTACGCAAGACCTTTGTCTGAACTAGGTTCGGGACCTGTATGACAGATTTCCAGGCTCACACCCTTAAACATTTAACAAATTTTACGGCGTCAATCAGATTTTACATAACATTATTAGCAAACAATTTTGATGGAGATGTAAGTCTATGTAATAAAAGTGTGTTTGAAGATATTTCTAATGTTAAGTGATGTTATTAGTGATGTTGTTAGTGTTGTTGTTGTTTTGGTAGTGTGTGATAGTGTGGTGTGTATGTGCATGTAAGTCTAGTGTTTCGTGTTTATCAGTAAAAATCAGAAAATGAGAGGGGAACGTTTGTTCAATAATCATTTAATGGTTTGGATCATATTTTCTTTTTCTTCATAGTCCAAATACAGCAATTAGTCGTTTACTTACTTACTGTCGTTTTGCATTTCCATTAAACCATTGAGTACATATGTAAGATTGAATTAACTCTGTTGTACACATATGGACCAAGGAAATAAAAGAAAAGTTGAGCTAACTCTGAATGGACAGAAATGGACGAACAACCTGTATGTTTTCGTCTCAAGGCATTAAACTTTTCGGGATTAAAAGAATTTCGGGAATGGACTGTTAGAATTAGATTTATAATGAACAATTTTCGAATAGAGAGGACCTCACAAGTTTTATAAAGTTCGGTGGTAGGAAATTGATAAGGAAGGGCCTAACCTACTTTAAGAATCGCTCTTTGAGCCCGTTCCAGTTTTATCAAATGTGTTTTGTTGCCCCACCCCAAACAACTATACATTACTGCGCAACAGACTGACAGAGAGCTGGATATACTTGTTTAAGCACCCGTTTATTGGCCACATGGCGGCGATTCTTAAAAATAAATATCAATTTTCGCAGTCGAGAGGAAAGTAGATCTATATGATTATAAAATGATAATGAGTCATCTATCTGAACGCCTAAGTACCTTAAACTATCTATGCAACTTAAATGAGGACAGCTGCAAGGTGTTTGTAGTGATACATTACAAGAATGTGCAGTCAACGAAAATTGGGATGATAAAGGTTTACCAACTTTTGACAGAGAAAAGGTTAGGTATTTAGTTTTGTCTACATTTAGAGTGAGTCGGTTTTGTGACAGCCAGTTAGTAACAATGTCGAGTCCTAGTTGTGCAAATTGAAATGTGAACTCCCAGGAATACCCGTGAAATATTAAGGCAGTATCATTACAAGGTCACTCCAATGACACTACCCTGGGGCACACCGTAGGTTATAGGGAGGTCGTCACTCATCCAGTCGCTTATCTTGACACACTGGCGTCATCCTATAAGATAACTCGTGAAGAGTGAAAGCTGAACGTCTCTGATACCAATCTTCTCAAGCTTAGCAATGAGGGCGGGAATTGAGATTGTATCAAAGGCCTTTGCCAGATCTAGGAAGACGCCTATAACACATTCTTTATTATCCAGGTGAGACACGGTGTTATACGTGAGATCCAAGACCGCAGTACTGGTGTATAAAACTAGTTTCTGACAGCGGCTTCGTTCGCGTGATCCCTAGAGAACATATTCTCAAGATATATATAGCCTGTGTTATTCCAAGCTAATCTACCTCTATGCCAAATTTCATGAAGATTCTTTCTGAGGTTTTGAAAAGTTGCTGAAGAGTTTTTTGTTTGTTTACTTGAACGCGCTAATCTCAGGAACCCATTTATATAGTTTGTGTGTAAAAGGGGAAGGGAAAGATGTCTGTGTGAGTGGGCTGGGATGTGGTGTGGTGTGGTGTGGTGTGGTGTGGTGTGACGTTGAGTGGTGTGGTGTGGAGTAGAGTAGTGTGGTGTGGTGTGGTAAGGTGTGGTGTAGTGTGGTGTGGTGTGGTGAGGTAAGATGTATGAAAAAGGGGCTAATTATAACGTGCCTAAATTATTTTAGAGAGAAGTGAGTGAGTGAGTAGTCCTGATTGTATAGCCAGTTTTTTAATTTGGTTTTGAGCTCATGTTTGTTTAAATTTATAATTTGGAGATGTTTGTTAACTCTTCTGTAAATGAGTGAGCTTATTACATAAAGCTGGCGGCCATCGAGAGCTGTTTTGTGAGAGACAGATGGGCATGCAGACTTGGCTTTACGGCTGTATGGATCTAGTGGACGAACCTGACTATGCTTCCTGAGGGTGGCATTGAGAACAAAGAGCTGCCGCTCAGTAAGTACCCTGCATTCCGCATACAATTCACTTGTGGGAAATCTATATGGCCTGCAGAGCAACACCTTAAGCACACCCCTCTGGGCGCGCTCCAACCCAAACAGTCTAGTTTTAGCGGTGCCACCCCAAACCGGGATGCAATAACTGATGACAGACTGGCAAAGTGCAAGATACACCATTTTTTGTGTTTTGGAGTCAGCACATTGCCTTAGACATTTAAACATATAAATAAGTTTTCTTACCCTTGACGTTAGGCTTCCAACCTGAGAGTACCACTTGAGTCCGTCATCAATCACTACACCCAGGTATTTGGTTTGACTGACTCGATATAGTGCTGTACATGAACATGACGAGGAGTCCAAACATGTATGAGCCAGAACACTTAAATCTGATGGGGCCGTGGTTCTGTGACTAATAGAAAAAGGCATGTAGTTGGTTTTAGCCAAATTAAGGGACCAAAGGTTATTCTGCAGCCACCTCGCAACCGTATGTAAAGATTGTTCTGCTTGATGTTTTACGTCAGTCCATGTATCCCCATATACTACGATCGCAGTATCATCAGCATATGTGAAAATTCGGGTGATGGGTAGTGCTAGTGTGCAAAGGTCATTTTATATATATAAGGAAGATCGTAGGCACATTGTCTCCGTCATCTCTGACATTGACTAGAGTCAAGAGCAGGCCCATAAAAAAAAATCTCCCCATTGATTTATCGGTCAATGAGCTAAATTTCAGTTCAACAACACTAACTGATATTTTTATTGCGAAAGCGACTGTGTTTGATTGTTATGCTTTCACGCTGAACCCATTTTGAAGATTGTTTTTGCTAATTTGATTGAAATAGATGAAACTTGAAATCTGTTAAAGGTTATTTTAACATGAGAAAAGCCGTGGGCAGTATTTTATAAATTCGATAGTGGTTACTTCATTTAATCTGTTCTGTTTGAAAACCTTTAACACAATTTCTTCTGCGAAAATCTTATAAACGCAATCGAAGTCGCGGACTAGAACTACTTTCTAGCTAAATTGGACAACTCAAGCGTTATTTTAGCTTTATATTCTGATTGTAACTGCAATACCAAGCAAGGAATAGAATTGCATTATCCTGTAACCCTATTCTGTAACAACAGTTTTGTATCTCAACAGCGGAATCCGAGGTGAGTATCAAATTGCGTCAAACGTAAGACCTTTATGTTGTGTGCAATAAAACTCACTTTGTGAGGTTTGTCAGTCAGGTGAAGCTCGATATCGAAATGGTTACTCACAGAATAGACTAGCTGTTCTACCTGCAAAAGTGGCACCACTTCCCACTATAGACTTTTTTTTTTTTTTTAAACTTAGATTATCAATGAAATAAAACTAAAAATCAATGAAAATACAACAATAACAAGTACTTAATTGATTAAACTATTAGTTTAAGCAGTAGTTTATTTGTTTAATATATTTTTGTGTAAAAAGTCACATTAATTGTCAGCTTGTGACCCCAAGGTTACAAGTTTAATATGTAGTTTCCTACACTTAATATGTAGTTTCCTTTGTACCTCAAGTCTGGTTCATACTGTATCCCCGAAGGAAACTGCTCATGAATACATGAATACAATAATACTGCTACTAGTATATAAAAAGAAAATTACTTTCGACGTATATTTGATAGCAGAAACGTAATAATTCAATTTCACGTTAAATTTAATTTAAAGAAGTTCTGCTAAATAATTTGGGAAAATTTTTCAAAGTCAGATTTGCATAGACTAGTGCGGTGGTTAATTTGATTATATTCATTTTTGAAGACTACCTCAACTTAATAATAACCCATATTCTTTGACTTTTTCTAAGAATTTCTGACGATGAAACTGGGAACTGAACCTGGCGCATACAAATAATTTTCAAATCAACCCAACTGTTTAGTTTAGTTATGTAATTGGGGCGATTTTATTACGAATAAACAGTGAAAGTCATCGAGAGTGCAGTCTTACTTACTCTACGTCATTTTCTGTATAAGACCGACGACATTGAACTATCGGACGATTGTTGTTCGACTGATCAAACAAAAAGCGATCGTTTTGATTTTATGATTTTTTGTCGTGCAACTATCTAATTGATAGCATGCGGATCTCTATTCATTTTCGTATACTGTGGGAACACAATTATATAGTTGTTTCATAAAAAAGTGTATGTATGCGCCTGCTCCAACACTGGCATTTGCGATCATGGCATGATTGCATTGATGACGAGATCGCAAACCCTAATGTTCGTATAACGTTCATCCTAATTGAAGTAATCATGTACCTATTCCAAGTTTTTACGACATAATTAGTGTTGCTGGTCTGAAGATAACACTTGATGTAATTACACGTAGTCTAGACACCTGACACTAACTACCGTTTGTTAAACTTTATTGTGAATTCATAATATTTAAATGGTCTAGATTTTAACTACAGTTTTTATGACATGAGAAATTTTGACTGATTGACGTTGTTGCAGATTTTACTGAACTAGGAACTAGTCATTAACGCTCGCTCTTTGAAGCGCGAGCTCCTTTTTCCATCGCGATCGAAAATTTTCGATCAAGACTCGCTGAATTCAATCCAGAAAAAAACTATTCATGTTTTTGAACTTTCAAGTTTTTTTGCAGAGATTGTTGCTTACTAATTAGTTGTTCAATGTTGTCAACACTTCTTGTCGTAACTGCTTCATTACTCACCCATTTGTTTTAAAGGTTGTGTTTGTATTTGATTTGTTTCTCAGTATTTTTCAGTTGTGAATTAAAGCTTAATTTGGATTGTCATTTAATCAACTCTGTCCATCGCTGTCTAGCTGTGCAATTTTATACAAATCCCTTTGGTGTAGCTCACCTTGTTCACTTCACCTAAATAAGTGAAGTGAACAACTGAGCTGCTGTCAATCCATACAAACAAGATACAATGTAGGAGTACTGATCCTCCTATGTCGACATGGAGAGATGTTGACATAGTAACATAACACCAGGTTTCATTTTCTGTGTCGACAAAATTGCAACAAAACGTTCGTTTACATTACAACAAATCTAGTCCTATTAATGGGCTAACCACCTTCAAAATGATAGTACAAGTATCTGCAACGTATGTCCTTTGATAAAATAACTTTTTCGTTGAGCCGGATTTCAAAATCGTTCAGTTGGTGCAAAAATCCGTCCGTTTTTTCGATTTTTGGTAGATTCCTACTCACTAATACCTAAATAAATATGTCAAGTCTTCACTTGGCGCGGCTGTACTTAGCGCGGCTCAACGAGTCAAGTGTCGGTGAATAGTATTGTAATCACAATCATGCTTGTGCTGTGTTTGTTATTTATAACCCATCTCTTTAATTGCTGCACAACTATTTTTAAATACTAACATTACAACCTTAGGTAAAATCTCGCCAGGTGGGACCCTTGCGGGGTTCTTAGGATGCAGTATCTTCTTGCCTTAGTTGGGGTCTGCTTCCAGTCTAAGCGACTGCAGCTGAATACCGGTTTGTTACGTGTAGCACCTGCCTGTCTGACCTGCATAACCCATTAATGCGACACCCCTCGGCAAGGCTGGTGTCAGGTTTTCTGGCTTCTGACTATCTGTAACGATTGTTGCAGTTCTACAAATGTCTGCCGCGACCCTTGGTTTAACGTTTTTTCCGAAGCACGGAGGAATTTCTGTATGTTAATATAGCCATCCATCTACGGACCGACCTCGATAAGCGTTACTTAATCTTGCGAGAGTTAAGCCTGAAATCAAACCCGATTTAGTAGTGCGTAATTTTTAGCATTTTAGAAATAAAATGACTTGCAAGGGCGATCACGCTATGAGATGCTCGCCCGTTAGTGTCAACCGCACGTCTAATAAAGCGACGAACACAACAACCGTGTACCGCTTCCTGTCACAATGCAGATGATGCAGAAAGTCACAATTGCGAGAATATAGAACATAATAAAGTAAAATAACTTCTTATTCTCATTCTCTTGTATTTTTCTCTCTTTTTATGGCTGGTGCTGTACTTTTTTTTTTTTCTTTTCTCTTTTATTCAGACTGCACTAACCGTTGGTACCTGCGTTTTTATGTCCTTTCTTTGCTTCTACATCCATCAACATTTTTACGAAGACGTAAGAGTTAATCTTCTTTTCGTCAAGTAGTTGCAATGCTTTTTGGCAACACATGAATTTTTGACAACAATTACGGTATTAATGCCCACACATCAGTTCAACAGATAACTTTGCAAAATACATGAAATAAAATAACCACAAAAAACATGGAACACAAGGCTCGCGGCAAAATATCCTCGCTTACCATCAGGTGAGATAGTGGTCAAACGCGTGCCTATCAATAGAAAAATTATAAAAAAAAAAAAAAAATATAATAACCGACTTTTCTGTTTCGAAATATTTTATTTTCTGTTTGAATTCATCTGTGTCGTTTTGAAGACAACAATAACCGGATAAAACTATCAGACAAAAACGAAAATAAGAAAATACGGTTGGCGTCAGGTGTGGGGATTGTGCGCAATTCGAGTAGTTTTACAACAACTCTTAGTTAAGGGTAACCAACGAAACTCTATTACTAAACCTCCGCTGTCCGTCCATCAGTCTGTCAGCGGGCTGTATCTTAATATCTAACAGTTCACGTGTCTCGGAGAAGAAGAAGTAACCGAAAGTTATAAAGGAACTTAAACATCTTTCGCTCACAATCGTTCAGTCGTCTACATAAGTATCTATTCCTTGACACGTATGTACATTTAATTCAAATTGTATCCTTATCTTGTCAGTAAATGTTCAAAACACAATCAGCAAATAAGCCTAAGTATAAATACAATAGGCAAACAGTTCATGGGCGCCACAGTGTCGCTAGAAGCAGTGAGACAACACTTAGGTACCAAGACAAGAACTGATGCCTTTTGCTATTTAAACTCTTTCCATTTTCAAATAACCACTATATGTAGTATAGCCTAAAAAAATTATAATCTCATAATAAAAAGTAACTTTTAAATCAGGCTTACCACGGTAGTTCTATCAACGTCAGTAAAATCGACCAGACTTTTCCAATCCCATCCCTATGTTGGGGTTGAATTCCATACTTCTCGAATGTAGCGGAATACTAGTATTTTACATGGAGCGCCTGCCTATCTGATCTCCACATTCCAGTTACTGTGTAACCCTTGCTAAGACTGGTGTCGCATTTTCTGGTTCTTAATATCCGTAATGACTTCCAATATCTTCAAAGGACAGCCAGTATCTAAGGCTTAAGGTGTTTCGCGAGGCACAGAGTAGAAGCGATTATAAACTATTACAAAAAAATCGGGATTGTACGAGATTAACATGCACTACCGAAAAGTCACAATGTTTTGGCGAACGACAGGCCACTGGTTGACCGTCGCAATTGTAGATAGAATGTCACTTATTCTGGTCCCTATGCTCACATATTCTATCCAATAGTCACCAGCCAAGAATCAGTTCTCTCAATCTTCTGCACGTGAGCTACGAGTATTTCAAGGCTTTTCTAAGTGTTTCTCCCTCGACCCGCGCCTCACGCCCCGGGGAAATCACGCCCTCGCCTGATTAACGCGCCTACACTCCTTCACACATTTTATTTCACCCTTTCCAAAGCAGCACCTTTGTTCCTGTCAGCATGAAAACACCTTCGATTCATGTTTACTGAATTATTTATACGATAACGGGAAATATTAACCTGAAATATTAACTTAATTTCTGAAGCTAATAAAATGCTCAATGGTATATTAATTAATATCTGCTGAACATTGTTATTGATTTCTTTTTCATTTGCATCGCATGTATGTGCTTATTTGGGTGGAATGTTTGAGTTAATTATTATGATATTTTGATGAGGTATGTGGATATTATCGGGTCGGAACCTCTAGGTATATTGGTGTTTATTAATGAAAACTGTTTTCAGTTTCCATTCGGATTGTGTTTTTGAAGTTCCAATTACAGAAAAGTTCTTGTTTGTGCAGTTGTAACGCTATACGTTTTAAATGTTTATGCGACTATAGTTTCTAAACGTTTTTTACTTATGTTTTGTTTACTGCATCATTTTATATCTATATTTTCATTCGAAAATTTTATTATTATAACTATAAAATCAATAATTAATAAATAAATAAGTATAAAAAATTATAATAATTAAATAGTTGGTTTCTAAATTTTTTTCTATTCTTTATTTTTATTTTTATTTATCTCAAAGACGATGAGGATATTGACAGGGAGCGGAGGGCGCTGTGTGTGAGAGCTAACATGATTGCCCACAGATTCAGGCGTGCCTCTAAGGAAGTTAAGCGCACTTTATTTAGTGCTTACTGCACGCCTTTTTACTCCTGAAGTCTGTGGACCAGAAATCATACAGCGCCCTTCGAGTTCAGTACAATGACGCTTTCAGGGTGCTGATGGGGTTGCCCCGATACTGTAGTGCATCGGGGATGTTTGCTGAAGCTCACGTTGACTGTTTTTATACTGTGATGCGGAAGCGGTGCGCATCCCTGGTCAGAAGGGTGCGGGGCAGCGCCAACAGCATCCTGTCCATGACAGCAAGTAGGCTAGATTGTGCATTTGTGAACCACTGCTGCTAGGTATCAGCTGGGCCTGTCGCCTTGCAGCAGTGAAGTCGCAATTTTGTTTTGTTAATGTATTACTAACATAGTTTGTAAGTTTTTTTGTTACTAACACTTTAAGTCTTGGTACTTGTAATAAATGTTATTATTATCTCCTTTATTCGATAAATTAACCTACAAATTGCATTTTAAAATATTGAAAAAAAAAAATATCAAAACTTTTAAAAATATAATAAATAGTAGCCCACCGGTATCGGGAACAGGGTCCAAGCTACCGGCGGTCAGGGCTCCAGAGAGAGGAACCTCCTAACAATACGAGCCGTGTCCAGAAGTACCGCTTTCTTTTCTTTTTTTTTTAATTATTATTACATTTTTTTGTTTTTCTTTTTAAAAACATAATAACCTATACAAATCTACAGTCACGAAGGATTGTTGTTCATAATATGTTCATTCTGCCTTTTGCTGCCCCTAGGCGAATAAAAAGGATGGCTTTCGAAATGCTGTCATTTTATGCTTATTTTTGTAATTTTTTTGAGGTACTACGAGTACTACTGGGGCATCTATTAATACTCAATACTCAATACTCAATATTTTATTGCATTCCATATTATGTACATATAGGTGGTATAAATATTGTCAAGATCAATATGGACCCTGTCGGGCACAGCAAAGTTAGGAGAGAGGACGAAGACTAAGTAACAATTCATGGAATTCATTAATTATTATTACAGGTAATTAGATGGTTAAAATGTTAATAGATTTATATGTATATTATTGTGTGGTGAATTATGTTCCATACTTTAATTTATTTTTGTCATCGTTATTTTAAATTTTATTAATATTGAGTTATTTTTATTTATTTTTATCGTCACCATTATTAAATTATGTATTTATTTAACTTAATTTTGTATAAATATTATAATTATGTCTGTGTGTAGTCTTGATAAATGATGTCAGATATTTCAATTTGTTTCTGTCATCATTATTATTAAATTATATCAGTTATTTCATTTGTCATCATTATTATGAAATTATGTTATTATTTAAATTAATTTATGTATGTAATGTCTTTGTATAATAAATTAAATGTCAAGTATTTGTATCGTCATCAGTTTTAAATTATGTATTTATTCAAATTAATTTTGTGTAAATTTAATTTATATGTTATTCACTATTGTAAGTATACATTTTTACAGTGAAACAGTATATAATTAATAGTTTTTATTGTAGTTTATATTTATCGTTATAGTATTCATCTATAGTATAGTAGGATTTGTCTATTAGAAATTGTTTTAGTTTATTGATAAACATATTATTACTGTCTGCATTTTTGATGAATTCTGGTAACTTATTATATATTTTAATAGACATAACAAATGCACTAGAAGAGTGCATTTTCAATCGTGAAGTGGGTATGTTAAGCCTATTTTTATGTCTAAGTGTGATTTTAGTTTGAATGTCCTCTCTTTTTGTATAGAATTGTGAATATTTTCGAACAAATTTGCAAATTTCCAGTATATAAAGACAGGGTACAGTTAATATTTTTAGCTCTTTGAAGTAGGGTTTACAGGAGTCGGAATCTTGGATATTCATTAATATTCTTATCATTTTTTTCTGTAAAGTGAATAGTGTAGGTGCGTCTGTGCTATTTCCCCATAAGATAATTCCATATTTGAGCCATGCAAACGCGTATGAGTAATAGGTAACTAATGCTGTTTTGAGGTCTGTGGTTTTTTTTATTTCTCTGAGGGCGTATGTAAACTTAGATAGTTTAGCTCTTATTTTTTGAATGTGGGGTTTCCAATCTATGTGTGAATCTACGTCTAGGCCTAAAAGGGTGAATTTATTTACAACTTCTAAGTTTTGTCCGTTGTAATTGAAAATTATATTTAAGGGTTTCTTTTGTCGAGGGTAGAAAGTTATAATTTTTGTCTTAGTAAAGTTAATTTCAAGGTTGTGTTCGTTCATCCAGTGTGTTGTAGTGTCAAGTATGGAAGTCAGTTTTTGGTTTAAATCAATATTATTCTCACATGGTGTTAAAATAGAAATATCGTCGGCGAACAACACGCATGGCTCATTTATGTGGTTAGGGAGATCGTTGATGTAAATAAGGAACAGTAGACATCCTATCACTGTTCCTTGTGGTATTGATGCATTTACGGGTATGTTTTGAGATCGAATTAATTTAATTTCACTTGTTTTGCTATCGTAATATTCAATTTCTACGACTTGTTCTCTGTTCTTTAGGTACGAGGTGAACAAATCATGACTTTTTCCGCGGATGCCGATTTTATATAGCTTATTTAGTAATAATTATATCAAACTGAACTTTATCATATGCTTTCGTCATATCTAACAGCAATCCTATAGCATATTTTTTGTTATTAATTGTGTTAAGGGCCTCTTGGATATATTTGTAAACAGCTAAAGTCGTTGATCGGTTTTTGCGAAAACCATTCTGACTGTCGTTGAATATATTATATTTTTCACAAAATGCATAGACGCGGTCGCACATAGCTTTTTCAAATATTTTCGAGGCCGTTGGTAACAAAGCAATTGGACGGTAGTTGCTTGGGTCGGTTTTTGAATTTTTTTTATGGATCGGTTTTATAAGTGCTTTTTTTAACAAGTCGGGAAATACGCCTTCTTCAAAAGATTGATTGATGAGTAAATAAAAAGGTAAAGTTAATTCGTCGGCGCATTGTCTTAACAGAGTTGGTGGAAGTTCGTCAATTCCGTGGCTTCTTTTATTTTTAAGATTTTTTATTATTCTATTTACCTCATAGGGATCTACTGGGCTAAGATACAATGTATTTTGTGTAGCTGAGCTTATCGGTAGTCCTTTTGGTTTATTGCCGGTAGGTTTTGTAGTGCTATCCCCACCTATAGAAGCAAAGAAGCGATTGAATGTGTTTACTACATCTTCGGGTTTGGAAATTAATCTATTATTTATTTGTAGTGTTATATTGCGTTTTTCACTTTTTGTTATCTTATTTGTACGTTCATTAATAATTCCCCACATTGTTTTAACTTTATTGTTAGATTGCATCATTTTATTTTTATAGTGAAGCTTTTTTGCAGCCGTGACAGTATTCTTCAATATTTTTTCGTATTTTTTGTAATATTTTGTTAATGTAGGATTTTTTGCTTTTAACGTCAATATTTTTAATAGTCTTTTATTTGTGCAAGATTTTTTTATTCCAGTAGTGAGCCAATATTTTTTATGTTTTGTTTTTAATTTAATTTTACGTAATGGTATACATTTATTAAGAATAGAAATAAGTATGTCATTGAATTTTTTATAATTAACATTAATATCATTATCAGTGGTAAGAATATTGTTCCAATTAAGATTTTGTATTTTTTCTTTAAATTTTAGTATATTTGAATCATTATATAGCCTTTTCATGGAGTACCAGATTATTTTTTCTGATTTTTCGGGTATTTTTAAATGTAAAATTGTGCTATGGTGGTCTGAAAAGCCCAATTCTTCTGTAGTTGCGTACATATCTTTGTGGTTAAAGTTAGTAAATATTAGGTCTAGACATGTCGCAGTGTTTGATGTAACACGTGTAGGGCTTTTTACATGTTGAGTAAAATTATATTCTTGCATCACGTTTAGAAATTGAGTAGTTTTTAAATTGTCTGATAATACATCAACGTTAAAATCGCCCCCTATAATTATATTTAATTTGTGGTATTTATTATTTATATATTTTAGGATTTGTTTTAATTGCTGATAAAATACTTCCTCCTCTCTTCTATTCCAGTACATAGTTACAATTAATACATTTTCTTTTGGCAATTCCGTGGCGCAAAGTTCTATCACATACTCAATAGACATGTCTGAAATATCGTTTCTATGGATGCTTTCAATATCTTCTTGTAAAAATATACATACACCGCCACCTGTTCTAGTGCTGCGGCAGTATTGTACGCCCAACTAACACTAAAGCGTTAAAAAAACCTATATAAGACTCTTATATCAGTTCCATTTCAGTATAAAAGTGTTAACGCATACCTGTGCAACTGAGTTAGAGCATGACTTTAACCGGTATTACCGTTGTAATACAGGGTTGGTAAACACTACAGGTGGTATAAATCTTATAGTACGATGTTAAAAAGATATTTAAGCTGCATAAGAGCGTTTATTCATCGTCAGTTACTACTTTAACCGGTACTACCGTTTCAATACCGCGTTGGTGAGCACTACAGGTGATAGAAAAGTGCACGTCAAGATTGAAAAAACCTGTAACCTTACTAAAATTAAATCTGTTCGTAGTGGAAGTGTTATATTGTAATCTACTATTCAACACAGCAGAATAATATTATGGAATATTAAGTTATTTAAGTATGTAAGTGAAAAATGACTGCCCTTATGATTTCACGGTAAATGTATACCATGTTTCTCATCTCAATTTTAACGCGCCTAGGATTTATTAAAGACTTAAAAGAAAAGTTATGATAGTAAAATAGGTACCTCAAGCTAAACATAATTATTCAATCCTGCTTCATGAGCAGTGGTGTGTAAAATTAAGTGGCATTCATGGAACGCTTCAATAATGTAAGAAATTTTGTATATTGTAGTCAAATGTTGAATAACTTGAAATAATATTAATTTTTAGGTTACCAAAACAATGGCGACCTTTAAAAAAGTGTGGTTAGTGTTAAAAACGACCCGTACTTGCGTTGTTTGACACCAATACCTTTAGAACGTCTTTAAAAGAGTACTGCTTAACAAAATAAGCTTTAGTTAAACCCTTTATTACAGGTTAAACCTGGATAGAGAAAGTTGTTTGACATTTTTAGTTTCTCGTGTTGCTAAACTCTCGAAAAACTCTATTTTGTAGCCTATGTCTGCAATAATAGTCAATATAGCACCTTAAGTGGTATAAAACACTTCGTTGCAATAACTATATAAACATTTTATACTACTTATCTTATATCTTACACTAATATATCTATACAAATATATATTATTATATATTAATATATATAAAGCTGAAGAGTTTGTTTACTTGAACGCGCTAATCTCAGGAACTTCTGGTCCGATTTGAAAAAATATTTTAGTGTTAGATAGCACATTTATCGAGGAATCACCATATATCATCACGCTAAGGCCAATAGGAGCGGAGCAGTAATGAAAATTGTGACGCAAACGAAGTTGCGTGGGTCAACTAGTATACTAATATACTCGTATAATCTTATACTAACATATAAAGCTGAAGAGTTTGTTTGTTTACTTGAATGCGCTAATATCAGAAACTACTTGTCCGATTTGAAATATTATTTCAGTGTAAGATAGCCCATATTGTATCGAGGAAGGCTATAGGCTATATATCATCACGCTAAGACCAATAAGAGCGGAGCAGTAAGGAAAGTTGTGACGCAAACGAAGTTGCGTGGGTCAATTTGTACTTTTTTAATATATAAAGCTGAAGAGTTTGTTCGTTTGTTTATTTGTTTACTTGAACGCGCTAATCTCAGGAACTACTGGTCCGATTTGAAAAATTGTTTCAGTGTTAGATAGCCCATTTATCAAAAAGGCTATATATTATCATCACGCTAAGACCAATAGGAGCGGAGCAGTAATGAAAATTGTGAAGCAGACGAAGTTGCGCGGGTTTACTAGTAAGTGATTTAAGGAGTCGGCGAACACTTTTATAAAGATTTAGGTGTCACAAAAAAGCTAAAGCTATAACGTATTAAGTATACATGCTGCTACTAGCACCATAATAACACTCATAGCTGTATTACGTCGTCCATTAAAGCTTTAGTGCTGCGATTGGGGCAAAAACTTATTTTTTTAACTCCTCTATATCGTTTTTAGTTATAACTGAGATAATTATGACCCCGTTATACTACTTAAAGACATAAAAAAGCCTGTAACTGACACCAAAATATTAATTGGGTGTGATATCACTTTGTATGGACCATTATCTTTCTTCTTTTATTCAAAGATCTCCCTTTAACATTGTGTATGTTCGTACCTAACCCTCTATTACCCTCTCCACTGTGGAACAGGCTCGCTTCCTGGTATGCGGGTCACGTGACTAACTAAACGGTAACGTGTGAGCCGCTGCCATACTACGGCGCCACCTTTTAAATGCTCCTATATATTTACTGGCAGTCGATTCATTGAAGTGTATTCGTGAGACGAGAGTCTAAGTTATAATGGCTAATATACAACGGATTGATTCGCGTGAATATAGGCTTTCACATAAAATAGCTCATAACGTCTCTCCAGGGTTTCATCTGTCTCTAGACCATAATCATCAATTTCGGTTAAGAGTGAATAGGTTATTTCTAGGCAAGCGTGCTCTATCTTCGACCACATCATCACTTACCATCAGGTGAGATAGTGGTCAAACGCGTGCCTATGTTTAGTAAAAAAAAAAAAAAAAAAAGCAATTTAAGCGTGAAAGCATAATATTAGTAGTACACATAAAATTGTCGTACTGTACTATTGTATTGCAATTTTTGGAAGACTTATCAAGTAAAGTTGTTCAATAATGAAAGGGTATTCTGTACTGAGCTGTAAAACCTACACGTAAAGGCGAAGATACCTACGTGAGATTCAAGTTTAGATTGTTTATAGACGAGACCTAGACGTTCCAAGTTGATGTAATTTATATATAGAAATAAACACACATCATGCAGATGAGACAAACTTTTGTATCTCTAATGAGACTAGTTCTAACCAAGTTGATAGTTGTAGGTACCTGAACTCATTAGTTATTCAAATTACATAACTTTGTAACGAAAGCAATGAATATATTCATGGACTGATTAATTTTAGTTAAACTTAAGGCTGAAACCGTTCAGGTTACCAATTCAAAGAATTTCGATTAGGTTTCATTAAACGTTTTTCTTTGAACCTATTGATATGGGTAAAACTGAAATCGGCTTAACGTTAGGAAGCGGTAACCTCATCAACTCAATCCTCCGTAAATTGAGTTGAAGAAGAGGCTTAATTTGAGAAGAATATTTTACATCGTATTATTTTTCATCGTAGCCTATAAAAGGGGGTGGAAGAAATGGAAGCAATTCTTATTAATTCTTTATTACGTGAGAAGTGGGCCTTCTGAAGTCAGTTTGTCGTTACAACCGTCTAGATGTTCAGTTCGTGCAGGTTCATTTTATCCAGCTCTTTTATTTTTGGCACGGTGTTGTTATTTTTTAAGATAACCATCTTATCTAGCTTCATTTTTTGTGCACAGTCATTAGAAACATGACTGTTCATAAAAAATGAAGCATTTATTTTTATTTTTCTTTGACAAGCGGTGTATTCAATTGGGTTTGGAGAAAAAAATAAAAAATTCCCCACAAAATCTGTGATGATGAATTTTCAAAAATCATGCTGCACGAAATTTACTCATTTTTATAGTAATTTTTGTCACATAATGACTACCTCTAAATGTCTCGGTAACGTGTCACTTTAGGGCACTAAGTTGCTATTATTTTTGGTTTGCTAAAGTGTCAACAATGACAAAAAGACAATGAAGAAGTGGACAATGTCACAGTGCGCTGCGATTTGAAAAAAATATTAAATTGCGGTTAGGTATCTCTGCCTCAAAGGTTTTGTCCCTAATGCGCCATTTACCCGATGCGAGTTTCTTACCTCGAACATACGATACTCGAAAGTAAGAAAAAACATGTACTTCATATACGAGTAGTACGTGGAGGGCGATAATCACCTCGCCTTTGAATACTGGATTTCTCCGTGTAAACAAAATTAAAAACCAGAAATTCTTCGAGTTCGCATGCAGATCGGTTCCAACCGATTTGTATGATACTCGCATGAACTTGAGAAAATGACATACGAGATCGTGTTTAGGCGAGTTGAGAAATCGTAGGCAAATATCGCATTGCAATTTGTGTCATCGTGTAAACAAAACTAGGTGACTTACGACTATCGTATGATATGTTCGTAGCCGAGTTTTTGTCATTTGGTTGAATGTAAACGTGCGGATGCGATAATCGTCTCAAAATTATCGCCTACGACAATCGTATACGACTTTTTGCCCCAAAACGTTTGAGAAACTCATATCGTGTAAATGGTGCTTTGATCACGTACAAAAATATCATATTGTGATCAAATTCCCCACAATTATTTATAAAAAGCTCAGCAGTATGCGGCGTACGTGCAAGTACAACTGAACGAACGGAGCGTGGTCCCGAGTCCCGCCGAGTTCACGCAAATAGCAATGAGATTTGTTCGCCGCGGTTGATTTGCTTGTTTAAACAATAAACACGCTTTAACGTGCGGCTTTCAGTGAGATCACGAGCTCTAATAGTTTGAGTTTTAACTTTTAGTGGTGACTGCTAGAGATTTTATGACGTAGTATCGTGCAGTATTGTAGTTGCGCTTGCATTATTTCAGAGATGTATCTTACAATAGAATTGATAAAACTTACCTCATGTCACAAAATGGAAAGACTTTTTAATTAATCAAAAGACTGACTTCAAAGATAGCAGTAACGTCCATTATAGTGGCATACTCGTATCTATTAACTCTCTTCGACATCCATCCCATCTGCAGATAAAACCTCGCTATCATACTATTTCGAATCAATTCGCAGCCGGCTAAATAGATTTATCTGCGATTCAACTTTTATCTTTGCATGGTTTTAATTTCCATATTCATTTAAGGTTTTTTTCTCTAAGTAAAGAGCAATTATTACTTACATTAACTTTATTCAGCGCATTGGCACACTTGCTTTCAATTTTTTCGTTTTGCTCAGTACCTAATAGCAATAACAGAATGCATACGGTTTTTAATATTTTCATTTACTTTGCCCGCAGAATTCAGGTACATGTTTACATTAGTAATTAAGGCTTTCTTCTTTTTCTGACATTATTTTAGTTCCACTCGTGGGTACATGCCTACTTCCACTTTTTCCACTTTTCTCAAGTTCACGCTTGTTTATTCCAGTTTTTGGGGTATCTATTGAGTATTTTCACTATCTTCTTTATATTTTAAAAAGAAGTCCCATGCAATTTAACTACAGAAAGAATTCAAAAACTGATACCAAGAAGATTATTATACTTTCCTAGAAGTTCCCTTCATCTTTACGTCATCATCATCATCATCTGCCTAGCCTTTTCCCAACTATATTAGGGTCGGCTTCCAGTCAAAGCGGATTCAGCTGAATACCAGTATTTTACAAGGAGCGGCTGCCTACCAGCCTCCCCTTCATGTATCCCAATCATGCAGATGGGATAAACTTCTCCTGATCTATTTAGTTCTATTTCTAATGAGACTAGACCATGAAGTCATTGTTATTAAAATTATGTAACTTTACAACTGAAACTTGCATTCCCAGACTGAATAATTTGAGTTAAATACTGTTTCAGATAACTTCAGGCTGAAACCGTTCAGAGATATTCGTGCTAGGCCCTCAGGTTAACAATTCAAAGGATTTTGATAAGGTTTCTAAAAAGTTTTTTTAAAACTATTGATATGGGTAAAACTTCGATCGATTTAACGTTAGGAAGCGGCAATCTCATCAATTTAATCTCCAAAACCCCAAAGTCAAAGCCTTATTAAAAACCCATTATTAATCAGGTTTTTGAAAGGACTTCGTATTTGGAGAAGTGTATCAATTCAATCACTGAATAGGTTATCTAGAGTTTGGATATGGTGATGAACTTGTTTCGATGGGTCACTACCTACTCACAACCTTAAAGCTCAACACTATATCCAATACCCAAATCAAGATCTTTAAACTCCTCACACATATAATATATAGCCAGCTTCGTAACCGAATAAATAACTCGCTTGTTTCAAGTAATTTTCGGGATCACATGAATAATTTCCAACATATCAAGAGCTTTCAGCCATATTTGGATATACAGCAGGGCGCTCTCTGAATTTTTATAATATTTAACGTGCCCATACTTGAGTTTGGTCACCTAACCTAACGAAATTAAAAATGAACCTTTTTTCAAAACTCTATTACCTACATACCTTATGATAGAAGATCTACCTAAAAAAAATATATGTTACACCTATTTATTAAAACAAGCGGATTCCGGTCCCCACACACTGCACAGTGTCCGGCAAGTCGAGGTCGACGCAATAAATGTGTGTCTCCGTCGCCGTCGCACAGTGGCGCCCTCTTCCTTCCTCATTAAAAAATCTTTGTTTAATTTAATTTTGTTTTTGTTGTTAATTGCCACCATGTTTAATAAGTAGAGGGAAACAAAAGGGATGCTCAAGGGCGAGCGATATTTTTGTAGCTAAGGGTCTTTATTTTTCTCGACCAATGTGGTGATGGAACGGTTTTTCTTTCTGAGTTTCTGATGTTATTGGATTCGTCTAAAAATCACTGCGAAGTAATAACGGGTTGGATTTGTTCACAGTTTTCTAACCATTTTTCTTCGTAGAACCTAATAGATAGTTATGAAATATATTTTTTTTTCCGAAGCCTATTCCGCAAGACCAGTAACGAATAAATACTTTTTTAGGTTTTATTACCGTCAAACAAACAATTATGAGTAAATACCTCTTTTAACCGACTACTAAAATTTTAAATAAATTAAACCTTTACCCTACCTTACCTTTCACTCTACTCTCCTTTCGTCGGTATGCTGGACGAGATTTCTATTGAAATAAGCATCACCTTTGTACTTATTTTTTTGTTTCTTTCTTCTTATCTTATTAAATGTGTGTACATAAATTGTTAAATAAATAAATAAATGTTCGACGCAATGCATTTTTTTTAATACGGATGCCAACTGTCAATGAGTTGACATCTAAACTAGCTTCAGTTTACAATATATTAATGTGTGTCGTTGATTAATATCAAACATCCTCCGTGTAGGTAAGAGTATCCAGCGACTCCAGGAGAGGACCGTCACGCAGCTGAATGCTCCACGTGTAACGATCCCCACGGGGACCGTTGATTCCCACCCCCATCACTGTTAGTGCATACCTTTGTGTGCCGCAAATAACTAGAACGTTTAGCTGAAGATGGTTTAGAGGTAGCGGAACAGAGAGTAAAGTCCCGCATACCTCATTTGAAAAGGAGGATCCTCCAACCAGGCGGCTGTTGTGCCTGGCGGGCTACTGCCCGATAGTTGATATTCGGGCTGATGTATATGTTCAAATCGCACGGTAAACTCTGCTTGCGCGATGCAGGATTTCAACGTTGTAGTTCGCTGCTAGTCGGATAGATGGCGTCGCGGTTCTTTTTGTTGCGATGTGGATTTGCTACGTAGGTTTTTCTTGTGGCGGTCTTGATGCCGCTACATCACTCCCCTCCGGAGACCGGAGGTCGATAGTGGATGAGTCGTCCATGCATCTTGAGATGCTTGCCAGGCCAGTGGAAGGTGGTGGAAGTCGCAGAGTTCTCGGTGAGTCGGAACTATATGCGGTGCCCCAGTGAGTCGGGGTGATGAGATATCCCAGTGAGTCGGGATGATGCTGCAGGCTCCAGTGAGTCGGAACCGGATGTCGCAGAGTTCACGGTGAGTCGGAACTATATGCGATGCCCCAGTGAGTCGGGGTGATGGGATCCCAGTGAGTCGGGATGATGCTGCAGGCTCCAGTGAGTCGGAGTGGTGCTGTTGCTGGCTCCAGTGAGTCGGAACCGGTAGTCGCAGAGTTCACAGTGAGTCGGAACTGTATGCGATGCCCCAGTGAGTCGGGGTGATGATTGAGGCTGAAGATGCTTAACAGGAATGCGCGGCTGCTGCTTGCTGGTGGTCAGGATATCCGTAGAAGCCGTGGGTACTGGCTGGCTGTATGACTCGCTGCTCGAGAGCTTGAGGTCACGATGAGGAGAAGTGATGATGACGTCACGCTGAAGTAGTTGCACGAAGGCTGCGCTGACGTTCAATGTCGAGGGTCACCAGTTTAGGAGGTATGCGGTACAGAGAGTAAAGTCCCGCATACCTCATTTGAAAAGGAGGATCCTCCAACCAGGCGGCTGTTGTGCCTGGCGGGCTACTGCCCAATAGTTGATATTCGGGCTGATGTATATGTTCAAATCGCACGGTAAACTCTGCTTGCGCGATGCAGGATTTCAACGTTGTAGTTCGCTGCTAGTCGGATAGATGGCGTCGCGGTCCTTTTTGTTGCGATGTGGATTTGCTCCGTAGGTTTTTCTTGTGGCGGTCTTGATGCCGCTACAATGGTATCATGATGTACTAATGTTCAAACGTTTGTCTCAAGCAATAAACACGTCTATTGTATCATCATTTCTATGTTTTGACTTTACAAGCGTATCTAGTTACGAGTATTATAACTATCTATTTTCATACTTATTCATTAAATATTCTAAGCCTGATAATACATGGTTAGTACATGAATGTTTTCACGATTTCTTGCTTAACATGCATACAGAAAATATGAATGGTCGTAAGTTATTCGGTGAATTTTATGTATTGAAATGTTTTGAACAGAGGAAAAATTTAAGGATTCTACTTTTGATATAAAAGCTCAATTTGAAACAAAAACATTCGCTTTGCACAGTTCAGCTTCTCCAACAATATACAAGACAAAACGCAACAAATTACTTATTTAATTACATCTAACAGCAAAAAAAGTGCTGAAACATTCTACCCGCATTCCAGCGCACTTACAAGTACAAAGCGAAGTATTTACAATAGTCTACATAAAGCTGTTCAGGCACAAAACCTATCCCGAGAACTAAGATAATAACTGTGTGTCGATGTGATGACAAAGGAAACTAATGTAACTTCTTGGTATCAGTCTCTGCAGTCTTTCTACAGTATGATTGCATGGAACTCCTTCTTAAAACATAAAGGGATGAACTAGACAGATATCGCGCTTTATGAAAAAAAAAGCATGGGACAAAACAGACTTTCAGAAAAAAGACGAAAGCCACTTCGTTCAGAATGTTATTATTTTTTAATGTAAACATGTACCCGAATACAAGTTTTAATATAATATTAAAACTTGTATTGTATTTAATACTATTTTCATTTATTTAGCCGCAACCTAAGTGAAATGGTAAGAACTAAAATTTTCTAAGCGTCTAAAGTTGGAGGTTTACATTCATATTATGAAATCCTCCAACCAACTGCACAGTGTGACTTTAATTAAAAAATTGCGGAAAAAAATATACAGAAATCACAAAGTTTTCACCTCTCATAACGAGTAAGTTTGTGGTGTAGCGTTGGCCAAATTAAAAAGATCTTCGAGCTTCGGGATAACTCGTGCCGACTCGGGATCAATCGGGTGCAGCCCACAAAACTGTTTCGCTAAGTATTTTACGCTGATGCCATGTTTCGAGTTCGTCAAGAAGTTGTTTATTTTAGGAAGTTGTTCGTAAGAATGTTTGCTGAGTTATAGTAATTATTAGTTTACGGAAGGTTTGGCTTGTTTTTGAACAAACTTAATTAGACTCCCGTGAAATTCAACTTTGGCTGGTGTCAATAAACTAAGTGAGTAAGCCATACTTTATACACGTTAGTGGTGTTTGTAAATGTCTATGTAATTAACATAATAAAGAAATTCTATATTGAAAATGCTCGGCTGTTGCATAAAAGCGTGCAACAGCCGATGATTCCACCGCCATTTATAACTCACAAGATATCGTCCGCGCCACTTCATAAATCTCACTGACCGCTTTCCCTCTTTCGGCTAAAAACTCGCTCGATTTTCACTTAAAACAGCCAAACCCTGCCATTTATAACCAGCGCCTTTCATTCATATGCAGTGCCTTTTCCACACTAGAGGTGCGCGCATTCAATTTATTACTCGAGTAAAAGTCGAATCGCAGGTAAATCTATTTAGCCGACTGCGAATTGATTCGAAGTAGTATGATAGCGAGGCTTTATCTGCAGGTGGGATGAAAGTCGAAGAGACTTCGGAGATATATCACTGTAATGGGCGTTACTGCTACACTTAGAGTCGGTGTTTTCACCTTGGTTGGACTATTATCTCCGTTGATGAATGATTCATTGAAAAGCCGCCCCGTTTCGTGACATAGGTTCAGTTAGATTTATTTCTGTATTTGTAAGATACATCTCTAAAATAATGCAAGGTAATGAGAAAGTGTTATGACTGAGCAGCAGTCACCAGAAAAAAATAAAACTCAAACTATCAGAGCTCGTGATCTCGCTGAAAGCCGCACGTAAAAGCGTTTTTATTGTTGCAAATCAACCGAACCCATCTCAACATTATTGCGTGAACTCGGCGGGACTCGGGACCACGCTCAGTTCGTTCAGTTGTACTTGCACGTTCGACGCATACTGGTGGGCTTTTGATAAATTATTTTGGCGTATTTGATTTAAAAGTGAAAAGTTTGTATACGTAACGAATCCCAACTCTCGTAAATACGAAAGTAATTTTGTTTATTTGTTACGCTTTCAAGCTTTAATGGCTTCATCGATGTAGATAATTTTTCGTAGGTATGTACAGAGATTAATGAGACTCTAAAGACGGCAATAGGCAATTTTTTTGCGAAAATTTTTATGACGCATGCGAAGCAGGCTTCAAAAAGCAAGTTTCGACACGACTCGATTCAAATATTTCAACAAAATTTATTACTCCCTGCTAAGTAAATATTTTACCTAAAAACATAGAGTCGTGAAGAAATAATTGATAATTTTATTTATTTATCAATTATTTCTTTACCACTCTACGTCTATGTTAGGTCCAAGAATAAGATGAAGTAAGCGTCACTTTGGGTTTTTCTTGGCCTTTGTTTATTAACAACCAGCTTACAGAAATAACAACACCGTTTCAGTACTAACTAACGATCAAAATCATTCACTAATAAAAATAAAAGAGCTACATTAATTAACCCCGCACGTCCCCGCACTAGCCCCGACTGCCGACGTAAAATGATTTGTTGAGTGCAACGGAATATTCCATTATGCAAACACTTGGGCCGCGGTTTTTATTCACATATGGGAAGCGATTTTGTTCTACATCGCCTGTTATCGACGGGGAACTACACTGTTTACCATTGATCGACTGGTTTTGTCTTCATTGAGTAATTATTGTAAGATGTTTGAGGATCTTGGAACGATTGCGTCACTTTATTCCGTTTTATTTTAAAAAACAGAATGAAAAGTTAAATTAGTTGTGAAAAAGGGGAAGAGATAATCTCAGGACCGAGCGAAAGTGAAATATTATTAAGTTACGATTATTGGAAAGTCTTAATTAAAGTAGCATAGAACCGACTCCAAGGGCCTAAATATATCTGTACCAAAATCCATAAATATTGGTTAAGCGATAAAGGCGTGAAAGCATTACAAATACTATGAATACGTATATCAGTTTCGATTGGCCTGCGTTACTAAAATTCTCGTGGTTTTAACCGACTTCAAAAAAGGAGAAGGTTCTCAATTTGTTCACACCTGTTAGTCTTTTTTCAGAAACAGCAGTCGACATTATTGCTGTTCAAATATCACTTTGGTTATGACCTCAGGTCAATAGAGGTCCTGTTTGAAGACAAAATGAATTATCTAAAAATAGCGAGATCAATCTCTAAGTAATAACCCGCGACTTTTCATTCAATACTTCCTGAAACTTCATCATTCAGACTTTGCGGCAGTCGTTCAATAACGAGCTCATCACAATTAGATTGTAAAGCCAACCATCCTTTAGAAATAACCGCATCTAGAAGTGACCTATGGCTTGAGCGTCCATACGGCTGTAGTGACAAAACGGTTTCAGAAGTCCACTTCCCAAGTTGGCTGCATTTCCATAAAAAAGCGTAGGTATGAGCGAACGCTGTGACGTATTTTTTTTGTGAAAATTTTCCATCACTGAATAAATTCAAATGTTTACCGTTGGGCGGAAGGCTTACGCTATTAGTCACGCTCTCTTCCGGCAAGGTATTGACCCACTAAACCTCCAGGTGGGCGCTGTCACCCTCTAGAGCCCGGTGCATCTATTGAAGATAGAGAAGGATATTCTTCGTCCTCACACTCAAACGCGCCCTGAGCAGGTGGAGACAGCAGAAGCAGCATGTGATGGAGTAAAAGGGTTCTTTCTCAATTTCTAATATTTTATCTGAGGCAGACTTGAACAGAAATGAAAGAACAAGCACTAAATAAGAGACTCATTCATAATGCACCATCGGGGACCCTTACAAGTATATTTTCTTACCATTCTGAATTTTATACCATCTAAGCTTGGCACCGCGACTTTCAAACCTGTCTTGGCAAATGTTGACAGAACGTCATAGTCACGCTGAAGTTGACGCAACTCGGCGCAAAGCTAACGAACAATCCGACAGTTATACTGGTTATCCTAATAGTTACTTTGTGAATTAATCAATCGCTCTCAGACGTACCTTCCTGTCTGCCAGCTTGCATTAGACTTAGTTATATTTTGGTAGTTGATCACTCAAATGTTAGCTATCATAACTCGACTAAACTTAGCATAGAAGATAATGTAAAATATACTTAATAGGGCTGAGATTCGTACTGCGCAAACATGGCTTGCATGGTTTTAGTTGAACGTGTGGCCGGTCATTCAAGTCATTCAGTCCGAGGAAATTATTTTCTACAAATAAAACATCGGTAATCAAAAAATGAGCGACGTTAGGAGATATTTGAAGGAATTTCAGTGTTTGGTCTTTTTGTGCAGTCATGACTGCACAGGCCTAGACAACATGCAACACACCTAGATCTCATGGCAGTATGGAGACAAAGACTGTCCCCTTTTTGAGGAGTGGCTAGAGTGGCGCCACGGCGTCCTTACCTTCCGCTTGACGCAGATACTTACCGGACACGGTTGTTTCAAGAGGTACCTGTTTCGAATACGGTGCGAGGACACGCACGGGTGTCAACACTGCGAGGATCGCCCTGAGGACACGGTGGCGCATACGGTTGAGGTCTGCCCTGCTTGGGCGGCGGCGATCTCTCGCGTACGGCCTGGTTCAAGCCATGGTCCGGAGCGAGGAGACATGGGAAGTGGTCACCTCCTTCTGCGAAGCAGTTTGTTAGCGAAGGAGGAAGTCAAACGTGTGAGAGAGAAGGAAACCTCACGCCCCAGCCGCCGCAACAAAAGAAGACGCCCCGGGCGTCGGGAGTCGGAGGGCAATTCTCGGCCACCGTAGGCACGAGCTTGCGGACGGCGAGCATTGGGTGGCTTGCCGTCTAATCAGAACCAGGCCCGGGTCGACGGCGCACTGCGTTCCACGCGCGCCTCAAAGAGCTGTCAGCGTAAAAGACGCGGCCCGCTAGGGCCAGTGCCTGCTGGGGCTGCGGACTTCGTTCGAAAGAGATACCGTACCCTGGAACGAAAAGGGCACTAGGAGGAACGCAGATGGGTTTTAGTCAGTAAGAGTAAAAAAAAGGGCCTAGACAACATGCAAGACGGAGCGTGTAGCCGGTCTATAATTTTGCCGTGGAATTATCGCAGTAAAACTTCCATTCAATGGAGATTATCTATTGAATAGTTTAGGTTTCATACCGATAATTAGTAATCCGGATTAAAACAATGTACCACTATTATTGTTTGTTTACATTAATAATGATCGCTATTTAAGAACGCAAAATTATACACGTACTTTTTCCAAAAGCATAATTTTTATTGGAAAGTATGTACCTATTTTTATGCGTTTTAAAATGAAATTCATTACATTTTTTTAACCAATAATACAATAATACGAATATTTTGACGTAACGTTAACGTAAGTGAATTTTGAATGTGAATTACTACAACTCCATTGTTTTTAGTTTAATTTTATGGCACATACAAAATTTATATCATTCAAAAATTTGATTATATAGATACTATATTCAAATAAATGTTATGTGCGAAACAAGTATTATAGCCATGGTAAAATTTTACGTTGCGTTACTATACGTCACAAATATTCGTGCTGGGTCCTCTGCTACAAGCTACAAGTGCAATTATTTCAGCTTGAAATTACTAATGACATGGAACACCAAAGAACATGCATTAAAGGAATTCATTCCTTAGATCACCGAAGTGAATTTGATGAATTCATTAAAGTGGAGCAACCCTGCCGCCGCCTAGTGGCCACAATTGCCGATAAATTTTAATTAATACATATATAGTTTCCGGGAGTTATTCATCAAGTTTGGAAGTGGATCGTGCGGCGTACGTAATTAGAACTAATGTTGGCAACACTGTGGCGGCAGGTACCACGAAGTTAGTCGGCGAGCCTCCCCAGCAGACGCGTATCAATTAACTTGGGGCTTTTCATCAATTAACTTTTGTTTATTAACAACCAGCTTACAGAAATAACAACACCATTCTAGTACTAACTATTTAGTCGCTAGTAAAAATAAAAGAGCTACATAAAATAAATCCGCACGTCCCCACACTAGCCCCGACTGCCGACGTAAAATGATTTGTCGAGTGCTACGGAATATTCCACTATCAACCAATATTAATCCAATATTAATATCACCAATTGGGCCGCGGTTTTATTCACATATGGCTGCCTATGGGAATGTTCTACATCGCCTGTCATCAACGGGGGACTACAACACTGTTTACCATTGATCATTTGGTTTTGTCTTTGTTGGGTATTATTAACCGACTTCAAAAAAAGGGTTCTTAATTCGGTTGTATTTTTTTTTTATGTTTGTTACCTCATAACTCCATCATTTATGAACCGGTTTGAAAAAAAATTTGTTTCATCTGAAAGGGTATACTTCTTGATTGGTCCCATTGTCACCATGTCAGAATCTGATAATGGGATCCCACAAAAATCGAGGGCAACCCTCAAATTTTATAGGCACATACAATGGTTTTCATGAACTTTCTAACACAATTCAGATGTTTGTGCCTGGTAATCATCATTTCATGTTGCTGAGCTGATGATGAAAGATATAAATTAGGATCTGAGGATAAGATCCCATGAAAAATGTTAGTTCAGCGATACTTTCGCCAATTGTCAGCCGATTTGGATAATTATTTTTTTTTGTTTGAAAGTTGGTCCCGTTTCAATTTTTTTGTATGAATTTTGAGGATTTTGGAACGATTGCGTCACTGCTATTCAATTTTACTTTAAAACACTGACTAAAAGGTTTAATTATTTGTCAAAAGGCTTGAAGTTGAAGACCTCAGGACCTAGCTAAAGGGAAATATTATTAAGTTACGACTATTGAAAAGTCCTAAAGTAGCCTAAAACCGTCTCTAAGGTTTTATCTACCTATACCTGTACCAAAATCCATCAAAATTAATTCAGCGATTGAGGCGGATATTCATATATTATTTCATAATACACCATCACGAATCCTTAGACTTTCATACCTTCTGAACTAATTTTGTACCATCTAAGCTTAGCACCGACTTTCAAACCGATCTTGACAAATTTTGACAGAGCGTCATAGTCACGCTGAAATTGGCGCAACTCGGCGCAAAGCTAACGAACAATCCGACAGTTATACTATTTATTTATTTAACATTTTCAGCACACGAATGTACATAGGCGGACTTAATGCCATAGGCATTTTCTACCAGTCAACCTTTGGGTGATGCAGAGAATAGTGGTAGGTGCAATATGAAAAATTACAAGTGATTGAAATTATTTTAACACTATTAAATTTAACAAAAATATACATATACAAATCATACATATACTACAAATATATAAAAAGTACTTAAATTAACAAGATAAATGTGTAAACGAAATACTTAAACAATTATTAAAATAGCTAATTGGAAAATATTAACGCTGTGACGATACAACTGCCAACTTCTTACGAATGTGTTCACGAACTTGAAGGTTAATCGGTTGGTGGCCATCCTGATCTCCTGAGGGAGCGCATTCCACAGAGAAATAGACTGTACGAAGAAAGAAGAGTGAATAAAGTCAGTACGATGAGTGGGACATTGTAGGAGACGGTTGTTTGATGAGCGTAGATTTAGATTGTTGCTGGCGCAAATGTATTGAAAGTGAGGGGCTAGATAACTGGGAGAGTAGGGAGAGACAAGAAATGAAAACAAGGTAGTAAGAGCCCTTAGCTCTCTCGCGTATGGGTAACCACTTTAAAAGCGACCGATGCGCAGAGACATGGTCATATTTACGTAGATTGAAAACAAATCGAATGCAGTAATTCAGAAGACGTTCAAGTTTGTTGAGGAGATTTGCATTCAGGTCATAGTAGCACACATCGCCGTAATCGATAATAGGAAAAATTAAGGCCTGTACAAGCATTGTCTTCGTGTTTAATGGTAAAAAATTTGCAAACGATACAAGGCCCGCAACGTTCTTGTAACCTTCTGACTGACACTAGCAACTTGTGTACGCCAGTTTAAGGTACTATCAATATGCAAACCTAGATCCTTCACATCAGTGCTAAATGGGACAATTGTTCCGTCGAACAGGACATTTGGCAAAGCTGTTTCATCCACTTTAGCTCCCTATGATGATCGCCTGACATTTATCAGGGTTAACACAACACCAAATCTATCCGACCATGTTTTTATGGCTAACAAGTCTTTGTTTAATTTTTTGATAACGTCAGGTAATTTGTCGACCCTCCCTTGATAATACAACTGCAGGTCATCTGCATACAGATGATACGCATATTGAAGTTTAGAAATTATAAGATTAACAAAAATAGAAAACAAAAGAGGAGAAAGAATGCCACCTTGAGGAACGCCAGTTTCCAAATCACGCCAGTAAGATGAGGAATTCCCAACGCAAACCGACTGCTGACGTCCCTGAAGATAAGAGGTTAACCACTCCAGTGCTTCGGGAGAGACTATAACATAGGAGTGAATGGTTAACAGGATGTCGTGACTGACGGTATTGAACGCATTTAAAAAATCGACCAACACTAGTACAGTTACCTTGGTGTCTTCCAATCCTTCCCTTATATCGCCAGTCTTTTTAAAGAGAGCGGAAACAGTACTGTGCTCGGGCATGAATCCAAATTGTAAAGGTCTTATTAGGGAGTTACAATGCACAAAGTGCGAGAGCTGTTTGTGTAAACAGGCCTCGAGCACTTTGGATAGGAACGGAAGTATAGAAATTGGATGGAAGCGGGTTAGAAGAGTGGGATTGGAAACTTTTGGTAGTGGACGAACATAAGCTTTACGCCATAAAGACGGGAATACTATGGAGAAAAGGGAAAAATTAACAATGTGGGTGATGGCTGGTAAGAGGTGATCTAGAATAGTAATGATCATGCCAGGAGTGACATTATCACAGCCCACCGTTTTGGACTTTATGGATAGAATGATTTTCTGATCTCTCCCGATTCAACAGGCACGAAACGAAAAGAATTAATGTGACCAGAGACAGGGCAGAGTAAGTTGTTTGGCTAGACGATCCATAGTCGGTACAACAGAGAATGGACAGTTAAGATCGTCTAAGTCAATACCATTTGGAAAGTCTATATGTCGCGATTTGCCGATACCAAGAGTTCCTAGGAGTTTCCAAATATCGACAGAAAAAGAAGAAGACATATTTTCGAGAATATGGTGGCGTTCAGCTTTGCGTATCATCTGGTTGCATCTATTCCTAGAAACCTTATATATTACCCAGTTCTCGTCAGTACGATCCCTTTAATGTAGTATGGGAGCGTGGTTGTCATACAGGTAGATCATAATATTATCATTGAAGATCGCAACGTTATCATCAACTGAAGTGGCCTTAGTCATATGCTCCCAGTCCACAACAGACGCATCTTTCTTCAGTTTCTCAATGTCCAGCCTCGCAAAACAATGTCTGTACAGGACCCTGGGCTGAGGTTTAGGAGGTTCAATATAACAACACGTTCCGGGTGTTGATGGGGCTGCCGCGTTTTTGTAGCGCGTCCGGCGTGTTTGCCGCTAGTTTTTCGACCATTATGCGCAAGAGATGCGCATCTCTGTTGCGCCGTGTTCGCGCCAGCCCCAACATCATCCTTAGAACGCTGGTTGATAGGTGGGACTCTCCAATCTTGGGGCGGTGGATACGACCGCATGCAGTCAAGTAGACATTCCCCGGGATCGGCGTGCCTCATGCAGGCTCATAATGCAAATATTACTAACACTAGTTCATAAGTTTGCATTGTTACTAACAAATTATGGAAGAAATTCTGCAATAAATGTTTTTTTTTTTAATGTTTTTGACATTCTCGGGTCCCTAGAGACCCGGTCCTTTGGTAGGCGTACAAGGGGCTTATTATTATCTCCTTTATTCATCTTTTTCGCTTATTTCTAAATTTTTAAATATTTTTTTACAATATATATAAAAAAAAACATTTAAAAATATAAAAATAGTAGCCCACCGATATCAGGAACAGGGTCCAAGCTACCGGTGGTCAGGGCTCCAGAGAAAGGAACCTCCTGACAATGCGAGCCGTGTCCAGAAGTACCGCTTTCTGAATCAAGCCTTTGATCCAGCTGCCCTACGAGAACCTCCTAAGGTGTTGGTCGTGGCTCGTGGGTATTAAGCCATTGGCCGACACGACTATCGGTACAATAATTGCGGAGTCCACTTCCCACATGTCGACAGCCTCGCGAGCCAAGTCAATATACTTGATTTGTTTGTCTTTCTCGGGTTTCACGAGGTTCTCGTCATGCGGGACGGTTATGTTATTATTATTTCCTTTATTCCTCATTTTCGCTTATTTCTAATTTTTAAATATTTTTATACAATATATATATAAAAAAAAACATTTAAAAATATGAAGCCCACCGATATCGGGAACAGGGTCCAAGCTACCGGTGGTCAGGGCTCCAGAGAAAGGAACCTCCTGACAATGCGAGCCGTGTCCAGAAATACCGCTTTATTATTACTATTATTAAGGATATAGGAAATTAAAATCATGTCGTGATGAGAGAAACCGGAAGTGTCATGTTGACCATGAGAGGACACGAGGGAAGGATTCAAGGTGAGGATAAGGTCAAGCAAGGTGTCATCATTCACAGTATTGTGATGAGTGGGTCGTAGCGCTAATACGTGCAGACTAGCTGACTATGAGATTAAGAAGGTTACGGGACCAAGGGGAATTTGGGGCAAGGATTGTGTTAAAATCACCCATAATTATGTGGTGTGCATACTCAGAACCCAAAGATTCAAGAACTGATTCGAATTCAGTGAAATAAGCAACAGTGGGGGGACAGTATACAACACCAATTATGGTTTTGGCTCCTTTGACGCAAACTTCAAGAAAGATATACTCAGAAGTAGCGAAATAGTTAGAAGAAGAAGAAGCAAGTATTTTGTGAGGAAAATCACTGCGAAGATATATGGCCACACCACCCCCACCCTTAACGATCCGATCGTTCCGAATGAGAACGAAACCAGTAAGAGGATATGTGATTGACAGAAGGTGCGGCTTGAGCCAAGTTTTGGATATCAAAATGGCGTGAACGTTGCAGTTGTTAAAGGCATCGTACAGTTCACTGTAGTGAATGTAGTGAATGTGTGTTACATCAACGCTCAAAGTGTAGCCAGACACTTTGAGCGTTGATGTAACACACATTCAGCAACCGACTAGACTCATCATTGAAGTTCTGTATCAAAAAGTCACCAAGATTGTTGTCAGGAGAACAAAAGCTTGGCTCGCTTGAAGAGGCAGTTGAATCGTTAGCCGAAAAATAAGACTCATTGTCTGACATGAATAGAAGAGATTAATAGTATATTTTAATGATATATAAATATATATGTAAAGAAAACATATAATTTTCTTTAATTTTATATTTTAACACATTTAAACTTTCCCGCGCATCAAACGTCATCGCACAGTGAATTGTCAGATGACGTTGTAAGCTATGAAAAAGATAACCTATAAGTATCTCGTGCTTGTAAACAGAAAACAAGAATTTATAATATTAATTTCATTGTTAAAATATTCTAATGGTGATTAGAAACAGACATTGTTAATAATAACATTAAATGTCGTTTCTTTTCTTACAGAAACTCAATTATGTTTGACTGACTGTGTCGTTCTAATCCCGAATTTATTAGAAAATACCTTATAAAACGACATTTATTGTCAGAAAATGGAGAAATTAAAATTTACGTTTGAAATTAAACCATCTGTAGACGGAAAGTCGAACCACATCGCCGTAACTGCAATTGCCACAAAAGACGACAAAGTTTTCCTTATTCCTGAAGAATGTCAAGCGATATCACGCCACCAACATATCCAGTCCTCGAAAACTTTTATTACTGTGAAGAATACATTGAAAAAAAGATATCAAACTAGAAGTGTTTGGATAAAAACAACACAGGATATATTACAAACATATGTTGATGAGGATGAAAACATGATCTTTCAGGACCAATTTTTAGAGGAAACTTCCCAAGAAGAAATGGCTATTGGTAAAAAAAAGTGTTCAGAAGATCCTATAGTGAAAATTTTGGAAAAATTAGTTGAAAGTCAACAAAAGAAGGAAAAAAAAAGTATGAAAAAGTTAGCTGACAAGTTTGTAATTGAAAAATTTGATGGAAAAAGTTCTAGTGCAAATCAGTGGATGGAAATATTTGAAAAAGAATGTGCAAGGTATGATATAGTGAAAGAAGAAGAAAAAATTGAAATCTTCAGATTATTTCTTGAGAAATCATGCACTGATTGGTATTCCTCCATGATGATCAAACTTAGCTTACACTCCGAGTGGTCAGAATGGAAATCAAGTTTTTTGCAAACCTATGGTAATA
Source organism: Lacanobia oleracea (assembly GCA_950371165.1). Lineage (NCBI taxonomy): Eukaryota > Metazoa > Arthropoda > Insecta > Lepidoptera > Noctuidae > Lacanobia > Lacanobia oleracea. Next base: position 29,461,720 of record OX493387.1, on the reverse strand, counting down.
AAGGTTGGACTGCTAGCAAGTATGCTTTATCTTACAAGTACCAATCAGGATCTTTGTTAGAGTATGCAGTAAAGAAAGAAAAACTTTTACTTGAAATAAGGAAAACAATAGATGAGGGAACTCTTATTGATATAATCGCTGCCGGCTTACCAGTTTTCATAACAGATAGAATTAACAAAGAAGAAATGGTACATACAAATAATTTATTTAGTGAACTTGGAAGATTAGAGCATTTAATTTCAAGGAAAAAAATAATCAAGAAGAAAGAATATAATAAACCAGATAGAAGAAAATGTAGTATTTGTGAAAAATTAAAGAAAGGTGTACGCTACCATCCAGAAGATTCATGCTGGTTCAAAACAAATTTTAATACTGAAAAAGATAAAAAGCAAATAAAACTTATTAACAATTCAGAATTGGAATGTGAATTGCAGTGTGAAGATCAAAAAAACTAATAGTGCCGCCATTGATCAAAGTAAAATTAGTACTGAATAAAAATGTCGAAAGGAGAAAGAGCAAAATGGTCTATGAGCGGCCAACAACGAAATAGGTATTAAATGAAAGTACTATTACTAAGGACTAACTTTTACTATGAACGTAACATTGCAGCTCATTTAGAAAAAAAAATACATATAGGTAAAATACTTAGATAATAAGTGCAAGAAAATGTGCAAACCCATTTTATAAAATACTTATTAACATTAGTTTATGTCTTCAAAAGTATTTCAAAACGTTGTCAGCATACCGTTTACAAGACTCAGCTCAACAATGGGTTTACTACATGGACTACCTGAGTTCGAACGGCCCAATCAGCTTCGAGTGCAAACAAAAGAGCCGAGGTGTGGGGTGCGTGTGCGTCACTCGGCGCAGTCCTTCGCTTACCCTTGTGACGTTGTGTACTGTGCGCTCATCTACGGATTCTTTTTCAAACGTTTTGACCCTGGCTACCCTCTGGACTGTGTTTCTTCCTAACCTGATAACCTGGCTATTAACTCTGAACTTCTGTACGTTTGTGCTTGTGTACTTGGACTCTGGACTTGTGTACGCCAACGGAACATTATTGAAAAATGGCAGAAAATCGACCTATATGTGTTTTGTGCAATCGATCAGTGGTTAATAGAAGAAGGTTAGAAATAACCCATGCTCTTTTTGAGGAAAATGCTGCCAATGCTCAATATATTATTGAAGCTATAGCTCCACAGCAAGTAAGTATTTTTAGACTATTTTTTGGTTGTTTTTACCCGTATGTACGCACCCTATAGCGGTGATGGCCTCATAATATTGTGTCACGATGTGCATATGCGACACATCGTTGGGTGAAGTGTGGGCTCTTTATTGAAAGTCCACGTTACAGTTTTGATTGTATTTTTATGTACGTCCTTTTAGTGAATTATGTTATTTCCTTAAGCGTATGGTTCTTTTCTAACAATACTTAAGTTATAGTCAAAACAGATCTTCTCTCTCTTTTACACACATGGTGCATATGGAAACAGAGCCAACGTTATCTAGCTTCGAAATATAATAGAGGCCAACCACTCATTAACAATGCGTATGAGCATGACTCATTCGTCACGTTGAAAAAGAGCTCGGCATGTTCTACTATACAACACATGATTTAACTGAAACTGCTGTGAGTTTTAAATACTATGTTATAAACTATTTTCCTTTTCAGGTTGATTACAACGGCCGAGAATACGTTTGTCGACCCTGTTGGCAACGAGCTCAACGGGCTGTGCAGCCAAACAATAACCCTGCCCCGCACGAATGTGTTCTTCAAGTGGAAGAATATTCACGAGTGCCTAGCACCTCGGCAAACTGTATGTTTGACAGATGCCGTAGTGTTTCACGTCGTCGAATGCCTGAGAATGTAAGGATTACTCTTATGTTACATTCTAACTTATTCATACCAGACAGTGCCAGAATATGTGATGCACATTTAACATCAAATGATTGGGAAGAGCTCATTGATAGTCCAAATCTCAGACATGATTTTAACAGCTCTCATTTTGTGCAAATACTAGAGCTTTTTAAAAAAGCTGTTTTAAATAAAAATATTCTGGACTTTGAAGATATTGCAAATATGGATCCTAATGAGATTCATATTCGATTGGGCGTTAGCAGAGATCAATTCAATACAATCTTGGAACAAACGCCTTCTTTGTCTGAGTCAAACGCCAAAACAAAACTAGCCATTTATTTAATGAAGTTGCGAACTGGTGATAGCAACGAGAGATTAGCCACGCTCTTTAACATAAGTAGAAGGACTCTAGAAAGGCATTTAAAAACCGCGCGTGATGCTATATCTCTGGATTTTAAGCCACGACACCTGGGACTCGACCATTTAAATAGAAGAATGGTCGCTGACCGTAATCTTATTGTACCAAACGCGTTATTTGGAAATCCCGAGTCTTCTCCAGAAGAAAGGAAGGCAGTAACAATCATGGATGGAACATATATTTATATACAGAAGAGCTCCAACTTTTCGTTCCAGCGACAGACCTACAGTCTACACAAATACGAAAATCTATTAAAACCGTTCTTAATGGTGTGTTCCGATGGGCATATAATTGATGTTTGCGGGCCCTATGCTGCTACCGACTCAGATGCCAGTATTTTGGAAAGAATTATAAATGACGAAGAAGGCACATTTCACTGGTTTTACCGGGCTGGCGACATATTCATTTTAGATCGTGGGTTTAGAGACGTCTGTGGCGATTTGGAGCGATGCAACTACAGTGCCTATATGCCAGAAACCAAAGACCGCGGTGCAGACCAGCTTACTACTGAACAGGCCAATAGAACTAGGCTGGTAACTCTATGCCGCTGGGTAGTGGAAGTTATAAATGGCAGGTTCAAGCGAGATTTCAAATTGTTTAGGCAAGAATATTTTAATCGCGCCTTAAGTCACATGTTTGAGGACTTTCAAAACGCAGCGGCACTCATCAATGCGTTCCAAACACCAATACAAGATAGTATTCATGCATCATCGTTCGTAAATATAATTAATGAACGTTTTGAAATACCGAACCTCTTAGCGGACTATGTTATCCGTCATAACATAAATAGACAGAGGGCATCATTTGAAAGACTCAGCAGCGACCAACCTATTTTTGAAGACTTTCCGGTTTTTTCTGAAGAAGACCTAATTCTGTTTGCACTTGGCACATACCAAATCAAGTTGGCTCGCAGCTACTACGCTGAACACTTAATTGAAGGCTTATACAATATCGAAGTATACCGGGAGCGACAAATAAGTCAGCTCAGAGATTTTATTGAAGAAGAAGATATTTGGTTATTACGTGTGCGAATACAATCTAGACATGTAAGGTCCAGAATATATTATTCTTATATTGTAATTAACCGACAAAGACAAAATAGAGAAGCAATTGCTCATTATTATTGCAGTTGTTTGAGTGGAAGGCGCACAATCGGTTGTTGCGCACACGTTATGTGTGTAGTGTGGTATCTGGCATGGGCTAGACATCAAGACGAGGATATTTTATTACCGGCATCAGAACTCAGTGCTATTATTGTACATTAAATGTATGAATGTGGACGAGGCAAAAGGAGTATGTAAGGATCGTAGCAAGTGGCGTTCTGTGGTTTCTGCCTACCCCCATGGGAAAAGGGCGTGAGTTTATGTATGTAAATGTATGTAAAATAAATGTATTGAAGTAAACAAGTCATTTTATTTTATTTCCTTATTTTTAAGACTAAATCTTAGTAATTAATACGCTAAATCACAGGCTTACATATCTAAAATAAAAATGTATTTAGTTCCATTAATAATGACACTACAGATATAAAACTTCTTGAACCCGTTATTGTAGGGTGATATTAAACCAAAAAAAAATAAAATGTTCCTGGCCGCTGATAGACCAAGTGCCGTACGATTTTGCCCATTCTCCTTTCTGGAATCTATGACTCTGGGTCTAATGTCTCTTTAATAAATTCAAAATTTTTAAAAATACATAATAAGAAACCCAGTCATTTCACCAATACTAACTTAAAAACGATTAATGGCGTTAAAAAGGCAAATGGCATAATAACACTTGATATAGCTATCTTTGATGTGGAAAAAAAAATGAATGTTTTCGTAATAGACAAAGAAAATTTCGATTATGATTTTTTAGTGGGACTTGATTGTATAAAAGAGTTTTACCTAGTTCAAAACGAAAACTTAAAAATTACACAGAAATTACCTATACAAAGAAGTCGAATAGTTTCTAAGGAAACAAACAAAACAGATATAGTTTCTAAGGAGATAAAATCTGATAATATAGTAAACTTCAATGAAGGCATACATGAAGAAGACTTCAAAATTTGTATAAACCATCTAGACTACCAAAAACAGGCAGTGATTGATGAATTAATTTCGAAAAATAAATCTGTGTTTGCAAAGGACAAATATGACATAGGACAGGTAACGGATTATGAAGCACACATTGATCTATTAATAGAAAAATATTGCTTCAAAAGGCCATACCGATGCACAATACAAGACAAGAAGGAGATTGAAGATCAAATTGCAAAATTATTGGAAAAAAATATAATAGAAGAATCATACAGCCCATTTGCAGCACCAGTGACGTTAGCTTATAAAAGAGATGAAAATAAAAGATCAAGATTGTGCATCGATTTTCGAGACCTAAATAAAATCGTAGTGCCTCAATCACAGCCATTTCCTCTTATTGAAGACCTAATTCTAAAGACAAGAGATTGCAAGTTTTTTTCAACACTAGACCTAAACTTAGCGTTTTGGTCAATACCTTTGCGTATCACAGATAGACACAAAACTGCAATTGTGACACAAGAGGGTCACTATCAATGGACCTGTTTGCCATTTGGCTTAAAAACGTCCCCAGCTATATTCCAGAGAATAATGTGTAATATAATACGGAAACACAAGCTTGGAGGTTTCACTGTATGTTTCATCGATGACATCTTACTATTTTCTGAAAATTTCTCAGATCATGTCAGACATCTGGAAAAACTCTTTCAAGCAATTAAAAGCGAAGGCTTAAAATTAAAATTCTCTAAATGCACATTCGCAGCAGATACAGTTAAATACTTGGGTCATGTAATACAGAACAATTCAGTCAGACCACTGAAAGATAATTTGATATCAATAAAAAACTTTCCAAGACCAAAAACTCAAAAGAATGTGAGACAATTCCTGGGAAAAATAAACTTTTACCATAAGTATGTGCCAAACATAGCCATAAAATTGGACCCATTGCATAACCTTTTGCGAAAAGGACAATCCTTTAACTGGACAGATGCGTGCCAGGAGTCGTTTGATGAAATGAAACAAATGTTATGTTCTCAACCAGTGTTAACAATCTTTGACCCAAACCTACCTATTCACATATACACAGATGCTAGTATACTAGGAGTAGGAGCAGTACTAAAACAGCCACAAAAAAAAACAATGAAGAAAAACCAGTAGCATATTTTTCAAAAAAACTGAATGAAGTACAAAAAAGGAAGAAAGCTATCTATCTGGAATGCCTGGCAATTAAAGAATGTGTAAAGTATTGGCACTATATTTTAATAGGTCGGAAATTCACTGTATTCTCAGACCACAAGCCACTGGAGAAGATGAACATAAAATCTAGAACAGACGAAGAATTAGGAGACCTAACATACTACTTATCACAATATGATTTCCAAATTAAATATTCTCCAGGAAAATATAACATTGAAGCTGACTGTCTAAGCAGGAACCCGGTTCTTGAACCAAATGAAAATCTAGGGGAGCAGTTAAAAGTAGTAAATACAATAACACTAGAAGATATCCTAAAAGATCAAGTTGAAAATAAAAATATACAATGCAAAAAAGACAAGTTAATAGAAAAAGACAATGTTTACTACAAAAAAGTAAAGAAAAAAGAAAAAATTATTATATCAGAGGAATTTAGCATAGCTTTTATGAAAAGTGTACATACAGATCTGGGTCATATAGGAATTAAACAGATGCAGAGAATGATCAGCTCAGTGTATACAGCAAAAAATATGACTAAAAACATAAAAAGAATCTGTGACAGTTGTACAGTATGTCTAAAGAATAAATCAAGGGGAAAAATTAAATACATTCAGTCAAAAAAGTATCGGGAATGGATGATTTGTTTATGGTTCCAAATTCAAATTTTTGTTTTTTTGTAGTTGTTAGATTGGCACAACTGTTTTCCATTTTGGCGCGGAGTTTGAGTTGCATCTGTTATTTATATTAAATACAGTGCTGGTTTTAGTAATATCATATATAGTGTGTATTGCGAATTTCTAATGGACAAAAATATCGAACAAAGAGTTTGTCTTAAATTTTGCATCGCCAATGGAATTTCGTGTTCGGAGTCACTGAAAATGTTACAGAAGGCTTACGGTGAATCGACTTTATCAAAAACTCGTGCTTATGAGTGGTTCAAAGCGTTCAAAAGCGGTCGAGATGTGATGGAAGATTTGCCTCGCTCTGGTAGGCCGTCAACGTCTGCAACTGAAGTTAACATCGCAAAAGTGAAGGAAATAGTGACTGAAAATCCCCATTCAACTCTGAGAGAGATAGCCGCCGAACTTTCTGTATCTCACGAGTCGATCCGTACCATTTTAACTAATCATTTGGGTATGAAACATGTTGCTGCTCGGCTAGTCCCAAAAGATCTGAATTTTCTCCAAAAACTCAATCGCATGAAAGTCGCTGAGGACATGCTAGAACGAGTCAGTTCGGACCCAACATTCATGAAACGCATTGTTACTGGTGACGAGACGTGGGTTTACGAGTTTGACATGCAAACTAGTCAACAAGCTTCGGAGTGGCGCCTTCCAACTGAACCGAAACCGAAAAAACCACGCCAAAGTCGATCAAAAGTCAAAGTCATGTTGACTGTTTTCTTTGACTACCGCGGTGTTGTGCACTCTGAATTCTTACCGGAAGGTCTAACGGTAAATAAAGAATATTATTTGAGCGTTATGCGGCGTTTAAGAGAGCAAATTCGACGAAAAAGGCCAGATTTGTGGAAAGAAAATTCTTGGATTTTGCACCACGACAATGCGCCTTCCCACAAGGCTATCATTGTGAACGAATTTTTAACCAAACACTCAACAAATACCATCCAGCAACCACCATATTCACCAGATATGGCTCCTGCTGACTTTTTTCTTTTTCCTAAACTCAAATTACCACTTCGTGGCACCCGTTTTCAATCGATAGAAGACATAAAGGAGAATTCGCGGCGAGAACAGAACTCAATTCCGGAAGCAGCGTTTAAAAAATGTTTTGATGAATGGATTATTCGTTGGCGCAAGTGTATCGTTTCTAAAGGAGCATACTTTGAAGGTGATAAAATAAATTTGGATGAATAACAGACATTTTGTGTATTATTGATCTTTTCCCGGTACTTTCTTGACAGAGTAGTATGGATTGATGTCCCACTTGGGTCCCGCCACAAGACCTTTTCAGATATGCTCTATTGACACAATTGGAGGCTTCGGAGGTTCCAGGTCAACAAAGAAATATTTACATCTTTTATTAGATCATTTCACCAGATATGCATACATTCAAACATCAAGTACTCAAAACGCAAATGATTTCACCAAACTGATAAGAAACTGTACAGAAAGTGATGACATTGAATTGATACTATCAGACCAATACCCAGGTATCAATTCTAAGGAATTTAAAAGATTTTTGGATGAAAAAAACATTCCCATAATTTTTACAGCAGTGAACTCTCCTTTTTCAAATGGCTTGAATGAGAGATTGAATCAGACACTGGTCAATAAAATCAGATGCAAGATAAACGAACGTGACACTAAAATGGCATGGACATCTGTAGCCCACAACTGTGTACAAAAATACAATGAAACAGAGCACACTGTTACTGGATATGCTCCCAAATACCTACTTTATGGCACGGATGTTACGATTTTGCCAAATGAGCTGAAACAAAAGAAGACTAACCATGATTTAATCCAGGCCAGGGAAAAAGCACTGGAAAATACAATCAAATCACACAGTTATAACAAGACAATTTACGATAAAAATAGAAAACATATAGACTTCAAAGTTGGTGATACTGTTTTTGTAGAGAATGGAAACAAACTGAATCGGAAGAAGCTTGAGGAATTGAAACTCGGACCGTACAAGATTATGGAAAAAATTTCAAACTCAATTTACAAGATAAACACTGACCATAAGAGATCAGAGTCGAATTTATTCCACATTTCAAAGCTAACCCCAGCTCCTGCATGCGATTGAAAACCGTACATGAACAGACATGTTCGTTCTGTCGTCTTTAGGGGGGAGATGTAAAGAAAACATATAATTTTCTTTAATTTTATATTTTAACACATTTAAACTTTCCCGCGCATCAAACGTCATCGCACAGTGAATTGTCAGATGACGTTGTAAGCTATGAAAAAGATAACCTATAAGTATCTCGTGCTTGTAAACAGAAAACAAGAATTTATAATATTAATTTCATTGTTAAAATATTCTAATGGTGATTAGAAACAGACATTGTTAATAATAACATTAAATGTCGTTTCTTTTCTTACAGAAACTCAATTATGTTTGACTGACTGTGTCGTTCTAATCCCGAATTTATTAGAAAATACCTTATATATATAGAAATACAAAGAAACTAAAAGGGGCAACTCGTGCTACTCTGCACCACCCACCAGCCAATATTAATAACTAAAATATTAAAAACAGTGACATAAACAAGCGTCAGCAATTTTACATACCTAATTAATAAAACACAATTCATCGAAAACAAACAAAAAAAAAACAAGAAATGAACGAATATTGTTGTTCTTATACATACAGAAGATAAAAAAAGGAATTACAATGCAAAACAAATTAAAAACCTTCCTTTAAAAAGTCGATCAAAAACAGTGGCATCCAAATGCGGAGTTTGCGTATTGCACATTACACAAGCTAGAAACCAACTCCTTGTAATTGGGTGACAAGTTTCTAAACGAAAACTAAAATGTCAGTACGATCACAAACGTTAGTTTTTGCATAAGGATACATTACATTATTTAGTTAAATTACTATTATTTACAAACTACGAGTATATTGAATTAATAGGTAACAAATACACCACTATAAAATAACTAAAACGGTTGGGACACCACAGTAAGAAAGTATTAAGTTACTATGAGACGGAGAAAACAAAAACGGTTAGTAATACATGAATATAATGATTATCATTATTACGATTGAAAAGAGACATGGTATCAATAAACACTCATTGCTATTAACTTGTTTTTAGGGTCTTCGCAGCGTTCGCACCTTTTCCGCTCGCAGCTGGTGTCTTGGGATATTTGGTTAACAAGGCCTGGAGCTCGTAAGTGGAAGTGACCTTGTACCGACTTCCGTCAAGGGCCTTGAAAAATATGACACCGTCATGACTCCAACAAACCGAACACAGACTGCCTGGCCCTCGTTAAAAACTCCTTGATAGCTATTTTGGTGCCTTTCAATCCTCAATTCAATCTTAGCCTTCCAGACAGAGACCTTCAAGATTCAAGATTGAAGAATTAGCCTGCGGTGCTCGTTGCTGGGAGCCCCAAGCCTGTAACAGGCTTTTATTGATGACACACTCAGATTCTTGAGAGCAAGCTTGGAATTCAAGACATCTAGGATTACTGCAGTGCTATTCTCGTTCTCCGCCTCAGCAAGTCCTTGGAAAACCAGTGCTTTCCTACGGTTCCTGGTCTCTAAGTCATCAATTTGTTTGGCACATTGATTGATCTGGTTCCGGAGCAGACCCAGCATGGAAAAAATGAGCTCCCGGAAAGTGCGAAACTCATCAGCTGTCTTAGAAACTGTATTTGCTTTGGCAGGCCCGGTGCACTGGATTTGTGCATCAAGCTCTCACATCTTCTTTAAAAAGTTCTTCTCCAAGGTTTTATATATAAAACAAAGACGGGTTTGTTACAACACTTATAACTCGAGATCGGCTAGACCAATTTTCATGGTTTTTGGTTCGTTGGATTTGTCCCCGCCCCGAATAGCAGAATACATCTTAAAATAATGAAAACTCGACGAAAACATAATTATAAAAGATGAATCATTTTCCCTTAATGTTCTATTCTATTCTATATTTTAGTATGGCAAGTAAAGCCGATGTCGACTATTCTGCCAATGTCTAAAGTGGATTGAGAAAGCAAGTGTGTTTGGAATAATTAACGGTAGACACGGGACTATGTTCTTTGATTAGTCGGTACAGAACATCTGCTGGTTAGTATGGGACTGAAACAAACACAAAAATAAAAATACATATATATTGATATGATATTGTTAAAACTTTAAAATTATAATTTATACCACATCCACATAATTCTGTATGACTCATAGTCTGATGTTGTTGTGACGAATGAAGATCATCAGCGCCACAAGCAGTTCTGGGGAGGAATATGTTAAAAGGCAAGGAAAGTTAATTGGGAGAGGAATTTTTAATTTGGAGAGCCGGCCATATAGATCGAGTGAGGGGACGTTTCTAGAACATTCAAAGAATATGTGATCTAAAGTACCCTCTCCCATGCCGCATTCGCATAGGGAGGAATCGCGTATACGTAATTTTTGCAGGAAAACGGGGGTACAGCAGAAACCTAAACGGATTCTACAAATAACTGATATGACAGTTTTGGAAGCCTTTCTAAAATCAAAAAACCATGGTTTTGGTTTTATTATTGGTTGGACAGCATAAAAGAATCTGCCTTTCTTTTTGCTGGACATATTCCACTGTTCCTGCCATGAACACTGGAGATCAAATTTTGGAAGGGACAACAGATCATAGCTCAGATGGGTGTTGTGCGAGAGGTCAGCCGTTACAGATGAACAGGCCTCTTTAGGCAAGGCATCAACACGTTCATTACCCTTGATGCCACAATGACTAGGTATCCAAACTAACTGAACTTCCCTTTGACTGTTAGCACAGGATAGTAAGGAGTTTTTGATTTTTAGAATAAGGGGGCTATGTAATTTGCTTTTAAAAGGACTTTGTTTTAAAGCTTGGAGGCAACTTAGGGAGTCCGTAAAGATTACTGCTTTTCCAATGTTAGTGTGTGACTCTATAAAAAGACAAGCTTCTAATATAGCCACACACTCCCCAGTGAATACAGAAGACTCCTTAGGGCATTTGAACTGAAGTATAATGCTGGAGCTTTGGTAATATACCGCGGCTCCGGTGTTATTATCATTATTTAATTTAGAAGCATCAGTGAAGAATAGTTGAAAACCATTCCAACGTTCCCCCACCACCGCATTAAAGGTCGAATTCGCTGATGGAGATTTTTTGGAAATACCAATATCAAAGAGTATTTTGGGAATAAAACATAAGGTTTCGTAAGAAAAGTTGAATAGGGGTAGTCTCGGATACTGGAAAATCGGACACGCTAAATTTTGTACTTTTCGAAACGTTTTAAGAACTAAAGGAAATTCTTTATTTTTCCAGTAATTAGAGCTTCTGCATAAGGCGTCTAACTCAGTTAATCTAGCTAAAAGGGGATGGGACGATCTAGAGACTAATCTAGACAGAAAACGGGAGGCCAGGAATTGCCGTCTTAGGGACAGAGGTGGTTCAGCACATTCGACCTGCAACGCGTTAACGGGGGAAGACTTCATGCAGCCAGAAATGATCCGAAGACACTTGGACTGTACTCTATCCAGTCCCGCCAGAGCACCCTTATTGCAAGGAATCAGGAGGTATGTACCGTAGTCCAGAACGCTACGGACTAAGGCATTGTAGACTAGTTTCATGGTGTAGGGGTGAGCACCCCACCAAACACCCGCAAGAACTTTCGGAATAGAAAAAGTTCTTTCACATTTTTGGACCAGAAAGTTTATGTGAGATTTGCCATTTAATTTCGAATCTAAAAGAACGCCTAAAAATTTTGCTTTGCTTACTATGGGGATATTATGGCCTGACATGCTCACTGTGATTGGGGGAATCTGTCTTTTTCGGGAGAAAATTACTGTCGAACTTTTTGGTGCAGAGAGTGATAGGCCATGGTTTAAAAGCCATTGGTCCAAGGAATCCAAAGAGAGGCATAGAGAAGCAGCAGCGTCAACAATGGAAGGATCTGTCACGTATAGAGCAATGTCATCAGCGTATTGTAAGATCTGACAATTATTATTTAGGCAGGACCTAATATCAACCGTGTATAAATTATACAACAGTGGGCTGAGGACAAAGCCTTGGGGGAGGCCCTTCCACGTCCTCCTTTCATCAAATTCCTCTCCCTGGACTCTCAGAACCATAGAACGGGTAGAAAGGAGACCACATATGCATTGTATCATCTTAGCCGGGAGACTCAGCTGATGCAATTTCTGCCTGAGTACGGGAAGAAGTACGTTGTCGTATGCGGAGGAGATGTCGAGAAAAGCAGCAACAACGGATTGGTTTTTGGAGAAGGCTATATGTATATCCGTAACTAGAACACCGACACTATCCATTGTACTAAGCCCTTTCCTAAAACCAAATTGGTAGTTCGGCAGTAAATCTCTCGACTCTACGATCCATTCAAGACGGTTCTTAATTAGATGTTCTAGTAGTTTAGAAAGGACTGAAGATAGAGCAATAGGCCTAAGGCCATTCGGATCATCTGCATGTTTACCAGGTTTTAATAAAGGGATTATAATCTGTATCTTCCACTGATCTGGAACCCAACCATGACTATAACAAAAGTTTATAATGTTAAGATAGTATGCTTTAGCCTTAATGCTACAGTGTGAAATAAAAGAGTATGGCACGCCATCAATACCAGGGGCTGAGTCCCGGACATGTTGTAGTACCACATTCAGTTCGTCTAAAGTAAAAGGAGCATCAAAAGGATCTTCTAGTGTATTGGTCAGGGGCACATTTACACATTCAGGTAGGGTTGGGACAAAGGGTGGTGCTATTTTGTCAAAAAAAAGGTCAGCATTTTCCCTAGTTATTGGTGAAGTGATTGAAGGAGAACACCCACGTCTGAATCTATTGATGTGTTTCCAGACAATTGAGATCGGAGTAGAAGGGGATAAGGAGGTGCAGAATTTCACCCAGCCCGCGCGTTTCTTTTTACGAAGGAGGCGTTTGGCTCTGGCGTTACTCTGAAGATACGTTAAGAGGTTTGTGGTGCACATATCCATATTGTAGCGCTTCTCGGACTCATTTCGCTCTCTGACTGTCGCAGTGCATTCTGGATACCACCACGGGGGTGAAGGGATTTTGATTCTGGCACTGTTTCTTATTTATTTATTTATTTTTATTTATTTAACAATTTATGTACACACATTTTATAGGATAAGAAGAAAGAAACAGAAAAATAAGTACAAAGGTGATGCTTATTTCAAAAGAAATCTCTTCCAGCATACCTGCGAAAGGAGAGTAGAGTAAAAAGAGATGTAGACATAGTGTGTAACAAACAGTAAGAAGCTAAAATAAAAACTATACATATTAAATATAACATACAATACATAATTAACATACTAATACATACTATATGATATAAAAGATAAATAATAATACATACCTATTTGCAACTATGACGAGAAGGAAAGATAGTGATCTTTCACTCTTCTTTTGAAAACTGCAAGAGTTTGGCAAGCCCTAATGTCAGGCGGTAGTAAATTCCACAACCGTACCGCATGTGCAGTAAAGGAGTAGGAGTAAAAATCGGTAGAGTGGGGAGGGGATTTAAGAAGATTTCTAAGATGCGACCTGCAAGGCGCATCCGAAGGACGGGAATAGGAGAAACGTTCTCGCAGGTAGGAAGGCGTTTTAGGATTGTGAAGTATGTTAAATAGCAAACACAATATCCGAGAGTTCCTGCGAAGTCGAATGGGGAGCCACTTGAGAACCTTGCGAAATCCTGAAACATGATCATATTTTTTAAGATTGAACACAAAACGAATACAGATATTTTGCAAACGCTCAAGTTTATTTAAAAGCTCCTCGGTGGCATCCAAATAACAGGCATCAGCGTAGTCAATGATGGGCTGAATGAGAGTTTGAGCCAGGGAAATTTTGGTTTTCAAGGGCAAAAAGCTCTGGAGACACTTCAGCGAATGAAACGTGTAATGGACCTTACGACTGACTTCAGCGATATGGTTAGTCCACGATAAATAGGAGTCCATGATCACCCCCAGGTTTCTAGCTGTCTTTGCGTATTCAATCTGTACTCCATTCAGCCAGAGTGGAGACAGCGTTGCAATATCTAGCCTGTTCCGCATATACCTGCCGCCGATAACCAAGGCCTGAGACTTCTTGGGATTGATTTGCAGCCCAAAGGACTGCGACCACTCCTCAATTAACCTCAGGTCACGGTTCACGGAGGACACAGCAGCTTCTGCATCTTGCCCTAGAAAGTGATGGTAAAGCTGCAGATCGTCGGCATAGAGATGGAAGTTAGAGGAGATGACTTTAGTGACAGAGTTTATAAAAATAGAAAAAATAAGAGGAGAGAGAACGCCACCCTGAGAAACACCCGCAGTAAGGGCACACCAATCCGAAAAATATTCATCAAGGCGCACCCGCTGCGAGCGACCTCGAAGATAAGAGTCGAACCATATAATTATGGAAGAGGAGATATTGAGAGTTTTGAGTATCCCAAGAAGGATATCAAAGTCAACAGAGTTGAAGGCGCTGCTAAAATCCAGAAGAACAAGTAACGTCAAAGATTTGTGGTCCATAGCCCAGCGGATGTCATCAGTAACCTTTAAAAGAGCTGTAACAGTGCTATGGCCAGGCCGAAAGCCGGATTGGAAAGGACTAAGAAGGTCATTGCTGGAAAGAAACAAAGAAAGTTGCTGATGAACAATATGCTCAAGAACTTTGGATAGATAAGGAAGGATGGAAATTGGTCTAAAATCGGTCGGAGAGACCGGGTTAGAGCTTTTAGGTAACGGAATGATATGGGCTTGTTTCCAAGCATCGGGAACAGAACAAGAGAACAAGGAAAAGTTAAAAATGTGGGTCAAAACAGGAAGGATAGTGGACAGAATAGGAGAGATCATTCTAGAGCAAAGGTTGTCATTGCCAGCAGCGGAAGAGGAGATAGCAGAAATTGCTTTTTTGACGTCACTTTCACTCACAGGACTGAAATCGAAAGAGGAACACTGTGGCCTTGGCAAACAGGAAAGCTTAGTTAATGTTGCTGATTTGACGTGTGGATCTAAAGTAACAGGAGGGAGAGAGAAATATTGATTCAGAGCGCACACGTCAATGTCTTTACTAGAAACTGCCGGAGATTTGCCAATGCCAACAGTTTTCAGAAACTTCCAGACCTCAGAGGAGTTCCGGTTGTCAAGAGAATTATGAAAATAGCGTCTCTTTGCATCTCTACACATACGACTGCAGCGATTACGCAGCTCTCTATAAAAACTCAGATTGCGCTCTGAAGGACAACGCTTGAGCCTCCTTTTGGCTCGGTCTCTGCTGGCCATCGCATCCTTAATGGCAGGAGTGAGCCAGGGAGCTGGAACATATTTAACTTTAACTCGACGTAAAGGGGCGTGTTGGTCATATAAACTAAGTATTTTACTGTTAAACATGTTAACCATATCGTTAATAGAGGAACTCTCAAAAACTGCCGTCCAATCAATGCTACCAGCATCACGCAGCAATGCCTCGAGGTCTATGCCCTTGTAGTTCCGAAGGAAAATATATTGCGGTTTGCGCTTGGGAGAGCGAATCTTATATGACATAAAAATTAGATCGTGATACGAAAAACAAGCAGTAAGCTGACCGTGAAGAGCCACATTATTAGGTTTTGAAACGATCATAACATCCAAAAGAGAAGGAGTGCAATTAGGGAAATGATGAGTAGCGGAGAGAGGTAGAATACTGAGGTTAAAAGAAGATAAGAGAGACTGAAGCTTGTGAGTACGACAGTCATTCTTAAGAAGGCATGTATTGAAATCACCCATCAAGACTACGTGGTCATAAGTAGGACAGAGATCGCTTAGGAGCGAATCAAAAGAATCAAAGTAATCGATACTAAGGTTGGGACTATACATCACCCCAAGAAGCATTTTAACATGATGTAAGGATATTTCAAGAAATAGATGCTCAGCTGATCCCGAGTAGGATGATGGTGATGCACTGATAATCCTGAAGGGTATACCAGCACGCAAATAAATGGCAACACCACCGCCACCCTTCCCCGTTCTATCATTACGAATAAGGACAAAGCCAGGGAGGGCATAATGAACCGATAATAAAGAAGGTTTCAGAAACGACTCAGAGATCAGTAAAGCATCTAAATGGGCACTGTTAATGGACGCCAGAAGATCAGAGTAATGAGAAGGAACACTCTGGGCATTGATGTGGGCTATGTTAAGGTTATTAGGGTAGTGGGAAAGCAAAGAGGAAATCTGATCGCCAAGTACCAAAGGAGTGGAAGAACCACTTGCTACACTATGGAAGCTGCTAGAAGAGGAAGAACAGGAGAAAAAGTCATCATCAAAATTACCATCGATCATGGTTGCAAAATATAAGAAATAAAGTATATATATATAAATAAATAACTATGTTTATATAATATAATAAAAAACACCAAAAAACAAAACGGAAAAACTAAATATGCTTAAGTAATAAAACCACCTGATCGCTGTAGATGGAAGAGATTTTAACAACAATATATACTAAGAAAGTTTCAAACATAATATAAAATAAAAGTGCGAATTTAAAAAGTAAGCTAGCGAGAATATCAAACCACAACAAGCGGATACCGATTAAGACAAGCACAAAGTGTAACGAAACGTTATTATTTTGAAGTTGACAGACGTCAGATGTTATAAAAATAAATATTAACATCTACCACCAGAACATTCATCGTGTTAAAAGTTATAAAATTTACTGAAACAGTAGAAACTATGGGTAGATTACAAAGAGAAAAAATAAAAACAAGTATATAAAAGTTCATAAGAGTACCGACATTACTAATTACTACATTAGAACAAAATGGATGATATAAAACATGCAAAGTATCACCAGGTCAACAAACTCAGCGACGAGCCTTCCTCACAGCTTTGCCTTTAGGGGTACCGGCTTTAGGCAAAGTAGCCGCGATCGCTGGTGAGGTTGACGTAGCAGGTCCGGGAACGTTAGACGTACCAGCGTTGGATGCTATTGGAAATAGCGCGACTAGCTTATTAAGCTCACCCATCGACGATATCTTCCGACGAGACTTGTCAGGCGTCAAGACAACAACCTTTCCCTCAGCAGACCAGCAGCTGTTGATGCCAAAGTACTTGCGGGCAGCCATAAAAACCTGATGCCGCGTTTGGGTCAAGAACTCTGAAATGGTAACACCGCTACCTTTGAGTGATGTCTTTGTATCCCAAACCAGTCGACGATGCTCCATCATCTTGAACCGCACCAGTATGGGTCTAGTTTTACCCTTGGGGGCTCCAAGCCTGTGACAAACATTCAAATAATCCGATTTGAAGTCTTCAATCTGCAGTTGTTTTGAGATGAGATCAACGATTGACTCACTCAACTTTTCCCCGGGCTTCTCAGTGATACCGTGAAATAGTAAAACCTTCCGCCTCATTGAAGTCTCATGGCTGTCCAAAGATAGTGACAAGATCTCAATTTGAGTTTTAAAGTGAGCAAGCGTTTTACAAACAAAGGACTTGAAGTCTGAGAAATCCCTTGAAAGCGAAGCGAGGTCCACGTGAGAGGTGTCAGCTCCAGCTGTAGCTTTCTGCAGCTTATCTTCGTACTCACGCATGCGGGAGCTAAACAGTTTTTCGAGTTCCTCCATACTGTGTACCAGCTTGCTGTCCATGTTGAGTAAAAGAAATAGTCCAAGTGTTGTGGTAGTGATAGAGAGAAAATGAAAGGAGAAAACGAAGTAAAGGTGGGTTTATATGTTACTTAGCACATAAATACTGATGTAAATAATAAATAACTTTTTAAAAATTAATTTTAAATACGGAGCTATAAAAGATTGTTTAACTGTCAAGCCTACCCACGTAGGAAAAAAAAAATCTCTTAGTCTCTCTTAGTGGGAAAGTAGAATCAGCACTTGAGGTAACCGCTGTAATAAAGCCCTCATAGCAACTTTTGGCATGGCAGTGACCAGAAGGGTCTGGCAAACATGGATTTAAATTTGGAAGATGGTCTATTTTATCCTCCAATAATGACGCAAACTTGGCCCAATCAGGTTTGGACATGTTATATTTCAGAAGTGGAGGAGAAGTTTTTTCTAAATAGGATTTGTTAATAAAAGATGTGATTATAGGGTAATGGTCACTACCATGCGATAAAGATGTACATTCCCACAGGGCAGATGCTGCTAATTCGACCGAACAGAATGTAAGATCTACACAGCTTTTTTGCTGTCCGGGAGGAGATCTACGAGTTGGGCAGCCGTTGTTAAGGATACAAAGATCTAAGTCATCAAGGATGTCTACTAGAGCTACACCGAAGGCATCACAGCGATCCGACCCCTATCGGTAATGATGGCAGTTAAAATCGCCCATAACTAACATCGGTCCTTGAGTGTTGGTAAAAATGTCTTTTAAAATACTTAGGAAGCTAGGGTGAGGGTGTGCAATATAGATGGAAAACGCTGTAATGCCTTCAACCCTTCCTGCTACAATACTCAAATTACCGTCAAGGGAGGGAAAGGATACAGGGGAAAGTGGGACCCGATTGTTTACGAAGAGGGCTGAGCCTCCGTACCCATCGGATCTATCACATCTGAGGATGTTAAAATGTGGCATACGGAAGCTAAGACTTGGGGTGAGCCAAGTCTCAGCTATGGAGCAAGCCAATGGCTTGTACTTATTTAGGAGAAATATGAGGTCGTGTTTCTTATGCCACACGCTCTTCACATTCCACTGTAGAAATGTTAGGCGGGACGCCATTTTTGATGTTTAAAAGGAGAGAAATAAGTTTATCGGCAACGTTGGACGGTGACTGGGTAGAATTAGAAGATGTAGAAAGAATAGTTGGTAAGATTTTTAACAAAAGTTCAATTATAGAAATAATATTGTTTGAGGGAATACTATTGTTGTTTAAGGCACAGCCATTAGACTGTGAGGGTTTGGGAGTACTAACTATTTGTTGGTGAGCGGCTTTGTCATATGATGGTGAAAGAGGGGTATGGGTCTTAGGCTGGAGAACTACAGTTTTTCTATAGGAGGTGGAAGATTTAGTGGCATTAGCGTAGTTCCTGGAAGCTACTGGAATGGCTTTGCTGGCGTCAGCATAGGAGATGCATTTTTCTGCCATTATGGTTTTAATGGCTTTCTGTCTGCCAAGCTCAGGGCATGACTTGCTATTAGCGAAGTGATTCCCCGAACAAAGCACACAAAATGCCTCGCCCTCAGAGATGTTGCAACCATCACCGGGGTGATCGTGGCCACATCTACTGCAGCGTGGTTTTGATCTGCAAAGGTTAGCTACATGTCCGAATCTACAGCATTTGCGGCATTGTATAGTAGGGAAGATGTATTGCTCCACAGGAAGGGATGTATAGCAGCAGAAAATCCTTTTTGGTAGAACTTGTCCGTCAAATGTGATAACACAAGTTTCAGTAGGTTTCCACTCGGTCATACCTTCTTTCTGTACTTTGCGGTTAATGCGTCGAACTTTGAGAATTCGCCCACATCCTGAAGGCACAGACAAATACGTGATAGCCTCTTCCTCTGAGATGTCAGAGGGAACACCTGTAACCACACCCATCCTAGTAATATTATAAGTGGGTATTGATGCGGTATACCCATATTTTGCCAGCAAACTACTAACTAAAAAAAAAAGAGTTGGCATCCTGAGGGGATGTAAACTCCACAGATACGCGGTTCCTGCCCACTCTATTGACGCCGCCTAGGACAACATTCGCAACATTATTGGTTAAAAGGAATTTGCCAAAGTTTACTGGGTGTAATGTGGTACCTGCATTCTGTTGGGTTTCTAAGCGTGAAACGTGGACTAAATATGGGGCCTTATCCATCGCTGAGTATCTAACTCGACCTATTTGGCTCTTTGGCTGCTTGCTTGGAGGTGATGGGATGTTGTTTACTTCGTATCCGGGGCGTTTGCGGGTGTTATGTGGGGATGGTGAGATCTCCATCTCTGAGGCGCTGCAAGCTACGTCAGCAAGCTGAGATAATGGGTTCATGGTAAGAGGGAAAGGCGTTAAGGAAGCTGGGATGTCGGGGGGATCAGGGTCAGGGGGTTTGTTTTTATCCATTTTTGATGGAACGACACAGATATAACAATCACAATACAAACCTGATAACAAACACAAGGACAACACACTTAAACGATAACAAGTTCAAAAGTAACGATAAACACACAGAAAACGCTAAAAAAACTCGAGTCACACGTGCTAACCAAAACACCCGTGGCAAGAATCTCCCTTAATGTTATTTTGTTTCGTACCTGTCAAACATTTGTTGTCCATCCTGTCAAATACTATAAGTAATGGTTGACATGCGTTCAGAAATAATGACAAATGATTAACATTTACGCGTGCGTTCAGATATTTATTAGTAGTCTATGTTCTAAACTATTGTATTTCTGAAATCAATTTCTAAGATTTATTTTATAGGTTATCGAAAACGTAAATGTCTTTTTTATGTTGTCTATGATTTTTCTAAGATTAATAATTACAAAGGTTAAAAAGTGCACTATCCAAAGTAATAGTCTATGATCTAAACTAATGTATAGCCTGACCAGGTAGGGTAGGTAGGGTAGGTAGGGTAGGTAGGGTAGGTAGGGTAGGTAGGGTAGGTAGGGTAGGTAGGGTAGGTAGGGTAGGTAGGGTAGGTAGGGTAGGTAGGGTAGGTAGGGTAGGTAGGGTAGGTAGGGTAGGTAGGGTAGGTAGGGTAGGTAGGGTAGGTAGGGTAGGTAGGGTAGGTAGGGTAGGTAGGGTAGGTAGGGTAGGTAGGGTAGGTAGGGTAGGTAGGGTAGGTAGGGTAGGTAGGGTAGGTAGGGTAGGTAGGGTAGGTAGGGTAGGTAGGGTAGGTAGGGTAGGTAGGGTAGGTAGGGTAGGTAGGGTAGGTAGGGTAGGTAGGGTAGGTAGGGTAGGTAGGGTAGGTAGGGTAGGTAGGGTAGGTAGGGTAGGTAGGGTAGGTAGGGTAGGTAGGGTAGGTAGGGTAGGTAGGGTAGGTAGGGTAGGTAGGGTAGGTAGGGTAGGTAGGGTAGGTAGGGTAGGTAGGGTAGGTAGGGTAGGTAGGGTAGGTAGGGTAGGTAGGGTAGGTAGGGTAGGTAGGGTAGGTAGGGTAGGTAGGGTAGGTAGGGTAGGTAGGGTAGGTAGGGTAGGTAGGGTAGGTAGGGTAGGTAGGGTAGGTAGGGTAGGTAGGGTAGGTAGGGTAGGTAGGGTAGGTAGGGTAGGTAGGGTAGGTAGGGTAGGTAGGGTAGGTAGGGTAGGTAGGGTAGGTAGGGTAGGTAGGGTAGGTAGGGTAGGTAGGGTAGGTAGGGTAGGTAGGGTAGGTAGGGTAGGTAGGGTAGGTAGGGTAGGTAGGGTAGGTAGGGTAGGTAGGGTAGGTAGGGTAGGTAGGGTAGGTAGCTAGTAAGAACTATTTGTCTTAATAGTTACTTTTCAAATAATTCGATCGCTCTCAAACGTACCTGTCTTTCTGCCAGTTTGTGTAAGAATTAGTTATATTTTGGTAGTTGATCACTCAAATGTTAACTATCATAAACTCGACTGAACTTGGAATAGAAGATAAGACAAGGCTTAAAATACAAGAAATTGCACTGTGATTATCTGTACCAAAAGGGTCACAAATCAGCACTAACTAGGCGTCAAATGCCCAAGATGGTTTCTGGTGGCTCCCTTCAGATGAAGATGATGCAAAACCTTTAATATTACTCGTATACGGACATACTCGTATTACATACCTACTAGGTATGAATTACATGAAAAGCAAGAGTTTTAAATGCATTAGTTGTGCCGCATATGAATGGAAACAATATAATTAAAGATATAGTGAGAAGTTTAAGTGAATTTGATTGAATTCGCTAACTAATAATTTTATGTTCAAGCCCTCGAAAGTATAAGGGGTTGGCCCTTATACTTTCGAGGACTTGAACATAAAATTATTTATGCATCAAGGTAGTTAATCAAACTTTTGTTTCAGTTTTATTCAATTGTTTCCGTTACAAAAAAACAGAAAACACGAGAATAAAGTTAAAAAAACACGTGGTAGTACGCCCAGTTATCCGCACACCTTCCTCAATGTTATTGCATAGAGTAATGGACACAACAGCTCACGTCACGGAAGGTGACAATAGGAATGAATAAAAGTTGCACCTAATTCCTCACGTGAGCTAAGTTTTGAGAGAAGCCCGATAACTGGTGCTGCTGCCTCGTGTGTAGGGTCACTATAATAATGTTGTGTCAATAAATCCATTAAGTTATGGTAACACTGTTATGACTTACGTTCAATGCAGATTATGGAATAGTTTAGGTTCCATACCGTTAATAATTTGCAAGCCGGATTAAAGTAATATATTTGGTTTTATGATTTCGACTTGAATCGCGTTGGTACATATTTATTTTATTGTTGCTTAATAATTTGTATCTATACACTTCATTTCACAATTATTTACGATAACAATCAATTATTTCGTAAAATTAAAATTAAAATCAATGTATCTAATTTTGCATTTTTAAACTGAGTTAAACCGTTGTATGACGCGTGTTTTTGACAATTATTTTAGCTTGAAATGACTAACAACATGGAACACAAAAGAACACGCATTGATCAAACTCCGTAACTAAATCACCGAAGTGAATTTGATGAATTCATCAAAGTGGCGCAACCCTACCGCTAAAAGTTTATATAACATCTATTTCTATAGCTAAATAATTCACGTCAAGTTGAACAAAGACGTCTCAATACATTAAAAAACTATTCAGGTAACTTTTGCCAAATAAACTTGGAAACGACAAGAATCCCAACAGACTCAACTACATCTTAGAAGCTCATTGAAAATCACTTCGCTACAACATTCATAAGCCAATTTATCCGTGCTCCTTCTAACAACAGCGCCTAGTGCCCGTGCATTAGTGTCCGCTCAGCGCGCGCATGCGACTCATTTATCAAATAAACATGTTTCCAAAGGGATGTGTGTCCCAAACTGTCACAGAGTAAGAAGGATCTCGGTATACCGAGCGAAGTTTATCGTTGAGACAAACTACAGCTTACCGTAACGTATGCAGAGGACAAATGATTATGGGGATCTATCCGTAGCGTGTAGTCCATGGCGTTTTCACGGAAATTTCATAGAGAAAGAATGGTAATAGATTAGCGGAAATGGTTGGGGTTATGGGATAAGGAGTGCACATGATTATGGGAATATAAAATGTGCATTTTTAGGCCAAGTTTTTGCAGGGTTTCAGCATATTTTATGAATTTAAAATATTTTATGAAAATATTACATGCTTAAAGGTCCTTACACGCACATCAGTCACGACCATCCTGCGGTCAGTCACAACAAAAATATACCTTTCTATATTGCGGCACGACTCAGTTATTAACATGCGATCAGTGACTGATAATGTTACTCAGCGTGACTGATGAGTGTGTATGAATCTCAAACCTCGACATTGTACAGTTTTCATGAATTATATAATTCTTTAAAACTTTATTTAAATACCATTTATAAATAAAGAAGTAACAGAGTACCATTCTTAGAAAATTAAATTTCAAAGAAACATTTTTCAGTAGCAGAAGCGAAAGAGGCACGTAACGTAATGTTGGCTTAATATCAAAACGTCAAGGGATATACATATATACATCTGAATACGAAGGGTGCCATATAAAATTTCCGAAAAATAAAACGTTAACAAGGCTCGCAACCTTCTTTTCAATCCACGGTACATTTGGCAGGCGCGAGGGAATTTTAAAACAGAAACCGAAGGGAAGTAGGTCGGCAACTGACACTGTTACCTTACAAGTAGGCTCGCCAACTTTTATATGATTATCGGTAAATGAGTGGAATAAATATTGTGTGAACAGGAAGTTTGTGTCAAGTGGGTGTTGTGCGCTGCAGCTTACTTTTCATGCATGTTTTAATGTACATTTTGTAGTCGCTTTTTTGTAGTGGCGTAATGAATAATGCGTATTAAAGTGCATGTTGAATATTTGTACACTACATGTCTATTTGAAACACTTAGTTTGCTTTATTCTTTCCATTTCAAATATAATAAAAGAAGCTGATGCCCAGTGACATAGTTAAGAATTACACCGATACACCCGATACACCGATACATTTAATTTTATTAGCATTAAAAACCAATAGTGCCTTTCACTCATACGAGACATTAGAGAAAATGTTCCGCTCGCTAGAGTTGTACGACTCGAGCGGGAAAGAGGTAATTTTGTTCTACTTTTAACAAAATCAATATGCAAAATATTAGACGTGTCGTGACGTCAACG
Organism: Lacanobia oleracea; assembly: GCA_950371165.1. NCBI lineage: Eukaryota > Metazoa > Arthropoda > Insecta > Lepidoptera > Noctuidae > Lacanobia > Lacanobia oleracea. The sequence continues at coordinate 29,437,332 of OX493387.1, read as the reverse complement.
GAAAACTTAGCACATTTCGGTTCTGCCTTGAATTCTAGGATACTCTAATCGCAAGCCGCTTCCGGCGCTTGGCGTCGGGAAAAGCGCTCTTATGGATATGCAATAAGGGTAAGAACAGATGTATTAGTCAAATATTGGAGTTCAAATGTTTTTGAAGACACGTCGTAAAAGTATAACGCATAGTAAGACACACGAATACGGAAACCAAAGACTATTTCGTGTTTATTGATTCATACATTTTCTCCGTATCGTTTGTTAGGGGAGCGAGAAAAATAGCGGTTATGTTTAGCTATTTTCATTCTTCGTAAAACGTTGTAAGCGGTTTGGACATTATATAGGTCTGTTACTAATGATCGGGAATTAAGGAAAATAAAACGCATTAGTTCTGTTTGCTCTGTTTTGTTCGTAAGTAACTGATTTATCAATAGGATGGCAACAATAATTTTATTTATGGCAGTTTAGAGGCAAAAACAATTTGATGGCTCCTTTGATAAACTGAGCCAGCTCTGTAATTTGATTTAAAGTGTGGATAAAGTGTAGTATTATTTCTTTGCAATTCTTAGTCGAAATCTTAACAGTATCTAGTGCCGCTCGCAAAGCAACATCAGAAGAACCCATTTGGTTTTTGTTTTCATTGTCCCTTTATTGTTTTATTTTATGTACGTACCTGATAGACTGCCGTCAAATATTTCTTTTCTTCTTTTATTCTATATGCTGTAATTAATTAAGGTCAGAGGTACCTACTAAGTTAACGTGGATGGAGCCCACGGCGACAGCTAGGATCATAATATCATCACACTCAATTTTCTATCCACAGTAAAAATATTAAAACGTTTACAATTTCGCAGTTAAGTACTGCAAATAAAAGCAATGCCAGTACAACCGCTTCAATAAAACAGAAGCGCCGTAATCAGAGGCGGGATAGGCGCGGTCATAAACCACGCGGTGTTTAAAGAGCGAGGTGGAACCTCGTATACGTTGCAGTACGAGGCGGATCGCGCCCTGCTCTGTATGGATGCCGCACCGCTCTGATTGAAACGGAGTCGTGACGGAATGGGGAGGATATTTGTTTGGCTTGTAGATATGATTTTGTTTAAAAAAAAATGAGCATAATTTTTGAAGTTCAGGTTTCGAGAACAAACAGGTACAGAGCACATCAAACAGGATATGAAGAACAGACGCCATTAAAAGATCACGTCACTGCAAACTTGTAAAGAGAAGTTTCAGAGAGACTTCCATAGTCGACATCGACAAATTGATAATGACATCGCTCTTGGAGAGTTTGCAAAAGTCGCGAAGAAATGCTACGATTTGTTTAACTTCTATGTCCGCCGGTGGAACCAAAAGGTTCCATTTGCGATACAACGGTGGAGCATTGGAAGCTCAGGAGGTTAAAAAAATGTTATTGTAGCCATAAACTAGTATAATTATAAAACATGAACTGTAAACCCTTGAAGCAACATCAGCTTGCGGCACCCGATGACGTCAAACAACAAGTCGCACTTCATCTCAGCTGTTATCAAACAAGTCAGTCCGCTAACAAAGCGACAAGTAATGACCGCGCACCGCGCCGCGTCCCCGGGGCTATGGAAAATAAGTTAGTTCGTCTTGTGTATAGGAGAAAGGGTTTGTTCAATGTTCCATGTATCGGTAATGCAGGCTAAAGTAGTTTTTATATCGTAATGGAAACTTCTGTAGCGACAGGATATAATATTTGTTTTGTTGTAACGTTGTGTTGTAGGCGATTTGCTTATTTTGGATAATGTTATTGGGTGTTGGTACCTATGTGGTTCTTTTAATGCTTTTATGATATCATTAGTGGTTTTTCAAGACTAGGTAATTTACTTGACATAGTGAATTCAGTCACAAAAAAAAAAAAAACAACTAAACTAAAAGAACAATAATAGAGTTTAGGATCACTTGACAGTTTTACTAGTAAACGATGTGCCAAGGCGGGTTCAAGCTCATTTAAAATCCATAATTGCCATGCCTTTTAATTTCTGACCCCAGAATGGGGTATTTTACTAAAAAAATGTAATTAGTCGGTCTGATAGTTCTTCAAAAAATTTTGGACACGTGTTTTTTCTTTTTTCATTTACACAAAAAATTGAAAGGATACAGTGAGTTCCTTTTTATTATTTGTTTACGCGTTTCAATGGCCCAGGGCCTTCACTGGGCCATCAGTCTACCCTGCGGTAGGCCTTCCAAGACTTCGTCTTTAGCCTTCGTCCAGTAGTCCGACAAAAATAATTCGAATTTATTTGTCTAATAAATCTTGAAGCTAAATTTGTCTCCGCAATAAACCACCTACTATAGATCCCTTAAATAAACAATATTATGACTTCCTTACTAAGCCTCATTAACGTAGAATTAGTTGCGCCGCCGCAGTCGTATTGGATCCCACCTTCATTATGTACACAAGATGATCCGACGATTCAGTGGCCTCGCAGACTGGGATGCAAAGAAAACTCTTTGTAAGGAATCTTAAGGGATTTATATGTAAAAATTCTCTACCGAGACCCAGCTCAGCGTGACAAAAAAAGTAAATTGGACTACAGTGAGTTTGGGTATAAATTGAGATGTTAAATGGACATTTAATGTAGTGGAAGGAAAATTTTGGTCTAATTTTTTCAAAGATATTAATGTGGTATTCTGTATCTTAAGGTGCATCATCCTGTCAATAAGTTAGAATCTAGTGCCTCAAGTTTGTTTATAATTGGAGTGCCCTCCAACTTCTTTTTTTTTTTATTAACCTTTAAGTACCGACGTGGGGCCTGTGAGGCCGTGGCGGGTGGACAAGTTGTTAGTTTTACCCCTTCCCCGCGCAGGAGAGACCCGTGCTCGTCAGTAGCTGCGAGTTTAGTTGCGCCGACGTCGTCGAGTGTGGTAGAAGTGCCGGCGAATACTGTTTTGGTAAGTTATATCGATTTTAAATAACGACGCGGCCTCTCAGGCCCAGCGTCGGTACTTAAAGGTACTAACATTAGTTTTTTGTTTGAGCTATGATCAAAATAAAGTGTTTAATTTTAGAAATCAAACTGCTAATAAGAAGAATGGATGTACCTGGGACATCGAGGGGTAAACGTAGTTTACCTACAGATATACAACGCTATTCCAAAAGACCTCGTTTTCATATAAATCTTCAAAATAAAAATGTTTGTTTACAGTGCGCCAAACAAGTGTGTCCTGATTGTGAGTAACTTTGATATTGGACATTTTTTTTATTTCTAGAATACCAAATACTTTTTGTTTTTTTTTATGTATCTAATAACCCTTAAGTTTAAGAAAAATATAATTTACGGTTCCTAAGAAGTCATTATATTGTTATTTTTTATTTTTTTTTGTAGGCGTGTAATTTTTTAGTTAAAAATGGGACCAAAGATTGAAAGTGTTATAATTTCAAAGTATAATAAAAATGATTATTAAAAATGTCATTTCTTTTATTTGTAAATCCCAAATTAACAGTTTGACCTATAATTTGATGTATTATTATACGTATTTTTTACAAAACTCAGTCTTGTTTATGCGGCCTCTCAAGCCCTACGTCGGTACTAGTGTGACAAAAAAACCACGTCGGTAGCTAAAGGTAATGTCTAAAACATAACACATGATAGAGCGGTCGTGGTTACCACTTGGCAACTTCTACAGGCGCAGATATTTGCCTCAAGATCTCTCACCACTTCTCGCTGCCCTCCGATATCATAGCGCAATAGTTCAAGGGATTTATTTTAATCGGTCCATAGCTTTTTATGTACGATGAAGCGCTTGATAGATTCACTTTTATGGTTGGAAACGTGTTCATGCGTCAACCAAACACGTCGTTTGGTCTCGAATCCAGATAAAACCTTTTAAAATTACATAAATCAACTGTTTAACCTTCATAATATTGGTTCACTTTCCTAGAAGCAGATACTACACATAAACTCACAGAAATTTGGAACGAAAGAGTTTCAACTGCTTAGGTTTCTTTTCAGCCTAAAGAAATCTATTTAGAGGTGACAGGAGAGAAAAGGATCCTATTTTTGTTCGTCTTAGTATTTTGAAAAGGAAAGCAAAATTTGAGATTGTACTAACTGGAGCATAGAAATGGGTCTTATTGGCCTCTAAAATAGTTTTGTTTCATCATGTGAAATTACTAATATTATTTATACAGTTATTATACAAGTGGTCGCCCAGTGATCGATATTGTTGTTAAAAAAACCGGCCAAGTGCAAGGACTCGCAGGTTAATAAGGTTTATGGTGGTACCATAATCCTTATTTTTTATATATTTGAGTTGATTGAATTAAGGGAAATTGCGGTTTACGATTTATGACGTATTAAAAAAAAACTACATACTAGTTCAAAACAATTTTCGGTGGAAGTTTGCATGGTAATGTACATCATATACTTTTTTAGTTTTATCATTCTCTTATTTTAGAATTTACAGTGGTGGGGGCAAATTTTACCACTTTGGAAGTGCCTCTCGCGCAAACTATTTAACTTAGAAAAAACTTAAATTTGAAATCTTAATATAATTTTAAAAGACTTGTCCATAGATACCCCACAGGCATGGGTTTGATAAAAAAAAAATTGAGTTTCAGTTCTAAGTATGGGGAACCCCCAAAATCTATTGCTTTTTGTTCTATTTTTGTATGAAAATCTTAATGCAGTTCACAGAATACATCTACTTACCAAGTTTTAACAGTACAGCTCATACAGTTTTGTAAAAAAGTGGCTGTGACATACGGACGGGCAGAGAGACATGACGAATCCATAAGGGTTCCGTTTTTAGAATATTTTCAAAAAGTAAGGGATACGTAACAAAACTTCAATGTGTGAAAAAAAAAAAAAAACAAAAAAGATCCTTATATCGCGTACGCTGTGGAAACTATTGAAAAAAGAGCAAAGTGATGTACTACAGTTTATAGAGGACATAAATATCTGCAAAAATATCCGCAAGGGAATGTATTTAACTATTATAGTGAAGTTACAATGACCGCTTCTTGTTCCATTTTTGCAATCAAAACCCGGGTAAAATGGAATAGTGGTGATTTTAGTTTCATGATGTTATGAAATACTGGTATTCTGCTAAATCCGGTTTGACTGGAAGCCGACCCCAATATAGTTGGGAAAAGCTAGGCCTTTTAATCAAGGATTAAAAAGGAATAATTGATGTTAATCAACGATTAAGATCAATGATTATGTTAATCCTTATCTATTTAATACCTCTCGGCTGGCAAATTTCAAATGTCATGTTTACGTCATACTCCGTCGCGTATCGCGGGCGCCCGCTTATCGCAAGCGTAATATGACCCGCAGCACAAAAAACCTTATCTCTCCGCTCACAAAGTAGCTATTCACACACTTGAAACTGTTATGGATTCTTTAATTATGTCACTATGTAATAGAATGTAAACAATATTCTTATAACAAACCAAAATATAAACATTTTTGATAGATACGAGAGAACTTGCTGAAAGCTATTTTGTTGTTTTATTATGTTGATTTCTGACACAATTGTTGTATTAATTTAAACAAAATTTTGGAATTAAGGTCATAAAAAGACAAATACTCTAGTGATGATGTTATTTTACGAGATCAAAAATCGACTGCCGCAATATTTAAGCTCAAAATTCATAGTACGCCGCGCCGACATTTTGATTTACGTAATGCATATTTTTGTTAACAATCACCAAGAATATCCCAATTACCCAGGGACCCACCTGACTGTTGACGGTGTGGGTCCGAGGGGATCCAAATGCCAGCGCAGAGGTTAAATTAATTATTAAAGATGAGTATGGCATCAATGGGTGCTCAGCTCAGCTGAAGATAATAATCCCGATGAAAATATGACACCATATTAGATTATTGTTCCTTGGAAACAGATTGCTAAGTAGAAGGATACATAAAAAAAAAATTAAATTAATTAATAATTTTGGTTGGTTATGTGCATGTAAATTACACTTTAAATTATCCAAATCGGACCTTTCGTTTAAAAATTAGGACGGTTTTTAAAATACTGTGACGAAGGAAAATCTTGCGAGTGAACGAACTGCCATGCGTTTAGTCTATTAAAAAGTAATTTACTTACATCCTATATGAGGTTAGATGGGAGATAAAGTTCGTTGAGTACCAACTAAACCTGCGCGAACGAAGTCGCGGGCGAAGTGTTCTATAAAAAACTTTATTATTCGCATAAATAGCCAAACTTTCTCTTATCACTTGTTTAATAAGATGAGACAAGCAGATCAGCTTTTTGGCCTTGAAAACATTCGAGATCCCTCTATTTAAGATTTGTAAAAAACATATTTAAGATTTTTTCATTTCTTGTGATGTAATGATTACAGTCTATTTTTTTTTAAGCCAGCCGCCGCGTTCTTGGAGAAGAACATTTAGATTTTAGGAATAAGTGTAGATAAATCACTACAATAACATCCCACCGCCACGTCAACACAACAAGCCTAACATTATTCAAAGTTTACAAGAAATATAACCTTGCAAACATAAATTATAAATACTATTGAAAGTCGAATCCTGGTTAAGTAATACAAATAGGAAGGTTATTTTGATTACCAAATCTATTGACGTTCCTTCATGATTAAGGTAATTTTAAAATAACACTTTGTTTTAAAGAAATGGTAGTTTAAAACATACAATAAAATATCGAAAGGAACAATATATTTATTTTTTTATTTGTAGTGGGTTTGCTCTTGACTCTAGTCTATGTCAGAGGTGACAGAGACAAAGTCTACGATGGAGCGAGCCTACCCAGAAGGAGCCTGTTCCCTCTAACTTTGAAGAGATTAGGCACCGTTTCATGAAATCCCATAACAATAGCCCACAGTAAAACTGAAAACATAAGCCGATAAATACACATTTCATTACCGCCGATTAACGAAATGCAGTAGCCACCTGACGGTTTTACAATGTTCCTGAGTTATTGATGGACATAAAGTAATACTCATGTTACAATATTAAGTTCTTAGCACTGTATAGTTTATTCATCATCTGCCTAGCCTTTTCCCAACTATATTGGGGTCAGCTTCCAGTGAAACCGGAATACTAGTATTTTACGCGGAGCGGCTGTCTACCAGACCTCCACAACCCATTAACTGGGTAACACGGTACTTCATGGCAAGACTGGAGTCAGATTAACTGGCTTCTGACTATCCGTAACGACTGCCAAAGATCTACAGATGACAGCCGGGACCAACGGCTTAGCGTGCTTTCCGAGGCACGGAGAAAACTCGGTATAATAAGATGGTCACCCATCCACAGACCAAACCTTGGCAAGCAGCGCTTAACCTTAAAGATCGACCCGTGCGGCTGTTATTAGCTAGCCACGAGCTCCTCAACACTCATCACACACACACACACACACACACACACACACACACACACACATACACACATTTTATTGCTTTTCATAATTCTTCTGTTTTACCAGACCTCGTGCAAAATACTTCAGTATCTCATAAATAATATAACATTTAGAACAGGATATGTATTTATTTTCAAAATTAATTAAACACTAATAATCTTACCTCTAAGTAATTACTTACTCAGGGAATTATTTATTACAACCACTAGTAAAGCTTTAATAAAACTGTAAGAATCAATCAATTAACTGGAGTCATTGCGGCGGTACATACTTTATATCGACATCAATTAAATTGATTCGTCATGAGCGAAGCGCTTCAAACAATACCTTCTATCAATCATGGACGATCTCATTGTATTGACAATTGACTTAATACTGAAGCAAGTGATTGCTACTTAATTACGAATTTCAATTAGTTTCCGTATATGAGCGGTTCGTTTGTGGACTTTAATTATATAAATACAAATTCTCTCATTAAGTTTATAACAAGTTCGATGATAAATCCAATCTCAAAGTGCATATACATTGAAGCCAGCGGTGACAGCCCAATGGTTTAACAGTCAGATTGGCCAGGATGTTAGCGAGTACGAAACCCACCCGCAGAGAAATTGACCAGAACTAATACTAAGTAATACAAGCATAAACTTTACATGTATAAGGTAAACCTCTTATCTTTCATGTGTAATTTGTGCTTGTCTTATTAGGTAGTAAAGACCTATTTTCTTAAACCTTGTACCTCAATTAGAATAATAAGATATTATAGGTCTTAGTGTAAGTTAGGTTTCAGATTAATAAAATAAAATGGTTTTCTGTGTCAGTTACACAAAAATCGTCGACATCTGAGGCTTATTACATATCAAGAAATAATATATTAGCTTTAAATTAGCACCATCTGATAAATTAAATCGAATATTTCAAAGCCTTTGAACTTTAAATCGAATATTTCAAAGCCTTTGAAATTTAAATCGAATATTTCAAAGCCTTTTAGAACATCAACTTAAATCCATTTTGTGCAATAAATCACGACCACTTGTCGACTCAGTTGAAATACCTCTACAAGATCACAATAAATTAAGAAAGTGACGTATCTCCGTACGTGGCTCGTGTTTTTAGTGTCCACAACGAATTTAAAGACTTTTCTAAAATAAATTGAAAGTGACAATTTGATCGTGTTTTTATTGCAGCTCAAATAAGAAGTATTTATATAGCATTTGTTTTAATTTGGAAGTTGGTTGATAGTGTTTTATTCGACTGATCATAACGTTTTATGGCATTACTGAAATCAGTCACTTTTGGGAAATACAATTAATGTTATTTTTGATAGCGCAGTTGAAGTTATGCCCCTCTTTAAAATCTGGGTACACTCAGAAAATTAAGTGGGAACTTTATTTGTCCAACAAGGTCTGGTCGACTGGTTCTTAATTCTTTATTGTAGGTACACCAAAACAGCTTATTCAAAACACAGTAATGAAAGTTAATGTACAAAGGCGAGCTTAACTCAGAAATGAGTTTTCTCCCAGCAAACCTTTGAGTGATAGAGAAAGATGACAATGGAGGGTAGGATCCAGTGCACATTATTACATGTATTTAATTACTTTTTATTATATTTATATAGATTAATACATAAACCTACATACATAACTATAAATATTCATACACATACATATATACGTTTATTATGTCAAAAGCGAAAGGAAATGCTCTTTAACTTTCCTCTTGAAGACATCAAGAGAAAGGCTGTCGCGTATGGAGTGTGGGAGCCAGTTCCAGAGACGTACTGCAGTAACAGAGAAAGAGCCACCATATCGACTAGAAGTGTGACGCGGGGTACGAAGGAGAAGAGAAGTGGCAGATCGACATGATTTGCCCCTCGGGACGAGGTACTCAAAGCGTTCACGAAGGTATTGAGGAGAATTGGGATTGTGAAGGATAGTATAGAGAACGGATAGGATATGGCAGCCACTTCAATCTGGTCCGAAGCTCCGACACGTGGTCGTATTTCCGGAGACCAAAAATAAACCGAATGCACAAGTTCTGCAGTCGCTCGAGTTTGTTCAGGAGTACCTCTGTAGCATCTAGGAAACAGACATCCGCGTAGTCTATAAGTGGTAAAAGAAGTGATTGAGCAAGACTGACCTTTGTGTGAAACGGTAAGAATTTTTGAAGACGTTTAAGAGACTGAAAATTGTAGAATACCTTCTTACTAACATCAGCAATATGAACCTCCCAAGAGAGGTTAGTATCAATATGGACGCCTAGATTTTTAGCGCTTTTTGAGTATAAAATTGGCACTAAATCATACACTACTGGTGGCAGAGACTGGTGATCCAATAGGCTGAGCATGTATCTGCCACCCACAATAAGCGCTTGAGATTTAGTTGGGTTAAGCAAGAGTCCAAAAGATTTAGCCCACTTGTTGACTGGTCTTTGTCTGTGGAATTTTTGTCAAAAGTGGTAAACAATTGATTGCTCTGCCTTTGTAAGATTCTCAGTTTTTTTTTTTTTATCAATCATCAATCTATAATTATATATAAATCTCTACCGTTACTGACTGATTGAGTGACTCACAGACAACGCACGGCCAAAACTACAGGTCATGGGAAGCTGAAATTTGGCATGTAGGTTTCTTGAGGAGCGTAGGGGAGCACTAAGAGAGGATTTCCCGAAATTCTCATGGGAATGGGAAAAACGGGATATGCGCGTATGAAGTCGCGAGCAAAAGCTAGTAAGATGATAAAATGTTATGTTTTTGTTTCATTTAGGTTTAAATAGTGGTTAAAACTCCAATCCAAATGAACAGTCATGCAAAATAAATCATATAGTATTTTTTCATTATTATACCAGAAAAATGGACCCAAAATCACCAGTAGCAATTTGACAGGTGCAGGGAAGCATAACATGTACTAATTGGTAGCGACTAATTATCGCTAATAATTGTTCCATGCCTCGCCGCTTCGGGTATATTTTATATTAAATATGATCCTCCGATAAAACGGGCAGATAGTCATTAAAATTAGGATCGTAACCAATGTATTATTTTTTTTTTTTTTTTTTTTTTTTTACTAAACATAGGCACGCGTTTGACCACTATCTCACCTGATGGTAAGTGATGATGTGGTCGAAGATGGAGCACGCTTGCCTAGAAATAACCTATTCACTCTTGATTTAAAGACTCCCAGGTTGTAGCTATCAGGAAACACAGACTCCGGCAGGGAATTCCACTCCTTAGCTGTACGCATTATGAATGTGTTACCAAAACGTTTTGTGCGTATGGGTGGGATATCCACCGTGTACCGGTGGCGCATCGCCGTTCGTCTTGTGGTCCGATGATGGAACGGGCTTGGCGGAATTAAATTATGCAATTCCGATGCACATTCCCCAAAATGCAACCGGTAGAAAACCGACAGGCTAGCAACTCGTCGTCGATGTTCCAGACTTTGGAGCTTCGTCGCGACAAGTCTCTCATTGCCGATGATCCTCTTGGCTCGTTTCTCAATTGACTCAAGGGCATCAAGTTGGTATCTGGCAGATCCATCCCAAAGATGAGAGCAGTACTCCATACACGATCGAACTTGCGCTTGATAGAGTTTAAGCAGCTGTTCCGGCGTGAAGTATCGTCTCACCTTTGCCAGAATCCCCAATTTCTTTGCAGCCACTTGGGCTTTTGCCTCTATGTAAGGGCCAAAATTGAGAGTAGATGTCAATGTAACCCCAAGAAGCTCAAGTTGGTCGGTTATCGGCACGGTTAAACCTCGGAAAGATGGAGCTGGGTGGAATTGGCTCCTTTTGGCGGAAAATAGACACGCTTGGGTCTTAGCAGCATTGAACTTGACCAGATTGGCATCGCCCCATTCAGAGACTGCCTGTAAGGACACGTTCAAGCGGTCAACCATTGCCTCCCGGAGAGACCGGATCTGCGACCCACCAGCTCGTGCATCGGACACGTATCTCTCAGCAACAGTGCTGTCGTCTGCATACCCAAAGGTACCGGGTTTAAGCAGATCATTAATATGCAGCAAGAACAGTGTTGCCGAAAGCACCGAACCCTGAGGAACCCCGGCATTAATATCCAGCAGTCCAGACGAGCAGCCATCAATGACCACTCGGATAGACCGATCCCTCAGGAAATCTGCGATCCAATCACACAAACCGGCGGGCAGACCGAAGGAAGGAAGCTTACTAATAAGGCTATCGTGCCAGACCCTGTCGAAGGCCTTCGAGATGTCAAGGGAGACCGCTAGTGCCTCCCCGTGCTTCTCTATGGCCTCACTCCAGATGTGGATGGCATACGCTAGAAGATCCCCAGTTGACCGATTTCGGCGGAACCCGTATTGACGGTCACTAAGAATATCATTCGCTTCTAGGTACGCCAGGAGCTTATGATTCAGCACGCGTTCCATAGTCTTACAGAGTATGGACGTTACCGAGATGGGTCTATAATTCGACGGGTCAGCTCGACTACCCTTCTTGGGCACTGGCTGCACGTTAGCTTGCTTCCAAGCCTTCGGCACTTTTCCAGTCTCAAACGAAAGGCGAAATAGGCGTGTCAATATCGGAGACAACTCAGGCGCACAAGTCTTCAGAACAATTGCCGGTATCCCGTCGGGACCACTAGCCTTGTTCACGTCTAGGTTACGCAGTACCCTACGGACGTCCTTCTGATGAATGCGAATGTTTGCCATACTCGACTCGCATCCACCAGGAGAAGCAGGGGGCGTCGCGCCACCAGGATCCAGACGTGAAGATTCCGCAAACAAAGAAGCAAACAAGTTCGCTTTCTCCTCAGCGGAGTGGGCCAGCGTCCCGTCGGGTCTCAGCAGTGGTGGTAGTGAGGGGCGGCAGAAGTTCGATTCGACCGACTTAGCCAGGGACCAAAAAGCCTTACTACCTGCTGGGTATGAAGCAAGTTTGTTCCCTATTCGGCTAATGTGGTCAAACCGAGCCCTCCGCAACACCTTCTTGCAGGACTTAGCAGCCCTGTTGAAGGCTCTCTTCTTCTGACTCACGTCATTTGCTTTGCGCGTACGAGCGTCGACCCATGCTAGGTACGCCGCGTGCTTAAGCGCATCAGCGCGATTGCACTCGGCACCAAACCAAGGACGAGCTTCGCCAGATTTCGCTATGTCAGAGAACGGAATGTAGTACTCCATTCCCCTCCGCAACACATCCGACACGGCGTCCGCGCACGACGAAGCATCAGTGGAAGAAAAGCAAGTAGGCTGCCAAGGGTAACATGCGAAAAAAGATCGCATGCCATCCCAATCTGCTGACCTGTATCGCCATACCCGCCGGGTACCTCTTGGGCTAGGATCGGGCGGGGAGTAGACGGATACAGACTTCACCAGACAGTGGTCGGAACTACCCAGTGGTGAAGAAATCGACACCGAATAGCGGTCTGGATCTGTTGTCAGCAAAAGGTCCAAGCAATTGGCAGTGTGCGAATCAACATCGGGTACCCTCGTTGCTCCCTGGACCAGCTGGGTAAGATTTAACGCAAGCGCTAGCTTTCGCGTCTCTCGTCCAGCATGGTCTGTGCACTGGTATGGGAAGAGCCACTCCTGATGGTGCGCATTGAAGTCCCCCAGTAACACCAATTGAGCAGAAGGGTACCGCTGCTGAGCCGCATCCGCCGCCTCACTCAGGTGCTGTGTAAGCCCAGTTGTCTCCAAATCACCGCTGTGCGAACGGTAGACGCAGGCGTAGACAATTTTGTCTAGGCCTGTGTCCACTATAGCCCACAGCGTCGAGAACCTGGAGTCTTCAAGGTAACGGAGACGCCGATAGCAGATGTCGTCCCGGGCGTACATGCATACGCCCGCACGTGGTCTGAAGTGGTGCTCCAGGGTAAACCCTGGGTAAGACAGGTATGACACGTCTGACGGACATCCGATCTGCGTCTCCGACAAGAACAAGAGCGCTGGTTTCTCGGTCTCAAGGTGGTGATGGACTGCAGCGAGATTTGAGTGCAGACCTCGTATGTTAGAGAGGTGCACTTTATGCGAAAGGGCGTGCTGCCGCTGTACAGCTTTTCTCTTTTTTCCCTTGTTCATTGTAAAAGTGAGTGAGGTTGAGGAGAAGGAAGTGAAATGAGGTTCCATGCTGCTAACCCTCAGGCACGCCCTGGCAGGACGACATCTTTGGGGGACTAGTCTGGAGACTGCGGGGACGCCCGAGCCCCCCCGGAAATGGCCATCGGGCCCTTTCATCTGGTCGCCAACCAGCACGATGGTGCATTCCGGGATTTTTCGCCAGTTGGCGGGGCAGCCTTTCATGTGTGGCTAGCACATTACTTGGGCCCCCAACTACCTGGCGGTCGGCCAGCGGCGCACCGTGCCTCGGATCCCGCTACCCTCCGCGACTAGTCTCCCGATACGCCCACGCCAGGGCAAGCCTGGTTGGTCTGCCTGCATTGGAACAACTATTTCGACCCAACTCCTCTGGATTGGCTACACTGAGCATCGTACCGGAACGCAGCTAAGCCGCTTGGCGGTACGTCTTTGCCCAGTGGGTGGTCACAAGCCATCGGCCGAAGCCTACCACCAGTTAGTGTCACCTGATTAGCACCACCCGGGGACCACGTGTAGGGTCTAAAATTTGGGTATTCTCCTACGGACGCGGGTGACTCGGCCCCCCTATGCTATGCGGCTATTAGTTATTTGTGTATGTTTATTTACCTGATATCGGTTGGTATACAATCAAGATTTCAGCTTATTTGTAAATCGTTTCGTTTCGTTTTCATTTTGTAACTAAAAAGCACAGAAAACCAACGGTTGCAGTTATCATTGGAGCTATTTTATAGCTCCAATTATTTAAACCATAAAGCGGTGATGAGAGAACCTGGACGCGAAAAACGATGGCTGGTTCGAATTCGAGGCCTTTGTCTGGCAATGTGACACTACAGTTAAACAATTAAAATAAACAGAATTGTATCACTCTTACCACGGTATTCAACCAAAGGAATTGATTTTCTTTACTGCCACTAAATTCTCCAGAGAAAACATCTACAAAATAGAGCTACTTCCATAGTGTTACACAAGTCTTGGACTCTTTTATATACGACTCTCTTATCTACTCTATTGTACTCTTTTTATATTTAAACAGACATTTATACAATCATACTTCTTTGTACTACAATATTTCAATTTCTTCGTGAATTTCAATGAGAAAACTTAACATTGGTGCAATAAAAATCTATGCAGTTTCACCTAAGTAAGATATAAAATGAAAAGGAACTTTATGTTTTTTTTTTTCATTTTAGGACTTCTTTGATTTTATACAGTTGAAGAAGCTTTTTATTCTGGGTATTTTTGAGTATTGTTTTTGTATAATGGTTTGCTCATTTAAAAGCTGTATTGATTGGTATTTCATGATTATGATTCGGACGTTGATTGGAATGTTTGGAAGAATAGTTCGGTACTAGCTCTATTGAGGCTAATTACTATTAATAAGGTATCATAACCAGCTGCCACTATTTAGATGCACTTCTCTTAATCCGTCCATATTGAATGCCAACCAAACAATACCATACCTAGTCTCACTAACATAGCGGCATATTAAAATTGAATACGCATCGTTCGTTCCTCGCTACTTTAATATTCATCGCTCGCTCACTACATAAGTCAATAAAACGTGTTTACGAGCGGCAAGCGATGTATAGCGACACGGGTGGCCATGAGTTGCTAACGTGCGATAAACTCGCGCAATATGTTGGATTTTATTTGACTCATCTATGCGAAGTATCGAGTTTAGAGTAACTGCAATTGGTATAAAATGTGGAAATATAGCAGCTTTGTATTTATGTGAGTGTGTTGGAGTTTACAGAGGTGCCGTTTAGAAGCAGAATATTTTACTCGTTGGAAAGTACTCCGTACAAGGTAAAATATTGTGCACTTACAAGTGTTCTGAAACAGTGTAGGAAAATTACGTGTATTATCATTTGAGTCTGAAGTTTACTTTCAATTTGTTGCGGTATTTTTTGAAAAACTTACACAAATTCAAATCTGTAATCCTCTAAAGAATGTTCTTTGTTTAATGTGTCTCATTTCTTTACTCATGAGTACCAGGCGTTCCACCGGATACAAGTCCAGACTGAAGGCTGCTGCCAAGAAATTATCAAAATAAAAATTACTCAAGACCTCAAGCTAATCGAATCCAGAACCGAATACTCAGCAGTAGCGCTTGCAACCACTGAATCAACCTGGAAGAAACCATTTTTAAATCGTTGTACGTTTAATTTAACCAGAATTTTAACCGACAAATCGTGTAAACTTGGAAACATTTACAACCTCTGCACTCCGGTACAGACGTACACAAAAGTTGGCATAAACTTTTAGGGCGTCTTCAAATATGTCGCAAAGTCCCACGCGGCAGTAGCCTGGTTGCAGCCCTGCTGCAGCGCTGCTGCCGCGCTGCTTTATTAATCCATACAAATAATAAACACGCGCTGTTGCCGCGCAGCACTTTGTGACTAATTTGTAGGCAAGATTCGGTCTACCGCGCCATTACACAGAATTGCGGCAAATTGCTGGAAAAACTATGCGTGGCTGTAGAGACACTTGTACTGGGAACAGAAGAGTTTAGCGTTTGACAAACAAACGACATTCCAGGACACAGTATTGATTATTTTCAGTGCGCATTGCACAGACAAAAATACTTCTGCAAATAAAACATATAAATCATGTTTGTTTACTTGTCGTTGCTTACAAAAGCAATCTGTGTTTATTAATCTATAAAAACTTTGTCTTAAAATATTATAAAATATAAAATATTATATGTTTTATCTACTTATTTTGCCATGCATCAATATGGAAATCAATGCAGGTACAAGGGTTCACAGGAACAAATAATGAGGAGCTCCTCATTATTTGTTGTAAACATTTTATCAACCCGCGTTTTCCAGGTAGCTGAAGCTTCAACTAACTGTAAAACGCGCCAAACCGAAGATTATAATAGAATTATGTTTTATACAACCTTATTGACGAAAGATGAAAACAGTATTGCCGACCCATTCTGCTTCCAATGCCCGGGCAAAAAGTGGTTGGCGTTTTCATGTAGTAATTTCTCAGAAGCAGCCCGGAGTTTGAAAGTTGTTGGTGTGACATCCCCGTGCCTGAGATGATATGTAAAACCAGATGCCGTACCATCGGACTATGAGAGGAAAGGAACAAAGATTAAATCTATATTTGCACACGCACTCTTGTACGCTGTAATATGTCCCGCTGTAGTGATGGCCGAAATCGGTGTTTTAAATAATAACAACTTTAAAGAACCAAATTAGTATACACAATAAAAGCAGAGTGGTCATTAGCAACGCTTTAGAAAATTTTATAAATTCCACCATTTACAATAAGTAACAGAGAGAGATATAGTTGTCAGCTTCATTGCAATAAACGAATCCTCTCAGCTGTGAACAAGCAATGTAACAACATAAAGCTTTAGACACCCTTAAAAGTAGGTACATGCTGGCAAAAAAAAGTAAAATTTTGTGATAGATATAATATTAATACTAGAAATAAAGACAAATTAGATCAACCATTTAATAGATTAGCTAAAGTACAAACATCTTTTATGGGGTACTGTACTAAATGTTACAGTTAAGTACCTTGTGACATATTAGAACTAAATGAAAGAAAATTTACAACTTCTATTAAAAGCACACTTTGTAAACAAGCATATTACAAATCAGAAGATCACCTTATCAGGATAAGAATGCTTGAAAACATGCTGGTCCTGCTCTATAGGACAATTATTAATGGTCGAGACAAGATCAAACTGGTTGGTTTATGTATTTACTTTATTGTTGTACCTACTTTCAATTTTGGGTTTTTATTTTTCTGTTGACTCACTCTCTGCTAATTGATGGTTCCAATATTTGTAAATATGTGAGTACCATGTACTTATTTAGAAAATTAATAAGTCTACCTCTGCATACTCTAGGTTCATGGCCTTCACATGTATTAACAAAAGTTTTGTATACAACAGCACATGTAAAACATTGATTTGAAAATAGTAACTATGGAGTTTCTTGTCCGTTCCTCTTCATAAGAATCTACCCTTCCGAATAGACAGTAAAGTTACTATGTTATTTTAAATGTAATGATGACGTTCAAAAGTGCCTTATAATGGCCTAATTGAAATAAACGTTTTTGACTTTTACATTAAAGTGTTCGTCGTCTATTTGCAGCTTGTAAGTCAATAAAGCTAGCTGGTTAGCTCGTAGTACAAGCTGCATGTGTACAAGCTGTGTAGAAGTAACTAGTATTTAACAACAACTAACTTGAATTGGGATAGACTGGAGTTTGTATCAGTTTGAGTACGGCGAGATTGCCTTATGTTGACAATATAAATAGATGTGAGGACGATATTGTGTTGCTAACTTTGTGTAAACGACTTTTAGCTTTTTGGGTTACCAGTCCTATTGTTTGTTGTTATTGTTTTCAGGTGTAAAGACACCTTATTAGGTTATATTGATAGTGAAACAGCTGAGTCTTGATTATTATTTATCTTGATTGACTTCCTGAAATCGAGCGTCAGTACAGTACTTCTCAAGATTATTTCTTGATGATTAATTCAGACAAACAGACCATTTGTTAGTCACAAAAATATCTTACATACTCTCTTTCTTACTCTTTTTCTTACAAAAAAAAAAAAACAAATCGTCTTCATAATATTAGCCTAGACTGCAAAACATTAACAAAATAATACCAAGGCAACCAGTCAAAAATGCAAGCCAGGTTACTCTGGTATGCAATTAACTAACTCCCCGAATAGGATCTCTCACAAACCAGCCTTCACGTCGCCGACGAGGAGGTAATTACCGTTTTTTCATTCACTTGTTATGTAATTTTCAATAGCCTTGCCTACTTAAGAAGTAGGTTTCACGCTAAGGGCGGCTACAAACTCACAACTTTCTTGGACTGATTTTTGGGTTTGCAAAATTAACATCCGTATTAGCTGTTGTGTTACATGCTTAGTTTTCTGATGTAGGTTTTTTCATTACAAAACTGACTTCTGCCAGTGACTTTGCCCGCGTGAAATTCAGAAACTATCCCGAAAGAATTTAATTGGGAAACGGTAATTTTGCCGAATTTTATCCCACAGTTTTTTAGTGAAAAAGTAACAATTATCGATTCTCAATTTTATATTACAAGCAGTATACTGGTAAACCACAGGCCAGAGCTGCAAGTGTAAATTAAAGGCATAGAAAAGTTTTTTATATCTCACAGAATCAACAGGAACCGTTTGTTGTGGAAAATTGATGATATACCTAGCATTCCAAACGAAATAGCACGCAGTCTCCATTACTATCACAAGACTTAAGGGAGATTCAAGACCTCAGGAACCATTTGTTTTTGTCAGGAGCGAGCCTAGTGAGATAGGCGTGTTTTATTTGAGGCACAATAACAGTGACTCACAGATAATTATTCAAGCGACTAATGTGACTGGCGCCGTCTCACCTAAACTTAGCTTAGATAAAATACATATATTTTAATGTAAGATAGTAAAAGCAGCTAAAAATTTTTTTTAAATAGGTTACTAAGATGTTTGGTACATGAGATTGTTGCCTTTGCAGGTAGCACTTGAATGTGGTTGGCACAAGATCGTGGAGTTTGTCACGAGAACAGAAACGCGAAAAAGCAGTGAGTGAATTCGGGCTATAGATAATGATTTGTAAAATTACTATTTCGAAAAGTACGAATATCGCAATAGTAGTTACTTTGTCGTCAAGCTAAACGAGAGGGCGTGTATTCTTAATGTTAATCTAAAATATTGATTCATTTAAAAGTTACGACTATAAATTGCAAACATTTATTCTTTAAGAAAAAAAAAGAAATATTAAAAACATTACACATCCTTTGAAAGAGAAGTATTGTTCCCAATAAAAAAATTTAAAGGATTAAATATCGATGCTGATTTCATTCGAATTTTTAATCAGATCCTTTGGGAAATCACGTTTTTGTAGTTCGGTTTTGTGTATTGGCAGATGGTATTGAAAACTCTTAGTTTCACCTTCCAGTCACCATCATTTCTCTCGAAGCCCGATTATTAAAAGAGCAAGGAAAAAACTCACACATTCATGCTCATGGGTTTTCCCAGAAAATAATAATAACTGTATAGGTCACTGCATGGTGTGCATTGGCACTGAAATTCTCTGGCTTGTACTGCTAATCATTACTGGGTACACTAGTTGCATAAACGATTACAATAAAAAATGAGTACAAATTCCGTGTGAGAATCAGTTTGTCTAGTTTTTTCTTTTTCCGACTATGTTGGGTTCATCTTTTAGTCTAACAGGTTGATAAACCAATATTTTGCATGATGCAATCACTACAACACGACCTTCGTTGCACGAATATAGTTTTAAATTGTGTAAAAATGTGTACTGCTACTATCCGCACCTATGCCGCCGTCCTACCGTCTACCGGGATATTGAGGCCGCAGTAATTAACCTCTGTTTGTCTTGCATATCGCCGCTCGACAGCTCGACGGCTGCAAATCGGTTTAGTTTTACAACTAGCCGGTTTATCCGCATCTAACCAGTGAATGATTAATCGCGCCGAGATTCAGACCAAAGTAATCGGATCTAGAACGGAGATGAAAAGCTGAATATATTCGCAAATACCGAAGCGGCCACGTATTACAGGACGGCTAGAATATATGTGTTTGTAGGTTTGTAACTGCAGTTAGTAAGAGGAAATTATATTAAACCTTAGTTCATACAAAACGTGACAGATAATTTAATTTCACTTCCCATCATAAAAACACCACTATACACTGAAAACAACTCACTGAACCAAATTAACAACTCATTTGTCAAATAAATTCAAAGCTCTGCTCTCGCTAGCAATTAATTGTCCATTAGACCATTAAAATGTCCGCGTCATTTAGTTATCCGGACAACGTGCGTCCGGTATTCAATCAATTAATTATCAAAATGTATGCAATATATTAATGGTTGATGGATATTTTAGTGTAATTAATTCCGCCAATCATGGCTTTTAAAGTGATCTAATCAATTTTGAATGTTTGCGTTATAGTTCTACAAACAGATCTGCAGCCTACCTGATGGAATGCAGTTGAGAGAGATGCACAGTTGAATTTAGTGAACTGTGCCTCTCGCAATTTTTTTTTTCTGATCAGATTGATTGCTTTTAATTAGTGCAAAGTAACACTAGTGCCAAAGATATCTTTTTGTCCCAGCTGTGGTATAGACTACGAAAGAAACAGCTGGGCAAGAAATCCCGACATAGTTACCGATCGCCTTTTTTGAAGCATGGGATATCATCAAATAACTCCTCCTGCTCTGGGTGAAGCACGAGGACTGTCAGACTCTTACAGACTAAAACCCATCCGTGTTCCTCCTAGTGCCCTTTGCGTTCCAGGGCTACGGTACCTCTTTCGAACAGATTGTGCAGAGTTACCGATCGCCTATCGACTGAATTCGGTCGATAAGTCCTAAGGCCGCCCATACACAGTAAAACACGCGATATACGATCAAAATCAATTACCAGATCCGTGGATCGTATTTCATCGGTAACTAGGTATGTTCTTTAATAAACGAGTAGGAGTTATGATAACATACTATCACACCGACTTCCCAGAAGGATTAAGCATTGGTGTGCTAGTAGTATTGTACACTCACATTTCGCTAGTTACGTTAATAATATTGAAAAATATTTTCTACATTAAATGGATAGGCTTTTACGTTGTATCATATAACAGTTTCTGAGTTTAGTACTATTCTTTTGCAAACAGTGCAGTTGTATGTGTAACGCGTGTTGCTAACGGGCGAAGTTCACAAAAGAGGCAAAAGTGTTAACTACTTGCGTCGACTTGCAGCTCTTGCAGCGACTTGCAGCTTAGCGAGGAATTTGTGAGCGGAAATTATCTGTGAAACTTGGCACTTGTTTATTTACCAAAGATGCGAGTACTGCTCGAGTTCGGTGAAGAAGTTCCTTAGGAACGTTACCAAGGAGAGAAAGATTTTTTAATTGATTACTTTGATGTTATAGAATCGAGGTTCCAAACCTTTATGCTCTTGTTTTCTTTACTTAAACATGTGAAAGTCTCTCTGATATTTGTGAGTTTTCAGGACTCATAATCATCATCATCTTCATTTTATCCCAAGGCGTCCACCGTTGGACATTGGCCTCTAATGTAGGATGAGTAATTAGCCGCTGAGTTAACTTATATAACAAGTACTTACCCACACTTTTGCTGTGTTTGTTATTGATTATTTTAATTTCAACTTAGCAAGCTTCATCATTCATTAGACGACGATTAATTTATTTGAAACATTAAATCTCATGTGCATAAGTCAATATATTTGTATAAGTAACCCGTGTCCACACGTAAGCTTTAATTCCTTGTTAGAATGGTACATTCAAGCTAAATTATTTCCATTACCTACCCCAAATTGTTTACTTCGTATTTAATTAACTCAAAGTCCGTCACTTCGGAAACGCAATGTCCTCCTCATTGTGAACGGAATTCCAAATCGTGCCCAGTATCCGCGACACGTTACCGAATATTCCGCGCAGTGCATTTGTGTTACCATCAAATCGTTACACCAGATATTCTCGGAAGGTTTTTAGTTGAAACCATTTAGCTGTAAACAAACGTATTTGCACCAATCCGTTACCAAGAATTTTGTGATCGATACCAAAAATAGTCAAGTAACAAATCCTTTTATTAAATTTTACAACACTTGTAAGGCAGAGGTAGATCTGTTTTAATTTGTTTTATGTTGATTTTAACTACCTAATATTGTTCATATGTAAAACTGGTTGTTTTTAGTAAGAGGTACCTAGTCTGTGAGAGTAATGTGCTGATTGATTCCTTTCTATGCTTGAAAGCTACAGTATCGGTCAGTACCATCGGCTACTTGTATCCCGGAAATAACGGCCTTCACATCATAGTCATAGTTTAGGCAGCGATGCAACTCTCTTCCACAACAAATACTCCACCGTCTGGAGAACTATTATACCAATTTCTCATTGATATTATAATAGTCAAACACATAATTCTGTTGCGTGATAACACAGATAAAATCAGATCCCAGATATTTCTTTTGCCGGGTCAAAAATATGACCTACCTATTACAGGTATGAGTTAGGTAGGCAGACACAGCAGGTGAACTTTCCACGGAGAAATTAATTATTAAGATTTTTTACAGATTTATCATTATAAAGCGAAATTATACTGCTGAGTAACAACGAAACTGATGGAACTGATCTGAGAAATATTTTTTTGTTTAATCCAGCAGCACATATTAAAAATCTGATCTCCAAAGACAGAGGTTTACATCCACATTACGTAAATTATGTTTAATATATTAAATGAGTTGGCGACTTTTTGACTCGACGATAACTCACAAATATCACATTGCTTTAGTTTACCTTACCCAAAACTTTTAATACGTGGCAAAATAAAATTGATCATTTTTATAGACTTAAAAAACTACACTAATTAACATAAATTATGTAAAAACGCGTATACCTAAAAAAAAATAATCATTGGGCATCAAAAAAATAATCCACATCGCTGTCAATGACAAAAGTGCCCAGAACACTGGCAGCATTGCCGCGTTGAATCGCAATACTGATTCTTTGGCCGAAGAAAAGTCCAGCCCAGAGGGCTGGACTTTTCACGTGAACAGTCAACAAGTTGTTTACTGATATCCCGAAAGACTCGATGCGCACTTGGACCCCATGGCCCTAATGTTTCAACCCCAAACAGCTCAAATATGTAACTCCCAATTAAGTTGTTATATTTGCGCCTTTTGAGGTTTTCTGCACCTGCAGTGGACGCCCCAGCGCAGCCCGCCGTGCAAAAAAAAAACCAACCCGTATAAATAGATACATTAATTCATCATATCAGCCGAAATACTTCCACTGCTGGTCATAAGCCTTCCCCAGATGTCGCCACAACAACCGTTCCTGTGCGTCTCGTATCCATTGGCTACCCGAACGTAGAATAGAATAGAATACTCTATATTATGTACACCATATAAGTTACAGAAAAGATAGATGAAGAAAACATTACATAGGCCTTATTGCTAAAAGCGATATTTTCAAGACAACCATTGGATGGATTTCAAAGATAACGGAAAGACAGTACTGCAGGTAGTCTTAGGTGGACGATTTATATAAATCAAAATAATTATATCTACACAATAGTTTTTAGTAAATACTTTTAGCTAGCTTTTTGTTATTTAAGCTGTTTTAGTTTTAACTTTTGTAAATACACAAAGCCGACGATAAGTGTTGTACAGCTAACGCGTTTCACCCAATAACAACGTGTGACAAACCAAGTCAAAAATCATCCTTTGTCCCATTTAGCTACAATGTTCAATATCTTCAGCCAATTAAAACATATCTCGAGTATTTCCAATAGAACTTTATCGATATTTAATTTGAACATTCCTAATAAACACAACCATTAGTCCATGACAGAATTCTATTGCTCCGATTACTGAAATTTAATGAAATTTCACTAACACTAACCTCGCTGACGGCCGCAGACCTGAAACGATATAACTGTAGTTTGCAACAAGGGATTATAGCGGGTATAACTGGGTAAGAAAGGATGATTATTGTGTGTGACTAAGTTTTAATTAAATTATAGCATCTTGTGTACAAAGCGGAAATTGTATGAACATTAACAGATCATCTGCTGCGAGCTGTGACTGACTCGGGTGAGTGTGAGCTTGTTGAGAAAAATGATATGTTCGGAATGATTTGTTATGAACAATAGCTCATGCGCAATTGCACAAACGATTAAATTAATAAATTAATTGGAATTCCATGTTTTAAGTTCATAAATAAATGTGAAAAGAATTTTTAATTAGATTTCTGAAAGAATTGTATTGCATTATTCAACTTTTATACACTGTAATGTTCATTAAACTGGAAAAAAAACAATCAATCTGCCTAGCCTTACGTGAATTTTTTTTGTCGGCTTTCAGTCCAACCAGACATGGCTAATCACAATACTTGACAAGACTATATAAAGGAAGAAGAAATAAAAATGATAGCTGGCAGCAACAGTTTAACGTTCTTTTCAAAACACGGATTGAACTAGCAATGCATAAAAAAAAACAAAAAAAAAAAAACATTATAAACGATTCTCAAAAACACTGTAATCGTTTTAAACCTTACGTAAACTGTAAAACTTTTCAAGAAATAAAATGCAGTAAGCATAAATAAGCCCATGGGAAGATCTTCTACTGGCTGGTACGTCAGCATGATTTACGAGCGATATAAAGAAGTTCACCGCAGATAGTACGCTGCACCACTGTACCGCTGGAAAGCGCTGGAAAGTGGCCAGGACTCGCGTGAAGCCGTATTGGACAATAAGTGTTATGCTTTTAAAATGTTGTTTCGTGCCCCTGGCCGTTTGTTTTGTAGTATCTGGTTTGGATATTTACTGATTTTTGTTGTGAGGTACTCGTATTTTGAGTATTTTTTGATAGCAGAAATCTGAATACCAAAGGTTGTCATTTAAGTAGATACGTTTAACTCGTGTACATGTATCATTCACAGATATTTTCTTTCAGATAAGTAAACCCAGAGATCATGTGTAGTGGTAGCCCAATGTTAGTGAGGAACCTTACCAGTTGGCTTATGGATACGTACCCAGACCATTTACGTACCCAGTTATTTGGTATTTGTTATCTGTTTCTAAATAAAATTAAGTTACCACAAAGTATGGTAAGCACACATACGTTTTTATTACGTGATACATTTATTAAACCGCAGTGGGCCCCCTTAGTCGATTGCCGTCTACTCCCTCTCGCAGAGAGGAGACCTATCCCCTAGGAGTAAGAACATAATAAATTGACTGTTTTAACAAAATTCATCACCACAGCTTTTGAACTTACTTCCTCCGTATCATCCACAACATACCGACAGCAGCTACATGTACTACGTCTGTAACATGGCCATCATCGCGGCCCATTGGTCGGCGAGCGTGTACCGCAGCGTCGTTCGAGTGTACTTGGCGCAGTCAACCGACAAGACAGTGTTATTGGACGCCAATAATATTGTTGTTACGAAGTTTAATGAGGCAGTGATAACTATTTGTACTTTCCAAGAAATGTTTGCCAAGCTGATAGCTAATAATTTATCAGAGACTCTATTGCCTATGACTGCGCTCACGTGAAAATCTTCAAATGTCCCAAGAGCAAAAATACTCTTTGTATAAAATTAATTTTATACCCTATTCCAGGTTTTGACTTTCCCGTATGCCAAGTTTCATCCAAAACTGTTTAACCTTTAAAAAGTGAAAAGATAATAAGCAGACAGACAGGGTTACTATTGGTGTTGATGTAGGGATTGAACGTCGTTTAGCCTCTTTGGTTTAGAGGTTGTGCAACCTACCTGCTGAACATGAGGTGATGGGTTCAATTTCCGGATCGAAGTAATTGAGAACCTCCTCCTTTTTTTGAAATCGTTTAATTAGTTATCAATTTTGTAATAAGAATCATGATTAAATTAAGACTCACTGGTTACGAATCTTATATCTTATCTATACTAATATATAAAGCTGAAGAGTTTGTTTGTTTGCTTGAACGCGATAATCTCAGGAACTACTAGTCCGATTTGAAAAAATATTTCAGTCTTAGATAGCCTATTTATTGAGAAAGGCTATAGGCTATATATCATCACGCTAAGACCAACAGGAGCGGAGCAATAACTTAATACATAATTTGGTTATTCTGGGAAATTATTACACTACTACGGCACCTATCCCAGCTTGGCCCATTTGAATCTCCAAAGCTAAGGCATCTAGCAAAGATTTGTTTTTTTATTTCCCAAAGAAGAATGGTCATTTCTGACCCAGAGTCCGACAGAGTTGAGATCAACCGTAGTTTTTTTTGTCATCTAAAGTAGATCAAGAATGTGTGTAAGAATGTATGTATGTCGAAAAAAATATTTTTTTCGGTTTCAAGCTATTCATGTGTGTAGCGGCTCTCTTAATTGACTACTCCTATACCCATCATATTTGAACTCATTTGAAACTTTCTGATGAGCTAGTGTACATCGTTGTTACTAGCCTTAATGTATAGTTCCATTGCAGCTGCAATGGTTTATCATTTACAACGATCTGATGATAGAAACCATAAGGGTGAGCATTGGCACCTTTTACACCCATCGTGTTTGGGCTCATACGAATCATACGGGGCAGTACTATTCATTGTAGCTGATGACAACATAAAGGACACGGAAGCCATAAAGGTGTGTCGCGCATCTTTTAATGAAATTATCCTATTTGGGCTCATTTGAATCTTTCTGATGAGCACTATCCATTGCAGCTGGTAGCAACGGTCTGATGATGGAAACCATAAGGTTGTGTAGTGGCTCACTTAGTTGACTACTCTTATATCCATCGTGTTTGTTCATTGTAGCTGATTACAACGATTTTCTGATGGAAACCATTAAGGTGAGTAGTGGTTTTCTAAGATGCTTTCTCTTATACCCATCTTGTTTCGGCTCATATGAATTGTACGGGTTGAACTATTTCATCATCTGCCTAGCCTTTTTCCAACTACATTGGGGTCGGCTTCCAGTCAAACCGGATTCAGCTGAATACCAGTGTTTTACGTGGAGCGGCTGCCTACCAGACCTCCACAACCCATTAACTGGGTAACACGGTACTTCTTGGCAAGACTGGAGTCAGATTTACTGGCTTCTGACAATCCGTAACGACTGCCAAAGATCTACAAATGACAGCCGGGACCAACGGCTTAACGTGCTTTCCGAGGCACGGAGGAAACTCGGTATGTCAAGATGGTCACCCATCCACAGACCAACCTTGGCAACGGGTTGAACTTATGATGGATAGTCCAAAAACGCCTAAAAGCAAGCCAGCTAAGAGATCCAGTACGATCTCTTAGTTGGCTCCTTTCACACATCGTGTTTAAGTTCATTCCAAAAGTTCAGGTGGATACAATTCGTTGAAGTTGTACTCAGTGTTTCCGTTGTGTCGGATAATAAATTATTGCATGATATTGACGATTAAAATTGTGTGTTGAACTAAGTTCCATAGTTATAAATATATCCATTTAAACTGTACTACTAACTGCCCGCCACTTCACTCGAGTTAAAATTTTAATGGGTTTAAAGTTTTATAGCACGGATCCCTTATTTTTTTTCTAAAATAAGTTACTCCTTGTAATATCAGTTATCTACTAGTGAAACTTCCGCCAGCATTGAACGAGCCGTTTCGGAGATACCGCATAAAACGATAATTTTGGGCAGAGAGTCAGACAAAAGTTTTTCGAATTGTGATTTTGACTTAAGAATCGTATACATGACTTATATATTTTTACATGTATTTAGAAAAAAGCTGTTATATTGGGGTTACAATCAGACACTCAAATTTTATTTCGTTGTGTTGGTTAAATGACAGGTTTTGTCACCGCATTTTTGTCATTTTTATTGTCTAACTTTCTGGTCTCCATCATCAATGAATAGTGTGTAGTTGTTCCTAACAACAATGAATTAGTGCCTGTCAAATAGATCCAAATGAGCCCAAGTACGATGGTTATACTAAAAACCAACTAAGAGTTCCACTATCCAACTTTCTGGTTTCCATCATCTGGCCATTGTTCTCATCAGACGTATTCAAGTGAACCCAAGCACGATGATAACGCTTGCGGGAGTGTACGAAAAATTGCTTTTTTATACTTCGCTCGAACGAACACTCAAAACCATATGTTTGCCAACGAATTCGAAAAAAAAAAGTATTTTTCCCATCGTCTGAACGACAAACAAAACATCAGTCATTGCACGCGCGCACTGTTGAGCGGTCGCCGATTTTTGTACTAAAAATGTCTGTGAATTGTGTAAATATGGTCAAGTGTACCAGTTGTAATGTGGTTATCTCGGAGGTTCTTGCTTTCATACGAAATAGGCATGATGTAGTGGACAACGAAAGTTTAATAAAAATATGGGCTTTTTCCGAGGAAGATATTGATGAAGCAAAAAAGTTATTATTTTTTTCCTACAAAGAAAACCCAGAAACTCGTGTCGAGGCGTAAAAACAAAAAGCAGAAAGACCTGAAGGACATGATTAGGGTGTTTAAAACCATGGACCCCTAACAAATTCCAGTTTTTGTGGCGTATGACCTTCACAAATTACCGCCAGTTTGTTTTGATCACGCAGACGTGACAAAACTGTTAAAGGATTTATTGGTTCTACGATCAGAAGTTAACTCAATCAAAAGTGATTATGTGACCAAAGATCACCTGGAAATCTTGAAATCTAATACAAGCATCTCGACGCCACCGGCGCCGTTACCATGTTTGAACGTGAACACCAAAAGCGGAGGATACACTGAAAACAACTCGTCGAATGTACCTCAAAAAAAAAAAATCGTTCCTGTCTCGCCCGCCCCGGCGCGCCCTACCGGTTTTGCGACCGCAGAGAAACAGCTGACAATGGCTGAGATTGTAAGCAATGGCAAGTGGAAGGAAAACAAAACAGAGGATGGTTGGAATTTAGTGAAGTCAAAATCAAGGAATCGCGTCAATGGTTTGATGGGGAAGGCTGTGTCGAATTTACCGTTGAAGTTTTGTGCTGCAGATATGAAAATACCGTTGTTTATATCGTATGTAAACAAAAAAAACACAGGGGAGGATATATGTGACTATATACAAAGTAAAACTATATCGAAGACTTCACAAAAAATTGCCAAGAATACGCTCTACAATTTTGATCACATGACAGGTCTTAACATCATAGGAGCAACAGAAACCGAGAGAATAGCAAAAAAAAAAAGATTTTTCTGACATTTGAGCTTCAAGAACTTACGACGACACGGGACTTTATGAGACTTTTGACACAACATTAAGATGGCCCAAATGAAGGTGTACACGAGTTTCCAGCTTATGCAGACATTTTTGTTCTCAATCATCAGATCCCAACAACAATGTCCATCTGTTTGTCAGTCAGTAGCTGTATCTCATGAACCGTAATAGTAAAATAGTTGAAATTTTTAGTCTGTGGCCGCTATAACAACAAATAATAAAAATAAAATTAAAAATAATAATAGGTGCTCTCCCTACTAGAAATAGAAAAGCGTTTTTTTTGGCGTTTTATGCTCAATCTTAATAATGGCAATAGATATATATTTGAAATGCTCACATAGTTTGTATTACGATAATTTTCGCAAAAAAAAAATATGTTAAGTATTAAATAAAATTTAATAATTGAAGGACAATATGAACACAAAAAACGCTTTTTTTCGAGCTTGATTATAACGGCATAATAGTGAATTGTAATAATGGCGATAGTACAAAACCCTTCTTATGCAAGTCCGACTCGCACTTGGCTGGACTTTTTGACCAGCTTTGCAAAAACACTTGCTGACTAGACTATTAGTAAAGCTGAAAAATAAAAGTTGCTATGTGTTTTTTGTATGTTACTCGGCATTTTTTGTGGCTAATGAACTACCGAAAATATCACTCAGTTTGTCAGTTATATGAAACAAAATTCTGAGTTTTATCGAAAATAACTCTTTAATTAATGTTGTATTTTCTCATTTAGTTCATATTTGGATATAGCATTTACGAATTCTTGTACTAAAATTGTAAACTATTAAGTTCATCTGTTCACAAAGCCACTAATTATTCATGATTACAGCTCACTGTGTTAAGATTTCCTGAACACTTCATAGTTATCACCGCGACTGTTACAATAACGTAGAATCATCAGATTGTGTACTCACGTGCTTACAATCTTAAGGGGAATGATATTACTGTACGAGTGCAGTGTGGCAGGATATTCTTAATAGACAGTGTGATTATTATTCTGTTAGCAGTTTGTAAAAGCTCGTGGCTAAATAATAATAGCCGCACAGGTTGATCTTTGAGGTTAAGCGACGCTTGCTGAGTGAGTGCCACCCAACTAACACAAAAGCGTTAACAAAACCTATATGAGACTCGTATATCAGTTCCATTTGAGTATAAAAGTGTTAACGCATACCTGTGCAACTGAGTTAGAGCATGCTCTAAGTTAGAGCATGCTCTAACTCACTAATAACCACGAAAGAGGCCCAAAGTTTTACAGGTAAAAGTTATAGAAAACCTATAGTACGGTGTCACAAAGATATTAAAGCTGCACAAGAGCGCTTATTCATCGTCAGCTTTTACTTCAATCTGTATTACCGTCGCAAAATAGAGTTGGTAAACGCTACAGGTGGTATAAATCCTATAGTAAGGTGTTAAAAAGATATTAAAGCTGCACAAAAGCGTTTATTCATCGTCAGCTACTACTTTAACGGTATTATCGTTGTAATACCGCGTTAGTGAGCACTACAGGTGGTAAAAAGCGCACGTCAAGATTGAAAATGCCTGTAAGTTTACTAAAATTAAATCTGTTCGTAGTGGAAGAGTTATGCCATCCATTATTCAACACAACAGAATAATATTATGGAATATTAAGTTATTTAAGTATATGAAGCGAAAAATGACTGCCCTTATGATTTCACGGTAAATGTATACCATGTTTCTCATCTCAATTTTAACGCGCCTAGGATTTATTAAAGATTTAAAAGAAAAGTTATGATAATTAAATAGGTACCTCAAGCTAAACATTATTATTCTTTCCTGTTTCCTGTGCAGTGGTGTGTAAAATTAAGCGGCATTCATGGAACGCTTTAAATAATGTAAGAAATTGACGGTGACGTCACGGACGCCTTACGGTGCACATCAGATGTTCGTGTTTAAACACAAATAAAATAGCAAACAGAAGATAAATTGTGTAAAGCTTATATTTTAAACTGCGTAATAGTGGGACTTACGTGCTAGTTCGTTTGCAAGATAAACAATAGTGATTCGGCAGTGTAAATCCTTAAAAACTATTTAACATTTTAGTTTTTTTTTTCCAAAACAAGCTACTTGTACATTTTGTGTTGTGACTGGTACCTCCAAAAAGTGTAACTTTACAACTTAAAAGAAAAAAAGTGTTGCTAGTATTGAACCAGATTTTTCTTTTCGATCAATTTTTTTTGCGGAGTAGGCGCCATCTATTGTCACCAAGGTGATAACTGCGCTGGACGTGTGCGCCATCTAGTAGCTAATAGCCGTACCACGTGTAGCCATGGCCAAGTGTGCAGCGTGCGGAAAGTTCCTCTCAGCAAAAGGGGGCGCTACGTGCGGCAACACAGCCTGTCATAACAGATTCCATGTAGCTTGTCTACCTGATGCATCACAGATAAGCAGCGACTGGTTGTGCCCTGAGTGCAAAAGTAAAGTGCCAAAGGGTGATAACAGCGACACACCTGTCAGGAGCCTAGGAAGTGGTACTCCTGCAATGCGAGCGGTTACAGTGGGCTCAGTAGCGTCGGCGGCCGTGATTGCTGCACCAGACCAGGGCGCTGCAGACAGGTCGCCGTCAAAAGGAGCCCAAGGTCAGAACTCCTTAGCCAAGCCCCCCGTTGCAGTACCTAAGGGAATATCCCGGGTTGGGAGCGAGCAGGGCACTGATGGGGAGCCTTCGCCTGACACGCAACTCACCCTTCGCGAGGAAATTAGATTATTCAGGTCTGAGTTGCGGGAGGTACGAGATGACATGCGGGAGTTTCGTCGGGAGATGGCTGGCCTGCACTCGGCGATGGGAGCCTGTACCCAACGAGTTGATAGCCTGGAGGCCAGAATTGAGGCTCTGGAGAGCAAGCAAAGTGTGGCATTGCCTGACAGCAAAATCAGCCAACTTGAGCATATCGTTGGGCAGCTGCAACTGGAGCTCAATGATCGAGAACAAGATTTGCTTGGCGCCGACTTGGAGATATCAAATATCCCGGACATACCTGGCGAAAATGTGGTGCACACAGTCGGCCTGGTGGCGGCAAAACTTGGGGTGAGCCTGGAAGATCGAGACATTGTGTTTGCTCAGCGCGTGGGTCTGCGAGTGGAGCGCGAACCGGCGGCGGGCGCAGCGAGTCCAGCGGGGGCAGCGGGGGCGGCGGCGCGCGGGCGGCGCATCGTGGTGCGTCTGACGCGCCGCGCTGTGCGCGACGAGCTCTTGCAGGGCGCGCGTGTACGCCGCGGAGCTACTACGGCGGACTTTGGTTTCTCGGCGCCCCCGCGTCGGTTCTTTTTGAACAAGAGGCTCACGCGAACTAACAAGCACCTATTTTACCGTGTGCGTGAGGCTGGCAGTCGTCTTGGGTGGCGATACACTTGGACGAAGAATGGTCGTATCCTTGCCAAGCAAGGTGACGGCAGGCCGACTCACTGCATCCGCACGATGGAGGATCTGAATCGTGTTTTTGGCCAGGATGTATCTGCAGAGAAGGCTGTCTAGGTTTATAGTGAACTGTATGTTTCATGTGGGTTTAATTTTAAGTTCTACTGTTTTTGAATATGTTTTATGTTTTTTTAAATTTTTTAGTGTGCTCTGTGCGAGGTCAGCAATTTTCCTGTCTCAGTACTTAATTATTTCATTCTTTAGACCGGCTGCCCGAGCATTGACTAAATACACATACACATATTATTTATTTGTAAAACTATTGTGCTTATGCTACTCTATTATTATAATTATGACTACTATACAGCTACACTATACTTTACTAACTAAATTACATATTTCATCACCATCACAGACTATTTACATTTTATACATTATATACTTTACCCACCATGTAAATGGCTAAGACCAAATACCTTAAAGTTGGTTTGTTTAATGCGGGGTCGCTAGGTTCTCGCCATGACGAGTTTATTGTGGCCATGGAAAACATTGCGGTGGATATTATGGCGATAAACGAGACTTGGCCCCGTTCGGGAGAGGAGGGCCGCGCGCCCACTGTGCCGGGCTACCGGCTGCGGCACGTGCCGCGCGCGCGCTCCGTGCGCGGCGGCCGCGGGGGCGGCGTGGGCTTCTACGTGCGGCGCGGAGTGCGCGCGCGCACCGTGCCGCACCCGCCCGCGCCGCAGGTCGAGCAGATGTGGCTCCGACTGAACGTCAACTCGCACTCGGTTATCGTTGGCACTGCGTACAGGCCACCGTGGTTAGATGTCAATGTTTTCCTAGATGCGGTTACCGACTCTCTTTTCTCTTTCACAGCAGATAAAGTTATTTTGTTGGGTGACTTCAATATTAACATGTTAAGCCAATCAGAAAACAAAACCAAGCTACTCAACAACTTCTTAGTCTCCTGCAAATTAAATCAAATTGTTACTGAGCCAACGCATTTTACAGATCACAGTGAGACACTAATTGATGTTGTATGCACTGATGCCCGTGTACGTGAAGTTTCTGTATCT
The DNA here is from genome assembly GCA_950371165.1 of Lacanobia oleracea. Taxonomy (NCBI): domain Eukaryota; kingdom Metazoa; phylum Arthropoda; class Insecta; order Lepidoptera; family Noctuidae; genus Lacanobia; species Lacanobia oleracea. The sequence continues at coordinate 29,403,700 of OX493387.1, read as the reverse complement.
CATATACCAGAGCTCGGCCAACATGCAGTTATATCTATTGAATTTAATTTTAAGATTGAGAAGCCTTCCCCGCACTGGGTCACCTACAGGCCCCTTAAAGATATACTGCTAGACCAATTTAATAAGGATTTGAAAAGGATGGATTGGAAGCATATTGAAAGCCTGGAGGATATTAATACTATGGTAGAAACTTTCAATGATTATATTTTGAATTTATTCGATTTACATGCGCCCCTTAAAAGAGTTCTAATTAAAGATAAGTCTTTGCCATGGATAACAGACACTATTAGGGAAATGATGAAGCTGCGAGACAGGAGTCATAATAAGGCAAAAGCTACAAAAGCATTAAGACATGTCGAATCATATAGAGAGCTTAAATGCCTTGTTAAGGCTGCTGTCGAAAGTGAGAAACGTGCATATTTTAAGACCAAAATAACCCAAAACCTTAAACAGCCTAAGAAGTTATGGAGTCACTTGAAATCCTCCATAGCTATCTCTAAAAAGCCAGAGCCCACCTTGCCGCACTTTTGTATTGATCCGGAACAAATTAATGAACACTTTTTGGATGTGCCTGGTAGTGGAAAGGTTGCTACAGCCGATTTATCATATTTTGAACACCAAAGATTTAGCAATTGTCATTTTCAACTTGAGCCCGTCCAGGAGGATGTGGTGCTGCGGCTGCTGTATGGCCTGAAGTCCAATGCTCAGGGGTCTGACTCTATCTCGCTTGAGATGCTGATGATGACTCTTCCCTGTTCTCTTGCAGCCATAACAGCCATCATCAATCGTTCCATCACCACCTCCTCGTTCCCTGATCTGTGGAAATTGGCTATAGTTAGACCTATTCCTAAGGTACTCAATCCTACCAGTGTAAAAGATCTTCGCCCTATTAGTCTTTTGCCATGCCTCTCCAAGGTCCTGGAGAAGGTTGTCTCCAACCAGCTTCGAGCATACCTTGAGGAGCACAATATACTGCCGCTTGTTCAGTCAGGTTTTCGTAAGGGTCACAGCACAGCCACAGCCCTTCTTGACGTGGTCGGAAATACTCTTGAAGCCAGAGACAAGGGCATGGGTACCATGCTTATCCTACTTGATTTTTCACGTGCCTTTGACTCAATCAATACTTCACTTCTCCTCTCCAAACTGTCATACTATGGATGTCAACCTGAGACAGTAAAATGGTTTAAAAGTTACTTAACTCACCGATCTCAATTAGTCCGGGTTTTAGGTGATGTTGACGGAGTCATAAAGTCCTCTGATCCTAAATGTGTGAACAGGGGTGTGCCACAGGGATCAATCCTAGGTCCGCTGCTTTTCATCCTGTACAGTGCTGACATTACGAACTGTCTGCTCAATGCAAAGTTCCATCTGTACGCTGATGATTTGCAGATGTACTTGCCAATTCAACCTCAGCAGGCTGTTGCCACTGTAAATAAAATGAACGAGGATTTGAATAGGGTCTCAGTCTGGTCAAGAAGAAATTCTCTGGTTTTGAACCCAATTAAATCTAAGTTTATGCTTTTGGGAACTAGAGATTTTTTAACTAAAATGAATAATGTCAGCATAGACTTGAAGATTGACGGATGTTCCATTGAAAGGGTGCAGGAAGCCCGTAATCTCGGGGTGGTATTTGATGAGCAATTGCATTTTGAGACTCACGTTATGGAGGCTGTGCGCAACTGTTTCTACCGCCTCAAACTCTTATACCGTGTTCGTCCCTACATAAGTGTGGATATGCGTGTCATGCTCTGTGAGTCACTTATTTTATCCAAGCTGAACTATGCTGACACTGTGTATGGGGCGTGCATTCTTGGGAGGAGCGAAAGGTTGATCCAGCGGGTACAGAATGCTTGTGCGAGATTTTGTTTTAATGTCCCTCCTAGATCTCACATAACTCCATTTTTAAACAAGGGTAATTTGATGAGAATGTCAGAGCGGAGAAAGCTTCATCTGGCTACCCTGTTATTTGGCATAATTCTCACAAAAAAACCAGGCTATCTGTATAGTAAGTTAACCTGGTCGCGAGATGTGAACAAGGTCAAAACAAGAGCATCTGCTTACCTCCTATTGACATTGCCCCATAGGACTGCTGCATTCCGGGGAAGTTTTAAATTCGCGGCTTCTCGTTGTTGGAACGACCTGCCACCACCGTTTCGTGCTATAAAAACAGTTGGTACTTTTAGCGCAAAATTCAAGCAACACCTACTGCGCATTCAAAGAGAAATTACATGAACTTACCCAGGGTATGCACGCAGCTAGTATTGGTGATTTTGTCCCATGTTTTCAGTATAACACTTTTTTATGACATAATCCTACACACAGTCCTCAACTATTCATTAATATTTACTATAATTTCCCTATTCTAGATGCTACACTCTATAAGGCTTTTGTTTTCTTTTATTTAGTTTAATTATTGTAGTCTTAGGTTACACTGTTATATTGTTTCTGACATTATTTTGACAACCAACCATAGCCTCCCACAGTGCGCCCGCGCGTTCCGTCATTTGTCACTGACAAATGATACTGGAGCACTGGGCCTTTGGGGTTCGGTTAAATTTTTGATTATTTATTGTATTACGTATTCCACATTTTATTGTATTTATGAAACTTTCATACTCATTATTTTATTTGTTTTTATATATTACTGGTGTGTTTCGTTTGTGTATCCGTGGCATCACACCGGGCCCTGTCATAAGACCAGCGCTGTGATATTTATTTTTAAATATCGCAGCATTTATGCTGAGACAGGGACCTTTTTGACCTCGCACATATTAATTATGTGTAAACATATTTTTTTATGACAGTTTGTTTACTTTATTTTATGTGTCTTGTGCGAGTCCCAAATAAACATTTTTCTTTCTTTCTTTCTTTCTTTCTTTAAATTTTGTATATTGTAGTCAAATTTTGAATAACTTGAAATAATATTAATTGTTAGGTTACCAAAACAATGGCGAACTTTACAAAAGTGAGGTTAGAGTTAATAACGACCCATACTTGCGTTGTTTGACACCAATACCTTTAGAACGTCTTTAAAAGAGTACTGCCTAACACAATAAGCTTTAGTTAAACCCTTTGTTACAGGTTAATCCTAGATAGAGGAGTTGTTTGACACCTTTAGTTTCTCGTGTTACTGAAATCTCGACGAACTCTATTTTATAGCCTATGTCTGCAATAATAGTCCATATAGCACCTTAAGTGGTATAAAAGAGTTCATTGCAATAACTATACAACAGTAAGTGATAAAAGGAGTCGGCGAACACTTTTATAAAAACTTGAGTATCACAGAAAGGTTAAAGCTATAACGTATTTAAGTATACTTGCTGCTACTAGCACCATTATAACTCTCAAAGCAGCATTACGTCGTCCATTAAAGCTTTAGTGCTGCGATGGGGGCTAAAACTTGTTTTTTAACTCCTCTATATCGCCTTTAGTTATAACTGAGATAATTATAACCCTGTTATATTACTTAAGGTCATAAAAAACCTGTAACTGACACCAAAATGTTATTTGGGCATGGATTATAAACCATCCTTCATAATAGTTAGGTCGTTGGTTGCGACGGTCGGTTGAATCTCATTGACAGTCGTTACGCCCTAACTCCAGTATTGCCGAGGGGTGTCGTGTATCGAGTTACTGGTTGTAGAGGTCTGATAGGCAGTTTCTTCATATAAAATACTAAGATTCAGCTGCCTCTGGTTAAACTGGAAGACAACACCGATACCTGGGAAAAACCCGGCTAAGTGCGAGTCTGAAGCGCACACAAAGGATTCCGTACCATAAACCTTAATTTAAGCGGCAATAGAAATACACAATCTGTGAAAATTTCAACGGCCTAACTATTACGGTTCTTGAGATACAGACCACTGACAGACAGAAGGACGGATAGCGGTAACTGCCGTCCATTACCCGCCGCCGCCTCGCCGTTGTTTACCTTTTAGGTACGAAAGCCTAAAAAGCAGGTACATTGATTGGTTATGTTTTGTTTTGGCTATTTTTAGAAGTGATCTACCTTTGCAATGAGATTTTACACTGGCCCTCGTATGTTTACTGTCCTTTAAATATACCTTTTGTGTGTCCTTGTGTTGGGATAGGAATCCAATATCCTTTATAATTTGCTGCTCGTTGGTTAAATTGTTCATGTGTGAAGGGTGTGCTTATTTATTTCATTGTTGTTACTCTTGAATTTTTCTAGTTTTTTCAGTAAACAATCTGCCTAGCCATTTTCCAACTATGTTGTACACAGCTTCCAGGCCACCAGATGCAGACGTGCACCAGTATTTATTATGGAGGCTATCTGACCTGCACTACACTGTGACTGGGTAAAACGATTCCTTTGGCCAGACCAATGTCAGATTTCTTTGCTCCTCCCGAACGACCGTCAAAGCTCAACTAATTGCTGTCGGGACCAGCAGCTTCAAGTACTTTTCAAGACACGGAGGAACCTCGGAATGTTAAGATGGTCATCCGTCTACAATTATGACGTGAAGATAAATAAGGGGTTATTTTGCATTCCTTAGCATAATTATTCTTTCCTTTATTCATCATTTTCGCTTATTTCTAAATTTTTAAATATTTTTACACAATATATACATAAAAAAAAAACATTTAAAAATATAAAAATAGTAGCCCACCGATATCGGGAACAGGGTCCAAGCTACCGGTGGTCAGGGCTCCAGAGAAAGGAACCTCCTGACAATGCGAGCCGTGTCCAGAAGTACCGCTTTCTGAATCAAGCCCTTGATCCAGCTGCCCAACGAGAGCCTCCTAACGTGTTGGTCGAGGCTCGTGGCTATTAAGCCATTGGCCGACACTACTATCGGTACAATGATTGCGGAGTCCACTTCCCACATGTCGACAACCTCGCGAGCCAAGTCAATATACTTGATTTGTTTGTCTTTCTCGGCTTTCACGAGGTTCTCGTCATGCGGGACGGTTATGTCTACAATCATTGCACGCGTCACAATTCGGTCCACCACCACTATATCAGGCTTATTAGCAACAATAGTCCTGTCAGTGATGATGGACCGATCCCAGTACAATGTGATATTGCCATTATCGAGAACTGGGTCGGGCGCATACCTATAGTATGGCACCTCCGACTCCACAAGAGAGTATTTCAGAGCAAGTTGCTGATGGATAATCCTGGCTACAAGGTTGTGCCTATGCAAGTATTCTCCGTTAGCTAGACGTGAACAACCAGAGATAATGTGGCGAATTGATTCTCCCGGACGATGACATGCCCGACATATGTCGACCGTGCCGTCTTTCACAATAAATCTCCGGTAGTTATTCGTCATGATAACTTGGTCCATAATTGCACAAACAAAACCTTCGGTTTCTCCAAAGAGATCACCGAAACGCAGCCAGGCTACGGACGCTAGTTGGTCTACGTCGGGCCCATGTAGGGCCCGGAAAAAGCGTCCGTGAAGCTCCTTACTCTGCCATACCGCCCTGCGATCGTTAGTGTCAAGCACCGCAGGTTTGCGCCAGTTCTCATTTGCCAAGGAGAGCGGGGTGAGTCCCTTGTCCACCGCCACTACATCTCGATGCATACCCACGTCGACAGCTAGGAAATATTCCCTAAGACTGCATATCTCACAATTGTGGAGAGTCTTAGCATTTAAAAAGCCTCGACCTCCACACTTTCGCGGGATATACAGTCTCATTACCGACGATCGCGGGTGATGCATTCGATATGCAGTAAGCAGTGTGCGGACCCGCCTATCCAGGGCGTCAAGTTCCGTTTGAGTCCATTTGAGTACGCCGAAAGAGTACATCAATACCGGCATGACCCAACCGTTGAAGGCGCGCACCTTATTTCCGCCTGATAGAAGGCTATTAAATACCTTTTTCAGGCGGCCAAAGAAGCGCTCCTTTAGCGATTGCTTCATGTCAGTAACATTGATACCTAACGCTTCCGACATACCCAAATACTTGTAAGTTTCAGTTGGAGAGAGGGATCTCAGGTTTATGGAATCCGAGAGTTGAGTTCCCACGGATTCCATAATCTCTCCACGCTTTACATGCATGACCGCACATTTGTCCACACCAAACTCCATCCTGATGGCGTTACTGAATGTTTCAGTTACCTTCAGTAGCTCCATCAGTTGCAGATTAGTGGTGGCAAAGAGTTTCAGATCATCCATGTAAAGGAGGTGAGATATATATAACCTGACCACCTCTCTTCAACCGATAGCCTAGCCCTGAATTCTCCAGCAGTGTGCTAAGAGGATTCAAGGCTAGACAAAACCAAAGTGGACTCAAACTATCGCCCTGAAATATACCCCGCTCGATCCTTACCGGTTCGCTATTCCTTTGGACATTTCGACATCCTGGATAGCAAAGGACTGTCCTCCATTGCCCCATACATGACATCAGGAAGGTGCGAAGCGTTGCATCAACTTTATACAATTCTAGCACCCTCATGAGCCATGTATGAGGCACCGAGTCATAGGCCTTCTTATAGTCTATCCAGCATGTCGACAGATCCTTACGGGAACGCCGAACCTGTTGGCTAATGGCCATATCAATAAGGAGTAGCTCCTTAGTACCGCGGGACCCATTCCTACATCCATTTTGAGAGGCAGACATGATGTTGTTGTTGTTAATGTGACTATTAATCTTTGCCCTCAAAATGGATGTAAGAACTTTATAGACCGTCGGTAAACACGTGATCGGTCTATAATTTTTAGGTTCCGCAGTACTACCTGATTTATGGAGCAGGTGGGTTATTCCTGTAGTTAAGAACTGGGGTAGCGACCCAGACTCTAAGGCAGACTGGAATTGAGACGCCAAACAAGCGTGCGATCTCGTAAACCATTTAATCCAGAAATTGTGCAGCCCGTCCGGCCCTGGAGATTTCCAGTTAGGTAACGGACGGACTGCACAAGCTACATCTTGGGGGCTGATGGTAATTGCCCCCATTTCTTGTATCGGATCGCACACACGCTCGACCTCCCGAGTCCAGTCACCCTCAGTATGACTGACAGGAACCGACCAGATGCTGCGCCAGAATGAACACATAGCATCATCATCCGGCAAGCGCGTGTCAGTCACACCTTGGTCCGGTCGCTCCCAATCCCTGTATACCCACCTTTCATTACTTCGGAATGTGCGATTCTGGGTGTATCGTTCCACTCGCCGCCTGTACCTACGAATACGGCTTGCCCATGCATACACCTTCTGCTTCAGGAAGTCGATGCGCTCTGTGACACGAGATATATAATCTCGGGGATTGACATCAGTCCCCGAAAACGCCCGTCTCACAAAGCGCATCACTCGAGGGCGTGTGTTGCCCTCCCTGAAGCAGATCAGTTTGCCGATTAACGCTCTGGCCTCACCAATACGACGCTCGATCCTGCACTGCCAAGCTGGTACGGCTGGTTTTGGTCGTGTAGCTCTGTCATTGGTTATTTTTATTTTGACATGAGCTACACGGCATGCCGCTACAGCCGCGCAGTACATGATCGAATGTGCATCGGTGAGGTTATCACAGTTATCAAAATGGCTTGACAACTGCGAATCCAGAGCAGCCACCAGCGCCCTGTTCTTGTTATGCATGGGTAATCGAGGTAAGCGTGGTCTAAGTTCAGGCGGCATGTAGCGGTATTCCCGAATAGCACACTCCAAAGCACTCCTTAATTCGATATTGCACTGGGTACTTACGTTTGTAACCCTGTCATTACTCTCCTCGTCAGCGTGGCTGGGCAATTGGGTTGACGATGCTGGTGCCACAGTCTGCGACGGAGGAGCAATGACATGGCTACACATTTCAGTGCGGAGGCGATCAAGCACACTATCATCCAACATACGGTTACGCTGGATGACGCGCACCTGATCCGACAGTCGTTGGGCAGATACGCTGACAGCTGGTTCAAGTACCTGAAACAGAGAGAGCATCCGACCACGGTACGCAGTCAGGTTAGTTCCCCCCTCTGTAGCCCCAAAGTATGAGCGTATTACATTCTCATTTATGGTTTGAGTCCATTTTATACGCTGCACACTTCCACCGATAGCGGGGACCCTGTCAGAGACCGGTGGGCCTCGAGGTCCTAAGCTGGCCGGTGGTCGGCCTCGCCCGCGCCGACGCGCAGGTGGTGGTGTCGTCGGCGGCGAGAAGTATTCGTCGCTCGAGCTCGACGCAACTGCAGCTACCGGAATCTCTGGACTCGCGGCTGGCGCAGGTCCCGGCGGCTGCGAGGCGGAGCTCAGCGACGAACCCGAAGATGGTGTTGGTGCGGCTTGTAGTCGTGCTCGGCGTCTTGTTAACATTTTATTTCCATACTGTCCAGTTTTTGTTCATTTACTTAGATTTTTTATTTTTGTGTGGTTCTATTTTTTTTTATTATTATTATTTATTAATTATTATTTATTAATTATTCTTATTATTATTCTTTTTTAAGTTGTGAATTCGCAGTTACATCAATAAAAATACATAAAATAAACATTATCATACGCTTATGTAAACTACATCTTACAGTCATATTGTCACAATTTTTGATCCCAAGAACCTGCCTCACATTTCGTCAGCACAATTGTGCCGTTAACGCGCATTAGTGTCTGCGCCGCGAGGTGTCACGCGACTTCAGCTGACTCAGCGGGAGCGCTTGTTTTAGGTTTTAGACGCAGAGCCTTTTTTATAACTGTTAGGAAATGTGGTGGAGCTGAGTTGGTAAGATGGTAATATAAAATAGCTATCAAAACAGTCAGGAATCCAAAGCAGTCCTTGTTTTCATATGAAATATCAAATATTATGTGCTGCGCCGTAGCTAATAAAGCAACACTACGCCGTAGCTCTCGTAGCAGTGCTACGGGCTACGGCGTAGAAACCGGTACAAAACTTAACTAGTTTGTTATAATTTCACGCCTAAATCACTGAACCAATTTTGATACAGACATAACTGTACTGTACTGTGTAAATATACTGGATATACCCATCTCTAGTAAAAAACAATGAACCTTTTACCAGAGGCTTATTGTTTTGGTATCGAGATTAATGCGAGCAAAGCAGCGGGCAAGTGGTACTTTTATAGAAGTTCTGCGGTATGCATGCACTGGAACTAATTGCATGTAAATAATTAATCTCAACCTATATTAATACGTGCTGCAAAGTTAACAACTGTTTAGCTTTGATGTGAACTATAATTATGCGTGTGTTACTTCGGGGAGCTTTGTCGAAACTCACAAACTCAAAACAAGTCTGGAGCAAAAGTAAACGTGTGCTGCACTTTGTGTCGGCTCTAGGGAACAAAGTAGTTACATGTGAAATGAGAACAGTTTACGTACACTGCACCGTTAATTATGTGGAAGTTAGTGATTTTTTTTTCTTTTCTTTCAAATACCGCTTATGTTAATATGTTGTTTCTATTAAAGCGGTAAGTATTAGTTACATTTACTTTAGATTTAACATTTAGATTGAATTTTTCTATTTAGATTTAACAATTTTTGTACAGAAAATGTCATCTTTTACTTTAACTAGTTTGCCCACAGCGTCGCTCACGGAACATAGTAGGTACCTCCTGTAACATAGTAGCAACCGTGCATTTTATGTGGATAATATAGCAATAGTGTACATAACTACATTGCTAATCGGGTATTAATACCAGAGATTACGCCCTACTATTTTATTGTTTTGGTTTGACTAAAGTCGACCACACTAATAAAAAACTTCCTATAACCCACTAAAGAACATACAAAAAATAATACCTAGTGGTTTTATTTTTTATTGAAACAAACTAACCGCCAAATATTCGGAACGTACCACAGATGATGGCACCCGACTCGTGTGCAACACTCCTACAGTGAGCTAACAAGAATATTACGTCAGCTGGTTGGAGAAGCAATTAGAAAGAGGTGGCGACGCCGCGGTGTAATGCGACGGAATGTGAGGAAGGTAACGTGATTGTGAATATTTTGCGAATTAGGTTTAGATAGTGACTGGTTTGATGGTGTGATTCCAATGACGACCTAGAAGACCGAGTTTAATGCTACTTTCTGAATTATGAAAATCTGAATCTGACCTTATAACATTTTTTTTTAGTGACGGTCTTTACCGATAGGTCAATACACAGCAGCTGCACACAATCAAATACCAACAGAAGGCATTGAACCCATTCCATTGCTGTTCACTCACTGAACAAGGTCTCGTTTAGTAATAAATAGTGTCGGTGGAAATGCAACGCCGCTGTTTGCACTGTGACCCTCTACGGAGTGAATTGTGGCGATTGAAACCGAACGGCTGGGGTGAAGTCGATTGATGTAGACTAATATGACGCTTGTAGGTTGAAAGTGATATACAAACAAGTTGAAATTGAATTTTGATCTTTACAGTACTTAAATTTGCTTCAACAAAAATGATCATCATCTGCCAAGCTTTTTCCCAACCATGTTGGAGTTAGCTTCCAGTCAAACTGGATCCAGTTTAAATACCTGTATTTTACGTAGAGTGGCTGCATACCAGACCTCCACAATCCATTTACTGGGGCAGACTTTTTCTTGGCAAGACTGAAATCAGATTAACTGGCTTCGGGCAATCTGTAACGACTGCCAAAGATCTACCATGGCTGTCATTTTGGGACCAACGGCTTGACCTAAAGCAAAATGACTACTTCACTTTAGGGATTTAATGTTACTCACACTATGTTCACTATTAACATTTTATCGAACGATGTCTTCACGATGAAAAACAGCTATTGAAGATATATATTCGACATATACGTGTATTTAAGTGTTTTATTAATACTACACTTTTTATTTTGATGCCCATTTGCAAACGTTTTTTCTACTTCAAACTTTTTTTCTTCTTTAAGGCACATAAATGTATATATAGGCACGTATGTATAGATAGAACCGATACAAGATGAATGATCTGATTTGCATCTATTTCAGTCGCCTGATTCTTTCAGTAGGCACCTCTTTACAGCACAAAAGCCCTGAGAGTACCTCGCCGAGGCTTATAGTAGTGCTTAGTGCCACACGTTTCTATTGGCACTTCATTTGAATCTCCAGACAATTGTAATCCTAAACTACCTGTCGTAAATACCTACCCAAGTGTTTATGGAGGCTAATGAAATTCTGTATAATTTATGAGATTAAATGCATTTTAGAATTTATTAATTCAAAGAAGGTACATTCAGAAAAAAAGCGAGGGAGAGTTTAGACTAAATTTAAAAAAAAGTCTATTCAAAAAACCAAATTCCGGTTGAAAAAAGATATTATAAACAAAGATTACCCATACATTAAAAACCGACTTCCAAAAACAAAACACTAGAAAGTAACTTTAACTTCGGAAGTCGGTGGTTTTGGTTACTTTGTTTTTGAACACCGACTTCCAAAATTAAAGTTTTTGTTTACTTTGTAGTGTTTTGTTTTTGGAAGTCGGTTTTATTTTTTTGTTAAAAAGTTTTTTTTTTTTTTGTCATGTTTTAGTGGTACTTGCGTACCACTGAAAAGTAAACCACCAACACAGCGTGCCGGCGTGATGTTATGTTATGAACTGGTGTAAACAACATGCGATTTCAGAAATCCCGATCCATAAGCTATCATTTATTGAAGAGTTCCGTTGCCTACCTCCGAAGTTCTTCACCAAATTTAAATGGGACCAGTCCGAGAAAATATTCTTCTAAACAAAAAAAGAATCATCCAAATTGGTTAAAAATTGGCGAAAATATCAAATCCTGACTGATGATTACCAGGCACAAATATCTGAATTGCCTTAGAAATTTCATGAAAAAACATTGTATGTGCCTATAAAATTTGAGGGTTTCCCTCGATTTTCATGGGATCTTATCATCAGATTCTGACATGGTGACAATGGGACCACCTCAGGAGAATGACGACAGTCACAGCTTAAATAAAAGTCTCTCAACACAAAGTCCGAAGTCCCTCTCACTCGCTCATTAGTCCAATGAGTCGTAATCCCCGCTCTATCGCTCTAAGTGCTCCTCAACTAATCCTGGCGAGTATTTATTTAGGTTCTAACGAAATTCTTTCACGGCCCACTGGAATCTATTCAAATTAGAGATAGATTTACTGATTGGTGGCCTCTAAGTAAGCGGGGATATGGAGACATATTATGAAATAGGTTAACGCTCTTTAAGATCTGTTTGAAATTAAGGGATTGGTGCAGTGGTCAAATACACGTAACACCAAAAAAATAAATTACAATCCTTTCTCAGATGCTGTTCCCGGTAGATCATTAGTCCTTGTTTCAAACAAGTTGAACCGTAAACAAGTATTAAATTTAGCTTATCGCGATACTTAATAATAATAATTTGCTTTCATTTACCATTAAACACTTGATTGTATTGATGCATACCATAGTTATAATCTCGATTAAACTTATCGCCCGTAGTTTATTTAAAACTTCTCGACTGAGCTGAATGTATTTTGAAAAGCTAGTGGTACCTAAAAGTAAGTAAGTATTTTGTTTGGAATGTGCACGGCGGTGATATTTTAATCCAACTTTGTCCAATCCTATGTTCGAGCTAAGTTACCAGTGTTAATCAATACAAGTCTTCCAACTACTTTTAATTAGTAAATCATTTAGCCCGCGTTTCTCATGGCCACACCTCAATCAGTTTGTACAACCTTTATCCGATTTGACATTTCACGATTATTTTTTTGTTTCCTTCATTTTATTTCCTCTTGTCTCTTTCGCTCACTCATCCATACGGCATATTATTATGATTGTGTTTTATTCAGTAACAGCAATAATTGACATAATATTCTAGTTATTGGTGTTATAGAAAATTTATTCTTACCTACAGTAAAAATATTCCAAATAATATTCAAAGTACTTTTGACACTGTAGTTACTTGATAAAACTCACATTTCAATGTTTTAGTTAGTGTTGTGATATCTACGCTTTTTTGGAAAACCACTGTGACCTCTTGTATAAAACGATCGTCTATCAAACACATTATTAACACCTTTCTAAATCACAAAAAAAAACAGTTTACAGACGGGAAAGCGTGAAAACATGAAGAAAGTCCACCTCATCCCATCGGGTCGGCATGGGCATAGCGGGACGGCGGCGCGGCGGCGCAATAACACTGGATATTGGAAAAGTTCCGCTAACTGTCCCTCGGGCCCGCGGTGCCACCGGTAACCGCTTAGATTTCACACCACAGTTTAATCGCTAGAATGGCGAGGGACTAGTGTGACGGTTTGTTTGAGGTCGAAATTAGATCGACTTTCGACCTCTATAATGTGTTAAAATAGTATTCCACGATTCAGACGGGACTAGGCGCCGCATAATGATGGTCTACTACTTTTAAATAATGTTCAGTCTTTAGCTGTAATATAGGAAATAAGGCTTGCCATGATTAAGGCGCACCCAGACGTGACTACACAAAGACGTGACTACTATTTTTCATGCTAGTTGTTCTACTATTTAAATGTTTTGATTACATTTTTTTTAAAGAAAAATGGTCATTGAAGCTTTTGCCCCCGGGCATTTGTTATTTCTTTTAATTCGGAAATAGCAGTTTAATTCGTTTTGTCAGTTTAAATCTGGGGGGCCCGAAGTCTGTTGTTTCGGACTTAGTTGCGGGCGTATTGTTCTTCGTATCACCTACAAACTTACGATTAGTCCCGAACATGAACTAAGAATGAATGACAATACGATTTTATAGTGACTGTCAAATCATGTTGTCATTAATTCTTAGTAGTTAGGTGATACGGAGTAGAATACGCCCGCAATTAAGCCCGAAATTACGGACTTCGGGCTTAGAGAGTAGTCCCCCTGATCCTAAACCCCGCCTATAAAGGACAAAAATGGAATTATAAAGTACAGTCCACATCAGAGGTACAAAACTAATAGTACACCGCCGCCGCGTACTTCGCTCCACAAAAGTGCATTACTGTTCACATCGTATTGTGTCCCCTCGCTTCGAAGCATGACATGGGACCACGATAGACTATAATAAAGCACTCTCTTCGTCAATTACTGTGAGCAAAGCGGACCGGCTTTGTCGATGGTTTATGCCTAATTTTTCACAAGAAATGGTTTTAGTTTTTGATAGCACACTGCACAATGGTTTTGAGTCGATCTGGATGAAAGCGCGCAAAGTGATTGTAACAAAATCTCTGATATGGATAGTTAAAAGAAAGCTCAGAATACTCCAGAAAATTAACTTAGAACTTTAACAAATTTTTTAACAAAACTGTTCTGAATTGGACACAGCCAGTATAAACGCAAAAATATTTAAAAAATCGTTAGTTTTAACAGTAAATTGATACACTAATTGTACATTGATCGTTTTTTTATCTGCTGAATCGTGTTGGCTGTTATGTCATAGTTTATTTTGTAGTTTATTTTGCGAAAATGATTGAGTTGTATGGTTTTATTTGCTGAGGCTTAAAATTGAACGATTGTTTTGTGAAATTAGATGTAATTAAAACAATACAGTACCTTTTACAGGCGAGTTTATGTTGATTAAGTTTTGTACAAAATCTCTATAAGAAGCATTAAAAAAAAAATCTATAAAAATTAAGTCTGAAAAAGCATGAAAAGTAATATACAAGTCATACGATGGTATTTGGGGAGCTACTCTCCAAGCTCGAAGTCCGTAGTTTCAGACTTCAAAGCGGGCGTTTAACTACTCCGTATCACCGAACCACTAAGAATGAATGACCATAAATATCCATTAAGAACGAATCGTGTTGTAATTTATTCTTAGTTCGGATTCGTAACTAGTCATAGATACGGTGATAGGTACGGAGTAGAAAAAATTTAGATTTCCACAAACAAAACACTACAAAGTATTAAATAATTTGTCGGTGTTTTTGGTTTTTGGACATCGAATTCGAAAATCAAAGTTATTTTATAATTTGTAGTGATGTTTTTTTAGCAGTCGGTTTTATTTTATAAAAAAGTTTTTTAGTTTTCACTTTTTAGTGGTACGCAGGTACCACAAACACAGCGTACTACGTGATCTTATGTTATGAACTGGTGTAAACAATCAACAGACATGCAATTTCAGAAATCCCGATCCATTTGCTAACATTGATTGAAGAGTTCCGTTGCCTGCCTCCGAAGTTCTTCATAAGATCTTCAACAAATTAAAAAGGGACCAGCCCGAGAAAATACTCTTCCAAACAAAAAAAAATCCAAATCAGTCAAAAATTGGCGAAAATGTCGCTGAACAAACATTTTTCCTTCCATCATCAGCTCAGCAACATGACATCATGATGACCAGGCACAAATATCTGAATTGCGTTAGAAATATCATGAAAAACATTGTATGATCCTATAAAATTTGAGGGTTTCCCTTGATTTTCAAGGGATCCCATCATCACATTCTGACTTGGTGACAATGGGACTACCTCAGAAGTACAGGCTTTCGAATAAAAATAAAATCGGTCCACAATTGGCGGAGAAATCGGTGAACATACATAAAAAAAAAAATATACAGCCGAACATAGAACTTCCTCCTTTTTGAAGAAGTCGGTTAAAAATGCCCGTAACTTAGGTTGAAACTACGGACTTCGGGCTTCGAGAGTGCCTCCCTGATACGTGCAGACAACTATTAATATATGTCGCAGCAGGAGGCCGTAGATTAAGAAACTTCTAACATCTGTTAAAACAGGGCGGTAGTGAGGTCATTCCATCTGTCTGTCAGTTGTCACTGTTAAGTAGTCATTGTCAAAAGTGTCATTGTGTGACACGTGTAAGTGAGGGGGGGATTGTAACATTCATTCTGGGAGAACGTGCGCGTGGGGGAATGACCTCACAACCGTCATCTGTTTCCATCTTGGATATTCGTGATTATTGAGATCTAAAAGTTTGTGAAGTAATAAAAGGAAGATCAACGCTATCTGTTCGTGGTATTATTTCCTGTTTTTTTTTGAAAATGTACGACGAAGAAGGCCTGCCCGAAAATAACATTCCTGGTTCCTCTCCCACATATAGAATACTTGTGCCATACATTCAACTCAAACATTAAATTCCTGTTCTAGATTAGATTCCTTGGAAATCAGATTTGCTAGTTGTCCTCCAGGACCCTTGTCTCCGACATCCGCCTACACACCTCTGGTAACACAACAGTACAATATATGGTAATAATAATATCACCTAATTAAATCAATACAAACACACCCTTTGACGTGAACCAAAATTATCAGTAACCAATTAATGCAAATAATTGAGATTCCGCTCTATTTGAGAGTAAACACAAACAGACGGATACTAATATTAGAGCATACTGCCTGTTATGCCAAGCATTCCTCGAGAATCGAGGCTTACACTCGATATTAATGCTTAATTCCGTAGCTATGCATTGCAGAGGATATATCAATAGGAAATATCATTGAAGTAGGCTTACACGCTATTATAATACGTATTGTGCGAGTTATATTACGAATTAATGAACGGTAGTAATTGTTACAAAGCTCGTAGCTAAATAATAACAACCAAACTAGTCCATTTTCAAGGGTAAGCAAGGCTTGCCGAGGTCAGTCTGTGGATGAGTGACCATCTTAACATACCAAGACTCCTTTATGCCTCGGAGAGAACGATAAGCCGCTGGTCGGCTGTCATTTGTAGATCTTTGACCGTCATTATGGATCGTCAGAAGCCAGGACATCTGTCGACACCAGTCTTATCAAGAAGTGCCGTGTTTGTTACTCAGTTACTGGGTGGTAGAGGTCAGATAAGCAGTCGCTTTATGTAAGACTGGTATTCAGCTGAATCCGGTTTGACTGGAAACCGACCCCAATGTTATTGGAAACAGGCTAGATAATGTGGAATTGTTAGAAATAAAGGAAATTCACAATATCCGATATAAGAGAGCTTATAATATTTGAGAAGTGGGCGTCGGATTCCGGGAATCACTATTGTAATGTGGAGTTAGAATTTCGTCTTGATTAATAAACTATTTTGGTATTGTCTGTTTTATCCTTCAAAGCCGTAAAGTTACAAAGAGATCTGTGTTCTACTTAATTAATTGTTTTGCCCTTGACGATTGAAGTCAAATAATAAGTAAAAGTTTGAAACGTAATAATTCTGAATACAATATCCTACTATACTAAGCCTGCGAGTTTTCTCCGAAGGATTAGACAGTACTGTATCTATATAGGCCGTCATATTTTAGTCCCTTGCATGTGAGCCTATTGCCACAACCGGGAACAACACCAGATATGGGACTGCTACTGAGAAATTTGCAATGGAAAACCCAATAGCATTTTGTCCGACACGGAAATCAAACCTAAGACCTTAGATTTATTTAGCAATAGCGTTTACGTTCACCGAACCACAGATCAACTTGAGGAAAATATTTGGAACTATATTACATTATTAGAAAAACAATACCGAAAACATTAAGTAAACTTACTTATTATCCATTTAGAAAGAAAAGAAAGAAAGAAAAAGCGTTTCACCGACCCGCCTGCAAACGTTTACCTAACACAACAACAAGTACAATACATTCTAAGTAAAAACTGAAGTACCAAAAGTTGTCGGCTGCTCCTCTGACCTAATGGCTATTGATGCCGGAGTTCCTCAAGGGTCTGTTCTCTCTGCAACTCTTTTCCTGCTGCACATCAATGACCTACTTCAGCCTGGTCTTGTTGGGTACGCAGATGACAGTACGGTATCAGAGAGATACTTGTCCAACGCAACAACCAGTGGGGTTGAAGTTTGTTCCTTGAGAGAGGCCATGCTAAAGCGGACAAATTTGACCTTAAGCGTTGTCTCCCAGTGGGGTGATGACAATCTGGTCACTTTTAACGCCACCAAAACACAGGCGTGTCTTTTTACCGCAAAAAGGAGTCGTTTTGACCAAGCTCCTACTTTTCGGGGTGCATCTGTTCCTGTGACTGAACGGCTCGAGCTCCTAGGCATGGAGTTGACATCCAGTCTCAACTTCGGCGCCACTATCGAGTAAAAAGCCCAAACTGCGGCCAAAAAGCTGGGCATCCTAAATAGGGTGAAGCGATACTTTGGGCCTGGACAGCTTTTAAAACTTTACAAAGCACAAGTCCGATCCTGCATGGAGTATCGTAGCCACCTTTGGGATGGCTCAGCTAAGTATCAGCTTGCCGTGCTTGACTCGGTGGAACGCAGAGCTAAGAGGCTCATCGGCGACGTAAAACTGGTGGATGCCAAGCTACATAGCTTGGCTCATCGCCGTAAGGTTGCCTGCTTACTTGCTTACTTACTTACTTACTTACTTGTCGGTCTTCTACAGATTGTACTTCGGTGAGTGTGCCCAAGAACTCCACGACCTCATCCCACCGGCTCCCTTCTACCATCGGACATCCAGACGCACTGCATCTTACCATTCCTACCTTGTGGCTATTCCACCAATTCGCACTAAGCGTTCTCAAACGTCTTTTATAATGCGCACAGCAAAGGAGTGGAACTCTCTGCCTGCGTCTGTGTTTCCGAAAGCTTACAACCCTAATCTCTTCAAAGTTAGAGTGAACAGGCTCCTTCTGGGTAGGCTCGCTACATCGTAGACTTTGCCTTTGTCATCTCTGACATAGACTAGAGGCAAGAGCAAACCCATTACAAATAAAAAAAAAAAAAAAAGAGTAAGTCTTAGGATTTACCGACATGAGTTGGTAAATGTAAGGATTTATGAAAATGGGACAATTTTTTCAGGCTTTTACCATCAGAATTTAGTACATGCTAGGTTTTGCCACTCACGGCTGGTAAATGTTGGTTTTGGGAATAAAACAACGACTAAATCGTTAATATTTTGTTCCGTATTGTTTTGGAAATGCAACAAATTCTCCAAATCTTCAGATCTTAATAGTTCAATAATTTCGTTAGGAATTGCTAACGCCGCAATGCCTAGTTTCATTGGACTACCAAACATTGCTTTGTAGGGGGAATTGCGGCGGTAAAAGTTCCCTCTTTGAGCAGTGCCTAGAGCGGCGCGGCGCCACGGCGTCCTCACCTTCTGCTTGACGCACGTACTCACCGGACACGGTTGTTTCGGGAGATACCTGTTTCGAATTCAGCGGGAGGACACGCCCGGGTGTCAAAACTGTGAGGGCCGGCCGGAGGACACGGTGGAACATACGGTGAACGTCTGCCCTAGTTGGGCGGAGTACCGCCGTGTCTTCGTCGAGGTGATCGGCGGCGGCGACCTCGCGACCGGCCCTGGTTCAATCTATGGTCTGGAGCAAGGAGGTCACCTCCTTCTGCGAAGCAGTATCTAATGCTAGCGAAGGAGGTGGTCGAGGTGGTTGTGAGAGAGAGGGAAACCTCACGCCCCAGCCGCCGCAACACAAGAAGACGTCCTGGGCGTTGTAAGTCACAGGGCGATTCCCGGCCACCGTAGGCGCGTGCCTGCGGACGGTAAGCGTTGGGTGGCTCGCTCTCCGATCAGAACCAGGCCCGGGTTGACGGCGCGTTGTGTTCCACGCGCGCATCAAAGAGATGTCAGCAAAGAACAAGGGGTCCGCTAGGGCCAGTGCCTGCCAGGGTTGCGAAATTTGTTCGAAAGAGTCACCGCGGCCCTGGAACGCAAAGGCCACTAGGAATAACACGAATGGATTTTAGTCAGTAAGAGTCTGACACACCCTTCTGCTTCGCCCAAAGCGGGAGGAGGCATTTGATGATTTCTCATCCAAAGTGGGAGCATTTAATTCTCTCGCAATACGCCTAGATTAATTTCAAGCCCTCTGACCACTTTGGCGGAGACGGTGCGGGTAGTGGGGGTTTCAGACTGCCCATACAAGACAAGTCACAACTACTTCTCGTACTTGTGACTTGTCTTGTGTGTGACATGTATTTTTCAACATTTACCGTGTCTTTATGTAAATCCTAAGATTTACCAAGTGAATGGTGATATAAGTTCGAATCGCAAATCTGTTCGGAATTTTGTCATTAAGAATTAGTAAATCTTTGGTTTTACTGGAAAATCTTAGGATTAACCGTAGTTCGAGCTTTTACAGTAACATCCATACCACATTTCACACGCGAATGCTATCCTCTGTCACTGTAAAAATGGGAAACAGTATGACAACTAGCTTGATTTTCCAATTTCTACGCTGTCATGTGTCTTGCAGAAATATTCTATAAGGGTATATTGATGAATGGATAGATAAGCGGTAAATCTGACGAGTCTTAGAGTGACAATCATGTATCGATCATACGTGAATAGAATAGAATACTCTTTATCCTTACTTCTTTACTAATATTATAAATGCGAAAGTAACTCTGTCTGTCTGTCTGTCGTGCTTTTACGCCAAAACTGCAGAAAGGATTTAAATGAAATTTGGTACACAGATAGTCTAGAGCCTGAGAAAGGACATAGGCTACTTTTTATCCCGGGAGTGTGTTCCCTAGAGACCAAATGGGCGAAGCCGCTAGCAGAGGCTAGTGTAATATAAGTAACAAACAAAATAGATGAAGAAAACATACATGAGGCTGCCTTATCGATAAAAGACCTACAACTTTATACCTTATACTGAATGCAGAACGCAGAGTGAAGCAGGTGCAGTGGCTATGTTTGAAGCTATGTTTAAAATTGGACTGTGACAGGTTGATTTGATTGATATAGATCTTTGAGTAAACTTATTTGTTTTAATTCTGTTTCTATGTTTCCTCATTTAATCCTATGCCATCAGTATTTGTTTGTAAGTCAGAGTGCAATTATAATTTTCTGAAGATAATCGTATCTAAATCCTGTCTAGGGGAGCTTTATGTTAATTTGATCACACTCATCCTACTGTTTTTTCTATGCAGTGTGCCCCAATTCTAAGTATTGGTCCTAACTCGATATCTTGCTCCCTGACACGTGTGATATCGAATAACAAAGGAGAATGAATTAATCAATTAGATGTACCGGAATGTGTTTACTCGTGTCTGTTGAGTATTGCGGGTGAGCGGGGAAGGATAGCGGTATGGTTTACATAATTATGAGAATAATTAATGTTGATTTGAATACAATACTGTCCGGTAGTTACTTTGAATAGCTTGTGCAAGTGGCTTTGCTCACGTTAAAGTAAAGTCGTATCCATCTATTTTTGTACCAGAATTCATAACAATTGGTACGATTGGTAGAAATTTAGGCTGGGAAGCATAACAAACAACAAAGATATGTTTTTAGAAGTGATTGTTTACCGTAGGAAATTGATTACTTTGATGATAAATGAACAAAAATCTACGGAAGACTCATACAGTCATTTAAACTCAATTATTTTGACAAGATTGACCAATCTAAAGAATATTGGGTTCAGTCACCGATCGCAAATCGAGTTAAGCGTTGAATAAATAATGCTTGGATATTGAAACTCCTTGGACGTAATAAGATATCTTAATCGAGTCCTCACTGAGTGGTATAGGGAAGTACAAATTCTCGTACCTCTCCAATCGCAAATATCGAGTTATTTACGTGGAATAAGAAACAATGAGGTCAATTTAGAAGTTAGAAAGTGCATTACCTTTTTTGAGTAAAAATACTAACAAATTTCTTGATAACAACAAAGAAGTTGTTAACAAAGAATTTGTTAGGACTGAAACCAATCTCGTACTTAAAGTATACCTACTTTAAGAGCACCTTTAATTAGTCGCTAAGTGCCTTTGTTAATCCATACAATCAATAAACACATAGTGCCGCGCGTTTGTTATTTGTAAGGAAGGCGGCTGAGTACCAGTATTTTACATAAAGTGATCGCTTATATGACGTCCACAAGCCAGTCACTGGGTCATCAACATGATTACCATCATATCAGCCGAAAGACTTCCACTGCTGGACGGCGACCTCCCGCGCGTGTCGCCACAACAACCGACTGCGACTCCCACTAGGTCATTGGTACAATAACTGGGTAACAGGAAAGAATTATTTAGACAAAAAAAGCCTTCAAGCTTAAATTATTTTTTTGTCGAACTTAAATAAACTTTATTTTTTTTCATGTTGGTAATTAAACTCACCTAAAGCCACCGAAACTAAAAACAGGAAAGCAAAATCTGTTTTCTTTAAACTCATTTTGTATATCTCAATAGTTTGGCGCTAAATAGCGATATATGGCTGCGCGATACCTTCCCGACGCGCTTCACTGTATTTACTAGCTGATCTTTTATTTATTTAGAATACTTCTTCGAAGTGTAAATGGTAAAGTAAATACAGGAATTTATCTTGATGTTTCTAGAGTACTAATAATCTTTTATGGATATTGACTTAGACATCGTGTAAATATAGGTTCTATTTATCAGTAGTTTGTGTGGGAAGTTAGGTTTGGAAGAGCTCGTGGCTAAATAATAACAGCCGCACGGGTCGATCTTTAAGGTTAAGCAACGCTTGCCAAGGTTGGTCTGTGGATGGGTGACCATCTTAACATAACGAGGTTCTTCCGTGCCTCGGAAAGCACGTTAAACCGTTGGTCCTGGCTGTCATTTGTTGATCTTTGGCAGTCGTTACGGGTTGTCAGAAGCCAGTAAATCTGACTCCAGTCTTGCCAAGAAGTACCGTGTTACCCACTTAATGGGTTGTGGAGGTCTAGTAGGCAGCCGCTCCACGTAAAACACTGGTATTTAGCTGAATCTTGTTTGACTGGAAGCCGACCCCAATATAGTTGAGAAAAGGTTAGGCAGATGATATGTGGGAAGTTGTTTGTGGTGGAAAAATCAACCATGATGAAACATGTCAGAGGCTCTTGAGGCGGTTTAGAAATTCTGACACTAGGGTGTGTGGAGTGCGCCTCAAAGAGCTGTCAGAATAAAAGACGGGGCCCGGTCAGGCCAGTGCTTGCTGAGGCTGCGGACTTTGTTCGAAAGAGGCACCGTATCTTGTACAGTTAAAGGGCACTAGGAGGAACACGGATGGATTTTAGTCAGTAAGAATCTGACACCCTTCTGCTTCACGTAAAACGGGAGGAGTCATTTGATGATTTGGATGGGTTTAGTCAGTAAGAATCTGACACACCCTTCTGCTTCACGCAAAACGGGAGGAGTTATTTGATGATATCCCATCCTTAAAAAAAAAATGGTGTGTGGAGTCGTTAGACCCTGCTGCCTTCTGCTACACGAAAAGAAGAAGAAGTCCTGTGAAATTAATTAATGTTAAAGTGGACACTCAATCACTTTGATTCTACACTTTTAAACTCATTCTTAATTTGAATGAGTCTACAGTACCAGCCAAACGTTGCCCTACAATAAGGATCTATTTTTTTTTTTTTTTTTTTCAGTTTCAGTAAGCAACTTTCTCAGTATCTAGTTACTGATCATAGTTCTTATTACATGTGTTCCACAAGCCCTTTCTTACTAAAACGAAAAAGTAAATAGGTATTGATATATTATTATCAGTCCGTTTTATGAGTATTTTAGTATTTTGTTTCTCTTTTATTCTAATCATAGTAAATTATTTTTATGGCAATATTAAATTCAATAGACGAGATACTTTCAATGGACAATTGATAAAAATGCGGGGAATATAACACAATTTACACTAAGACAAAGAGTCACAATCTGCCAGCAGCCCACGTGTCCCTACAGCCGTCGTTGCACAGGTGGCAATGAATAAAATTACACATAATGACGTCACCGGCCCATAGAAAAAGGCTGGCAATTAAACAAATGAAAACAGAGCGACACAACCTCAACCTTTGATAGAGATATAAAATGAGAACATGGCTGGTGACGCTTCAATATGTTCATAGTGCACATTACATTCACAAGAGATTTTACAAGCAAACAAAACTTATTATTAGAAGGGAACATAATCTAAATAAATTAACAAATACTTAATTATCATACACTAATTAACACGAAATTATGTACAAACGCGTATATTAACAAAATAAATCATTGGGCATCAAAAAAATAATCCACATCGCTGTCAACGGCAAAAGTTCCCAGAACACTGGCAGCATTGCCGCGTTGAATCGCAATGCTGATTCTTTGGCCGAAAAAAAGCCCAGCCCTCTGGTCACGTGAACAGTCGACATGTTGTTTGCTAATGTCCCGAAAGACTCGATGCGCACTCGGACCCCATGGGCCTAGTGTTTCAACGCCAAACGGCTCAAATATGTAACTTCCAATTAAGTTGTTATATTTGCGCCGTTTGAGGTTTTCTGCACCTGCAGCAGCCGCCCCAGCACAGCCCGCCGTGCTAAGAAGATGGGATGGCGCAAGGGTGTCGACACATGTTGCATCCCACACCAAAGGCCTACCCACCTTCCAAGGCATTATGGTCATCCCATCTGGCCTTTTCCCATCGTCGCGTGCCAAGCCGTTGGGTTCTAAAACAGCTGGCACCCCGGCGGTGACAAGGGCCCGACGGATAATGTCATTAATGCTGGCGTGCCGTGCTAACCGACCAGCGCTCCTACTGCAGGACAGGCCATGGTGTCCGAGGCGGTCGACTGCTTCACCGCATTGACACCGATGTGGAGCTCCGCTAGGAGCACCCAAACGCAGACACGTAGCGATCCGGAAAGTACTGTCACTCAGCAAAGTACCTATGTTGGGTGACGGTAGTGCCTGTAGCCAAAGACCCGACTCCCATTCACCCACAGCCAGCAGGCGGGCACGCTCCGCAGTATTGGTGGTCGTATTTATGAGGTTATTCCGTACCAATCTGCAGAGCGGCTCGTCCCATTGTCTTTGGGAGAACGGGTTATCGGGCAATGCCGTATTCGGGCAAGCCACTTTCCAGGCGTTCACTGCATCGGTCAAACAAGGCACTTCACAGTTAACCAATGATGGAGTTAATATCCTTTTGGTTAACTTTTCAGTGCTGTTGACCGATGACAGGAACGCCGGTAGGCTTACACTAGAAATTTTGCGGATGCCGAGCCCACCAAAGCGAATGGGTAGTGTGGCTTGCAGCCACGCTCGGTCATCTAGAGCCACATTTAAGATAGATGTCAGTGTGTCTTGAATGATTTGGTCGATTTTGTCCAAAAGATGTGATTGCTTCCATAAAGGTGAAGAGCGGAGAAAATACATAAAATTTGGCCCAAAATGTAATGGCATATTACATTTAAATATTGGCACATTACATTTAAATATATTGCAAGCTTTCTAGGGTTCCTTGTATAAAGAGGCAAGCGGCCTATTGCTAATTCCTATGTTATACTAAATGTCTATCTGCTCACAAGTGTGTATTTTTAACCGTATCACGTTGCAGTTGTATGCATAATTTTATAATGCAAAAAATAGAATAATAATTATCATGATAAGTTCAGCTGGTTCTGAACTAGCGTATGCTTTTTGTTTTCGTGATCTTCGAAAAGCAGTTGGACAGACGCGCAAATGTGGAGGAAGTGAATTTTCATATTTTATTGTTGGCAAAACAATGCATATTATGGATTGTATAGGTTGGTCATGCATGGCTAATGCGATGTGAGAGTAAGTACCACACTCGCAAGTGTTTGTAGATTATACTGTAAGAAAACTATGAATAAATTAAAATAAAAGTACCTAGTTTGTTTGTTTTCATGTTACTAATCCTTCAGGGATTTAAATTAAACACAGTCATGATTAGAACATTTGCTAGCACTTGTAGGTTCTATTTGCACACCGAAACGGTAAGTAGCTGCCTCCAGCGTAATATAAATATACAACGTAATTACAAATCGGGCTAATCAACGGGTTGATTGGATCAGAGCGTATAACAATTAAATATGTAGCTAGCTGTAAATAATTACTACAGTCATCACTGGACCGCAAGCAATGGGGAATGATCAGCAACAAAAATGGAGATGCAGAAGGTCCATTCGTGCAATATCAAAAGCATATCATTGCGAGGCAAGCACTGGTGATACACTAACATAATAAAATATGGAATAAAATAAATAAAAAAATAAAATTGTTTATTGCATCAACTGAAATTCTTATTCTATTTACAATATGGAGCATCCTTTTAAGCAAATAGTTTGCTTGTGTTAGGAAGATAGTGGAAAGCGGTGGAGGAATGCTAAAATTCTGAGAAGAACAGATTTTAATTTAATTTCAATTTCAAACTTTATTGCGAAACACAGAACATAGTTATACATTCCAGGTGTTAGGTGAATGCGCAGTTCACTGTGTTTTACCAATTTAGGCATGCACAATTATTATTTAAATTATAAATGACATTAATTATTGTATTAAATCATATTAAATCATTATCATATTACAAATTAAACATTTCAAGTACACAATTCCATAAATATCAAACAAAACCAATTACTCAAATTAAACAAATGTCGTCAATTATCACTAAGATCATGCTGTCATATATAAAAATTAAAACGTATACAATGTCATAATAAAGATCAAAGAGTAATGTCAAAGGATAAAATGTCCCAATAATAATAAAAATAATTAAATAATAATCATAATGTCAGAGTCAAAAAGTAATGTCAGTTGGTACGTTATATAACATAATAAATTAATGTAAAGAAAAGAAAATAAATCGGACCCAAGTAATAACCATAGCATGTACTTATTATACAGATAGATTTCTGTCTGACATGTACTCGTGTAATGTGTAGTACGTTTTATTTAATAGTAACTTATTAAGTTGCTTTTTAAACATATTATTTTCGTTAATATTCAGTATAAAGTTAGGAAGTTTATTGTAGATTTGTGGCGCCATTCCTAGAAGGTTCTTATGGAATACCGCTTTTTTGTGTTGTCTACCGCTTATCTTATTTTTATGTCGCACGCTGTGTAGTTTTTCAAATAAGTGCAGGTTTGTTTTTACAAAAAGAGCCACTTCATATATGTATAGGCAGGGTACTGTTAATATACGAAGATAGGAAAAGAATGGTTTGCAGCTTTCCGTGCTTTGAATGCCGCATATCGCCCTAACACACCTTTTTTTGCGCTCTAAACACTGTTTCCATGTTCGTGGAGTTACCCCAATATATAATCCCATAGCGTAACGTAGACGTAACATAAGCATGATACGCTGTAACTAAAACTTGTTGGTGTACATCTTTAGCGAGATTGCGTAAAGCATATGAATGCTGGCTCAGGCGATTACAAACACTGTCATTGTGAGTTTTCCACGACATGTCTCTAACCAGTTCCAGTCCCAAGAATTTTGTAGTTGCCGTTTCTGAAATTGTATTGTCTCGAAATTATATGTCAAGTTTTTTATGGTTGGTCCTTTGTTCAAAAGTCATTATTTTAGTTTTTACAATATTAATTTTTAAATTATTAGCGTTCATCCAATCTATTAATACTTGGAGACAGTGGTTTATCTCTCCCTCAAGTGTCGCCTCATCGTTATCATCTTTAAAAACGACTGTGCTATCATCAGCAAACAAAAACATAGGGTGTTTGGTTTCCCTGGGCATGTCATTCACGTAAATTATAAATAACTAGCTGACCCGGCAAACGTTGTTTTGCCATATAAAGTAGGAGGCTTTTCAACGTTGCGTCTTCTGGTCGTCACTCCAAAATGTTTCGGCCCCATCGACCGTCTGTTCTGCGAGCAATATGCCTTGCCCATTGCCACTTTAGTTTGGCGAAGCTTTGGGCTATGTCGGAAGCCTTGGTTCTCTACGAATATCATCATTCCTGATTCGATCACGCAAGGAAACTGCAAGCATTGCCCTCTCCATTGCCCTTTGAGTGACTTTAAGCCTTGATGAGGCTCATTGTGAGCGATCAGCAACCATTGTGGCATAAGATATGCGAACAGTCAACTTCAAGCATTGCTTGAGCCCCTTAGAATGCAAGGCATTAGCTGTATCACCTCTTCTATTCAAAACGCCGTCAAACCTTAGTTATTTTTCGTAATGAGAAACGTTTTAATTTGAAAAAAGTTGCGGTAGAGCTACATAAAATTGAAACGCAAAACTCTATCCAGAAGGAAAGGGTAGTCTTTCCTTCTGGATAGAGTTTCGCAACGGAGAGAGTACAGTTAAGATTCCGTTATCCGCACTTAGACTCCCATTCGCGCCATTGTGCTTAAGAGTCCTGGCAACGTTAGCCAGCGAAGCTACGTATACAGGTTTCGCTGAGTGTCCTTATCTTTCCGACAATATTTGCACGTCGGGTAGCAAAGGCCTCATTTCCAGAATAAAGTCGGTGTCTGATTTCACGGTATCGAAGCAACCTGTGTACATTGGGTTGTCTACGGCGACTATCATCATCATCATTTCAGCCGATTGCCGTCCACTGTTAAATGTAAGCCTCCCAAAAAGCTTCAACCATACCGGTATTGCGCAGTCCGCGTCCATCCGCTGCCAGACACCGTTTTTAAACCATTGATCCATCGTGCCGCAGTGTCTATACTGAATAGATATTTTTTCAGGAGGCAATGACCCGAAATTATACCTATTATTATTCGGAGAGTATTTCTTCTTGGGTTGAGAAGTCGCTTAGTTAGTCGCATGTATAGGCTTAACATTGCCATTTTTGACTGCTTGTAATTTGTAGCCCGTGATCATTTGTTGTCTAGAAGTTCAGTTGATCTCTGGCAAATTCATGTATGAATCAGTGAGAAAGGTAAGAGAAGTGGGTACAGGTCCCCTTTCAGAAACTCTCTTCGCGAGTTCGTCTCTGGCGTCATTGCCTGGGGATCTACAGTTTCCCATGATCCACTGGTGGGTGAAACCCGCAACGTATAATTTTTGGCTCTGAGCTATTGCTTCACTGGCACTTTTTAGCCATGCCGGAGCAATCAGCCGAAATCTTATTTCAGCTAAACTATGACAGTTTGTTGGATACGTGTGACTTTCAACCGAGTGCCTTTGCAAAGTTTTTTCGAAATTACATATTTAAATAGAAAATAATCATAAAATTTAATCGAATGATATCTCATTTTCTTCCTTTGCGTTTTCATGGAAATAATTTCTTTATTATTCCCAAAAACATTTGTTCATATTATCCTTATTGATGGGCTGCTTGGTCGGTGGGCTCCCCGTTCACAGAAGTAATGAATTAATGCTGAAGCAACGGGACAACATAAGCTATCTTATAAAATAACCTAACCATCTCTTGATTGTGATGTATGCCAATTAATTTAGCACATTGGAGTGGCCTTCTTATATCATGTCCGTCGTTTCGTCAATGTCGAGGATCGCGACCATACACGCCGCGAATCCATGCGGTCTTCTGCTGCGTGGACCACTCTGTGCAAGCTGCCTTTAAGGCGCTGTACTCAGTCAAAATAGGCTTCACAAAACAGTTTTTTAGCCAAATGTATACATTTTAGAGCAGCTAAAAAAATATATGTTAATCTTGATCATATTTATGGGTGGACCATTGTGTTCAAAACACGTTTTCGGTAAATTTTCTCGATTCAAAAAAAATCATAAAATTACCATTGTAACGGTTGTACAAAGTTTATTTATTAATGTTGGTGACAATCACTTAATACACGGAATGAGGTTTAGGTGTAGTCACAATTAAAGATGTCTAGGTATCTAGGTACAGATAGGGCGCCGCGCTGCGTCGCGCGCGCACATGCTACGTCTAAGGGCGTATAGAACCGACTGGCGGCCTGAGGAGCGGTGGGGTGCGGCGCGGGCATCACGTTAGCGCGCGAAACGCATCTATGGAAGATATTCTCGCTACACACTCCCCCTCTAGTTCGGACATAGCGCCCTCGCGTTCGGACTAGCATCCAATTTACGGGGTCGACCACGCTTGCGCTTCTCACGAACCGGAGACACAATATCGCCGACGAACGGAGTCAGGTGTGACACATGGTACCGTCCAATGTGTTCAGCTCGCGTGACTCCCTCGATAACATAGGTGGTGGGACTTACCACTTCCCGAATACGGTACGGGCCATCTCTCCTAGGAATGAACTTCGCGGTTTGCCCGCGGACTGCGTCGTTCATACTCTGCGTCTTTAGGAGGACGAGGTCACCCACCTTGTAATCCGGAGGCGTACGTCTGCCTTCATCAGCATACTTCTTCCTAATAGACTGGACCTGTTCATGGACATCCCTGGCATCCAGGAGCGCTGTTGACAACCTACGAAGGTAAGGCGTAATACTCGGTACAAAATTATCAGCATCCACGATGGCCTTCATATCAGCCACGACGTCAGAATGTGCGCGCAGCTCCCTCCCGAAGGTAAGAAATGCTGGTGAAAATCCAGTACTCACTGTCACAGCCGAATTCATCGCAAACCTTATAGCTGCGAGATGCTGGTCCCAAGAGGCGTGGTCTCTTCCCACAAGAATCGCTAACTGGAGCTTGAGGTCCCGGTTCTTGCGTTCAACGGGGTTGCTTTCCGGGTGATACAACGGCGTCAAAGACTGTTTGATGCCCATCACGTGACAGGCCTGTTGCATCACCTCGGCTACGAACTGCACTCCGTTGTCGCTGACCATCCTACGTGGAACTCCAAACCTCAAGAACACTTCGCTGATTACAATCTCGGCACACTCTACGCTGGTGGCGGTCTCTAACGCGAACAGCTCAACCCAGTGAGTACACACGTCCTCTATTATAAAAATCCATCGATTACCTTTAGCCGTCTTCGGCAAAGGGCCGAACAAATCCACCGAAACAACCTCGAACCGACGAGTCGTAGCGGGTGTCTGCAGCAGTCCTGCAGGCTTCTTGTTATCTGCTTTGTAACGCTGGCAAGCAGCACAACGCCTAACATAGTCAGAAACGAACGATTTCATACCTACCCAAAAGTAGCGGGCTCTGATACGTTGCAAAGTCTTCTCGACACCGAAATGACCTGCGGTTGGAGCGTCATGGAAGTCAGCAAGGATAATCTCTCTTTCTTGACTCGGTACCACGAGACAGGCAGAATCAGCGTCGTCAGCCTCGGGTGCACATCGGTACAACACTCCATCGGACATCAGGTATCCCCGTTCTGACCAGCCCCTCCCCCTTGACGGATCGGGGTCTTCTAGATCCTCCATGATCGTCTTCAACTCGGGGTCCTTGAGTTGGTTATCACGCACATCACCGGGTGCTCTGTGCGGTATATCTACAGACACTAAGCATATCTCACATCCACCTGGGTCTTGTTCGCAGCAGGCGGGGCGGCTTAGCGCGTCTGCAATCACGTTCACCTTACCGGGAGTATACTGTATCTGCAAGTTGTACGCCTGAAGGGTCAATGCCCACCTTGCTAAACGGCCACTGGGGGACTTTAAGCCCATCAACCAACGCAAGGGCTGATGGTCAGACTTAACTATTACCTCCGATCCGTCGATGTAGCCCCTGAATTTGGTCACTGCCCAGACTACAGCTAAGGCCTCCCGCTCGGTGGTGGTGTAGTTGCGCTCGGCCGGTAACAACAAGCGGCTAGCGTACTCTACAGGCCTCTCATCGGGGCCCTCCCCCTGCATCAAAACTGCTCCGAGACAGTAACCACTACTGTCGGTATTAAGGGAGAAAGGTTTACTCACGTCGGCCTGGCGGAGTATAGGCGCGGTGACCAGGAGCCTCTTAATATGCTCGAATGCAGCCTGCTGCTCATCACGCCACCTCCACGAGCTATTCTTCTTGAGAAGGTCAGTTAGAGGTTTAGCGATAGTGGCGTAATTCGGTACAAAGCGCCGGAACCAACTTGACGTAGCCAAGAACCCCTTAAGCTGCCTCTCGTTTTTCGGGGCAGGCATATCCGCTATGGCTGAGGTCTTCTCTGGGTCCACCTGCAGACCACCGGGTACTATAATGTGCCCCAGGAAACGCACCGAATCACAGGCAAAACAACTTTTCTTGCGATTGACACGCAGATTAAATTTATCCAGTCTGTCAAAGACTGCCTCCAGGTCCTCGAGGTGTTGTTCGAAGGTGGGTGACAGAACGATCAAATCATCTAGGTATCCTAGGATAGTCACAGGTCTTCCACCACCTCGAGGGTCTGAGGACGTCACGGCGATGTCACTTACCTCAAGTGTCCGCGCCGGTACAACCAGGTTCGACCGGAAGCGGTCGATCAATCTCTGGAACGTAGCGCCGGAGTTGCGCAGTCCCATGGGCATTCTCTTAAACCTATAGGTGCCAGAAGGCGTAACGAAAGCGGTTTTGTCACGGTCTTCTTCCGCGACACTCACCTGGAAATAACCGGAATGGAGGTCGAGCGTTGACATGTAGGCAGTAGTCTTCGCGGCATGGAGAACATCTTCTATGCGCGGCAGTGGGTACCGGTCTGGTTCCGTTACGGCGTTAAGCTTACGGTAATCCACGCATAACCGTACGCCACCGTCTTTTTTCCTTACTAATACTACATTCGCAGCCCATGGCGACTCGCACTCCTCTATAACATTTGCTCGCAGTAGCTTCTCAAGCTCATCGTCCAGTAGCTCTTTCTTACCTGCCGACATCCGGTAGGGTGGTGAGGCGGTCGGCTCCTGCCTCTCACCCACTCGAATGTGGTGAGTAGCGTAAGACGTAGCTGGTCCCTCGGTGGCGAAACGCGTAGCTTTAGAAACTATAAGCTGGTTAAGCTGCGTCCTCTGAGCAGGTGACAGCTTAGATCCTTCGTTTTCTCTCAGTGCCAGGCCGGTGGTGTTAACCTGCATCAGCTCTGCATCACTGGTGGACATAAGGCTGTATGAGCGCACAAAGGGTACCTTCACCTTTGTCGAATCTGAAAAGTACCAACAACCATGTTGAAGGTCAAGTAAAATGCCTGATTTTGCGATAAAGTCCTGTCCCAGAAGCGTCCTATTTTCCGCCTCTGGTATAACAATAAATGTCGTAGGTATGTTACGGCCCTGCACCATAACATTCGTGTCGCACAATAATACGTCACGTGTTTGTTGGGTCCCGTCGGCCAACCCTATCGTGCGGCGGACCGATGTAAAGCTCGTCCCTTTTTTTACTAAAATGGTATACAAACCAGAACTTGCTAGGCTTTCGGTAGCACCGGTGTCAAGCACGGCGACACCTACTGACGAAGCTACTTCGATCTTGATTGTTGGCCGCGTCACGGAGGGATCGCGTGTGTAAACGCTTTGAAAACTCACCTTCCCGTCGGCGACTGTGGCCGGAGCATCTTCCTTACACTTGCCTTTACAAGTTGGACATTTCGAACGAATAACGCCTTCGCGACCGCAACCGTAACAAGCTAACTCACTACCTTTCGACTTACAGTCGTCAATCGTGTGTCCGAAACGTTTACAGCGTGCGCAGCGTGGTCTAACACGTTTAGGAGTCGCACTACTACCATCTATGTTCGAACTAGAGTCGGACGTAGCCGTTTGAGGGTTAACATTTTTCACCGTCACCGTTAGCGGGTTAATATTTTTACCGGTCGCAATGGAAGGTTTGTTGTTATCACGTAAGTTCGTGTTCGCGGTATTATTATTAGATGATACGAGTATATGGGATTGATCCCTCGCCCAGCGTCTCCTCCACATACCTGGCTCTCTCAAGTAGACAGTCGACGCTACTTACACTATCACGCGGAACACGTTTACGGATTTTTCGATGCAAAAGGCCGTACACTATATCGAGTTGCATCACTTCCGATATGGGATACGGTAATCACGAAATATTAGCGCGCACACGCGAAATGAACACATCGGCACTTTCACTGGTTTGTTCCTGTGCATATATATCACGTAAGATCCTGTGGGCTGGACGTGGCGCGCCGTACATGAAGCGCAGCCGGCGTATCGCGTCGTCCCAGGTCTCCACGGTAGTTCGCACTCCTCGCCACCACACGGCGGCCTCTCCGGTCAACAGCATAGGCAAGCCACGTAACGCGTGTTCATCGGACACGTCTGCGCACTCCTTGTATATCAGCACGCTCTCGATGAATGCTTCCACGACGTCGGCGGTGCAGGCGGCTCCATCGAACCGAGCCGTGCACCGGGTGAAGTTGTTCTGCGTAGCGTGCACCACGTGTACTCCTGCGTGGGCAGCGGGAGGTTGAGCCGGCCCTCTCATCACGCTGGCCAGGATCCTAGACAGCTGGTCTTCTGACATCGTGATCATGTTCGTATCGCGGCGGTCCGTTGTAGTCGGCGTCGCCGCCGCGCTCGCGATGTTGTTACCCGCGGCGGCCCCCGCGACGTGCGGGTCCTCGCGTTCTTCGTCACTACTGGAGTCCTCGTTGGCTGTCTGTCCACGTGTTCTCGGCATCTTCACGATTCACGACCGTTACAGCGACGTACAGTAGGTAGGTACACAACAGAGCGTGGAATACGTTCGCGCTCGCGTAGGTATTTCCAAGCACGAGCCACGAGTTGGGCGCAATTTTGTAACGGTTGTACAAAGTTTATTTATTAATGTTGGTGACAATCACTGTACGAGCTACGCTGTACATTGACCCTAACCAACTCGTCCTACTTATAGTGAAACGTTGCAGTTTGTTTTACAACATTAAGTGTACATTATTACCTCATAACATGTTATTTTTAGTAGCAATAAAACCTTTATACCAATTGGTTGTTTACTCACTCAACATAACATTCAACATAACATCCCATTACACAACATCAACATAACATTTTTACTGTTGGGAGTTACGCCCCAACATATGGTCCTTCGAGCAACTAAGTGCTGTGTGATTTACACTTTTTACGGTCGCGAATCGGTTGGACTGGTCTCTCAGAAGCGAGTCGCCCCAGTAACCAATTGAGAAGGCGCATATCGTAGAAGGTAAAGGTTACACAACACGAAGAACCAGGAGTGTGGAGCAACAGTCGACACTCAGAACAGAAGAGTTCATCTTGAAGTCAAGAAAAACAACATGTCGTCAGCTGATTTATACCAGAATCAGAACGAACTCTACGACAGCATAAAGAAGATCGGGATAAACATCAAGAAAGATGGCTGGGACAGAAAAAACGCCGACTATTTCAAACGCCGCAAGGCAATGTTGGAAAACCTGTGGTCAGAATACCAATTTAATCATGACCGCCTGTTTACAGAACAAAGTGGAAGTCATCCTTACTTCACGAATGACTGCTATAACATAACGCTGCAGTGCTACAAGGAAGTAAAGGAGCTTATTCTTCAACAACACGAACAACTCACGACTATCGCTCGTTCTCCAAGGGAGCAATCGGTACAAACAAAAACATTGGGAGGCGCCAACCAACAGACAGGGGAAGGGTCCACAGATCAAACAAGACAAGAACAGGAAGCCCTGAAGAGGGAGGTGGCAGATCAAGCTAAAGATACCAATCAAGACAATCCAAACAGGGAACCATCACCTCCTCCTACTCGGCAAGAACAACAAAACACTGCGACAAAGGATACGGGATCCAATAGCAAGCTGGATGACATGATGCGAAAACAGACGGCAAACTTCAAAGCCTTCATGAGAACAGTCGCGAACATACACGTGGAGTTTCTAAATGAAAAATGGGAATTTCAAGACGCTCTGCAATCACTACAAACGCGCTGGTCAGCTATTGACAACCTGCACTGGGAGATAGAGTGCGAAACCAACGGAGAGAAGATGTTAGTGTACGAAGAACGCTACACCAGGTATGAAAACCAGTTCCATGAACTCAAAAAGGCTTTGAATACCAAGATGTGGTCCGGCGCTCACCGTGAGAAAACAACACCGAGATTAGAGATACCAGTCTTCAACGGTAACTACAACCAGTGGATTCCATTCAAAGACCTTTTCACAGAAGCAATACACAATAACAATTCCCTTTCATCTGCTCAGAAGATGCAGTTTCTGAAGAGTTAGGTGCAAGGAGAAGCGGAACGCTTGATTCAACACTTACAGATAAGTTCAGATAACTACCTAGTGTGCTGGAATATCCTCAATAATCGATACAACAATGAAAAACTTATCTTCACATCGCACATCAACATGCTTTTCAATCTGCCCAACATGCAGCAACAGTCAGTGGCCCAAATAAAGAAAATCCATGACGTCAGCATAGAATGCTTACACGCGATAAAGAATTTAGGAGTAAATGTCGACACTTGGGATCCGATTCTTGTACATATAATAACGCAGAAATTAGACGCACACACACATTCAGAGTACAACGACTCCCTGAAGAACTGCCGAAAGCTGCCAATATTGAAAGATCTGTTAAATTTCCTAGAAGCAAAGTTCACATCGTTGGAAGCATCGCGCCGCAAACAAGAAAACAATCCAAAACCAAATACATCATCGAGTCAACATCAAAGTTTGTTGAACTCCAATCAAGCAACTAGCAACAAGAAAATTACGAAATCGTTCCATGCGTCAACATTCCGATGCCCACTTTGCGATGACAAACATGGCATGTACAAATGTGCAAAGTTTTTAGAAATGCCGAATCACTCAAAACTTAGCACAGTAAATAAAATGAACCTCTGTGTAAATTGCCTGTTCAGCCATAACGGAAAGAAATGTACGTCAGCTCACCGATGTCGCAAGTGTACGGGTCAACATAATACATTGCTTCACGATGCATGTATTAAGGACAAAACAGAAAAACAAACAAATTCTTCCCATGTATCAAAGGATGATGATACTTCGGAGATCCTGCTAGCGACCGCTGTAGTAAACATAGAAACAGTTGATGGGACCCAAATCAAGTTGCGAGCCCTCATCGATCAAGGGTCTCAGATATCTTTGATTACGGAACATGCTGCTCAACTTCTCGGTGTCAAGCGCGAGAGATGCAAAGGAGTCATCTTTGGAGTTGGGCAGAAAGAAAATCACTGCAAAGGAATGACAACAATTATGTGCAGTTCTGTCTACAACGACTTCAAGTTCCAAACGTCTGTCTTCATCATGAACAATTTGATTAAGAACCTGCCAAATAAGACCTTTGCAAAACCATCTTGGTCTCACATACAGAACATCCATCTAGCAGATCCAGACTTCCATGACAGCCGTCAGGTGGATTTACTATTTGGAGCAGACATTTATTCGCAAATCATGCTAGGAGGAATAATAAAAGGCGATGACGTCACTCAACCTATAGCACAACAAACCTACCTAGGTTGGCTCTTATGCGGTAATGTCAAAACTTTTCACTGCAATGTGGTTATCAACAATCTGGAAGACATCAAACAGTTTTGGGAAACCGAAGACATCTCGGACCAATCCAATCTATCAGTGGAAAATGAAACGTGCATTGAGTACTACACCAACACCACGCAACGCCTGGAGAGTGAGAAATATGAAGTCAGATTGCCGATGAAAAATGAATTTGAGAGCAGACTTGGATCATCTAAGCCCATGGCTATCGCCCAATTCAAAACTTTAGAAAGAAAGCTAGAAAAACAAACACATTTAGCAAAGGCCTATAAAGACTTCATGGCTATTTCATATTGACTTAGGTCATATGAAACAATCAACAGTCAGCAATAAAACACTCGAATGTTACCTGCCTCACCATGGCGTACAACGCGCTGAATCAACAACTACAAAGTACAGAGTGGTGTTCAATGCGTCAGCTAAAACCTCTACAGGATACAGTTTGAACGACCTCATGCACAAAGGGCCAAATCTTCAACAGGACCTACAAACATTATTGATAAAATGGAGGCAATACAAATATGCGTTTACAGCGGACATTGAAAAGATGTTTCGTGCTATTTGGGTGGCCCCTGCAGACCAACATATGCAACAAATTGTATGGCGGGAATCACTGGAACAACCAATCCGCTCATATCAATTAACAACCGTAACATACGGTACCAAGGCAGCGCCGTTCTTAGCCATGATGACTCTCAGGAGATTGGCGACAGACGATCGTGAACAGTTCCCGGAGGCTTCAAAAGTGCTGAAAAAATCATTCTACATGGATGACCTCGTTCATGGAACACATACAATCGAACAAGGAAAGAAATTGATAACCGATCTGAAACAATTATTGAAAAACGGAGGGTTTAACCTTCGAAAATGGTCAGCCAACAATCAAGAACTATTGGAAGACATCTCCGAACAACACAACAACGACAAGATTGTCTTCAACTTCAAAACGGAAAATACACAAAAAACATTAGGATTGTGCTGGAACTCAAGAGAAGATAAATTCACCTTTCATTGCAAAATTTCGGAAGTGAACAAGAAACAGACCAAACGCAGCCTACTAGCCGAAATATCAAAACTATTTGACCCACTCGGCTGGCTGGCTCCCGTGTCAACAAAATTGAAACTATTATTTCAAAAATTGTGGGATGGAAACTTACAATGGGACGACGAAGTTTCCGACAACATACATGCAGAGTGGTGCAAGATACAAGCGGACATAAGAGCGATAAACTCTTGCGAAATACCTAGATGGCTAAAGTGTGGCGAAAAGCAGACAATGGAGTTACATGGGTTCTGTGACTCCTCCCTGGATGCCTTTGCCTGTGTCATCTACGCACGGGTCCACCAATCAACAATACTTGTAGCCGCGAAGTCAAAGATCGTACCACACCGAAAAACAACAACATTACCTAGACTTGAATTGAATGGAGCGCACCTTCTGTCACAGCTAATACGCAAAGTCAAACAGTCATTGAATCAGTATGAACTACACGTATACGGCTGGACAGATTCCATGGTGGTCCTAGGCTGGTTACAAGGAGACCCAACCCGATGGAAAACATACGTGGAAAACAGAGTACGAAGCATAACTGACATCATACCACGATCATCATGTAACTACGTCAAAACAAAAGAAAAACAAGCTGACGCCGCAAGCAGAGGCCAATACGCTAGCCAGCTGTAAGAGAATCAACTGTGGTGGGAAGGGCCTACATGGCTACCATCGCTTAAAATAAAGAACATAGAAAAACATAACTACAGCACAGATCAGGAAGAAAAAACAGCACGGAAACAAGCCAATGTAGCCCAACATAACGTAGAAAATCCGAGCATTGTGGAAAAATTATTGCAAAATCACAGCTCTATCGAACATATTATTCGCATTATTGCATGGATACTCAGACCATTGAACCCGAAACGGCGACAACTACCGAGATATCTGACGTTGCACGAATTGGATAACGCAACGAAGTTGCTCATTAAACAAACTCAACAAAAATCATTTGGCCCAGATATTGGCTATTTACAAAAACACAACACGGTGCAGTCTAACAGTAAGATAAAAGCGCTCACTCCGTACATTGACCATCAAGATATTCTACGAGTAGGAGGAAGATTGAAAAACGCCCTGCTGACCGAAAACATGAAACATCCGATGATCATTCCACATGACAGTCGATTGACACATCTCCTCATCGATCAAGCTCACCGAATGACGTTTCACGGCGGCCCGAGACTCACCCTATCACACTTACGTGAGAAATATTGGATCGTCGGCGGAAACCGTACAACGAAGATGCAAATCAGAAAATGTGTGACGTGCCGCAAGAACAACCCAACAAAGGGACATCAGCTGATGGGTGACCTACCGAGCGCAAGAGTAAATGAAGCGCCGCCTTTTTACCATACAGGGGTGGATTACACTGGAATTGTGGACATCAAAATGAACAAAGGCAGAGGAGCAAGAACAACGAAGGGCTACATAGCCGTCTTTGTATGCATGGTGACCAAAGCTGTGCACATTGAACTGGTATCAGATCTCACCAGCTCAGCATTTTTGGCAGCCCTAAACAGGATGGCAGCAAGAAAAGGCGCACCTCGTCACTTATACAGTGACAACGGGGCCGTTATGGGGGCCGAGTCACCCGCGTCCGTAGGAGAATACCCAATGTAAGACCCTACACGTGGTCCCCGGGTGGTGCTAATCAGGTGACACTAACTGGTGGTAGGCTTCGGCCGATGGCTTGTGACCACCCACTGGGCAAAGACGTACCGCCAAGCGGCTTAGCTGTGTTCCGGTATGATGCTCAGTGTAGCCAATTCAGAGGAGTTGGGTCGAAATAGTTGTTCCAATGCAGGCAGACCAGCCAGGCTAGCCCTGGCATGGGCGTATCGGGAGACTAGTCTTGGAGGGTAGCGGGATCCGAGGCACGGTGCACCGCTGGCCGACCGCAGATAGTTGGGGGCCCAAGTAGTGAGCTAGCCACTCATGAAAGGCTGCCCCGCCATCTGACGAAAAATCCCGGAATGCACCATCGTGCTGGTTGGCGACCAGATGAAAGGGCCCGATGGACATTCCCGGGGGGGCTCGGGCGTCCCCGCAGTCTCCAGACTAGTCCCCCAAAGATGTCGTCCTGTCAGGGTGTGCCTGAAGGTTAGCAGCTTGGAACCTCATTTCACTTCCTTCTCCTCAACCTCCATCACTTTAATGAACAGGAATAAAAAGAGAGAAGCTGTACAGCGGCAGCACGTCCTTTCGCATAAAGTGCACCTCTCTAATATACGAGGTCTGCACTCAAATCTCGCCGCAGTCCATCACCATCTTGAGACCGAGAAACCAGCGCTCTTGTTCCTGTCGGAGACGCAGATCGGATGTCCGTCGGACGTGTCATACCTGTCTTACCCTGGGTTTACCCTGGAGCACCACTTTAGACCCCGCGCGGGCGTATGCATGTACGCCCGGGACGACATCTGCTATCGGCGTCTCCGCTACCTTGAAGACTCCAGGTTCTCAACGCTGTGGGCTATGGTGGACACAGGTCTAGACAAAATTGTCTACGCATGCGTCTACCGTTCGCACAGCGGTGATTTGGAGACAACTGGGCTTACACAGCACCTGAGTGAGGCGGCGGATGCGGCTCAGCAGCGGTACCCTTCTGCCCAATTGGTGTTACTGGGGGACTTCAATGCCCACCATCAGGAGTGGCTCTTCCCATACCAGTGCACAGACCATGCTGGACGAGAGATGCGAAAGCTAGCGCTTGCGTTAAATCTTACCCAGCTGGTCCAGGGGGCAACGAGGGTGCCGGATGTTGATTCGCACACTGCCAATTGCTTGGACCTTCTGCTGACAACAGATCCAGACCGCTATTCGGTGTCGATTTCATCACCACTGGGTAGTTCCGACCACTGTCTGGTGAAGTCTGTGTCTGTCTACTCTCCGCCCGATCCTAGCCCAAGAGGCACCCGGCGGGTATGGCGATACAAGTCAGCAGATTGGGATGGCATGCGATCTTTCTTCGCATGTTACCCTTGGCAGCCTACTTGCTTTTCTTCCACTGATGCTACGTCGTGCGCGGACGCCGTGACGGATGTGTTGCGGAGGGGAATGGAGTACTACATTCCGTTCTCTATCATAGCAATATCTGGCGAAGCTCGTCCTTGGTTTGGTGCCGAGTGCAATCGCGCCGATGCGCTTAAGCACGCGGCGTACCTAGCATGGGTCGACGCTCGTACGCGCAAAGCAAATGACGTGAGTCAGAAGAAGAGAGCCTTCAACAGGACTGCTAAGTCCTGCAAGAAGGTGTTGCGGAGGGCTCGGTTTGACTACATTAGCCGAATAGGGAACAAACTTGCTTCATACCCAGCAGGTAGTAAGGCTTTTTGGTCCCTGGCTAAGTCGGTCGAATTGAACTTCTGCCGCCCCTCACTACCACCACTGCTGAGACCCGACGGGACGCTGGCCCACTCCGCTGAGGAGAAAGCGAACTTGTTTGCTTCTTTGTTTGCGGAATCTTCACGTCTGGATCCTGGTGGCGCGACGCCCTCCGCCTCTCCTGGTGAATGCGAGTCGAGTATGTCGAACATTCGCATTCATCAGAAGGACGTCCGTAGGGTACTGCGTAACCTAGATGTGAACAAGGCTAGTGGTCCCGACGGGATACCGGCAATTGTTCTGAAGACTTGTGCGCCTGAGTTGTCTCCGATCTTGACACGCCTATTTCGCCTATCGTTTGAGACTGGAAAAGTGCCGAAGGCTTGGAAGCAAGCTAACGTGCAGCCCGTGCCCAAGAAGGGTAGTCGAGCTGACCCGTCGAATTATAGACCCATCTCGGTAACATCCATACTCTGTAAGACTATGGAACGCGTGCTGAATCATAAGCTCCTGGCGTACCTAGAAGCGAATGATATCCTTAGTGACCGGCAATACGGGTTTCGCCGAAATCGGTCAACTGGGGATCTTCTAGCGTATGCCATTCACATCTGGAGTGAGGCCATAGAGAAGCACGGGGAGGCACTGGCGGTCTCCCTTGACATCTCGAAGGCCTTCGACAGGGTCTGGCACGATGGCCTTATTAGTAAGCTTCCTTCCTTCGGTCTGCCCGCCGGTTTGTGTGATTGGATCGCAGATTTCCTGAGGGATTGGTCTATCCGAGTGGTCATAGATGGCTGCTCGTCTGGACTGCTGGATATTAATGCCGGGGTTCCTCAGGGGTCGGTGCTTTCGGCAACACTGTTCTTGCTGCATATTAATGATCTGCTTAAACCCGGTACCTTTGGGTATGCAGACGACAGCACTGTTGCTGAAGGATACGTGTCCGACGCACGAGCTGGTGGGTCGCAGATCCGGTCTCTCCGGGAGGCAATGGTTGAGCGCTTGAACGTGTCCCTACAGGCGGTCTCTGATTGGGGCGATGCCAATCTGGTCAAGTTCAATGCTGCTAAGACCCAAGCGTGTCTAT
This sequence comes from Lacanobia oleracea, assembly GCA_950371165.1. NCBI lineage: Eukaryota > Metazoa > Arthropoda > Insecta > Lepidoptera > Noctuidae > Lacanobia > Lacanobia oleracea. The sequence goes on along the minus strand of OX493387.1, from coordinate 29,361,423 downwards.
TTTCCGCCAAAAGGACCCAATTCCGCCCAGCTCCATCTTTCCGCGGTGAAACCGTGCCGATAACCGACCATCTTGAGCTTCTTGGGGTTACATTAACCATCTACTCTCAATTTTGGCCCTTACATAGAGGCAAAAGCTCAAGTGGCTGCAAAGAAGTTGGGGATTCTGGCTAAGGTGAGACGGTACTTCACGCCGGAACAGCTGCTCAAACTCTATCAAGCGCAAGTTCGATCGTGTATGGAATACTGCTCTCATCTTTGGGATGGATCTGCCAGATACCAGCTTGATGCCCTTGAGACAATTGAGAGACGAGCCAAGAGGATCATCGGCAATGAGAGGCTCGTCGCGTCGAAGCTCCAAAGTCTTGAACATCGACGACGAGTTGCTAGCCTGTCGGTTTTTTACCGGTTGCATTTTGGGGAATGTGCGACGGAATTGCATAATTTAATTCCGCCAAGCCCGTTCCATCATCGGACCACAAGACGAACGGCGATGCGCCACCGGTACATGGTGGACATCCCACCCATACGCACAAAACGTTTTGGGAACACATTCATAGTGCGTACAGCTAAGGAGTGGAATTCCCTGCCGGAGTCTGTGTTTCCTAATAGCTACAACCTGGGAGTCTTTAAATCAAGAGTGAATAGGTTATTTCTAGGCAAGCGTGCTCCATCTTCGACCACATCCTCGCTTACCATCAGGTGAGATAGTGGTCAAACGCGTGCCTATCAATAGTAAAAAAAAAAAAAAAAAAAAAAACGGGTCAAACTTTGTAGGCGCAAACCGCCAACTCGTGGAGCAATACGAAGAAATCGAACAAACATTCAGAAACGACCAAACACAAAAGGAAATCGCGGAGATGAAAATTGAGTGGCATTTTAATGCCCCCGCTTGGCCATCAGCGGGAGGATTGTGGGAACGAGCAGTCAGAAGCCTAAAACACCACTTGAAACGAGTAGTAGGCGAACAAAAACTAACATTTGAAGAGTTTACCACAATCCTAACAAAACTGGAGGCCTGTTTGAATTCCAGACCGCTGTGTCCGCTAAGTGAAAACATAGACGATCTAGACTGTCTGACGCCAGCACACTTTCTATCAGGTAGACCAGGGCTGACAGTCATCGAAACAAAAGAAGATGCAAGAACAAGATGGGAACTAACAAGAAAGATCTTCGTAGAAATCTGGAAGAAATAGAAAAATGAATACTTGTGTCAACTACTAGCTAGATCAAAGTGGCAGGAACCACAGAAAAATCTGGAGATAGGCGATCTGGTGATTATTCATGATGATCATTTACCAGCCGGAAAATGGCTCATGGCGAGAGTAACAGAACTTCACCCTGGGAATGATGGATATGTTCGGGTCGTTAGCCTAAAAACAAGAAATGGTCACATAGAAAGACCTGTTACAAAACTATCCGTCTTACCTATCAACAGTGATGAAACTGCCAAACAGCAAAATACATCAAACACCAACGAAAGTGAGTCATACCAACAGACAAACAGCGAGTTGCAAAGTTCACGACGATGCAAAACAACAAATAGAAAAATAAATTTCATTGGACTGGTTATGGCACTGATGTATTTGCTAAACCCTGTTGCGGCCGCTAACACAACAAACATTGTCGAGCTTAAACAAGGTCTATACTTTGATAAAGTGACCAACATGCAACTAATACGCGGCGAGTGGAAGATTATCGTGTACTACGACGTCAAGCCCTACTGGCATGGTATATCAGTATCCAGCAAATTCATCATACATCTAGAAAACATCTGCGAGAAAATAAATCAGAAAACACAATGTGACGTAATATTAAAACAACTACAGCACGCGACCGACGAAATAGGACACTACAACCATATGTTGCTGAATCCGCAAGGCCGAGTAAATACGAGAAACAAACGTGGGCTTATCAACGGTGTCGGTTCCATCGCGCGCTCCTTGTTCGGCGTATTAGATGATGAATTTGCAAAACAATATCAAGAAGATATTGACCTGGTCAAGGCAAACGAGAAACATCTGGCACTACTGCTAAGAAATCAGACATCCGTGATCGAAGCGGAATATAATTTGCTGAAGAGGTCGGAAGATGCAGTTGAAAAACAGTACAAAATGTTTAACCAACATCTACTAAACTTTGAGAAGTATACGAACAATCTCCAGAAGGAGCTGGATTCTCAAGAACTGTCCATCGAATTTGTTATGTCCGCTATTACAGCAAATAGCCTGATTGAGCATCTCAGAAACGTCCAGGAGACCCTTATTGATACCGTAACAAATATCTATAACGGCAAGATGAACCTACATCTCATCGCACCGGAACAGCTTCGGGACGAATTGAACATAATCTCGGGTCAATTGTCCAAGGATTTAGTTCTACCTATCACTAACATTCAGACAGAGTTGTTTCGCCTGTATCATCTTTTACAAGTAAAGGCGAAAATAACTGAACGATACCTTATAATCGAGGTAAAAGTACCCTTGATCAGCAGAGATAATTTCGAGGTCTACCGAACGATACCAATACCAAAAAACAATGACGTGGATATGGTCACCCTAATACCTATTGCTGAAATGTTGGCAATAAACATTCAAAAAGATTCGTACATCCCAATGACGGAGTCAGAAATACATCAATGCGTGCAACATGACGCGGAAACTAGATTGTGTCCACTACAGAAACCCGTTTACCGTATGAAATCTGACGAGAGCCTATGCATGAAAAACAAGGAATCTCTTCATTGCGAAACTAAACACGAAACCTGCCGAGACAAATGGTTGGAATTGAACAATGTAAATAATTACCTATATTTTTGCTGTCAACAATGCAAAATACGAATTATTTGTGGGCATCAAGTTTCAACGCAGCTACTACACAAGGCCGGTGTCATTACACTCAATGACGATTGCATAATAGTAGTGATAATTTTGCTGTTTATCCTCAAAGACAACAGATGAACAGAATCCAAGCCCAGGTCGACGCAGGTCCTGCAGAAATTCCTTCAATCAACAATATCATTAATCTACCTGTACCGGCTTTGAAACATCTTCACGAGAATGAGACGGTAACAGAGCAGAGAGCATTACTGCAAGAGCTTGGCAAACAAGTGAAGCAAATGAAAGCCGCAACATCAGAAGAAATCCCGACAGATCATGCAACACACCACGACGTCCACCAATACGTTGTCATCTACCTATTGGCTGCCGCAGCAGCAGTCACGGGCGTAATATACGTTTACAACTGCCTACGCAAGCATTGGGCAAGTCGACAGAAACCAGAAGCTTCAGCTGTCCCTAATCCGATGCCCCGAAGAAGGTCTACAGCGAGCATCGTGGATAACGCGTCATTTGACGTCACGGCTAACAGCAGCGCAGCGCACTTATCAAGTGCACGCACACTCAATAAAGCAACGTCGCCTATTGCGCGTTGTGAATTACCATAGTAACTTAAGACTTTGTTTGTATTTACCTTTTTACATTTTAACTTTATTTTGATAAATTTCCGATGTACATTTAAGTTACCTTTGTGAGTGGGCAATATGTACGAGCTACGCTGTACATTGACCCTAACCAACTCGTCCTACTTATAGTGAAACGTTGCAGTTTGTTATTTTTAGTAGCAATAAAACCTTTATACCAATTGGTTGTTTACTCACTCAACATAACATCCCATTACACAACATCAACATAACATTTTTACTGTTGGGAGTTACGCCCCAACAATCACTTAATACACGGAATGAGGTTTAGGTCTAGTCACAATTAAAGATGTCTAGGTATCTAGGTACAGATAGGGCGCCGCGCGACGCAGTCGCGCGCGCACATGCTACGTCTAAGGGCGTGTAGAACCGACTGGCGGCCTGAGGAGCGGTGGGGTGCGGCGCGGGCATCACGTTAGCGCGCGAAACGCATCTATGGAAGATATTCTCGCTACACCATTTAAATTGAAATTGTAGCAATTGTAACTGTATTATTTATAAACTAATCTTGATAAAATTAATAACAGTGATGTAATATATAATAATAAAGGGAACTGTTGTTTTTATTTATCGATTGGAATAAAATATTTGTAAGGATTAATGTATTTAATGATAAATAACTCGAACAAGTCAATCGAAACGCCGCCGCGCCATCGCGGCGTCTTTTTGCTTCGTCTATTCACCGCGCCTTAAGGTGAATGCTCCAGGGTAGCCCGCGAAATTCAAATATTTTTATGTTTTTTGCAATTTGCCGGTCAGTGTGAAGCTGTATGTGGACCAAATGCGATCTGCGACCGTAACGCGTATTTATCTAAAGAATTATAACCATTTTAATCATCAATATAGCCCTCTAAGTTCGAAGAATGATTATTTCTGAAATATTCATTCTTTCGAACTATATGAACATCCACTCTGGAGCATCCACCTTAACAGGAAGGCTGTTTATGGCGTCGGGCCATAAAAAGGCCATATTTTTGCATTTTTGACATTTGTATGCTGATATTATCTGAGCGCTATATGAATGGTGCTATTCTTCAAACTACAAAGTTAAGAAACTACTTGATGAATCAAGTTAATTCTCAATTTATTTCAAATCAGGAACGCAAATCGAAACGATTTAAGTTTTTAGAACGAGTTAGATATCCGATTAACCAATCTAATTCAACTCTTCACTGCTCTTCTATCATGGGTCTTCGCCAGCTGCTCGCGGGTGGTATGACGTGATCGCTGGCCCATAAAGATTCATTTTTAAGCAACTCAAGTTTATCTTAGCAAATGTAAGCGCACGTCTGTTGACAATTAAAAAAATGAGATCAAATGCATAACGCCATCTATGGAAGATGAAGTTGGTCTGTCTAAATTTTCTTTCGGAGTTTGTTTTATTTTTATTAATAGGAATTCATTCAGAACGATATTTTAAAGGTATTAAAAGATACACTTTTTTAAGACGTTTTATAAGTACCACTAATAACTAAAAAATATGTTTTGATGTATTTCACATGCTGTGTTGAGTACTATTTGGGTCAATAGATGGTATTACAGGTATCTGCATTACGTAATGTTGGTTTCATGTATATTGCCACAATTCCTATCCGGTTTATAAATAAAGGTTAGTTATCTACATTGGTTTTGTACTTTTGAACATCATGCGTTCTGTTAATAATCCTTTAACATCCTGGCCTAAATTTTGCAATAGACAAATGCTAAAAATATACGAAATACGAAAATAATGTTATAATTTGCTGTATGAAAATATTAGTAAGAATAAAAAAAGGAAATGAATAATTTAAAAAAAAAGTAATTTAAAAAAATCATAATTGTTGGGAATCGAATTCACATCATGTTTTTCGTAAGGCAGTTTTTAAACCGATGGGCTATGACTTCTGTGGACAATGGATTTAAATAGCAGGTCTTATTTATGTCATGGTTTTTCGCTGCTCGGCTCCTTGAAAACAAAGCGTGATGATAAACATTGCTAAAGTTAGATGCATAAGTATCTGCAATATTGGAATATGTTGTGGTTTCTTATAACAATTCCTCACTAAACTGTTTGGAAAAATGTGGAATATAAATTTAAATGTTATTTTAAGTGCGCAAAACCCCATTTTATTATTTATTTGACAATATTATACAGTAAAAATACAGTTCAAAAGATAAAATAAATACAAAAATAATAGATGTCGCTGGCCTGGGATCGAACCATGCACCAATCGTTTAAAATGACATTTTTGAAGATTGCTCATCCTCCAAACCACATAGCGTGATAATATAAAACCTAAAACCTTCTCCTGACCATAACAAACACAACAAAAAAAGAATGATCGAAATCGGTCCAGCCGTTCAAGCGTGATGCGATGACCAAGGGAAATAGGGATTCATTTTTATATATATAGATAAAGATCCTAAAATCCCACCTTGGGGCACACCATAGTTATTTGCTCTCTGACTCGATACATACGTACGCTCAGTTTTTTAAGTAATGCAGACTTTCTCTATTTTAGTAACTTGTTTTCTGTTGGATAAGTACGATTTCAAAAGATTCAAAGCATTGCCCCTTACTCCATATCTTTCCAACTTCTTTAAAAGTATTGTTCTATCCACAAAATTTATTGATGATTTGAATAACTGTGAATTTTATGAAATAATTGCATTACTTTTGATTCTCTTGAATATATTTTACCATTGTTATTCATAAAATTAGCTATTCCAGGGTGCAGAGATCCTCTTTGGGAGGTGCAACCTCAATGACATAAGCCTTGAAAGAGTTAAGAAAAAAGTAAGTTAGGATTCGAATGCGATGACGTAATGGAGTGTTAGTTTTTTCTAAGGAATTCGATTGTTTGCCCTGACGTTGAAAACACGCAAAATATATAATTGTTCTCAAAAATAATTTGATTTTAAATTATTGAACAACCCCTCTCGTATAGCTACAAGCGAGTCCCCTACAGTACCTACTCAATTATGACTGTTTATAAGTACAATAAGGCAAGATACATGTCGACAGTTAAACAAATTACGATTTTTACAAAAAAAAAAAATCGATTTAACAAGTAGGTAAACCAGTCAGTGAGATTTCAAGCCGGCTTTATTTTCACAAACCGCACGAATTGGAACTTCTTCACTCTCTATAATCCATGGTATTATTCCACACATACGGTATAAACAAATCCATTATTCAGGCACATTAATGATATTCCCTGCTGATTGAAATCGGATTATCAACGAGCCGCACTGATGCAGCCTCGCACTAAAAATGATTCCCACCAATGAAATGGTCAGTTAATTAATGGCGACGTTATGCAAACAAAGGGTTGAAAAGCAGCAAAAGTAACAATCAGGAGAGGACAGATCAGTCCTTACAATTTTGTATTTCCATTGGCATTTTGAAAATATAAACTGCTATTGTAATGAAGTAAGTTTTTTTTCTACGAAAGAAAAGCTAATCGTTGAATAATCCAAATCTCATATCAGAGACACATAAATTTTCTACTTTTCAAGCCTCCTTTCGCAATTTTTATGTAAATTCAAATTTTATTGACTGGAGCCAAATTCTAAAAAGTATGCCAAGAGATCAAGTAGGTATATGAGTTTAAAAAAATAGATTAATCGCTTTTTAACAACTTTTTTGCCTAAAATAAAAAGCATCAACTTTAAAATTGTTTTTGTCATTGGGGTTTGTAAGTTGTGTATGTTCTTACTAACAATATTGGATTGTACTGATCTGACAAATAAAGGAATTATTATTATTATTATTCCTTTATTCGATAAATTACCTATAAATTACATTTTTAAATATTTGAAAAAAAATATTATAAAAACATATAATAAATAGTAGCCCACCGGTATCGGGAACAGGGTCCAAGCTACCGGCGGTCAGGACTCCAGAGAGAGGAACCTCCTGACAATACGAGCCGTGTCCAGAAGTACCGCTTTCTGAATCAAGCCCTTGATCCAGCAGCCTAACGAAAGCCTCTTGAGGTGTTGGTCGAGGCTCGTGGCTATTAAGCCATTGGCTGATACGACTATCGGTAGGTACAATGATTGCGGAATCCACATCCCACATGTCGACAACCTCGCGAGCCAAGTCAATATACTTAATTTGTTTATCTTTCTCGGCTTTCACGAGGTTCTCGTCATGTGGAACGGTTATGTCTACAATCATTGCACGCTTCTCGATTCGGTCCAACACCACTATATCAGGCTTATTGGCAACAATAGTCCTGTCAGTGATGATGGACCGATCCCAGTACAATGTGATATTGCCATTATCGAGAACTGGGTCGGGCGCATACCTGTAGTACGGCACCTCCGACTCCACAAGAGAGTATTTCAGAGCAAGTTGCTGATGTTATTATTATTATTAATAATACAAAGCCCTCGTGCCACGAACAGTGTTGAGCTAAACGACAGCTCATATATTCACGAAGGCTGATATATGGCTGAGCTATGAATCATGTTACCTAATGTACGAATATCTGTTCACCTAGGGAACTCTTGGTGGTTACTTTTGAAGAGATGTTACGTGATTCTAAGATCTATGGTCTCTCATTTTGAGAATAAATTTTGTTTAATTCGAATAAAAAATGCGGAATTGGTTGCTTTATTTTACTCATCATCATCATCTGCCTAGCCTTTTCCGAACTACATTGGGGTCGGCTTCCAGTCAAGCCGGATTTAGCTGAATACCAGTATTTTACGCGGAGCGGCTGCCTACCAGACCTCCACAACCCAGTAACTGGGTAACACGGTACTTCATGGCAAGACTGGAGTCAGATTTAGTGGCTTCTGACTATCCGTAACGACTGCCAAAGATCTACAAATGACAGCCGGGACCAACGGCTTAACGTGCTTTCCGAGGCATGGAGGAAACTTGCTATGTTAAGATGGTCACCCATCCACAGACCAACCTAGGCAAGCGTTGCTTAACCTTGAAGATCGACCCGTGCGGCTGTTATTATTCAGCCACAAGCTCCTCCTCATGGTTGCTTTATTTTACTGGTCTTCTGAAAATCGGTGTTTCCAAAAGCTTACAACCCTAATCTCTTCAAAGTTAGAGTGAACAGGCTCCTTCTGGGTAAGCTCGCTCCATAGTAGACTTTGTCTCTGTCATCTCTCACATAGACTAGAGTCAAGATCAAACCCATTACAAACAAAAAAAAATCGGTGTGTTATTTCGTAAAGGCCACAGTCGTTAGACAAAGTGCCATTCCATTCTTTTTTTTTTTTTTTGTCGGTGTCCACTCGCAGTTTCAACCCTAGAGGGTTGTCAACTACTGAACCGGACTTGCCTGTGTGGGCCTCAAGAATTTAAGGTGGGGGCCGAGGCTACAAAACTTATATACTAAACTCCGCTCGCTGAGGGTGCCCCTGTGGGGTACGGACCTCGGCTCAACGGCGTCGTTTTGGGGGGGCCACAAAAGACACGCTGGGTCATGTCATTATATGTCGCGACGGACCTCGGCGGCGAGGTCGGAATACGAAACGCGGTCTCTTCTTGTGTTTCTTGAGAGTGCTGGTTTCCCTACAGCTTTCTTGAAGGACAGTGATTGGGTCGTCAGGATCGACGAGAGTATGCCGAGGACGGCGAATCCTACTAATCTTGGAGGGAGCGTATCGGGTAGCCGATACGATTAAGGGATTCTGGTGCTTTTCTGCAGATTCGATGAAGTGCTTGGCAAGACGCTTCATGAATTGCTTGATAGTTGGGACTTTGAGGTCGACATGTAGTCGGTCATTCCTAACGAACCACGGAGCGCCCGTGGCCTTTCGGAGAAATCGGTTTTGGGTGGTCTGTATCCTGTGGATATATCGATCTTTTGTGAGTGCGAAAACGGCACACGCATAGGTCATTATCGGAAAAATATTCACAAAAATCAAAACAATTAAGTAAATAAACTCGCGTCAATAGGCAACCAACAGTGAAGGTGACATTTAAAACCTCACGCTACACTAGCGCCTCTAGCGGCGACTTCAACCTCACTGACTTTAGCCTCATTGTTGGAATACCGAAATATAAGGCATTGATCTCTACACATTTCGACAGTGTTTGTCATTCCAATATTATTTTTTTTACGTTTTGACAATCCCTATCGCTACGCTACTGTGACAGAATGTCACTTGTCCTGAGACTTAGGAATGGTCTCAAATAGACGGTCACCCCATAAAAATTATCTGTAGGCTATTATGTAATGGTGTGTGTGTTTTTTTTTCATGTTATAATATTTTAAGAGGTAATTTCATTCTGCTGGTTACGGGCTGTGGTGTGTGGTGCAAGTTATAAGCGAAAAGTCGCTTATTTTACTAAATTGGTGTTGCTTTTATTAGTAAGGAGTTATGATTAGCAAAGCAATATTGTTGGTTTACTAGATAGTTGACTGTAAGTGTGCACGGACTTAAGCAATTGCTAGATTTTATCAAGTGAGAGGGTTCAGTCTTGCACAAGGGTATTATGTTACTTAATTACTGGTTTGTAAATTACAAGGGTTTTATGTTACTTAATTACTAAATTGAGGTCAGATAGGCTCAACAGTTATGAAAAACTGGTATTCAGGTGCATGCGGTAAGACTTGAAACCAACCCTAATTAAGTTGGGAAAAAGCTAGGCAGATGGTTTAAAAAACGATAGCTTTCAAATAAATGAGAAACAATCTTGACAAGTAAAGATAAAACCGCTCCCGCTCATCCCTTGCCTACCTCAACCATAAGCTAGCTAGTGGCGTATTGTCGCTCGCTTGCCAACTGCTTTCAATGTTAATATTATTATCTTTTGAAACGCAACTTGTGCCCCGCGGCGTCGCTCATAACGGGTATTAAAATAACTCGCGCACAGTGTGCTCGGCGCGGGTGACAGAATACGGATACAGGATTATGTAGTACGTGTGCGAGTAGTGTGTACTTAGGTAGGGTGACGTCACGCTTACTTGTGTTGTTAATAATTTTATCGGTTTATTAGATTGTCACGTGTGGAGTTTGTTTTAGGATCAATGAGTCCACGCTTGTCTAGGGCTTGTTGAAACAGTTCAGTTTAGGTTATAATAAATCAGTTTAAATTAGCCTGTTTCATTGCTTTACAGTCTGTAAGAAACTGATAAACATTTTTTTTTAAACCGGCCAAGAGCGAGTCGGACTCGCACATGAAGGGTTCCGTACCATAAACCTTAATTTTTATGTTATAGCGGCATTAGAAATACACAGTCTGTGATAATTTCAGAAGTCTACCTATTACGTACTTGAGATACAGCCCGTTGGCAGACAGACGGACGGACGGACAGATGGACAGCGGAGGCTTAGTAATAGGGTTACGTTGGTTACGGAACTCTAAAAAGGTAAAGGCTTGTGTTTAAACACCGCCCAAAAAAGTACCTATTTACTACCAAAAAAGTTCTAAACGGTTACCAAAGCAGATAAATGGTCACCAAATAATATTCGAGAAGTAGCGCTCGCCGGCCGCTGCCGCGGCACCGCTCGCTTCGCTCGCTCGGCTCGCGCGCGGTTGGTCACAATTCTAACCTAACCTAACCTATTTTATCCAGTTTCTAACCCCAAGCCTACATTTTATGGCAATCACAGTTGAGTTGGATAGAATTTGGTGACCGTTGATCCATTTTGGTGCCTAGGCTTAGAGTCTTAAAAATATTATTTTTGGTGACCGTCTAAATTATACCCAAAGGTAAATAATACCTAAGGCATTAGTTCCGCCTTTATGCAGTGATGTTTACAAGTGCTTACTTACATAAGATGTAATTCCCATACACATCCTTATTAAAAATCTTAATAGAACGGAGTGAGTAAGATACTTAGGTACACTTTGTTGAACTAGCTAATGCATCAAATCCAATTCATTTCTCAATAATATAATAACAGTTGCTCAAACATAATATCTCTGCCTCTTCAGCTGCGGCTTTTCCTTACCAATAAGAAAAAACGAGACTGAATTTAATCAAACTCAAAATTCGAAACACAATTCTGTTCTCAGGCAAACTAAGTTTGTTTTCCCACAAAAATAACAGGCATGGGACGTGCACGGCAAGCGACACGCCGCTCACATTGAACATGTTCGCTTCGTAATGACTGACGCGGAGCCTTCATACGAATATAAGGATAAGTAGGCGGGAGGGTCCAATGTGACGTAGGGAATGTAAAACATAAAGGTTTTTTAAAAGGTTCAAGAAATAAAATTTATCAGAAAGTTTATTCTCTTCACATTCGAGTCGCTTTGTCAGTGACAATCAATGTCAAAAGAAACAAGCATTTTTGACAGTTTGCGACTGCAAAGCAAATACGAACGCTTCTTGAAAATTATACGAAAATGTCCCCCCCCCTCACCTCGCTGTTATAGTTTTTTTTTTATTTGAGAAGTAAGAGATGGTCACGACTACGACACGACGTTACAGGCAGGCGCCTGTAACTGACATGTAAAAATCTCTATATGTATGACGATTTTCACATTTTTCTAATGTTTTTCTATCGGCAAAATATTTTTGTCAATTTGACTTAGCGCCCTTTTATCCTTTTGAAGCGTTTACTTATTTTATTGGCTTCAGAATCTTTCTAGAGATACACGCAATAACTAAATTTAATTGCGAAGTTTATAATTGATAGATATAAATATTCATGTTCTCTTCCCAACTAACAGTAAAGCGTTTAAAAAACCTATATAAGACTCGTATATCAGTTCCATTTGAGTATAAAAGTGTTAACGCATACCTGTGCAACTGAGTTAGAGCATGTTCTAACTCACATACAACCACGAAAGAGGCCCACAATTTTACAAGTAAAAGTTATAGGAAACCTATAGTACGGTGTCACAAAGATATTAAAGCTGCACAAGAGCGTTTATTCATCGTCAGCTACTACTTTAACCGATATTACCGTAGTAATACCGCGTTGGTGAGCACTACAGGTGGTAGAAAAGCACCGGATAAGAATGCTTTGCTACTTAAAACTTCTTGAGCACATTATATATCAACTATATAACTTTTAGCGTTCGTCAAGATTGAAAAAACCTGTAACCTTACTTAAAATTAAATCTGTTCGTAGTCAAAGTGTTAAGTCATCCATTATTCAACACAGCAGAATAATATTAATAAATAGTAAGTTATTTAAGTATGTGAAGTGAAAAATGACGGCCCTTATGATTTTACGGTAAATGTGTACCATGTTTCTCATCTCAGTTTTCCCCTAGTATTTATTAAAGATTTTAAAGAAAATTTATGATAAAAACCTTGGCTCCTCAAGCTAAACATTATTATACATTCCTGCTTCCTAAGCAGTTGTATGTGGCATTAATGGAACGCTTCAAATAATGTAATAAATTTGGTATATTATAGTCAAATGTTGAATAACTCGAAATAATATTAATTATTAGGTTACCAAAACAGTTTTAAACTTTACAAAAGTGAGTTTAGTGTTAATAACAACCCATACTTGCGTTGTTTGACACCAATACCTTTAGAACGTCTTTAAAAGAGTACTGCCTAACACAATAAGCTTTAGCTAAACCCTTTATTGTAGGTTAAACCTAGATAGAGGAGTTTTTTGACACTTTTACTTACTCGAGTTTCTAAACTCTCGAAAAACTCTATCTTATAACCTATGTCTGCAATAATAGTCAATATGACACCTTCATCATCTGCCTAGCCTTTTCCCGACTATATTGGGGTCGGCTTCCAGTCAAACCGGATTTAGCTGAATACCAGTATTTTAAGCGGAGCGGCTGCCTACCAGACCTAGTCAATATAACACCTTAAATGGTATAAATCACTTCATTGCAATAACTATACAACTAGAAGTGTTAAAAGGTGTCGGCGAACGCTTTTATAAAGACTTGGGTATCATAGGAAGGTTAAAGCTATAACGTTTTATTATACTTGCTGCTAGTAGCACCATTATAACTTTTAAAGCTGTATCACGTCGTTGATCCTCTCTTACCATCAGGTTAGATAGTGATCAAACGCGCGCCTATCAAGAGTAAAAAAAAAAAATTAAAATTTTAGTGTCGAAATTGGTGCTAAAACTTATTTGTTAACTCCTCTGTATCGCATTTAGTTATAACTGAGATAATTATAACCCTGTTATATTACTAAAATTTATAAAAAAGCCTGTATCTGACACCAAAACGTTATTTGAGTTTGAATTAAAAAAAAATCGCGATTGTATATTGGCAGAAAAGATATCACTTTATTGTTTTAAAAGTTCCATTTACCTACTCACTTACAGCCACGGATAGAATAAAATAAGAGGACTTCTTTTTTCTTACCTTACCCGAAAGAAAAAAGAAAAGGATATCTTGAAGTTTCCAGTAATAGAACCCTTACTATAGAGGGTGGGGTTGTAACTATTTATTAGACAAAGTGGTCAAAGGACAGTAACTTTCAAAATTATTCGCAATTAAACATAATGCAAGAAAAATCTTTTATGTACATTGGTAATACCCATCATCATGCTCCGGCCCCTTATTCTACTTTTATTGGGGTTGGCCTAACCGATCTTTGTCGTTTAAACATCTCCGTAGACAGCTTATCAGTTATCATAGATTTAAATAGTAAAGATAGGAACCGTCCGAATGATTGCTGATACGCGTTCATCATAAAATAAACACACTATTTTTGATGTCTCGTGCACACGAACGCTCCCGAAATTGCCGACCGACTGGCGAGTTCGCTTCGGTCTAGATGGAATAATTTGTAGCATAAAAAAAAATGCGATCCGCCTTGTTCTTTAAGTGAAGCTAATACTCAAATCTGAAATCTCATCATACCAATAAATTGTACGAAAGACGTCCTAAGCCAAGTCCTAAGCTACTATTTTTTTTTTTTTAGGATGGGAAATCATCGAATGACTCCTCCCGGCCTGGGTACAGCAGGAGGGAGTGTCCAACTCTTACTGACTAAAACCTATCCGTGTTTCTCCTAGTGCCCTTTGCGTTCCAGGGTACGGTGCCTCTTTCTAACGAAGTCCGCAGCCCCAGCAGGCACTGGCCTTAGTGGGTAGCTTAGTAGAGAGTTTAGTAGTAGTCTTCCGTGCTGACATGTCCTTGAGGCGCGTTGGGATCGCAGCGCGCCGCCGACCCGGGCCTGGTTCTGATCAGACGGCGAGCCACCCAATGCTCGCCGTCCGCAGTCCCATGCCTACGGTGGCGAGAATCGTCCTGCGACTCCCGACGCCCGGGGCGTCTTCTTCTGTTTCGGCGGCTGAGACGTGAGGTTTCCCTCTCTCTCACGCGTTCGGCTTCCTCCTTTGTTAGCATTACTGCTTCGCAGAAAGAGGTGACCGCTTCCCATGTCTCGTCGCTCCGAACCATGGCTTGAACCAGGGCCGGACGCGAGAGATCCCCGCCGCCGATCGCCTCGACAAGGACACGGCGGTGCTCCGCCCAAGCAGGGCAGACCTCTACCGTATGCTCCACCGTGTCCTAAGTCCTAAGCTCCTAACAACAAAACTTTGAATATGTTTATAAGTACTCACATGAGTAGCTCCAACTAAACACTTGTGAAGGTTGTGCTGACAAGTTGGACAGCTTTCTGATTAGCAAAACAAGTCGAACTGACCCCCGAGCACAACTTATTATTTTAATCAAACATGTTTTGTGGAAAAACTGTTTGATTGAATTATTATTTGTTAGAAACAATATATTGTTTGTTTCTGATATATTGTAAAGTTGTTGGTACGTGACGCGGGGTATCGGAAGGATGAACATACGAATATACGATGAACATGGTTAAATATGGTTTAAAATTAAATTATTTTGTTGTTTTTTTGGGCCGTTATTAGTAAGAATAATGTTGACATCACAATTAAATAAAAAAGGAGAAGGAGCATTTTTATCAAGCAGAAGGATTTCGTAAAGTGGAATCATCAGCATCATTTCAGCTGCAAGACCACTACTGCTAAACTGTCTCCCCAAGCGTCGCCACATTTGCCAGTTCCGATGGACTCCCGGTGGCCCTCACTAAGTAATATAATAAATTACCTACGAAAACTGTGACACACTGCAATCAGAGTGCCAGTTCTACTAATTTTCATATTCGCATCGCATTTACATCTCAATATCGCAATCTGACAAAAATGTATGAATAATAAGGATTTTTGACAGTTTGCGACTGACATCCGAATGTTGTTTAAATATTTGTAGAATAGGCCCTCAGATTCCGACTGTTGACAGTATCGGTCAAGAGCGAATAGGTTATTTCTAGGCAGGCGTGCTACATCTTCGACCACATCATCGCTTACCAACAGGTCAGATAGTGGTCAAACGCGTGCCTATCAATAGTAAAAAAAGAGTTGAGTAACATGCATCCTCTTACGTCACATGAGTTAAAAAATTCTACGGTTTTTAGGATTGGAACCGTTTGCTGATACAAAAAACGGCCAAATGCGAGGCCTTTGGCCGTTTTTTTATTCCTTTTTAAACTGATTCATTTATCAGCACTTTCTTAATCATAACAACCAAACACTTCTTTATGAGTACTTAAATAAACAATTCTTAAAGCTCACAACAATCGAGTGAGATTAGAAACAATTGAATTACAAAGAGAGCTGACGTGTTACGCTTGTTGTATACCTTGTTTGATTAAGAAGGCGAATTTGCAGTATCTAGTGCGTTGTTTAAGCTATGCATACCTTCCTGACGAAGTTCTAAGAATACCTTAAACCAGGCGACTGAAGATCATTTTAAATTCACTAGATTAAGAAAGCTGATAGAGAGCAAGAAGCCAAAAAAAAAATGGATGGATTATGTGAGTTTATGATAATCATGAAATAAATGGGAGTGAATGATAATGTGACGGTTGCCAGAGGAGGATTAAAGAATAAAGAGTGTTACGACTTTCCTAAGTACCTAACGTGGAATAAGCGAACAGATGATTAGTTAGTGTAAGAACGAACTGAGGAAATATCACTCTAACACTACAAGGATTCTCTCGGTAGTTAATAAACAAAAGCCATTTCACCAACATAGATTCAACTATTCTACACACCCTCAAACAAAATACCCTCAAAAGCACATTTTGCAACGATTAGATAAACAAACAAATATATGTGAGGCTTTCGCAATCTCGTAAATTCGTTGAAAGCGAGCCAGCGCTATCTAGCGGCCACAAACTGGCCTGGACTGGTAGAAAATGCCTCAGGCATTAAATCCGCCTCTGTACATCTGTGTGCGTAAAGTGTTAAATAAATAAATAAATAAGGTGAATTATTGAAGCAACGGTGAGATGTTTCCCAAGCGGACGGTCGTAAAAGTGCACTGGACGCCAAATGGATAAATTTGCGAAAACTGTGGATGTGGTATGTAGTAAGTAATTTGAATAAACCTACGTTTTACTATAACCTACTCAACAAAGTTGAAGTCTAAACTTTATTCAAAATTAAACCACTAACGAATACATTTAAAAGTTAAGGATGTCTAATGTGCCTTGTTTGAATGAGTAGTGCTGATATGAGAGCATATAAAATACAAAATATTGTACTGTTACGTATTTTCAAACCTACTTTTAGCTGATTTTATTTTTAATCAATAACAGCAATAATTGCATGTAATGTAAATACATAAAAAAACTTTAAATATTTATCAATTTAACAAACTGAAAGTATTTTGTGTATACTACACATAATACGTTCACGCAAAAGCAACAGTAATGCGTAAATCCATCCATAAGTACTGCACGCAAAATACGCGCTTAGTCGTGGAGTTGAGGAAACCAGCCCAATTTATTTATTTATATTACGTAAATCCATATCCTATAATATAAATTAATGTTTCTGCTATTTCGTATCCATTTATTAACCGACTTCCCAAAAAGGAGGAGGTTCTCAATTAGGCCAGTATGTTTTTTTTTTCTATGTATGTACTTACATCGATTACGCCGCGGTTAATGGACCGATTCACGTGATTCTTTTTTTTTGTTCGACGCAAAATAGCTGCCAGGTGGTCCCATTTGTTTCAGTTTGATTTAGTAGTTTTTATTTTTTAAGTATTATTGTTATTTGTTTAGTGTTTACACCAGTTCACATTGCGCCGGTACCACTAAAAAGTGAAAAATAAAAAACTAATACAACCGACTTCCAAAAACAAAACGCTACAAGGTACAAAATAACTTCGGAAGAAAGAAAAAAACTTTAATTTCTGAAGTCGGTGTTTTTGGTGTTTTTATTTTTTCGTTTTTTGACACCGACTTCCGAAATTGACGTCGGTTGTATTTTTTTTAAAAAAGTTTTTTATTTTGCGTGATAAATACGAGTGCAGGTACAATTTTGCATATATTTTATTGGTGTAAAATAGCTAACGCCTGAATTTTTCGAAGTGCCTCCGGGCTATGTATCAGCTACGGTTTTAGTAGATTTTTATCAAAAAATATATCTACATTTTTTGTTTGAAAATAAAAGCGTGTTGGACTAAGCAAAAATGCATTTAATGAAGTTTTTTTTTGGTTTGGGAAGTGGTTTTTATCTAATAAAAACAATGCAAAATAATTAGTTGTAAGTTAAATTAGCTACTTATACCTAGCTAGTATAACCGAATACAAAAAGGCAAAAGTTATGCATTCGGTTTGAAGATTATAATAAAATCTTTTTAAAACATGTAAGCCTTATTTGAAAAGTATTTATTTATTATTGTTTTATTATATATTCAATATTTATTTAAATGTACAATAAACATGAATTCATATTTTAAGATCTTTATTTCGTGGGTTAAAATCAAGTAAATATCTTTGTTTAAATAAATATTTTCCAGTGCTTGTAACTTATTTCAAATTATATGTTGATAAAATCTCAAGGTATGTCCACGTTCATTCTTACATGCATCGTCTCAATACACAATCTGGTAGAAACATCGCTACCTCCGCGATTTCCGGCAATTTATACAGCTTGGCTTCTCGACTCCGCCCTCTTTGTATACGTGTACCTATAGTCAAACAAAGAGATAATTAAACAGTCAGATGTCTTCCAACACTTTATAAATGTCTATGTAGGAAGGAGTTTTTGACATTTCCTAAAGTTAATATGAACGTACATAATGAGTTACTGGGATGTGGAGTCAAATAGGAAGTCGCTCCACTTAGAATAATAGTATTCCGCTGAAAACGGTTTGCCTGGAAGTTGATCCCATGATATTTTAAAAAGCAATATAATGTTAAATGAAAATATGTTAACTAGAGACAATCATACAAATATTATAATTCGTGCACGAACAATTAGCGTAAGCGCAAATTCGGCCATCATATACATTTGCATGGAAACGTCTTATGCCTTCGTCAGGAATTACGGTTACAGAAAGTTAAGATCGGTAAATTTAAATGACTGAAGACAGAGGAATAAATACCATTAACCTCTTCTGATCACAACCCAGGTGCCTCCTGGAACTTTAAATGGCCATGTAGCTGCATTTACTGTGATCATCCACGAAACGACGCAGAAGGATTTTACAAGCAATATAGAGGGACTGCATCGCAGTAAAGCGGTTGGAACCGGCTGGAACAGGCTCGGCTATGACGTGACACTGCGTTCACGCGAACATCGCTACACGGCAGGAGGATAGGTGTGGGCCGAGCTATAAGCGGATGAAGGTTTGTAAGTCATAGACATAAGTATTTAGAAGAATGTATAAGTGTTCCAAATAAATGGATTTCATGATCACCGTCTAAGGCCTCCATGACTTAGAGTTGGTATTGAGTTTATTATTAAAAGTTGTCAGATTGGCAGTTACAGTTTTTAAATCTGATATTTATTTCATATTTATTGCTTTTCTTAAAGAAGTCTGGCCTTTTCTCATGAATATGTCTCTATTTACCTAACATTAAACTGGTAAAATAGGGAAATTAAGTATGCCATGGTGACAAAACAGCTTCTACTATGCAATTATCATCTGAGCTAACCAACAATAGCGCGAGTCGCTTTACAAAATTGCTGGAACCATACATTATTATAGAAGAAGTGAGAAGAAAGTCGTCACCGCTCATTACTTTACGAGTACGGTAATCAGACGGCCGCAGTACCATCGCAGTATATTAGTCGTCTGCGCCCAGGGAGACCGCGTTGGTAAACTGAAATTGGATAATATTTGCTCTAAGCGCTGCGCAAAGTGGCTCCACTCCTCGACAAAATGGTGCAGCGTTGTGACAAATCGCTGGAATTACTGCATGCTATTAGCAGATGGAACGGTTGGAAAATTATTAGAGAGCCAATGGGTTTTGTGACAAATTGAATGAGTGGTTTATTTAGGTGATTTTAAAATAAAACAAAAGTTTATAAGAAATAATTTCCGCTCTTGTTTTCCTTATTGATTAACAAAATACAATGAGGAAGGAACTGTGGGGTGTATGGGGTCCGTTGCCATCTTAAAGACCCAAGCCAACCTCACCTGCTAGCGGTGCACCCTGCTGTCCAACGGACGAGGCTCTGGCGAACCTGGTTTCCCTCTTGTAGGGTTGTGGGGGTCAGACGGCTGGTCGCCCCACGTAAAACCAACTTCAGTCATATATGTATGGAGAGAAACAAGTTAGGTAAGGGTACTCGGTCTAGGGCGTCGCCGCATAACGACGCGCAGGCACATCGCCCTAAACCTGCGATAAGTGGGCTAGGGCTACCGTGTCAAGTACGGGCACGGCTAAAGAGGATAGTACCCAAGAAGAAGTTCCGCTTTGCCACCTGGAACATTGGCTCCCTAACCGGACGTTGCCAAGAACTCGCAGACGTACTTGCGAAGCGTCGGGTCCAGTGCGCCTTCCTTCAGGAGACGCGCTGGAAGGGAAATAAGTCACGTGACATCGGGCAGGGGTACCGGCTAGTGTACACCGGATCACCAACGGGTAGGAGCGGAGTGGCCGTGGTGCTGTCTAAGGACCTTCAGGATGGACTCCTTGAAGTAGACCGATGCAGCGACCGGTTGATGCGAGTTAGGGTGCTGTTCGAAGGGTCGGTAACGAACCTAATCAGCGCCTATGCTCCTCAGACTGGTTGCTGTGAGTCTGAAAAGGAGGCCTTCTGGGATGAGTTCGAGGACGTATTACGCGCTATCCCGAATTCCGAAGGTGTTTTGGTTGGGGGGGATCTCAACGGTCACGTAGGTCAGTTTGCTGGAGAGTATGGACGTGTTCACGGTGGTTTTGGTTATGGCCAGCTAAACGCAGAGGGAGTCAATATACTTAGCACCTGCGCTGTGTCTGACCTAGCCATCGCGAACACATTCTTTCAGAAGAAGCCCCAGCATCTTATTACGTACCGTAGTGGTGCCTACTCAACCCAAATAGATTACCTGCTGGTGCGACGGTGCCACATTGGCAAGGTTACCAACTGCAAAGTCATCCCAGGCGAAAGCCTAACGGCTCAACACCGCCTCCTTGTCCTGGACTTTGCGGTTGTACCGAAGAATAGAGTGAACGAGGAACGCAAACCCCGCACTAAGTGG
This sequence comes from Lacanobia oleracea, assembly GCA_950371165.1. Classification (NCBI taxonomy): domain Eukaryota; kingdom Metazoa; phylum Arthropoda; class Insecta; order Lepidoptera; family Noctuidae; genus Lacanobia; species Lacanobia oleracea. The sequence continues at coordinate 29,340,536 of OX493387.1, read as the reverse complement.
TGGTTGCTTGATGGTCCTAGGCAGTCGGACTTCATCGCGGAGGTCGAGCATCTTAAGATCAGTGCTCCGCATGAGTCCGCTCAAGAGATCTGGAGTAGGATCCATTCAGCAATCACCGGTGCGGGTAAGCGCGTCCTTGGCACTTCTCGTGGTGGCCGCACCATAGAAAAGGAGACGTGGTGGTGGGATGACGGGGTGCAGGAGGCGACTCGGAAGAAGAAGGTTTTATTTAAGCAGTGGCAAGGGTCCAACTCTCCGGATGACAGGGAGGCATATGGAGCGGCTAAGCGCGCTTGCAAAAAAGCTGTAGCCAGAGCCCGCAGCAAAAGTCTGGCGCCCTTATACGACAAGCTGGAAACTGCGGAGGGGCAAAAGCTTATTTTTAAGCTGGCGCGTGGCCGGGAGAAAGCTACACGGGACATTAGCAAATGTCTTTGTGTAAGGGACGCCCAGGGTAAGCTGCTCTACGATGCCCCCTCTGTTAAGGAGAGATGGTGTACATACTTCGCGGAGCTGTCTAACAAACAGCATCCCCATAACCTTCCTCCGGAACCGCCTCCTAACCTTGGGCTTATTTCCCCTATTTCCCCCGACGAAACCCGCATTGCTCTTCGCCACATGAAGAACCGGAAAGCGGTTGGGCCTGACAAAGTGCCAATTGAAGTGTGGAAGGCGATGGGCCCACATGGTGTGGACCTTCTGACGGATCTTTTTAACCGCATCCTGATCACCAAGGAAATGCCGAACCAGTGGCGATTTAGCCTGATTATCCCTGTTTACAAAGGCAAAGGTAGCGTACAGGATTGTGGTAGCTACCGCGGTATCAAGATCATGTGCCACACCATGAAGCTCTTCGAGCGCATCATTGACACACGGCTCCGTAGCGAGTGTACTGTCTCTGAGTGTCAATATGGCTTCCGGGCGGGTAACAGCACCATGGACGCAGTGTTCGCCTTACGGAATCTGGCTGAGGCTTACAGAGAGAGAAGGAGAGCTTTGCATATGGCCTTTTTAGACCTGCAGAAGGCCTTCGACTGTATTCCTCGGCAGTCCATCTGGTGGGCACTGCGCTTCAAGGGCGTTCCCGAGGCCTATATTGACATTATCAGAGACATGTACCGCGATTCCGTGTCCTCTGTCCAGACCGCTGTTGGCGAATCGAATGGCTTCCCAATATCTGTTGGCGTTCACCAAGGCTCGGCTCTTAGCCCGTTCTTGTTTAACGTAGTGCTCGATGTAGTTACGGCAAACATCCAAGATCAGCCTCCATGGCTAATGATGTATGCCGATGACATCGCCCTCGTTAATCAGAACAAAGCCCATCTTGAGCGCAAAGTCAACATTTGGAAGGACACGCTTGAAAACGGTGGTCTGAGACTAAATGTGGCGAAGACTGAGTACATGTCCTGTGGCAGCACGGATACAAACACCATCCGAATAGGTTCGGACCTGATCAGAAAGTCCGATACGTTCAGGTACCTTGGATCCGTGCTGCACGAGTCTGGCATCGTGGACGACGATGTCCAAGCACGTATTGGCGCGGCTTGGGCGAAGTGGCGCGAGGTGACGGGCGTTGTATGCGACCGCAAAATGCCTCCGAAGCTCAAGGGGCAGATATATAAATGCATCATTCGGCCTGTCCTACTGTACGGGGGCGAGTGTTGGCCAGCACTAAGCAGACACACCCAGGAGCTTCGCGTCACGGAGATGAAGATGCTGAGGTGGATGAGTGGCGTAACGCGATCCGATCGCATGCGCAACTCATACATCCGAGGTAGTCTTGGTGTCCGTGACGTGGGGGAAAAACTGCAAGAGTGTCGTCTGCGATGGTATGGCCACATCATGCGCCGCCCTATGGAGTACGTTGGTCGGAGATGCATGAATATGGCTGTTCTTGGGGCTAGGCCCCGTGGTCGCCCTCGCAAGCGCTGGCTGGACGTCGTCAAGTCCGACATGAGAGCCAATGGCCTGACTGAGAAGGATGTTGAAGATCGGGCAAACTGGAGGAAGCTAAGTAGGAAGGCGGACCCTGGCAATAGCCGGGATTAACGCCAGGTGGAAGAAGAAGAAGAAGAAGAATGAGGAAGGAACTGTGTAACAAGCACTAGGATGAAATATTAATGGGAATATTTTCACTTTATGTACAGCTAAGGAGTGGAATTTCACAACCAAATTTGTTTTTTCCTGTTTACTCCAAACACTGTAGGTACTCTTCATGTATAGAGGTTACTTCTAGACAAGCATGCTCCGTCGTTGGCCACATCATCGATTTCCATCTGGTGAGACCGAGTCAAACGCAAAACTATAAAAATAAAAAACTGATTTACAGCACAACGTTCTCGACCTTATGTTTTGTAGAACCCGTACTTTCCTCTCCATACGACTGAGAACATTAAAATCGTTTCTAATATCAAAGTGTTGGTTGGCGTCTACAAAATAACTCCGTGATCCCACACGACAATAGTTCCTACAAACTTACAATTTCTCATCGCCCTGTGTGCGCCAAGCCTATCAACGCCATCCATCAGATAACTGTGCACCACTCTCTATGCGCGAGACAAACATTGCTTGTCAAAGAACGCGCCATCATTTAATTTAAGCACACAGATAGCCCCATCAGAGATGAGCTCAGCTTTCAAGTTATTAAAAACTGTGTTGTGTTTGGTTCGTATGAACTGGGGTTTATTTATGTGATTGTTTTGGAATGACATTTTTGTATGAATTCTTTTTGGTTTTATTTTATACTACATGGGTTTCTTGCCAAATTCGTTAATGATGTAGTGTAATTGACTGTCATATTATAAGTTTCTTTATCTCAATCTTTGCATCTGTTGAGCAGGTTTATAGTTCATTCTTATCTCATGCGGCGACAACTTCGGTGGTGCGAACATGTGTCATGGATGACGGACCAGCGATTGGCGAAGCGCATCATTTATTGTGAACTTGAGAGGGCAAGCGCAAGCATGGCGGACAGCTCCTCAGGTATAAAGATATGCTGAAGCGTTACTTTACCAGGTGCAACCTGTAGCCGTCCTAGTGTAGCTCAACCAAAATTCATAATTATGAAGAGTATATGAGTCTTTGCTTGATGCCAGGCGTGACCAGTTGAAAGCCCGACCACCTGCGGCAATTAAGTATAATTTCATAAATTGTGTTCTCACGTGCCCGCAATGTGCGCGGATCTTCACAAAGAAAGTTGGTTACATAAGCCACATGCGAGCTCACGAGCGACAACTACAGAGGATTTAAAACAATCGCCTTGGCCGAAATCGGTTGGATCACATTATCATCATCAGTTCATTCTAGCAAAATTAATTTAGTACCTGTAGTTGGCTGTAGCAAAGGTAACAAAAAAGGCAAAATTTAATTGATAAATATCTGACACAAGCTATACTAATATGTAAAGCTGAAGAGTTTGTTTGTTTGTTTACTTGAACGCGCTAATCTCAGGAACTAGTAGTCCGATTTGAAAAATTATTTCAGTGTTAGATAGCCCATTTATCGAGAAAGGCTATAGGCTATATATCATCACACTAAGACTAATAGGAGCGGAGCAGTAATGAAAATTGTGACGCAAACGAAGTTGCGCGGGTCAACTAGTTTAGTAATATGTGGCTCATAATGTATTTGTAATCTAGTATGAGCCAAAGGCAAGCAAAAACTGATTTTTTGGGCAATAATATTGTTTTCTTAACAATATTATCATGCCTATCCTTTTATCAACTAGTCATGTATATTTGTGATTTATATGGTGTTGTGTGTAAATTGCAAAATCGTCTTGGATATATCTGTTAAGTCAGCCAATGTCAGAGTTATTCAATGAGTAAATAAATAATATAATAACAGACTACGTTAAATGTAGGTAATTTAACCTTAACATTAAATGAAATATAGATTTTAGCATTATTATTACGTTTGCTTTATTTTTACAATGTGAGTATTTCTGTTGATTTATTTACTACACTACCATGCGATTGACAAAGCCAAATATGGCAAATAATCCATAAGAAGAAATATCAAACAACATTAGGAGGCCTAACTCTACACTATGGTTATTTAATTACTGTATTATGTTTTCGTTAAAGTAAACTATTCATATTCTAAAGTAAACTGTTCATCAAATTAATAAATCATTCACACTTAATAATAATTTCATAATAACCAAAAACAAATTTGGTTTTTGTTTTTTTTAATATTACTGCCCACTGTACTGTAAATGTAACTGTTAATGCCTCTAAATTCTTGAGTTATCCTATGACCGACAGCCGAAATTTAATTGAGTTTCACATGTGATAAAACCTTCACATATATTATATACTCGTACTTTAGTAAAAGGGGATTATAGACGTTAAGGTATATTAAATTACTTTTGAATTCACTGCCTCGGAATATCAAAGGGAAATGCAAAACAATTTGTTGGTAGCTACTTTCTTTGTCACAAAATATTTATGAAAGCCTGAATATAATATGAATATTACGAGCCGTAACCACTAGCTATGCTGTGGTATATTACTACAAAAATATGACCAAAGAAAATCCCATTTTTCTTTTGCAGGTGACTTTAAAAAGAGAGAGATGGTCAAGCCAGCTTTAATAATCAAATCGATGGTTTTAAGTTCCTATGAACCCATATGGTGTAACTGAGGGAAGGCATTAGAAGAGCTCCCACAAGATGGACCAAGGATGACCTGTTGATTGTGATGCCAGGAGCACGCGGTAAGTCTATAATGACATACTATGCTTGGGGGGCTGTGCACAGTTGTGTCCTCAAAACAGTGGCGGTTTTCAGAAAAGCAAATTAAGTACTTACATATTGTACCTAGCTTGATTACCTGTGTAGGTAATCACAAAATCGCTGTCAATACGCCAACACGCGCAAGTAAGCAGCAATAATCTAATTACGAGTACTGCCGACGTGAACAAACAATGAATACTAATCCTAATAATTGCCGTATGTTATGTACTTATTAATTAGTAAGATTGAAGTGCATTTTTGTAATGTAAAAATAATAGCTTTTTCTTAATAAAATTTGAATTATTACACGGTACTTGTAATAAAGAAATCATTTATCAGTCAGAATAATTTTAAAGTTTTCTGTATCTGTTACGTTTGGCTAATCTCCAAAACGGCTGGAAAATTTTTGACGGGGCAGATCGCCATATAAAACCATTCAAATTTTCTTTTGTGCAGTTTTACGAGTTAGACGCTAACGAAGTCGCGGGTAATCGCGAATCCAGAATATACTCGTACATCTCGCGAGCAAACGCGTTCCCCGCGCTCTGTGCTCGCTGTGGCGGAAATACATCTTTGTGCAGTGCTACAGAGTATAGAAATTATAGAAGTGCCGAGGGATATTAATGGATGTGCTCTCCAAGTAATCGAATAAACCATACAATATGTACGGTAAGTAATTTTTTACGGTCTGGTTACAATGGTAACGAGCCTAATGACACAACGTTTTTACATCGTTAAGTAGAAATAGGGTGGTGCAGGATTATTGTTTGCTATTGTAAGCATATCTAGGTGATTTATTTTTCACGCTAGTGTCACTTTTAATCGATTATTATATTTGTAATCTGAAGGCAGTCACAGGTGACAACAATGTGACAACTGTCCAACTGTTTTAATTACTCACTTAATAATCAGCGATTTTTTCGAGTATATCTGTATTGATCCTTATATCAGTGTTTTCTCGAAACGACTAAAAAGTTCCAAACAAGTGACTTTTCAAGTAGTCTGATACAGTGTGAAACAAATGCCTAAGTACAAAAGATTAATGTTTTTTTAAGACAAGTTTACCTAGTCAGTAATGTGTGTGTGTGTGTGTGTGTAATGTGTCTATAATCTTCCGTTTCCGCGAATACCTTTAGATACAAACACGACGTTGATATTCCAAAATCAGATAATACTTGTGTATGTACTTACTCGCAGTTTCCGCCAAGTAGGAAGGCTGCAAGGTATTATGTGTCAGGTTTTATTGGAACAGTGACTTTCTGAATGTTCCGAATGTTCTAGACTCTGAATGAAACTTTGAAAGGATTTGATTAGGATGAAGGGTGTGTCAAGTGTGAGACGTGTTAATTTCACTTAGTTGGCTTCTTGGTTCACATTTATTTTGGGAAGATTAGATAGGTACTTTTTTAACTTTAAGCGAGGAAATGTTAAGGAAAAGTCTTAAATCTTTAACTTGCTTGCTCGGTACCTCACGGGTTAAGCTTAAACGTCTATTCATTACTTCGTTTTTATAAACAGACAACATTCATCGTTTAGATTTATTTAATTAATCAAAATTTCTATTTATCTGAACACTAGCTTCTACCAGTGGTTTTGTCCGCATGGAGAAAAGTATCGTAATTTCTTCTTCAATGTCCAATCTATCTATATGCCAAAGTTTGCTATAATTACAGTTTAGGCGAGAAAATGCAATAAACAGACAGACTTACTTTCGATTCAGAGGTATGGATAATTCAAAAGTGCATTTCAGTAGCCAATCAGACTCGACTGCCAGTGTGATCAAAAGCTTATTAGAGAATCAACCATTTTCCATTCCCATTTTTCCCTCAACCTTTCAATCCATCAGTGCATAAACAAAAACTCGTTCAATAAGTAAAGATTACGTATAATCTGTACAAAGCGTCCGCGCGCGCAGGTGACGCCGCTCGTTAGTCCGCGCTCAGCGGTGGGCGCCGGACAGTAAGCGCGATTAACGCTAGCCTTATTATTGTTGATTTCAGGCTGATTTAATTTGTTTCGTTAGTAACTATTGTAAGTTTCAAGTTTAAAGTGTTACGCTTTCACTGCACTTCTCAATACTAATTCTTAGCTTACTCTTCCTGTCCTTGTGTCATGTTACTTAGAAATAACGTACAGATATTTACATATATTTATACATGGGTGCATGGGGTCTGTTACCATCTTAAGACCCAAGCCAACCTCACCTGCTAGCGGTGCACCCTGCTGTCCAACGGACGAGGCTCTGGCGAACCTGGTTTCCCTCTCGTAGGGTTGTGGGGGTCAGACGGCTGGTCGCCCCACGTAAAACCAACTTCAGTCAAATATTAAAATAGACAAGAAGTTGAAAACGGGTACTCGGGCTAGGGCGTCGCCGCATAACGACGCGCAGGCACATCGCTCTAAACCTGCGATAAGTGGGCTAGGGCTACCGTGTCGAGTACGGGCACGGCTAAAGAGGATAGTACCCAAGAAGAAGTTCCGCTTTGCCACCTGGAACATTGGCTCCCTAACCGGACGTTGCCGAGAACTCGCGGACGTACTTGCGAAGCGTCGGGTCCAGTGCGCCTTCCTTCAGGAGACGCGTTGGAAGGGAAATAAGTCACGTGACATCGGGCAGGGGTACCGGCTAGTGTACACCGGATCACCAACGGGCAGGGGCGGAGTGGCCGTGGTGCTGTCTAGGGACCTTCAGGATGGACTCCTTGAAGTAGACCGATGCAGCGACCGGTTGATGCGAGTTAGGGTGCTGATCGAAGGGTCGGTAACGAACCTAATCAGCGCCTATGCTCCTCAAACTGGTTGCTGTGAGTCTGAAAAGGAGGCCTTCTGGGATGAGTTCGAGGACGTACTACGCGCTATTCCGAATTCCGAAGGTGTTTTGGTTGGGGGGGATCTCAACGGTCACGTAGGTCAGTTTGCTGGAGAGTATGGACGTGTTCACGGTGGTTTTGGATATGGCCAGCTAAATGCAGAGGGAGTCAGTATACTCAGCACCTGCGCTTTGTCTGACCTAGCCATCGCGAACACGTTCTTTCGGAAGAAGCCCCAGCATCTTATTACGTACCGTAGTGGTGCCTACTTAACCCAAATAGATTACCTGCTGGTGCGACGGTGCCACATTGGCAAGGTTACCAACTGCAAAGTCATCCCAGGTGAAAGCCTAACGGCTCAACACTGCCTCTTTGTCCTGGACTTTGCGGTTGTACCGAAAAATAAAGTGACCGAAAAACGCAAACTCCGCACTAAGTGGTGGTTGCTTGACGGTCCCAGGCAGTCGGACTTCATCCGCATGAGTCCGCTCAAGAGATCTGGAGTAGGATCCATTCAGCAATCACCGATGCGGGTAAGCGCGTCCTTGGCACTTCTCGTGGTGGCCGCACCATAGAAAAGGAGACATGGTGGTGAGATGACGGGGTGCAGGAGGCGACTCGGAAGAAGAAGGTTTTATTTAAACAGTGGCAAGGGTCCAACTCTCCGGATGACAGGGAAGCATATGGAGCGGCTAAGCGCGCTTGCAAAAAAGCTGTAACCAGAGCCCGCAGCAAAAGTCTGGCGCCCTTGTACGACAAGCTGGAAACTGCGGAGGGGCAAAAGCTTATTTTTAAGCTGGCGGGTGCCCGGGAGAAAGCTACACGGGACATTAGCAAATTTCTCTGTGTAAGGGACGCCCAGGGTAAGCTGCTCTACGATGCCCCCTCTGTTAAGGAGAGATGGTGTACATACTTCGCGGAGCTGTCTAACAAACAGCATCCCCATAACCTTCTTCCCGAACCACCTCCTAACCTTGGACTTATTTCCCCTATTTCCCTCGACGAAACCCGCATTGCTCTTCGCCACATGAAGAACCGGAAAGCGGTCGGGCCTGACAATGTGCCAGTTGAAGTTCCACACTTCAACTGGCACATTGTCAGGCCCGACCGCTGGCGATGGGCCCACATGGTGTGGACCTTTTGACGGATCTTTTTAACCGCATCCTGATCACCAAGGAAATGCCGAACCAGTGGCGATTTAGCCTGATTATCCCTGTATACAAAGGCAAAGGTAGCGTACAGGATTGTAGTAGCTACCGCGGTATCAAGATCATGTGCCACACCATGAAGCTCTTCGAGCGCATCATTGACACACGGCTCCGTAGCGAGTGTACTGTCTCTGAGTGTCAATATGGCTTCCGGGCGGGTAACAGCACCATGGACGCAGTATTCGCCTTACGGAATCTGGCTGAGGCTTACAGAGAGAGAAGGAGAGCTTTGCATATGGCCTTTTTAGACCTGCAGAAGGCCTTCGACTGTATACCTCGGCAGTCCATCTGGTGGGCACTGCGCTTCAAGGGCGTTCCCGAGGCCTATATTGACATTATCAGAGACATGTACCGCGATTCCGTGTCCTCTGTCCAGACCGGTGTTGGCGAATCGAATGGCTTCCCAATATCTGTTGGCGTTCACCAAGGCTCGGTTCTTAGCCCGTTCTTGTTTAACGTAGTGCTCGATGTAGTTACGGCAAACATCCAAGATAAGCCCCCATGGCTAATGATGTATGCCGATGACATCGCCCTCGTTAATCAGAACAAAGCCCATCTTGAGCGCAAAGTCAACATTTGGAAGGACACGCTTAAAACGGTGGTCTAAGACTAAATGTGGCGAAGACTGAGTACATGTCCTGTGGCGGCACGGATTCAAATAGGTTCATCCGAATAGGTTCGGACCTGATTAGAAAGTCCGATACGTTCAGGTACCTTGTATCCGTGCTGCACGAGTCTGGCAACGTGGACGACGATGTCCACGCACGTATAGGCGCGGCTTGGGCGAAGTGGCGCGAGGTAACGGGCGTTGTATGCGACCGCAAAATGCCTCCTAAGCTCAAGGGGCAGATATATAACTGCATCATACGGCCTGTCCTACTGTACGGCGGTGAATGTTGGCCAGCACTAAGCAGACACACCCAGGAGCTTCGCGTCACGGAGATGAAGATGCTGAGGTGGATGAGTGGCGTAACGCGATCCGATCGCATACGCAACTCTTTCATCAGAGGTAGTCTTGGTGTCCGTGACGTGGGGGAAAAACTGCAAGAGTGTCGTCTGCGATGGTATGGCCACATCATGCGCCGCCCTATGGAGTAAGTTGGTCGGGGATGCATGAATATGGCTGTTCTTGGGGCTAGGTCCCGTGGTCGCCCTCGCAAGCGCTGGTTGGACGTCGTTAAGTCCGACATGAGAGCCAATGGCCTAACTGAGAAGGATGTTCAAGATCGGGCAAAGTGGAGGAAGCTAAGTAGGAAGGCGGACCCTGGCAATAGCCGGTATTAACGCCAGGTAGAAGAAGAAGATTTACATATATTTATACAGATATTTGTGCCTGGTAATCATCATCGTATGTTGCTGAGCTGATGATAGAAGGTATAAGTCAGGATCTGATGATGGGATCCTATGATAAATGTTTCTTCAGCGATATTTTCGCCAATTGTATTTTAAGAGTATTTTCTTTGACTGGTCCCATTTCAATTTGGTGAAGATCTGATGAAGAACTTCGGAGGTAGACAACGGAACTCTTCAATAAATGATAGCAGATGGATCGGGATTTCTGAAATCACATGTCTGTTGATTGTTTTAAACCAGTTCATAACATAAGATCACGCCGGCACGCTGTGTTTGTGGTTTCACTTTTTAGTGGTACCTGCGTTCCTCTTAAAAGTGAAAAATAAAAAAAACTTTTTTAACAAAAAAATAAAACCGTTTTCCAAAATCAAAACACTAAAAAGTAAAAAATAACTTGAATTTCGGAAGTCGGTGTTTTTGGATTTTTCGTTTTTGAACACCAACTTCCGAAATTAAAGTCCCATCATCAGATCCTGACTTATACCTTCTATCATCAGCTCAGCAACATAAGATAATGATTACCAGGCACAAATATCTGAATTGCGTTAGAAAGTTTTATTATTATTCCATTTATTCATTAATATATACATACAAATTACATTTTTAAATATTTCTATAAAAATACAAAAAACATTTAAAAATATAAAAAATAGTAACCCACCGCGGTATCGGGAACAGGGTCCAAGCTACCGGTGGTCAGGGCTTCTGAGAGAGGAACCTCCTAACGATGCGCGCCGTGTCCAGGAGTACTGCTTTCTGGATCAAGCCCTTGATCCAGCTGCCCAACGAGAGCCTCTTGAGATGTTGGTCGAGGCTCTTGGCAATAATGCCATTGGCCGTCACGATTATCGGCACAATAACTGCTGTGTTCACATCCCACATGTCGACAACCTCGCGAGCCAAGTCAAGATACTTCGTTTGTTTATCTTTCTCTGACTTCACGAGGTTCTCGTCATGAGGGACTGCTATATCAACAATCATTGCGCGACGCTCTAGTCGGTCTATCACCACTATATCAGGCTTATTGGCAACAATAGTCCTGTCAGTGATGATAGACCGATCCCAATACAATGTGCAACTACCATTTTCGAGAACTGGGTCGGGCACATACCTATAGTACGGTACTTCCGATTCCACAAGATTGTATTTAAGAGCAAGTTGCTGGTGGATAATCCTGGCTACAAGGTTGTGCCTGTGCAAATAGTCTCCGTTAGCCAGACTAGAACAACCGGAAATAATGTGGCGGATGGATTCCCCGGGCCGGTGACATGCCCGACATATGTCAACCGTACCGTCCTTCACAATGTATTTCCGGTAGTTATTAGTCATCATAACTTCGTCCATAATTGCACAGACAAAACCTTCGGTTTCCCCGAAGAGGTCACCAAAACGAAGCCAGGCTACGGACGCTAAGAAGTCTACATCGGGCCCATGTAGGACCCGATATAAGCGTCCTTGAAGCTCCTTGCTCTGCCATACCTCCCTGCGGTCATTAGTATCTAATACCACAGGTTTGCGCCAGTTCTCGTTAGCCAAGGAGAGCGCGGTAAGGCCTTTGTCCACCGCTACCACATCTCGATGCATACCCACGTCGGCCTCTAGGAAGTATTCCCTAAGGCTGCATACCTCGCGGTTGTGCAGGGTCTTAGCATTTAAGAAGCTACGACCCCCGCACTTCCGCGGGATATACAGCCTCATCACCGATGACCGTGGGTGATGCATCCGATTTGCGGTAAGCAGTGAACGTACCCTCCTATCCAGGGCGTCAAGTTCCGTCTGAGTCCATTTGAGTATGCCGAAAGAATACATCAAAACCGGCATGACCCAACCGTTGAAGGCGCGCACCTTGTTTCCGCCTGATAAAAGACTGTTAAGTACTTTGTTCAGGCGGCCAAAGAAACGCTCCTTCAACGATTGTTTCATGTCAGTAGCACTGATGCCTAACGCTTCCGACATACCCAAATACTTGTAAGTTTCGGTTGAGGAGAGGGACCTAAGGTCTATGGAATCCGAGAGTTGTGTTCCCTCGGATTCCATAATCTCCCCTCGCTTTACATGCATGACCGCACATTTGTCCAAACCAAATTCCATCCTGATGGCGCCACTGAAGGTTTCTGCTACCTTCAGTAGCTTCATCAGTTGCAAGTTGTTAGGAGCAAAGAGTTTCAAGTAACTCGCAGAGGCCTCTTTAGACATTTCAAATGGAATGGGACACCAACCGACGATTATCCCTGTATGCACTGTGAAAGTATACCCAAGGACAATCAACGGTTGGAGCAAAACTATTGCAAAATATGGAAACAAAAGATGAAAAACGCTATGGGTTTGGCTGGTTTAGTGGACTAATAATCGTTTACTATGGAAGAATACCAAGAAGGACTTGCACACTCAATAAATGGGCCCCCCGAAAAGGGTCGCTAGCACAAAGTAACGTAGCGCCAAGGGGGCAACATATCCTGAGGTGCTAGAGGAGTGGAGAGGTATACCACGGCTATCAGGACAATCCCGGAAGTACGGTCAAGATCCCTACCAGCACCTTACTGGATTATACATCCTTCTCCCGAGCACGTTTGCTCTTGCGAAACTCCACGCAGACCTGCCGATTAAGGCAAGAAAGAGGTGGGAGCTCTGTTCCTCGTCAGTTTTCACCCCGGCCAGCCAATAAAGGCAAGCCGGAAATGAGGAACAAGATTTCTCCCTGGAGATCAGGTCCATGGGGTCGCCAGTGCTCAACAGTTCGCCACAAAACTGCCTTGCGGATCCACAAAACTGCCTTGCGGATCCACAAAACTGCCTTGCGGATCCACATAACTGCCTTGCGGATCCACAAAACTGCCTTGCGGATTTATTTATTTATTTTTTTATTATTATTGTTTATTATTATTTATTATTATAAAATTTGAGAATTTCCCTCGATTTTCATGGGATCATAAGATTCTAACTTGGTGACACTGGGACCACCTCAGGAGTATAGGCTTTCGAATGAAAAAAGAATGTTTAAAATCGGTTCAGAATTGGCGGAGAAATCGGTGAACATACATAAAAAAAAAAGATACATACAACCGAACATAGAACCTCCTCCCTCCTTTTTGAAGAAGTCGGTTAAAAAACGACGTATTTATTATCTAGAAGCTGTCGGGAAAAATGAGAGGATTCTACGGAATATGTATTGTAACAATGTATGGTACTGTGTAAGTGGCTTGTAGTTTATTTTGTTTAGTTCGTTACGCGAAGTGCATTGTTGATGCGTACATATGGGAACCAGATTTTGGATTAAGAGACAAGAGTTAGAGTAAGATTGGGACAAGGTTTTTGAGAACATGTGATGTGATGTTGGATATTTACAACATTTTGTCCAGCAGTCGACTCGGACCAGGGCTACACAAACATATTCCTACTAAACTCAAACGACACGGTTGGCGTAGTGGTTGAGCGACCGGCTGCTGAGCTACGTGTCGTGGGTTCGATTCCCGCACGGAACAAACATTTGTATGGCCTGCAGATAGTTGTTCCGGGTCTGGCTGTTTGTGTATGTGAGTTTGTATGTTTGTGAACGCACCCACGATACAGGAGAAATTTCTAGTGTGGGCAACGTTTATTTAAAAAAAAAAAAACTACCCCGTTACATCCTGTACAAAGTTCGTTTAAAGTTACTAAATAAATCCGATCACTCGGTATTCTTAACATTGATCTTCAAACTTACTTCTGTCTTCAAAATACATAAATCTTTTGTATCTCTTTAAGTTTCCAGACCAATACCCATTTACTTTACTTATGGAATTTTCCAATCAGCAGAACAGAAAACCTTACAACCTAATCTAACAAAAAACACTCCACTTATAGTAACGCACGCGTCTTGATCAGCTAACGGACACGTGATTAGGTCAACAGTGTCGGAGCTGGCTCTCTGCCAGCGCTCGCGACCTGCTGCCTTCTCGCATGTGCTGCTGCCTTCTGTTTGTGGAGGAGGTTTTGTGTCTACAGGTTTGGTTAAGATCCAGTTGTTACTGGCTTGTAGCGGTGTGAATGTTTGGCTGAAACAAACTTGTATCAAAAACACCACGAACAAGTTACAAAAAAATCTTTTATTACGTAGTCTGAAGTTAAGTAGGATTTGATGAAAAACGATAGCCAGACTTTTGAAAAATGCCGTGATTTATATCTTGGAAGTTTGACATCAAATAAACTTTTGTTTGAACTTAAATCACTTAAAACAAGTAATCACAAAACAACAAGCGATCGTAATATAAAATGGCACAATTCCATATTTGCATGCAATCCACATAGCGTGGGCTGATAGAATTCAGATCGGAAGGATTTCGGAAACCCACGCGTTTGATAATGAAACAAACTCAATCGTACGTAACGTACGGAGAGCGTGGGATGTGGCAGCGTTTGAGGTGACAATTCTAATATGAACTTTGAAATATTTTCAATTAGGGAAACGGAAGATTTCGTTTATGTCCGTTGGAAATTTTATCCAGTGAGCAATTCTAAAATAAGATAGAAATACATTTATGTAACATTTTTTTTTAAATGACCAATGGACATATACAAAGTTAAAAATGTGCAGTCAACAAAGCTATTTCTTATATCTTTTTCCACTGGACCTGCCAATATTTATTTCTAATGTGTGCATTATAACTTCTTAAGCTTATGACATACCTACTCAAGAGTGTGGTGTTCAATAATTGTCTACTCAGCACATTCACAACATCGTAAGTATTTGCAAGTAAGCTGCCTGCATACCGAATAGCTTTGTTGACTGTACTATAAATCTGATGCAAAGTAGCATTATCGTTTTAGTATCACAACAACAATACTATATAATAGTAGTTATAATGTGTACTCATAAAATCAAAATATTAACTTATTTCGTTGTTTGTTTGCTTCTAATATTACCATGTCTGCAAAAACACCAAGTAATTAATAATTCATAAGACTTTTGTTACTACTTATATCAACAGCGATTTATAAGTACTTCTTAATAAGAAGAGCGGCGACCGCGTACCGGGAGTCGAAGTGTTGGAAGTCCTGCCACGAGGTGGACCGATGACCAAAGGATGTCCGCGGTGTCCGCTGGATACAAGACGCACGACACTGGACGTCTTTCGGCTGAAACATATTTGTAAAATTTTAATTAGATAACAGCAATTGTATATTAGTCTGGATTATGTTAATTATGATCGTTAACCTCTCCCGCGGGGGTACAGCCTGCATCATAGCGTCATAGTCTGATCTTAGAGATTAGCACAATCTGGTAATGGCACTTATGTTAATAATAGGAATACCTATGAAATTGCCGTTTTGTATGAAAAAAATTAAACGAATTTTTTTCATGTGTTTTTTATTTGTATAAATCGAAGAAATCACCCATGCAATCAATGCATCTTTGCCAACGCAGTGGCAGTTTATTGATGCTCTTCTTAAAGAAATCAGCTGGACGGGAGGCAACAAATTTTGTACTGCCTCTCGGGTATTGAATTTTTTTCCCGCCAAGAAGTTATCCAAATTCTGGAAAAAGTAGTAGTCTGTAGGCGCAAGGTCTGGTGAGTAGGGCGGATGACGGAGAGCTTCCAACCCCAGTTCTTGCAACTTGGAGACCGTCTGCTGTGCAGTATGAGGTCGCGCGTTGTCGTGCAGGAGCAGCGGAGACGAGCGATTGACCAATGCTGGTTGGAGATGTCAAAGTCAAAGTCAAAAACGTTTATTTCAATTAGGCCATTAAACGGCACTTCTGTTGAACGTCATCATTACATTTAAAATAAAATAGTGACTCTACTGTTCATTCGGAAGGGTAGATTCTTATGGAGAAGAACGGACAAGAAACTCCATAGTTACTCTTTTCAAATCAATGTTTTACATGTGCTGTGGTATACAAACTTCTGTTAATATATGTGAAGACCATGAACCTAGAGTATGCAGAAGTAAACTTATTATATTTTTAAATAAGTACATGGTACTCACATATTTACAAATATTGGAACCATTAATTAGCAGAGTGAGTGAACAGAAAAATTAAAACACAAAAATGAAAAAGTAGGTACAAAAGTAAATACATAAACCAACCAGTTTGATCTTGTCTCCACCATTGATTGTCCTATGGAGCAGGACCAGCATGTTTCCAAGCATTCTTATCCTGAATGTAATCTTCTAATTTGTAATATGCTTGTTTACAAAGTGTGCTTTTAATGTAGGTTTCAAATTTTCTTTCAGTTAGTTCTAATATGTCACAAGGTATTTTATTGTAACATTTAACACAGTACCCCATGAAAGATGTGTGTACTTTAGCTAATCTATAAAATGGTTGATCTAATTTATCTTTATTTCTAGTATTAATATTATGTCTATCACTAACTTTACTAAAAAGATGACGATATTTCCGTACATGCATAATATTTTCATATATGAATTGGCAAGGGATTGTCATAATATTAATCTTTTAAAAAAGTTCCCTTAGAGAATCGCGACGACGCAGATTATAAAGGGCTCTGACAGCTCTCTTTTGTAAAATAAATATGGATTCAATGTCAGCAGCCCGACCCCAAAGCAAAATACCGTACGACATAATGCTGTGGAAGTAGCTAAAATAGACCAAACGCGGTTTCTACGATATCTAGATGTTATATGATGTCCCCATTGTAATTTCTCGTCTAAAGTGATTCCCAGGAAAACCGTGTGATTAATAAACTCCAGTTTTTCTTCATTCAATATGATGTCACATTCGCTACTTCTAACATTTGGTAAAGTAAATCTAATACATTTGGTTTTTTTTTCATTTAATACCAAGTTGTTTGCCGTAAACCAATTTTGGACCTGAAGAATAGAGTTATTGACGACGTCATGATTTTGTGACCGTCGCTCTATTTTAAATATCAATGATGTGTCATCCGCGAATAACACCATCTTTGGGTGATTTTGAAATAAGATGTGCCAGCTTCTCCATCATTGTGTTCAGTTCTTCACAGTACACATTTGCAGTAATGCTCACCCCGTTTGGTAAGAAGCTGTGATGAATCACACCGGCGCTAGACCACCAAACAGTGACCATCACTTTTCTTGGGGTTATTTCTCGTTTAGGGCATTGTTTAGGTGCTGAACCAGGATCCAACCAACTTGCTGAGCGCTTGCGGTTATCAAACAGAATCCATTTTTCATCGCAGGTAACAATGCGGTTCAAAATTCTTTCATTTGTGTATCTGTTGAGCAGTGCAAGGCACGTCTCGACGCGTACTTCGCGCTGGCGATCATTAAGTTTGTGGGGCACCCATTTGTCAAGCTTTTTTACCTTGCCAATTTGACGCAAATGGACCAATATTGTTTTGACGCTAACGTCGAAAGCTGCTGCTAATTCAGCCGTAGATTGTGTATCATCAGCTTCCACAATTGCCTTTAATTCGTCATTGTCGACCAAAGTCTTCGGACGACCGCAGGGTCATTTTTCAGGTCGAAATTTCCAGAACGAAGCGAGCAAACCAATAACAGGTGGTGCGTTGGTTTGTAGTGTTAGCTCCGTAAACGTCGTTGATGTTGCGTGCCGCTTGTGCCGCGTTGCTGCCACGACGGTATTCATATTCCATAATTAGTCGAATTTTTAACGTATCCATGATGACGAAAAAGATTGAAATGCGATGAAAATGTAACACTAATCAATAAACAAATGACTACTTTTGAAAAAAAAAAACATGTTTTTAAAATAAAATTAATTTGAAATTAGAATTCTTAGCCAAACAAAAATTATTTTGATTTAAAATAGCCAGTACTGCAGAACGGCAATTTCATAGGTAAAGACCTAATATTAATGGGATATCGGATCGGAGGAAATAATAATTGGTATGATAGACAGAAAAGATGAAGGGTAGTCTTCCTGTGTTTTCTGATGAAGAGAGTTAACATCAACAGAAGCACAGAAATTAAAAGAATTTTTTCCAGAACTGGAATCGAAGGCGGAAAAGACTCATTAAATTGCCAGGTCAGAATCGTGAAGAAGTAACATTTTCAAGGCCAATAAATAGTACAATAGAATTTATTAATATTAGTAGCAAAAGACATTTTTCATTTATTTCTAGATCCAATTTTAAAACTCATGCAGACTAGGTCACGGTCAGAAAATACATAGTTTCAAATAAAACTTTACAGGCAGTATGGCTGAAACTTTGATAAACTTAAAGGTAGAATGGAATAGATGCAAGGATTGTATGAGGAATAACATGAAAGAAAATAATTTAACGAGTGTGACAGTTCACATCGGAGATTGAAGAAAAAAAAAGTGTAACGTTAATTCTAAGTAACATGACACAAGGACAGGAAGAGCAAGCTTGTAAGAATTAGTATTGAGAAGTGCAGTGAAAGCGTAACACTTTAAACTTACAACAGTTACTAACGAAACAAATTAAATCAGCCTGAAATCAACAATAATACTCGTAAGGCTAGCGTTAATTGCGCTTACCGTCCGGCGCCCACCGCTGAGCGCGGACTAACGAACGGCGTCACCTGTGCGCGCGGACGCTTTGTACAGATTATACGTAATCTTTACTTATTGAATGAGTTTTTGTTTATGCACTGATGGATTGAAAGGTTGAGGGAAAAATGGGAATGGTAAATGGTTGATTCAACATCTCATGTTGCTGAGCTGATGATACGAGTAGAAGGTATAACGATGGGATCCCATGGATCTGATGATGGGACCCATGATAAATATTTTTTCAGCGATATTTTCGCCAATTGTTAACCGATTAGGATGATTATTTTTTTGTTTGGAAGAATATTTTATTGGACTGGTCCCATTTAAATTTGGTGAAGATTTGATGAAGAACTTTGGAGGTAGGCAACGGAACTTTTCAATAAATGATAGCAAATAGTTCGGGATTTCTGAAATCGCATATCTGTTGATTGTTTACACTAGTTCATAACATAAAATCACGCCGGCAAACTGTGTTTGTGGTTTCACTTTTTAGTGGTACCTGCATTCCACTAAAAAGTGAAAAATAAAAAATAAACTTTTTATCAAAACAATAAAACCAACTTCCAAAAACAAAACACCATTAAGTAAAAAATATTTAATTGCATACAGTGCTATTTTTCTTTTAATTATCTCATTAACAGTATTTACGGCACCGGTTAGTGTTCATCGTTCATTATATGTCAGTGGCACGTGTTACTTTGAATTTAAGTTATCATATTAGTAGCAGCTATCTAACTGTATAAACGCCTGTTTACTACATGGTACTTTTCCAGATACCCTCAAGGTGGCTAGGGTCAGTCCTATTTACAAATCTGGAAATAGAACTGACCCAAGCAACTACAGACCAGTGTCAGTGTTACCTGTAATGTCCAAAATATTTGAACGTGTATTATATAGCCACCTAAATAACTATTTGACACATAAAAAAATTCTAATAGACGAACAGTATGGCTTTCGTTCTAAATCAAGCACTCTCTCGGCTGCAACGGATCTAGTAAACAAAATTAAAACCTGTATAGATCAAGGGAGCTATGCCTTAGGCATATTCATCGATTTAAAAAAAGCATTCGATACTGTGAGTCATCAAAAACTGCTACAGAAGCTAGAAAACATAGGTGTTACAGGTACAGCTCATAAAATGTTCAAATCATATTTGGAGAACAGACGTCAAGTTGTTAAAATGGGAAATACTTACACTAGCTTGGTTCAAAATATTTCATACGGCTGCCCTCAAGGTTCAATAATCAGTACCTACGTTACTTTTTCTAATCTACATAAATAACATTAATAAGATAGGGTTAACTGGACACCTAACACTATATGCAGATGACACCTGTCTCTTTTACTTTGACAAATCAATTCATAACTTATGAAGGACGCTCAACATGACCTTGATCTATTAAACGAGTGGTTAAAGTACAACCTTCTCACAATTAATACCTCGAAAACCTCGTTCATGATTTTTACCACTAAAAATAAGCGTATACCGGACTTCCCGCCTCTTAAAATAAATAACGAAATAATAAAAATAAAAATATCTTGGATTACGGGTAGATGAAAAACTAACTTGGAAATTACATATCGACCATCTCAGGAGTAAATTAACTTCGTTATTGGGAGCATTACGGAAAGTAGCAAACTGTATTCCAAATAAAGTACGCACTTTGATTTATAACTCGCTAGTCAAATCGCATCTAGAATATTTAATTGAAATATGGGGATCCGCAGCAGTAACTAATTTAATTTCACTTCAAAGAGTTCAAAATAAAATTCTTAAAACTCTGTTCCATTATCACTATCTCACTCCAACAAAAACCTTATACGAAAAAACAAAACTATTAAATATTAGACAGCTATACATTTACTACACTTGCATTCTTATAAAAAACATAACTACAAACTCAATACAAACTAACATAAAAATAAAGAAAAAACAATGTCATATAACTTGAGAAATAGATATAAAAACAAACTTGAAGTCATTAGTGTACGCACTAATTACGGTAGAAAGACCATATTATGTGAAGGAGCACAGCTGTTCAATGGATTGCCGGACGAGATAAGAGATTGCGATAACGTTAACACATTTAAAAATAAGCTTAAAGAACATGTATGTACATTGTAACTTATAATACTCTGGAGGAAATTGTATTGTACTGTATTATTATATTTGCTCTGTATCTCATTATAAGCGGACTGTAAGTTCTTATGAGAAATAAATTTCTTTAAACCGATATTGTATGGGGTTTAGCCTTAAAAAATGTGTAGGATCATAGTGTTACTATATTTTGAAAGACGTACTTGCCCGAATAAGCAAGCCGAGTGTAGAATCGAGTTTTTCATCGAAAAAATGTCGAACATCCATATAAAGTTACTTATTTCTAAACTTATCTTTAGAGAATGCTTTAAGATTTAAAAGAATAAGATAAAGATTTATGCGTTTCCTGTCAGTGAATTTAATTTATAGAATTTGCATGATTAGCAATTTAATACAATAGCAAAGTTGATATTGTGATCCCAGCACAATTTAGCTATTATTAAAATAGGTTTTATAAATATTGAATTTGGTTGTGGTATGGTAATTCATACCACCACATAATTATTTGGCTGGGCATTAAGAGAGTATAAACATTTATTTCTCAAACTAAATAACAATAAACAACCTAGCTGTAATAGAAATAGAAAAAATTGTTCATAATGATAAGCAAAATTACCGCATAACAGCGTATTAAACGAAGCGGGGTGTATGGGGTCCGTTGCCATCTTAAAGACCCAAGCCAACCTCACCTGCTAGCGGTGCACCCTGCTGTCCAACGGATGAGGCTCTGGCGAACCTGGTTTCCCTCTTGTAGGGTTGTGGGGGTCAGACGGCTGGTCGCCCCACGTAAAACCAACTTCAGTCATATATGAATGGAGAGAAAGAAGTTAGGTAAGGGTACTCGGTCTAGGGCGTCGCCGCATAACGACGCGCAGGCACATCGCCCTAAACCTGCGATAAGTGGGCTAGGGCTACCGTGTCAAGTACGGGCACGGCTAAAGAGGATAGTACCCAAGAAGAAGTTCCGCTTTGCCACCTGGAACATTGGCTCCCTAACCGGACGTTGCCAAGAACTCGCAGACGTACTTGCGAAGCGTCGGGTCCAGTGCGCCTTCCTTCAGGAGACGCGCTGGAAGGGAAATAAGTCACGTGACATCGGGCAGGGGTACCGGCTAGTGTACACCGGATCACCAACGGGTAGGAGCGGAGTGGCCGTGGTGCTGTCTAAGGACCTTCAGGATGGACTCCTTGAAGTAGACCGATGCAGCGACCGGTTGATGCGAGTTAGGGTGCTGTTCGAAGGGTCGGTAACGAACCTAATCAGCGCCTATGCTCCTCAGACTGGTTGCTGTGAGTCTGAAAAGGAGGCCTTCTGGGATGAGTTCGAGGACGTATTACGCGCTATCCCGAATTCCGAAGGTGTTTTGGTTGGGGGGGATCTCAACGGTCACGTAGGTCAGTTTGCTGGAGAGTATGGACGTGTTCACGGTGGTTTTGGTTATGGCCAGCTAAACGCAGAGGGAGTCAATATACTTAGCACCTGCGCTGTGTCTGACCTAGCCATCGCGAACACATTCTTTCAGAAGAAGCCCCAGCATCTTATTACGTACCGTAGTGGTGCCTACTCAACCCAAATAGATTACCTGCTGGTGCGACGGTGCCACATTGGCAAGGTTACCAACTGCAAAGTCATCCCAGGCGAAAGCCTAACGGCTCAACACCGCCTCCTTGTCCTGGACTTTGCGGTTGTACCGAAGAAGAGAGTGAACGAGAAACGCAAACCCCGCACTAAGTGGTGGTTGCTTGATGGTCCTAGGCAGTCGGACTTCATCGCGGAGGTCGAGCATCTCAAGATCAGTGCTCCGCATGAGTCCGCTCAAGAGCTCTGGAGTAGGATCCATTCAGCAATCACCGGTGCGGGTAAGCGCGTCCTTGGCACTTCTCGTGGTGGCCGCACCATAGGAAAGGAGACGTGGTGGTGGGATGACGGGGTGCAGGAGGCGACTCGGAAGAAGAAGGTTTTGTTTAAACAGTGGCAAGGGTTCAACTCTCCGGATGACAGGGAGGCATATGGAGCGGCTAAGCGCGCTTGCAAAAAAGCTGTAGCCAGAGCCCGCAGCAAAAGTCTGGCGCCCTTATACGACAAGCTGGAAACTGCGGAGGGGCAAAAGCTTATCTTTAAGCTGGCGCGTGGCCGGGAGAAAGCTACACGGGACATTAGCAAATGTCTTTGTGTAAGGGACGCCCAGGGTAAGCTGCTCTACGATGCCCCCTCTGTTAAGGAGAGATGGTGTACATACTTCGCGGAGCTGTCTAACAAACAGCATCCCCATAACCTTCCTCCCGAACCGCCTCCTAACCTTGGGCTTATTTCCCCTATTTCCCCCGACGAAACCCGCATTGCTCTTCGCCACATGAAGAACCGGAAAGCGGTTGGGCCTGACAATGTGCCAATTGAAGTGTGGAAGGCGATGGGCCCTCATGGTGTGGACCTTCTGACGGATCTTTTTAACCGCATCCTGATCACCAAGGAAATGCCGAACCAGTGGCGATTTAGCCTGATTATCCCTGTTTACAAAGGCAAAGGTAGCGTACAGGATTGTGGTAGCTACCGCGGTATCAAGATCATGTGCCACACCATGAAGCTCTTCGAGCGCATCATTGACACACGGCTCCGTAGCGAGTGTACTGTCTCTGAGTGTCAATATGGCTTCCGGGCGGGTAACAGCACCATGGACGCAGTGTTCGCCTTACGGAATCTGGCTGAGGCTTACAGAGAGAGAAGGAGAGCTTTGCATATGGCCTTTTTAGACCTGCAGAAGGCCTTCGACTGTATACCTCGGCAGTCCATCTGGTGGGCACTGCGCTTCAAGGGCGTTCCCGAGGCCTATATTGACATTATCAGAGACATGTACCGCGATTCCGTGTCCTCTGTCCAGACCGCTGTTGGCGAATCGAATGGCTTCCCAATATCTGTTGGCGTTCACCAAGGCTCGGCTCTTAGCCCGTTCTTGTTTAACGTAGTGCTCGATGTAGTTACGGCAAACATCCAAGATCAGCCTCCATGGCTAATGATGTATGCCGATGACATCGCCCTCGCTAATCAGAACAAAGCCCATCTTGAGCGCAAAGTCAACATTTGGAAGGACACGCTTGAAAACGGTGGTCTGAGACTAAATGTGGCGAAGACTGAGTACATGTCCTGTGGCAGCACGGATACAAACACCATCCGAATAGGTTCGGACCTGATCAGAAAGTCCGATACGTTCAGGTACCTTGGATCCGTGCTGCACGAGTCTGGCATCGTGGACGACGATGTCCAAGCACGTATTGGCGCGGCTTGGGCGAAGTGGCGCGAGGTGACGGGCGTTGTATGCGACCGCAAAATGCCTCCGAAGCTCAAGGGGCAGATATATAAATGCATCATTCGGCCTGTCCTACTGTACGGGGGCGAGTGTTG
The DNA here is from genome assembly GCA_950371165.1 of Lacanobia oleracea. Classification (NCBI taxonomy): domain Eukaryota; kingdom Metazoa; phylum Arthropoda; class Insecta; order Lepidoptera; family Noctuidae; genus Lacanobia; species Lacanobia oleracea. The sequence continues at coordinate 29,316,468 of OX493387.1, read as the reverse complement.
GCCAGCACTAAGCAGACACACCCAGGAGCTTCGCGTCACGGAGATGAAGATGCTGAGGTGGATGAGTGGCGTAACGCGATCCGATCGCATGCGCAACTCATACATCCGAGGTAGTCTTGGTGTCCGTGACGTGGGGGAAAAACTGCAAGAGTGTCGTCTGCGATGGTATGGCCACATCATGCGCCGCCCTATGGAGTACGTTGGTCGGAGATGCATGAATATGGCTGTTCTTGGGGCTAGGCCCCGTGGTCGCCCTCGCAAGCGCTGGCTGGACGTCGTCAAGTCCGACATGAGAGCCAATGGCCTGACTGAGAAGGATGTTGAAGATCGGGCAAAGTGGAGGAAGCTAAGTAGGAAGGCGGACCCTGGCAATAGCCGGGATTAACGCCAGGTGGAAGAACAGCGTATTAAACGACGCATAGGTAATATTATGATTAATAATAATATATAACAATAATATTTTTTATTGCACGATTAGGAGACAACCATACATTTGTGCACATAACTACTCGTATCTAAAAACAAATAGAGGAGATGTGAAAAGACATTACATTAAATCACTCCTGAACGATGGATGTGAGATGCGCAGGACCGGTCGTTGTGGTGACGCTTGGGGGAGGCGTATGTATATATGACGATGATGACTCCTGACATCACCGAGACCATCTATCGACTAGAAAACAAGCACTCAATAAATAAATCTCATGCAACAACCATTGTTCGAATAACAGTAATTACGTTGTACCAACTAAATCTCCGAGTGCGTCGGTTTCTTTGGCTGGCGAGTACAGTGATCGCCATCCCCTGCGGCCGGAGGATTACTGCGCGGTGTGCTCGCGTCTCTGCCTGCACGCGAGCGTTTTGCCAAACAACTGGCTCTCTCTTGTACTATTACATAGGGGGCTAATTTAAAAGCGGAAAACGACGAAGTCAGGTGTAGAATCCAAGAAAAGCCGGTATTTTTTCTAGACTTTCCATATCTGTATTTTTATTTGTTATTATAATCATCAGACATTTGTCTATCAGACTGAAACTGTTTATCATTACTCTATAGCATAACACCTATTTCAGGACACTACTTCAGGCTCATGATTATTCTTTAATTTTGTTTCCATAAAAATTTGAAGTAAAATGGGTATTCTACCAAAAAAAAAAAAAAATTCAAGTCTAATTAAAACTTCGCAATAGCTTTAAAGTAAAGAAAGCTAATACTAACAACTCTTTTTACAATCATGAATAACCATTTCCCACACCTTATGCCTCGCACCACTCCCACCAGTAAACTACAGAGTAGGTACATACATCGCCTACAAACAACTTGTATTAGTTTCAATCTGAGTCTGAGTGTTCGATGCAATGCCGTTAAGTGCTGTTTGTGCCGAGCTTCACAAAGAGCCGGACTCCGGTTACCAAGTATTTTGTAACTCGGATGGATACGAGTCCGATTGTAACTGTTGGACTGAAAGCGCTGGCACTGGCGCTGGAGTTTCTTGCAGATGTTCTCTGAGCTGACCAGAGGAACTTACTGTTCGAAAAGTCCCCGTTTGCTGGTGGTATTAGATATCTTTATTACCCGACAGCGGCAGTCATAAGGAGAGTTAGGTTAAATAAATCGTTTTCTGAAAGTATGGTAATCGTGACACGAATATAATCCACGCTAAAATTGTGAGTTAAATTTGTTCTTCTCTTTTGAAGTTTTAATTTTTCAGTCAAGTATCCCTGGAAAGACTTGATCTTGTCGATGTACTTTTCTTGGACCAATCTCGACGATCCTCATCCAAGCTCTATCGTCTAAGACAATAATGTCGCTTCGATGCCAGATGACCAAAACTTCCACTTCCTGTCCGCGATCGTCACTCGAGCACCGCTTTACTCCACCTCCTATCATCACCGCGGCTTGACAGGTGTCTCGCCCAGCTCCATATGGGTCCCGTAATAATTTTCCGTTTTAATGTTTTTGTACTGTATTGTTAGTGTTATACAGTATTGTAGTATACAACAACACACCAAAATCCACTATGAATGAATACACAGATGTGTACAGCTTAATATAAGTGTATAATACTAAGCATCGTCTCATGCACTGTAACATAATCCTGCTTCTGAGTAAAGCCGGCTTTAGACCAAAGAGATAACTATGTCGATAGAGAGATGCTATGATTTCAACGTAAAAATAATTCCTAAGAAACCATTGTCTCTCAGAAAACAACAGTGAAATCATCATGGAAAGATACAACAGACATAACCCATCGGTAAGTAGACCCTACTTATGAAGTTATGTAAACGATTATGTAGTGTGAATAAAATAATAATTCCCAGTACCCCGGGGCCGTCGATTTACTGAATTACTTTATTTTTGTAACACGCCGTAAATGCCGGTATTGTGTTCTTGCTTACAAAGAGTATTTTTCTTTACATACGTCTCTTGGGAGGCGAGAAATATGTTGTAAACGGTATCCTGTTGCTTTATTATGTGTTATTTATTCTTCCTAGTTCTTGTGGGACAAACCATGTGGTAATGTTTAAATATTGCGACTTTCTGACTGACACTTGACATTTCAAAAGTTCCTCTAAGAAGTTGTATTGAAGTTGTTAAAAGCTTTGAGTTTGAGTGAAGATAGAAAATTACAGTAAAGTTAGGTCCGATAAAAAATCATCGCTGCCACTGAAACAAACAATGCTGTCTGTTTTATTCTTCTGTACGAGTAAGTTAGTTATAATACTCCTTGCGCTGAGAGCGCTTTTTTTTCAAGTTATTTTAATCTTGAATAAAAGCAACTTATCTTCTCGAAAACTGCTTAAAAAGCAGTCAACATCAAATCATCTGTAATCAGGCATTGTAGCAAATATTTTGTAGTGGTGGCGTAGTCTCAAATATTAATTATAAGAAGCTCGGAGCAAAAACAGGTGGCCATTTGTTCAACAAATTATGTACATAAATTAGACATAATCGTCGATCCGGCTGCGCTCCTAGTGACATAACCCCCTAAATGTGGAATTTAAACGAAACATTTTATTTTTTTACTACTGCTTTGGGCTGTTTGGTGTCAGGATTTAGCGGGATTCTCATGAGACCCGTGAGTGTGTGTGTTCGCTTTACTTTGCTATTTTCGGTAATTTTTCTATTAGAATATTTTTCCTTCAAGTACAGTCGTGTCTACTTAACTTTTTATTTTTTACTAGTTGACCCGTGCAACTTCGTCTGTGTCACAATTTTCATAACTGCTTCGCTCCAATTAGTCTTAGCGAAATAATTTATAGCGTATAGCCTTCCTCAATAAATGGGCTATATAACACTGAAATATTTTTTCAAATCGGACCACTACTTCCTGAGATTAGCACGTTCAAGCAAAAAAACTCTACAGCTTTATATAACAGCATAGATTAAAGCAGCATGCGCTAATTGCACATACTACCCGTAGGTATTACAACTGTTCCTATTAAAAATCTCACTGAGGAAAATGTTAACGATAAAATCAACTATTCACAGTTTGTTTTTTATTACAAATTTAGATTTAGATTTCTGTCTTCATATTTGAAAAAAAAACATCGAAATCCGAAAAAAGTAATGTAATTACAAATATCTGCTTCAAATTACGCTTCACAATTTTATCTCTATTCACTACCCTAACAACTGTAGCACAGATCGAAATTAACGAAATAATCGGATGGTATGATAATTATTGAAGTTTTGATATTGTTTTAGTTTTACTTTACTCACGGTATACTTACCTTCTTCTTGAGTCTACTCCGTCCAGTGATGAAAACAGTAAGAAAATCCATTTGTTAGTTTTTGAGTTAAGCGTACAGAAATACAGACGCCGCAGGGGGATTTAATACATAGTGATTTTATAATATGAAGTAAAGAAATTGGTCCACACAGTAATTATTTTAGACCATTTTCATGAACCTGTAAACCACCTACTAGATTCTGCGGTCAATGTTGCAACCCTTAAGTAATGATGATTACTAGACACTTCCAAGAGCAGTCCTCAGAGAAGTAAATCAATCAACTTTGACGCCACTGAAAAACCAGCTGTGTGTTTTCGAACTTAACCAAATATTATTGTGACCGATTTCGTCCTTGTTTGCGATGTTCGATTGATGGACCATTTACATATCGGCAAATATACAGATAGCTCCGACGAATGATAAATTCCTTTGACGCCTGCTACTACGAATGACGACAGACGAACGCGACTAAGAGACAAAGTGCCATTCTGTCAGCAAATGCGGCTGGCAAAATGCTAAAACACAAAGTATTGATCACGTAACATTTCGACAGCATTTATCTATCTCATATATTTTTGACGTTTTAATGACCGCTTTTGTCACGCTCCGCTGACAGAATGTCACTTTTCTAAGGCTGACTGTTCACTGGAGTAGAGAGGAGAGAAGCGGAGATTATAGGCAATTCCATTGGTTAATATTACTCCGCTCCTCTCCTTTCCAGTGGACAGTCAGTATTAAGCCTTGGTGCGACGTGCACTCTTCTTCAACAAAACCCTCATTCAGTACATGACGACAACATACTATCCTATACCGTAAAGCAGTTCTTAAACTTCCATATTCATTCCACTCAAACAATTTAATAATTTATCTATCAAGACGGCTCAATTAAAACAACTGTCCATTCTGGGTGTTTGCGTTACTCATTTTAATCGTAGCCGTCAGTCAGGACTGAAAACAGTAAATTTGGCGGCACGTCAATTAGGCTTGATAGTGGTCGTTAAAGCGATCGGCCATTAGACGACTTCTATTTGGAGAGGCGGACAGTTTTGGGAAACTTGAGACGGAAGAAAGTGCCATGAGTTATAAAGATGTGTGATGTTGTTTCCGAAAGCTTACAACCCTAATCTCTTCAAAGTTAGAGTGAACAGGCTCCTTCTGGGTAGGCTCACTCCATCGTAGACTTTGTCTCTGTCATCTCTGACATAGACTAGAGTCAAGAGCAAACCCATTAAAAATAAAAAAATAAATAAAAAAAAGATGTGCTTGTGTATAAGTATACTTGAGTGGTTTGATGGTATTGATAAAACCGAGCTTCACTATCTTATTCTGCTGTTACACCAATTTACAAAGGGCTTGTGTTTAAACACCGCCCAAAAAAGTACCTATTTTACTACCAACAAAGTTCTAAACGGTTACTAAAACAGATAAATGGTCACCAAATAATATTCGAGAAGTAGCGCTCGCCGGTCGCTGCCGCGGCACCGCTCGCTTCGCTCGCTCGGCTCGCGCGCGGTTGGTCACAATTCTAACCTGACCTAACCTATTTTATCCAGTTTGTAACCCCAAGCCTACATTTTATGGCAATCACAGTTGAGTTGGATAGAATTTGGTGACCATTGATCCATTTTGGTGCTTAGGCTTAGAGTCTTAAAAATATTATTTTTGGTGACCGTCGAAATTATACCCTTTACAAAGGTTCAGAAATAGTCATAAACGTACATATTAAAATATCTCACCAGATTACAAACAAATGCTGCATCATTCCTTTTAAAGCTTCATACCGAAAGTTTTCTTTACAGAAAACCTTCACACTATCTCGTGTAACCAGCCAGTTTAAAATTTTCAGCTTAGACATAGTGACATTCACATCAGTGTACACAATATGTGTAGTTAAATTATTCCGAATAAAATTCTGCTATCTTAAAAGTATGCCACGGACATATTATAAAACAATAATATAATTAAAATTACGTTTCACCGAAGTATAAAATACTATGGAAAAAAACACCAGACAAACAATATTTGTTAAAACATAATTCTACTGTTTAAGTTAGTTAAATAAAAAAATGTGATCATGAAATTCATTGAATTGTGTTTCTGTGAAATAGGTTTTTATTCATGTAAATAGTCTTTGAAATGATAATATTTGACATAAAATTACAACAACCAAATATTATGTGAAACATTTTCTGCGAAACGATATTATAAAATTTCTGTCTGCAAAACAAGGGTACACCCGATTTTTGTTATGAATTTCTGTCAACTCGGTAACAAACGAAAATAAGTGAACTTACGAAATTAATATACACAAATTCCTTTGTCACACGGAAAAACAGAATTTTTAATTGACTATCAATACAGCAGTCAATAAGGTCGTGACTCGGGTGTCAAAAGCCAGCGCCAGTAATTAACTATGGACGGTGACTCGACACAACACTATTAAAAACTTCATCTGACGTCGCCGTCGGGTCCCGAAACCTACGAGTTTCGACTGAAACAGAATAGGAAAGCAAACAATAAACTATCGTAGATTAGGTTTTCTTCAGACCGTTCCGTTCACCAGTAATTCCAGTAAGCTCCAAGTAGTTTCACTTATTATTCGATACAAATGCAAACCAAACTAAACTAACTATTCTTTGCTCATGTTCTCACGCAATCTTAATGGCGCCGGTGCCGGTGTCATAAAAACGCTAGATATTCATTGAGAGTTTAAAAGACTTGCTGACGACAATTTCCAATTAGGATTTAAACGATATTTTCATTAAACTACTTAACTTGTAATACAGCGTCACGAAAACTTGTGCTTTATTTAACATTTTTATAAAGGAAGATGAAGATTTTGTATTGTTTTTTTCTAAGTTCAGGGTTGTAACATTGTGTCCCTTCAGAGTAGGTTTAAGGGAAATTCCGAAAATTGAGTCAAACTACCTACACCCTTCTGTACATTGAATGTATCTGTCGACCCTCCTAAATTAGGTACTCTTTTTGAAACTGATAAACCCAAAACGACATTTCCTTGTAAAAAAAATCTATTCCGGCTATTTTCAGCGCCCGCTCACAAACAAGATTAAAGTAATTATATTTAAACTATACCGTGTATAAACGTATGTGTTGCAAGTCGAGCGTGTGCTCGAAAATATCTCATTTGCTCAACAGTAAGTTTGGGTAACTGCCATTTTTTAGAGATCTGGTGAAGAAATTAGTGAAAATTTTTATGTTGCTTTTGACTTCACGTGCAAAAATATTGTTCTAGTCTCTATTTTTTTCCATTTAACAAACTTTTCAACTTCTTTTTTCATATCTTCCAGCATTCTATGTTCTAAATCACAAGATCCTGCTCGAGATACCACTATATCACATTACCGCATGGCTTTGGGACTACTGTATAAGCCCGAAGTCCGTAGTTTCGGGCTTAGTTAGTAACAGGTATTGTACTCCGTATCACCTACGGACTTACGATTAGTCCCGAATTCGAACTAAGAATGAATGACAACACAATTTTAAACTCACTTTCAAATCGTTTTGTCATTAATTCTTAGTGGTTAAGTAATGCGGAGTACAATACGCCCGCAACTAAGCCCGAAACTACGGACTTCAGACTTAGAGAGTAGCCCCCTGAAGTAAACCCAACACAGCCTTTCATTTTAGAGGAATCATTTGTCCATCGTAGACTCTACAATGCATTTACAGCTCCGACGATTTGCAACTCACTTAATAACCTCTCGCTACTCGAATTGCACAATGTCATGTTTACGTCATACTCCGTCGCGTATCGCGGGCGCCCGCTTATCGCAAGCGTAATATGACCCGCAGCACAAAAAACCTTATCTCTCCGCTCACAAAGCAGCTATTCACACACTTGAAACTGTTATGGGTTCTTTAATTATGTCACTATGTATTAGAATGTAAACAATATTCTTATATCAAACCGAAATATAAACATTTTGGATAGATACGAGAGTACTTGCTGAAAGCTATTTTGTTGTATTATTATGTTGATTTCTGACACAAATGTTGGATCAATTTACACAAAATTTTGGAATTAAGGTCATAAAAAGACAAGTAATCTAGTGATGATGTTATTTTACGAGATCAAAAATCGACTGCCGCAATATTTAAGCTCAAACTTCATAGTACGCGGAGCAGACATTTTGATTTACGTAATTTGTATTTTTGTAAACAAACATCAAGAATATTCCAATAAGATTCCAATAAGAAATGTTTCTAGATTACTAGCCATGTATTCACGAACTCATTTTTAATTGTATATCGTTACAATATGTCACTATAATTCTGAAATATCAAATTACTTACGTACGGGAAGAAATCCGGTAACTAGTTTTGTTTCGTAATTTTCACCAGATAATTTACACTTTTGACGTTGAATATTAGTTGAAATTTAACGGAAATAAAGTAAATTATGAATTTCTATCAATACTTGGCTTACTTTCCACAGAAAAACACGTAAAAATCGAAAATTCTCGCGCACAAGTTGAACGAATGTTTGTTTGATTTGACAAATGTATTTTGTGACATTTCTTTTCTTGTCAAGCGTATTTTTTTTTTCCGACAGTGTTCCCATATGAAAAATATTATATACCATAGAGTTCAATCGTTGAGAAAAGAAAATTAACCGTAAAAATTACTAAAATTTAGTTTTAAATCCGTAGGTCGGGTGGAGCCACAGGGACCCATCTGGGTGTTGACGGTATTAGACGCTAGGTAGAATGCAGCATTGAGCGTCCGAAGAAGACGCCGTAAGTGCTCAGCTCAAGTGATTCCCTTGCGTGCAGTTTGGCAAGCCGCCAAGCGTGCCCCTTCACGCCCGACCTTCGTAAACTGTTTCCAACATAACACACGTAAATAAAACACTGATTTAAATTAAAAAATGTCACCATGTCGTGTATAAAATGCAGCGCATGTTGAGGTTCTGTTAAGAAGTATCTGATGGTCTCGGCGATGAGCCTCGTCGGTGTTGTTTGGCAGAATGCCACGACATCACCACTTTATGGTCAAGGAGAATGGGCGCCAGTTTTGCGTATAGTACTTATGTAAAGTAGGACACGGATAGCCAATTTTGAATAAATTGAGTTCGAAATATAAGCTGTTATGTTGACGATTATTATGACTCCTTGGCTGTCTTGCTGCAGAGTATAGATATGGTTTTACTCACGTAGGAAAAGGCGAGTATAATGTTTTACGTTTCCTCGCGATGTTGTCTTTCGACAGGTTTGTGGTTCATAGAATGTATTTAAGAAAAATTTGGACACGGTAAAAGCTGTATAGATGTAGGTCTAGTTCCAAACTGCAAGCACAAGAACTAATAACTATAACAAGAGAAAAAAACTGCTGCTCTAAAATTTTCAAATTTCTTTTTGAACTCCTCGAACAAGTTCGCGACCCAGTCTCCCGACGCGGGCGCTCCGCAGTCTAAACGTCGTTGTGAAGTGAAGTCAATAAGTTTTGAATGCCCTCTCACCTTGCTGATTACTTTTTAATTGATACTCCAGTAATTTGTGTTTAGTAAGCGAACCCAACGATTTTTATAAGGAAGTTGAAAAAGTGTGAACGGTTTCTTTGGCGAGGTAGCCAATTAATGAAGTATTTGAGAGATATTTTCTTGTAGATATCTTGGTATATTTTTTGTAAAATCGGAGAGTTTAAATATTTAGTGTTTTATGATGTTTACAGTATTCCGTTATTTACTTATTTTGTTTTAGTTATTTTATTTAGGGCGGATTTCATTAAGACCCCGCACTTTATAAAAAGTAATTTCATCGCTTTAAAAGTAAACTTAATAAATATTAGATAAAGGAACTTCTCTGGAACTCGCTCGGAATTATCTTATTTTTCTTGGAGTTTCAGCGTAAGCTAGCCAAATTAACCACTTTGTAAAATATACAGAAAAGTAATTTCTTTTAAGAATTCTGTTAAAAAAATTACGCTAAAAGCCTGTCAAATAATGTTATAAACGGTCCCAGCGTCCAACTGTCAGAAAAATGAATATCTTTCATAGAAAAGGCTATGTTTTAATACGAACAAATCTAAAATTTATGGCAATTGGAGAAACTTCAATTGGATCTGAATGTAGCAAATTGACGAACAAATTGTAAATTGAGTATTGTTGAGTCATGAACGAACTCCAGTTCTAGTAATTCAGATAGTTTGTCAGTTCAAAATTTTCAATTATTGCAGTTATATGTTTAGGTTTTAGTATGGAAACAAACTACAAATCGCGAATAAGTAATTTCACAACATTTGTCACACAAATACTTTTCTGATTTGCATTCATTCTACTCGTTACATATAGAAAACGGAGTATCTACAAGTATTCCTTCTAGAGAGAACATGCAACACAAATTAACTCACACACACATAGATAAACAAGTTAAAAATGTCAGACTTCATACAGCAGTAAACCGCCTAAAGTAAGGAACTTATTAATTTTCTTACACTTAACATGAGAAGACTCGCTTGCTACTTTATGTTAATTAAAAGTTAGCGGTATATCAATTTACTAGCTGACCCAGCAAACGTTGTTTTGCCATATTAAAAAATTAACACAAAAATTAAATGTAAATCGGGCAAGCCATTTCGGAGGAATTCGATAACAAACACTGTGATCCGAGATTTTTATACATTAGAAGATTAGAAAAAGATAGCTGTTGCACGCAAGTTCGTTTGCATGTACCTATGTCATATAGTTTGATGTCGCTAGGTAAGATCGCTAAGATAAGATATCATCATATCAGCCGAAAGACCTCTACTGCTGGACCTAGCGTCGCCATAAGCGTTGACACAACGACCGGTTCTGCGCGTCTTGCATCCATCAGCTACCCGCGATCTTCATCGGTCCATCTTGTGGGAGGCTTTTCAACGTTGCGTCTTTTGGTACGCGGTCGTCACTCCAGAATTTTTCGGCTTCATCGACCGTCTGTTCTGCGAGAAATATGCCTTGCCCACTGCCACTTTAGTTTGGCGATACTTCAGGCTATGTCGATAACAACTAAGGTTACTCTACGAATATTATCGTTCCTGATTCGATCAAGTAAGGAAACTCCAAGCATTGCCCTCTCCATTGCCCTTTGAGTGACTTTAAGCCTTCTGATGAGGCCCATTGTGAGCGACCAGTAACCATTGTGGCATAAGATATACGAAGAGTCAACTTCTAGCATTGCTTGCCCCCTTTGAATGCAAGGGAAATACAGTATCACCTCTTCTATTCAAAACGACCAATCTTAGTAATTTTCCGTAATGAGAAACGTTTTAATTTGAAAAAAGTTGCTAGGGTAGAGCTACATAAAGTGGAAAGGGAAAACTGTATCCAGACGGAAAGACTACCCGCAACGGAGAGAGTACAGTTGAGATTCCGTTATCCGCACTTAGACTCCCATTCGCGCCATTGTGCTTACGAGTCCTGGCAAGATTTCGCTGAGTGTCCTCATCTCACGTCGGCCTCATTTCCAGAACGAAGTGTGCTACTGATTTCTCGGTATCGAAGCAACCACTTACATTGGGCTGTCTATGGCGACTATCATCATCATCATCATTCCAGCCAATTGCCGTCCACAGTTAAATGTAAGCTTCCCACAAAGCGCCAACCATTCCGGTCTTGTGCAGTCCACGTCCATCCACTGCCAACCTTTTTTAAATCATCGATCTATCGCGCCGCAGTGCCTATGTTGAAAAGATATATTTTTACGGGGAAATGACCCGTAATTATCTGTTATTATTCGGAGGGTATTTCTGCTTGGGTTGAGAAGTTGCTTAGTTAGTCGCATGTATAGGCTGCACTGTAATTTGTAGACGCTGACCATCCGTTGTCTTGAAGTTCAGCTAATCTCTGGCAAATTCATGTACGAATCAGTGAGAAAGGTAAGAAGAGAAGTGGGTACAGGTCCAGCAGTACCGTCTCGGAAACTCTCTTTGCAAAGTTCGTCTCTGGCGTCATTGCCTGGGTATCTACAGTTTCCCATGATCTACTAGAGGGTGAAACCCGCAACGGATAGTTTTTGGTCCTGAGCTGTTGCTTTACTGGGACTTGAACAGTTAAGACTGTTCAATTCCCAGTGAAGCCATGCCGGAGCAATCAGCCGAAATCTTATTTCAGCTACTATGACAGTTAGTTGTATACGTGTGACTTTCAGCCAAGTGCCTTTGCAAAGTTTTTTGTAAATTAATTATTTAAATAGAAATCGTAAAATTTGATCGGATGGTAATATCATTTTCTTCCTTTGCGTTTTCATGGAAATATTTTTCTTATTTTCCCAAAAACATTTGTCAATATTATCCGTATTAATAGTCTGCTTGGTCGGTGGATTATCCGTTTACAGAAGTAATGAATTAATGCTGAAGCAACGGACAACATAGGCTATCTTCTAAAATAACCTAGCCATCCTTTGATTGTGGTGTATACCATCGGCAAATTTTACAGTATTCGTAAAATAATGCGCATTTGAATGGCTTCCATATATCATGTTCGCATTTTTTTTCTTCTCCGTCGTTTCTGGAATGCTGAGGATCGCGACCACACACGCCGTGTATCCATGCGGTCTTCTGCAGTGTGGACCGTTCTGTGCATTCTGCCTTTAGCAGCCTTCTTTATGGCGTCGGGCTATAAAAAGGCAATATGTTTGCATATTTGATATTTAGTACCTACGTATGTTAATATTATTTTGCGCTATATGAATGGTGCTAGTCTTCAAACTACTAAGTTAAGAAATTACTTGAAGAACCAAGTTAATTCTCAATAATTTAAGTTTTTAAAACCCAGTTAGACATCAGATTAACCAATCTAATTCAACTCTTTTCGCGACTCTTCTACCATGGGACTTCGCCAGCTGCTCACGGGTGGTATGACGTGATCCCAGGCCCTAGACCCGTAAAGATTCATTTTTGAGCAACTCAAGTTAAGCTTAGCAAAATATGTAAGCGGACGCCAGTTGACGATTTAAAAAATGAGATCAAATACATAACGCCATCTTTGGAATCTGAAGTTGAACTTTCGAAATATTAGTTCTGACTTTGTTTCAATTTTTATGAATAGGAATTCATTCAGAACGATGTTTTTAAGGTATTAAAAGAATCCCTTTTTTCAGACGTCTTAAAAGTACCACTAATAACTAAAAAATATGTTTTGACGTAATTCTCATGCTGTCTTGAGGTCAATAGATGGCATTATGGGTATCTGCATATTATGTAATGTTGATTTCATGTAAATTGCCACAATTCCTATCCGGTTTATGTGTAAAAGTTATCTACAATGGTTTCGTACTTTTGAACGTGATGCGTTCTGTTAATTATCATTTAACATGTGGGCCATTATATTTTAAACATAGATAAATGCAAAAAAAAAAATACAAAATACAATAATAACATGTTATTAATATATAAAAATATTAGCAAAAATAAAAAAGAAAGGAAATGAATAATTTAGAAATATGTACAAAATTCAAAAATAATCATTACTGTTTGGATTCGTACCCACACCAAGTAGTTAGAAAGGCATTCTCTAAACCGACGGTCTATGGGTACTGTTGACGATTGGTTGAAATAGCCGATCTTATTTATGTCATAGTTTTTCGCTGCTCAGCTCCTTGAAAGTATAGCGTGATGATAAACATTGCTAAGGTTAGACGCATAAGTATCTGCAAAGTTACATTAAGTTGTGGTTTTTATAACAATTCCCTACTAAACCGTTTGGCAAAATGTGAAATATTAATTTAAGTTTTATTTTAAGTGTAAAAAAACCCTTTTTAATATTTTTTGACAATACTTTGGCGCAAAAATAAAGTTCAAAAAATAAAATAAATACAAAAATAATAGGGATCGAACCTTGTGCTAGTCGTTAAAACAGACATTCTTGAATATTGCTCATCCTCCAAAGTACGTAGCGTTATAAAATATAGCCTAAAACCTTTTCGTGACCAGAACGCACACAACAAAAAAATAATTATTGAAATCGGTCCAGCCGTTCAAGCGTGATGCGATGACCAAGGGAAATAGGGATTCATTTTTATATATATAATAGGTCTTTACCTATGAAATTGCCGTTTTGTATGAAAAAAATTTAACGAATTTTTCTCATGTATTTTTTATTTGTATTATTCGAAGTAATCACCCATGCAATCAATGCATCTTTGCCAACGCAGTGGCAGTTTATTGATGCCCTTCTTCAAGAAATCAGCTGGACGGGAGGCAACAAATTCTTCAAAGGCATTTTGTACTGCCTCTCGGGTATTGAATTTTTTTCCCGCCAAGAAGTTATCCAAATTCTGGAAAACGTAGAAGTCTGTAGGCGCAAGGTCTGGTGAGTAGGGCGGATGACGGAGAGCTTCCAACCCCAGTTCTTGCAACTTGGAGACCGTCTGCTGTGCAGTATGAGGTCGCGCGTTGTCGTGCAGGAGCAGCGGAGACGAGCGATTGACCAATGCTGGTTGGAGATGTGCCAGCTCCATCATTGTGTTCAGTTCTTCACAGTACACATCTGCAGTAATGCTCACCCCGTTTGGTAAGAAGCTATGATGAATCACACCGGCGCTAGACCACCAAACAGTGACTATCACTTTTATAGGGGTAAGTTTTCGTTTAGGGCATTGTTTAGGTGCTGAACCAGGATCCAACCAACTTACTGAGCGCTTGCGGTTATCAAACAGAATCCATTTTTCATCGCAGGTAACAATGCGGTTAAAAATTCCTTCATTTGTGTGTCTGTTGAGCAGTTTAAGGCACGTCTCGACGCGTACTTCGCGCTGGCGATCATTGAGTTCGTGGGGCACCCATTTAATAATAATAATAATAATGTTTTATTGTCAGGCAACTAAGACCCATACAAAAAATACACAATATAATATTACATAAAAATAAACTAATACACATAAAAATCACAAAAATTATAACTTAGTACTTATATTCTACAACAGACAGAGTTGTTATTATGATATGCCCCATTATTGTGCTCTCACCAAGCCTGTCAGCTATCACCTTCAAGAGGCTGTTGCCACTGCCACGCAATCTGGCGAGCAAAGACGCACTTTTCTTCCTCACTATAGCTGAGAAGCTGTCGACTCGGGCTTTTGCGAACATCTCTGACGCACTGCAGTAACGCGGCAGCCACATCAGCGTCCTGAAGGCGTTATTATATTGGACGCGCAGCGCACTGATGGCACGTTTAGTACAGCTGATCCATAAGGCGCTCGAGTACAGAGATGTGCCGTATGCTTTAAATAGCGTGTGTTTGACCGCTTCTGTACATCGAGCGAACCTACGGGCCAACATGTTCGCCCGTACCGCCAATGCCCTGCGTTCCCGTTCAACATCAGCATCATCTCTAAGGTTGTCAGCAATTAAATGTCCCAAATATTTAAACTGATGTACCCGACGAATATGGATATCATTAATAAACTTTATTATTATTATTATTATTAATTTTTATCGGTGGTACATTTTCTGGACATTTCCTGCCAACAGCCTCAAAAACCATGAGTTCAGACTTATTCACATTATATAGCAACCCATGGCTGGCAGCATTGCTCTCACAGATTTTGTCAAGCTTTTTTATCTTGCCAATTTGACGCAAATGGACCAATATTGTTTTGACGCTAACGTCGAAAGCTGCTGCTAATTCAGCCGTAGATTGTGTATCATCAGCTTCCACAATCACCTTTAATTCGTCATTGTCGACCAAAGTCTTCGGACGACCGCGAGGTTCATTTTTCAGGTTGAAATTTCCAGAACGGAAGCGAGCAAACCAATAACAGGTGGTGCGTTGGTTTGTAGTGTTAGCTCCGTAAACGTCGTTGATGTTGCGTGCCGCTTGTGCCGCGTTGCTGCCACGACGGTATTCATATTCCATAATTACTCGAATTTTTAACGTATCCATGATGACGAAAAAGATTGAAATGCGATGAAAATGTAACACTAATCAATAAACAAATGACTACTTTGGAAAAAAATAACCATGTTTTTAAAATAAAATTAATTTGAAATTAGAATTCTTAGCCAAACAAAAATTATTTTGATTTGAAATGGCCAGTACTGCAGAACGGCAATTTCATAGGTAAAGACCTAATATAAGATAAGATAGATAGATAGATAGTTGACCCGCGCATCTTCGTCTGCGCCACAATTTTCATTACTGCTCCGCTCCTATTGGTCTTAAGCTTGATGATATATCGGACCAGTAATTCCTGAGATTAGCTCGTTCAAGTAAACAAACAATCTCTTCAGCTTTATATATTAGTAAGTATAAGTATAGATTCTCATCAACGGTATCAAACTGCTTAAGAGCTTCAGACCTCTTAACAGGAATTTCTAAAGAATTTAAAAACGTGATATCTGTATTTTTGTGAATAAATCGACACTTTTTTCTTTGGTATTTCTTTTCTTTTTAACTTTGTACCAAGTATCTCAGGCGATTGACAGAAAAGCTCTCACAAACTAGAGGAACAAATCGTTCAGAACGTTCGCATTCGTATTTCAGTCGCTTGCTGTTAAAAATGTGTTGAAATTGAGGCTTTTTTGACATTTTAAGCAGCTGTAGAGAGAAATGATCTTTAATTAAACCACTAGACATCCGGTGAATTGATGAGACAATTAAAGCATTCCTCGGATTACTAATATTTTTCTAGAGTTCAGTAATGTGAATGAAAATCATAGCTCCGTAGTCCCGCCGCCGGGACGGACCGGAGTGCACTGCACACGAGCCGGACTCGGCAGTTCAGGCACGTAGCGATTATGATGTGAGATTGTATTGCAATTGGGTAATAATGCCGCATTGTGGATGTATTTCTTGCGGTTTTATTTGGTTTTCTGTTTTTTTTTTTGTGGTAGGTGCAAACATTGCGAGATGGGTAGACGACATTTTTGCCATCGCGGGTTTTATCATAGATATGGGTGGATCAAAAGGGAGGCCATTGAAAATAAAGGTCCATACTCAGCTGTGAGCGAAATCAGGCTGTGGTACTGATAAAATGGTCCGTTTAATGGGTTGTTTTTGTAGGATGTGGAATTTTTCCAATACCTATTTATAGTTCCACACATAAATGTTTGAGGAGTGACATCGCAACTTTTTTATATCTTATTTGCAGTTCAGTTACCAGCGGTACCAACAGCTCCTTTTTTATTCACAAAATGAAAATTACCATGTAAGTCCGGCCTTGTTAAACGGTCACAATTTGTTATTAGATTAAGAGACACTAAATCTTAGTGACCATAAACAAGCGCTAATAAAAACAAGGTTTGTAAATGAGCACTAAAACTTGTTTATCATTGGCACCTTCTAAAACGTTTAAGTTGAATGTAACAAAGCTATTTTTAGGGAGTGATACAAATAAAACAATACTCAGGCACGATAAATAATCAATCTATTTAGACTTTTCCCAATAATGTTGGGGTTAGTTTCCAGTCTAACTGGGTTTCAGTATATTAAATGGAGCAACGACCCCCACAACCCAGCGGCAACTGGTTACCCGGATGGGGGTTGGCCGGCTGGCGGCTGGTAGCTGGCATCTAATTAACGGTAACGACTGTCAAGATTTACAATTGACAGCCGGTACTGGCTTCACATGCTTTCCGAGTCACGGAAGATTCTCAGTTTGTTAAAAGATGGTCATCTATCCACAGGCCGACCTCGACAGGCGTTGCTTTATCTTGAAAATAGGCACATGCGGCTGTCATTTAAGCAAATTTAAGCAATTTTTAGGGACAATTAGATAAAGTAAAACAATAATTATGCACGATTCAATAACACATGCCCATATCAAAACCCACCCTAATGACTGCCATTAAAATACAATAACCTGCTCATACACAAATAAATACGACGCCATTTATTGTTCTTAAATTATCGATATAACTCCTCTCCTACACAAATAAACGAGTGATGTGATTCACTGATTTCCATTATATTGTTTGTGCGATACAATTCAATCACCTGATTGGCCGGGCCTCTCTTTCTGACTTCTCGAGTTAGAAAGCGATGGATAAACAAATCTTTAGACTACGTAGCAACAGAAGCATCTCGACGTTTACATTATTATCAACTCGCAGTGGATCACTTAATACAGATTAAATCTGAAATATATTTACGTTGTTACTTTGATATGTCGACATGGAATTGTTTTAGTAACTTGTAGGTAATTTACGAGTTGTTTAAATAGGTGATGGTGAAATATTGATTGATCTATCTCACATGTGGGTGTGTTTAATAAAGTTGTCAATTGATAATTTGACTTCAGTCGGTCGAACTCATCATCATTATTATTTCAGCCGAAAGACAAGATTTAGGCCTACCCAAGTGTCATCACTTCGATTGGTTCTGTGCATTTTGCATCCAGCGAATTCTTACGGCCCTCACCAAGTCACCGATCTTCACTGTGGGAGGCTCTACAACAACGCTGCAGAACTTTTCGACCCCATCGACTATTTGTTGTACGAGAAATATGGTAGAACTCGAAGTGCACCAATTGTTACGTTTTACTTTTAATTTTTGTTCAAAATGCAAGAACGTTATTAAATAGGACTATATTATATTTATTTTTAGCTACCCAAATGCTCTGAACTGCACTTTACTGGACTCTGAATAAAAGATGCTAAGACATGAGAGGAAACGGCGCTTTATATATTTGCCTTCCTCCTTCTCAATCTTAACAGAAATTGGTTTTCTAGAAGGTTTTCAGTAAACGTGCTCTTTGCGTTGGTTTTGACGTTGAAATTCGCTTAATAATATATCTAGCTAAAAAAATATTTTTGTAGAGAAAAATATCACTTAATTTCGTTTAATTAGCTAACAGCCCGTGGAGTACCTCGTGGCTAAATAATAAAAACCGCACGGGTCGATCTTAAAGATTAAGCAAAACTTGCCAAGGTTGGTCTGTGGATGGGTGACCATCTTAACATACCGAGTTTCCTCCGAGCCTCGGAAAACACGTTAAGCCGTTGGTCCCGGCTGTCATTTGTAGATCTTTGGCAGTCGTTACGGATTGTCAGATTCAGAAGCCAGTAAATCTGGCTCCAGTCTTGCCAAGAAATACCGTGTTACCCAGTTAATGGGTTGCGGAGGTACGATAGGCAGCCGCTCAACGTAAAACACTGGTATTCAGCTTAATCCGGTTTGACCGGAAGCGGACCCCAATATAGTTGGGAAAAGGCTAGGCAAATGATGATGAGCTAACAATCTGCTTCCTTTCAGTTAAGAATACCAGCAGTATTAATAATAGTAATAGAATAGTAGCAGTCCATAGTCAGACATCTAAAGGATTGTCCCCATGGAATTTAAACATAACTTACTGGGAAATAATAATAAGATTATTTAATTGATACAAAACCTTACAATAGCTTAATATCTAGTAATAGTTCTCCATAAAATTAAAGGCGCACAAAAGTTGAAACCCTGACTACTAAACTAGGAATACGTGTGACTCAGGAGTCAGTGTTCTACTGCTACTTGGACACTATAAACCTTTACAGTAGTTTCTATAATGTTTGTGTGTATTTTTAACGTGTGGGTGATGCGTTTGCTCTGGACTCTAGTCTATGTCAGAGGTGACAGAGACAAAATTGGAGAGGAGTTGGAGGAAAGTTGGAGAGACAATGTTGTTTGAATAATTTGGATGTCAGGCGATTTTCTTGCCTTTTCATGAAGTTTATATTAGGAACAAGATCAAATCGTCAGAAAATAAAATAAAGACAGTTTGGAAAGTTATTAATGAGGAAACTAATAGAAATAAAGAACGAAACACTGATTATATTATTTACTGGAGACTACACATGGTGTCAAAAGCTCTAATTTAGAAATAGCTCAAGAATTTGTAAATTTTTTCAACAATATACCAACTAAAACTACAGAATCTTTAAATTCTTCACCTGAGGTCTCATTTAATTCATTAAAAGCTAACGTTCTAGGTTGTACGGTTGAATTCCAGTTTAAACATATCAACCCTGTGACAGTCTTAAAAGCTTTCGTGCAAATCAAAATCAAATTGACCGAAGACATATGGGGAATGTCTATTAAAGTGTGCACGTCCATAATTGAAACTATAGCACCATACTTGGCTTTAATATTTAATTTATCTGTGGACAAAGGAGTCTTTCCAGATGTAATGAAATAAAGTAAGGTAATACCACTATTTAAATCGGGCGACTGCAAATAAGCAAGCAGTGTTTGAAAAAGTAATGCTCAATCAGATGCTCAATCATTTTAACATCAATAAAATCTTACACGATCAACAGTATGGTTTTACCAGGGGTCGTTGTACACTTGATGCTGATGCCACGTTGTTAAAACAAATATATTCAGCGTGGAAAGAGCCACAAGATGCCATAGGAATCTTTTGTGACCTCTCCAAGGCATTTGATTGTGTAAAACACGAAACCTTGCTCCTAAAGCTAGGACATTACGGACTAGGTAAAGTTGCACTCAGTCTACTAAAATCTTACTGAAATGATAGACAGCAGCAAGTTCAAGTAAATGGTGTCAATTCACGGGGTTTAAAAGCCAAAATGGGGGTACCACAAGGCTCTATTTTGGGTCCTTTCCTCTTTCTAGTATATATTAATGAAAAGATGGGGTAGATCTTTTAAAAAATCAACCTCATATGGTATTATTTGCTGATGATATGTCCTTAATTTTTAAGATAGATAGACGTTCCATAAATTTTGACGACGTAAATCCCCTACGTAATTACCCTACAGCAGGTCCAAAATTGGTTTACTGCTAATAATTTAGTATGAAATGGGAAAAAAACTAAACGCATCAGATTTGCCTTACCGAAAGTTAAAAAAATTTATTGCGACATAGTATTGAACAAGGAGAAACTTGAATTTGTCGAAAACACGGCTTTCCTGGGGATTACGCTTGACTCAAAGCTACAATGGGGTCCTCATTTAACATCTCTTGCGGAATGGCTAAGTTCAGCAGCATACACTGTCAGAAAAATCCGTCAATTTACTGATATAGATACCGCGGGGCTGGTCTATTTTAGTTACTTTCATCGTATCATGTCCTACGGTATCTTACTATGGGGACGTGCTGCAGACTTCGAGTCTATATTTATCCTGCAGAAAAGAGCCATCAGAGCCATTTACAATCTCTGTTGGCGTGATTCCCTAAGAGAACTGTTTAAGGATATCAACATCATGACGGTACCAACATCATGTCAATACATTTACGAAAATATTATGTATGTTCGGAAAAATCTTCATCTTTTTAGCAAGATTAGTGACAGGCGTAATTTTAATACTAGAAATAGGAACAAATTAGATCAACCCCGATTCAGATTGGCCCAAGTACACACTTCTTTTATGGAGTACTGTGTTAAATTTTATAATAAAATACCAGTTGATATTCTCGAACTGAATAAGACAAAATTTAAAGTATGCATAAAACGCACACTATTTAGACAAGCGTACTCGTATTATAAACTGGAAGATTACATCCTCGATAAAAAACTTGGCTAAATGCTGGTCCTACTCCACAGTCACAGCTGCTTAGGTCCACTTTTTAGGTTTTTATATTTGGAAGAGATGCTCGCTCTCTTTTTTTTTTGTAGAGGTACTTACATTATTTCGTTTATTTATTCTTATTTACTTACAAATTATATTTCGTTTATTTATTCTTATTACATACAAAGTATATTTTTAAATATATCTCTAAAAACTATAAAAAATACATTTAAAAATATAAAAAGTAGTAGTCCGCCGGTGTCGGGAGCAGGGTCCAAGCTACCGGTGGTTAGGGCTCCAGAGAAAGGAACCTCCTCACAATACGAGCCGTATCGAGGAGTACTGCCTTCTGTATCAAGCCCTTTACCCAACCGCGTAACGCCAGCTTCGACAGATATTCGTCGAAGCTTTTAGCCATCAGGCCATTGGCCGTAATGACTATCGGCACAATGACAGCTTAGTCCACATTCCACATGTCGACAACCTCGTGCGCTAAGTCGAGATACTTGATTTGTTTCTCTTTCTCGGCCTTCACGAGGTTCTCGTCATGCGGGATGGTAACACCAATTATCATTGTGCGGCGCGCTAATCGGTCTATCACCACTATATCAGGCTTATTGGCAACAATAGTCCTATCAGTGATGATAGATCGATCCCAGTACAACGTGACATGGTCATTTTCGAGAACTGGGTCGGGCACATACTTATAATACGGTACTTCAGCATCCACAAGTTTGTATTTCAAAGCTAGTTGCTGATGGATAATCCTGGCCACTTGGTTGTGCCTGTGTAAGTATTCGCCGTTAGCCAGACGAGAACAACCAGAGATAATATGTCTGATGGACTCACCGGGACGGTGGCATGCCCGACACACGTCCACCGTCCCATCCTTCATAATATGCCTCCGGTAGTTATTCGTCAAGATAACTTCGTCCATAATCGCACAGACAAAACCTTCAGTCTCCCCGAAGAGATCATTGAATCGTAGCCAGGCTACGGACGCTGAAAAATCTACATCGGACCCATGAAGAGCCCGATAGAAGCGCCCGTGAAGCTCCTTGCTTTTCTATACTTCCTTGCGGTCATCTGTGGTAAGTATCACAGGTTTGCGCCAGTTCTCCTTAGCCATGGATAACGGGGTGAGACACTTGTCCACTGCGACAACATCTCGGTGCATACCCACATCAGCTTTGAGAAAATATTCTCTGAGATTGCACATCTCGCGGTTGTGGAGAGTCTTGGCGTTTAAAAAGCCTCGACCTCCACACTTTCGCGGGATGTACAATCTCATCACCGACGATCGTGGGTGATGCATCCGGTTTGCGGTCAGCAGTGTACGGACCCTCCTATCCAGGGCGTCAAGCTCAGTTTGAGTCCATTTGAGTATGCCGAAAGAGTACATTAATACTGGCATGACCCAACCGTTGAAGGCGCGCACCTTATTTCCGCCCGACAAAAGGCTATTCAAAACCTTTTTCAGGCGGCCAAAGAAGCGTTCCTTCAACGATTGCTTCATGTCAGTAACATTAATGCCCAACGCTTCCGATATACCCAAATATTTATAGGTTTCGGTTGAGCTGAGGGATCTAACCTGTATGGAATCCGAGAGTTGAAATCTCTCAGATTCCATAAACTCCCCTTTCTTTACATGCATGACTGCACATTTGCCCACACCAAATTCCATGCTGATGGCACTACTGAAGGTTTCAGTCACCTTCAGTAGCTCCATCAGTCGCGAATTGTTGGGGGCAAAGAGTTTCAGATCATCCATGTAAAGAAGGTGACATATGGCCTGACCACCTCTTCTCAACCGATAGCCTAGACCTGAACCCTCCAGCAATGTGCTTAGAGGATTCAGAGCTAAGCAAAACCAAAGCGGACTCAAACTGTCGCCCTGAAATATTCCCCGTTTAATCCACACAGATTCATCGTCTCCCTGAATTGGTCGACATCCTGGATAGCGAAAGACTGTTTTCCATTGCCTCATACATGACTCAAGAAAGGTGCGTAGAGTTGCATCTATTTTGTACAACTCCAACACCCTCATGAGCCATGTATGTGGCACAGAGTCGTAGGCCTTCTTGTAGTCTATCCAACATGTCGACAGATCCTTGCGAGATCGACGAACCTGTTGGCTTATAGCCATGTCTATGAGGAGAAGCTCCTTAGTGCCGCGGGACCCTTCCTACATCCATTCTGAGAGGTGGACATAATTGAATTAGTCTCAATGTGTTCATTAATCTTCACTCTCAGAATGGATGTAAGAAGTTTATAGACCGTCGACAAACAAGTAATTGGTCTGTAGTTCTTGGGTTCCGCGGGACTACCGGTCTTATGGAGAAGGTGGGTAACGCCAGTTGTTAGAAACTGTGGTAGCGACTTAGACTCTAAGGATGACTGGAATTGAGTTGCCAAGAGCGCGTGTGAGCTGCTATACCATTTGAGCCAGAAGTTATGCAGTCCGTCCGGTCCTGGAGATTTCCAGTTCGGTAACGGACGGACTGCTTTGGCTACATCTAATGGGGAGATGTTACAATTATAAATTATATTATTATTATAATACCTTATTATTCTTTTTGATGTAAGAACTTAATCGTTGTCTTTATTAATTTATTTTTCATTATTTGGTCATTGACAACCATAGTTTTGTGTAAAGTAGAAGCTTATTTTTCAAATTTTGTAAATGTGAGTTCCATGAAGCCATTTACATTTTATGTGATTAGTTATAGTTTTACTTAATGGACATAAACTAGCATGGTGGTTGAGAGCATGTCATGCTCACTCAATATCTCGCTGATGGCGGCGCGTGGGTTGGATCAATCGGTTCCCTTCGAAATGGTTGAGCTGAAAGGTACACGCGTCTTATTCGTGAACGCCCTTGGCGGGGCCCCCAACGGGCCTTCGGTTGAGACTGGTCATGTCTTAACTGCCATTGGCTCAATTTTATCTTTATATTTTAAATTCTTATAATAAGCCTTTATTTTTTCCTTTGCATTGTCCTCACATGCAGAAGCAACAAGTATATGTAACTTGGAATTTTGTAAAATAGAACATGATTTAAAAGAGTGTCCGTCGAGTTTTTTGCACGTTCTTCTCCATAGAGATCTACGCTTTGGAACGTGCTAATAGCTTCCATGTTTTTGACTGACCGACCTTGATGTTTCAAAAGTGCCTGTGAATGGTTTATTTGAAATAAAATGCTTTGAATTTGAATTTATCTCGGTGGCGAATGCACTGTATCAAACCGGGTGTAATCCAGGGTTGAATATTTCTGTCTTTTTTAGGGATTGCTACTATTTTTGTATGGCTAATAATCGCGGCGTTCAATATTTTAGTAAGAGTGTTAGATGCAAGTTGAAGATGCACGATCATCAGTACTCAGTACTTCTGAGAAATCCTGGGCTTCGACGTGGTTTGTTAGAGTTGTGTAAATTTTTGATATTTTGCAGGCTGGCACCGATTTTCCGGAGGGACGTACGTTATTAATACTTAGAAGAATTGGGAGGTGGTCAGTAACATGTGACTCAATCACAATCAATGTCACAGTTTTGTGCGTTTTAAGCATAACATGGTCTAAGCAGCTATTAATTCGATTAGGTATCCGATGGGATTGTAACAGGCCGTGTGAGGCATTTAGTGTTAAATATTCGAAGCACGTTCCTCCAAACCAATAGGTCGAATGTCTAAGTTTGTGTCCCCGATTAGGCAAATATTTTTATAGTTTTTTAAGAACGAGAGGATATATCCACGCTGTGCAAAAAGTAGTCGAACTCAGCTCTGGTATTAAATGACAAGGAACGATAGACAGCCGCAAACGCGAGTTTATTTGTGATTTTACATGTTAGGCAATATCCGTTTAGAAAATTCGGTTGTATAATAGTGCAATTTATGTTATCTTTTATAGGTATGTATAACAATACCGAAATTTTAAGTGTAGTTTCGCGAAGTTTGCTTGTCTCACTCTAAGACCGTCTAAAAGGCCTGAACTGTTCATTAAAAAACTGTGAGAGAAACAAGGGACTCAAAATGACTTCAATTAACCAATCACAATAAAGTTAGGGGTTTAGCACAGCACGCGTCCGCACTCAACCAAAGCTCGCAGTAGACTCAAATATATTGGGATGGTAGTTCTGCTTAACCATTCAGAGAAGCGTGATCTTTAGAAAATATGTTACAGTAAAACATACTCATACATGTAGGTATACAGAATGACAATTACATACATAGTTCATAACAAAACTTATACGTGTAGGTATACAGAATGACCATTACATAATTATATAGTTCATAACATAACTTTTTTTTTGCCTTAAATTGCAGCATTGCAGCAGATGCCACTGAACTATTCCTAGCTACGAGTACGGTACCGTAATGCGCTTAGCAGTAAAATATATCTGTCATTAGAAGCTTAGTATCGTCAGGTACCAGGGCAACAGGAGATCGTAGCAGGAATACTGAACGCGGGTTCGATGTAAACGGATTAGATTAGGTTAATGTTCGTTTACTTAATTTTCTTTTACACGATAAGCGGCACATTGTTTATAGTTTGAGTTTACGTTCCAATTTCTGCAACATTTTGTAGAAAGATTAGATGATTTTTTTCGAGAAGAGGTTAGTTTTAGGGTTAAAATTAAATCAGTAAGGTCCAATTGTACAAATCATATTTATCTTTTAACTGTAAGTTACTTGCTAACCCGAGATCATTGTGTATGAATTTGGTCTTAGGAGATGCACTTTATCTTGCAGCCCTCCATCCTTCAAGAACAGTCAAAATAATGTAAGTTTTGTCAATGAGCGCCTGAAGACCCTTTCCAGCAACATTTTACAGAAGATATCCTCGCAAAACATGTCAAGAAGCAGACGAATAATAATAACTTTGCACCGATGAACATTGTCTCTCCACCATCCATTCTCAATGTTTGTTACATTTACACACATGTCCTAGATATTATGGAAGACTGTTGTCCAGCGCTGCAGGTAAGAATTCAGTGCTGTATCCGAGGAGATAAATTTTCGCAATAGAGCGAGCGATAGTTGTCTTCGCTTGAACGCCTCGCGACGACTTCAGCAGGAGAATGGTGTGGTACAAGGTTGTGGCTGATGGCGATTATTTTTGGCAGTTTCACTGTATGAAAAACAGAATGTTGAAGTAAGATGGGAATATTATTGAAACAGATTTTCACTTTTGAGGTTGATAAAAGTAAAAAAGGTTGAAAAAAATTAAAAAATTACTCATAACTGGGAGCTCCACTTCAGAACTTAGAGAGATACAGCAGAACCATGCTTGGAAAAAAAATAATATCATTATATTTTCAAAGGCATTTTGGACGTCACGAACCTTATGGTAGTTTTTTTTTATTGATTAATCCCAAATGTTTTTTTAATAATGGGAAATTATCAAATTATTTTTTTGCTCCACCTGTGTTCCTTTAAAATGCCCTTTGCGTTCCAGGGCCGCGGTAAATTCCGCAACTTTTACCTTACTTAGCGATTTCATAGGAGCTTAACCTCTAACAAGATAATACGCTACCGCTTCCAGCTTATCCCGTTGTAAAATCGAAATCAATTCATTCCGCGCTCGCGCAACATCTAACTCGATGACGTCGGCGACTGTTTGTCCGGTAATGGAGCTCTCCGTGACGCGCGACTCACTTTATCTTTGTCTTGCGCTTGCTTTTGTTTTCAAACTAAATAATACACTAGCTTGTTGTGATTTCTCAGCTTTTCAATGTGCCAGTCACCAAGTGATACGCTTCTTGAGACAAATGAAACTGTTCAAGTGTTGTTATGTAGTTAATGTAAGAAGTTGAGTGATGGGAAAGAAGAATCGTGAGTTTCTACGGAAGCGAGAAAGAGTAAGAATCAATATTTTTTTCATACTGTGAAGGCTTCAGTCCTAAGTGAATCAATCAATTTAAGCAAATTGTGTACAAGGATATCGCGTGTTTTTTTAAATAAATCTATTCATCATCAATTACTCCGTTCGGAAGAATAATCTAGTTTACTTAGTTGATATCATCATCATATCAGCCGAAAAGACGTCTAGTGCTGGACATAGGCCTCTCCCAAAAGGGGGGTTTGCCAAAATCGCCACGCTTGGCAGGCGGGTTGGCGGTCGCAGTGTATGGTGTTGAGTATTACAGAGAACGCTGCTGCCCATTCTCTGGCAAGTCCCTTAGTCGCCTCTTACGACACCCACGGGAAGTGATGTTCATATACCACATTCAATCTTAGATCGTGCTCGATTTGTCACACTATGCCTAAACAAAATATTCGGTACTTCGTACTCTAACAATAAATGTATGTCTTTCTATATTATTTGACTAATTGGTCAACAAGGTGAGGGGAAGTCATTCGAGCATTTCATTCCAGACGAATTGCTATTTGAGCACAAAATTATTATCAGCCATTTGAAAAGTCCACTATAACCGAACTCATGACTGTGGCTATTATACATCTTGTTTTTAACAACCGATTCTCAACCTTATTGCTTCGTAATAGAACTACAGTAAAACCAGAAGCCTTACTTGAAGTATCGCTTCATAGTTGCATGTAACGTGAAAAAAAAAAAACAGAACATCTCACCCCAGACGATCCTCAAGCCTTTTTCCGTTACCGTTACTATCATCCAGCTATAACCAACGCAATCTTGTTCTGTCTAACAATACTCAACCCTATTATTTACAAATAAATTGAAAATCGGATGCAGTTAACTGCAAAAATAAATTGGTCTTGCTGACCGCACGAACTAAAATATCAGTGCACATAACATCACCCTTACTTCCTTGCAGTAAGGTTGGAAGTTTCAGTAAGCAGCTGTAAAAGAATGTAAAATTATTTGGCCTCACGCCAGGCGCGTTGATAGAGCGTACTGGCAGGAGTGACGTCTCCGACCGTTACAGTGTATTCACACCGCAGTTACCGCCGTTTGCCGCTGTAATGTGCTCTTGAAGCCACCAATAAGTGGCTTAAAACCTTAAACTGAACAGATCTCGACATGTGTTAGGGATTAGAGCCCGTAAATTTGCGTGTCGTCGTGTAGCAGAATTGTGACACTATCTTTTTATGTGATAGGTTTGGCAAACACGACAAACGCCACTTGATGTTGTATGGTTACCGCCACCTCCGCACACTTGAAAAACCAAGAGTGATGTTTATTCCGTGAACTTTGGAAATAAATTAGAAAATCCTCATTTACTGGTACCAATTAAATAATGATTTGCTTGTTTGCAGAAGTTAATAATAGGTACTGCAAATATTAATCGATGAAAATTGTTTTACTGTAAAAATCATACATTATAACTGAGTGCCACAATCAAGCAATTAACCTCATAGAATGTTCAGTTTCTTTGGATCAGAGTCACGAAAAAGCAATCACGGGAAACTCTAGCCTCATGATGCCAAAAATGTGTTTGTCTTCTTTTTTAGAAGTTAATAACTTCTTCTATTTTATCTAACCAGCACCTAATCTGAAAATCTGGCTAGGCAAAACAAAACTTCTGTCAGCAATAATGATTTTCAAAATTATTAAATGTAATTTTAATTCTACTTATTTATTTATCAAGTAACCATGACTCATTTGTTAGTAACAAACTTATCCTATGTTAGTAATTAAGATTATTCTTTTCAAAACAAATTACACAGCACACACAATAACAACAAACATACAACACAACATACACAGCGGCGGCACTGCCCGACACCTTGCTTCGCCGCGGCTGCACCATTCCATGGGAAATGGCGCAACAGCGATTCATGTACGGACAGCAGTAATGCTTCCTACACATTCACAATTTTTGTAAACCGTGAAAGGGAGTTTACTAAGTCTACACTCTACGTGGAGTCTGAGGAGCTCGTGGCTAGACAAACAGCTGCACGTGTCGAACTTCAAGGTTAAGCAACGCTTGCCAAGGTTGGTCTGTGGATGGGTGACCATCTTAACATACCGAGTTTCCCCCGTGCCTCAGAAAGCACGTTAAGCCGCTGGCGCCGGCTGTCATTTGTTGATCTTTGGCAGTCGTTACGGGTAGTCAGAAACCAGTAAAATCTGACTGCAGTCCTGCCATGAAGTACCGTGTTACCCAGTTAATGGGTTGTGGAGGTCTGGTAGGCAGCCGCTCCTCGTAAAATACTGGTATTTAGCTTAACCGGGCTTGACTGGAATCCGACTCCAATATAGTTGGAAAAGGCTAGGCAGATGATGATGACTCTACGTGGAGTCTCTGGACAATCAAGGTATATTCAGTTTATTTTTTATTTCCGATAGGCTCGCGGCTTGAACACAATATCTCTAATAGAAAGTGATGATGTAGTCGACGATGAAGCACGTTTACTTAGAAGTAACCCATTTAAAAATGCTATGTTATAGCAATGTTTAGTGGAAGTACCCTTCTATATCTTAAGATGAACCCTTCCAACTTTCACAAGAAGCTCTATTTGTACAGAAATAAGTGACCCGATTGAATTTCACTCAAGATATCTTGCAGTTGCTGCGTTTACTGCGACTAGTTTGTCTTCGTCTGCCTCGTGATCGATCGCAGCTGTCACCACAGCTTGCATTTTGGTTAAATTTTTCCATTTGGTACGTTTCAACGATTATTATGTGAAATAAGTGGTCCATATCTATTATTTTATTTGTGCATTATGAACCAATTATCACTCACAATATGAGAAAATCCAGAAAAAAAGTAATTAAGCTGTATTATTTTTTTCCTCTTGCTTTTTAAATACTTTAATTACTTTAATTTTGATTTTTGGTAGAGATCAACAGTTTTATCGATATGCTAATTAATTTATAGGTGTGGCTAAATTATGTTATACAGATAATTGAAAGAAATCAAATTTACATTTCCCAGATGTGTGCTAATAAGGCAAAATGTAGCATAAATATCGGACAACTAGAATGTCTATGAACTACATCATTCTTACAATGGTGCCTTTTAGAATACCTCATCAAGTGTTACTTAAATAACATCACTATTACCATGCCACTATAAGGTACGATGGGATTGTCATCGTCATTTTTATGTACAAAAATCTCTTAAAATCAATAAAGATTAAAAAAAAAAATGCGGCTATCACCGTCCAGTAAAATACAACTGCTATTACCAAAAGTTAGTTCATTTACAAATATAGGCTTATCGGAATTGTTTGCAGGCTATACGTTACGAATTCATAGGGCTGCCTGCTTTACTGCCTACCTCCGATACCTTCACGTCTTCTAATAGTCTGTATTGGTATGGGACACACACTGGGTTTTCACAAAATATTTTTCATTTCACTTGTTGCATTTTTATAGAAGATTGTGGCAAAAAAAAGTAAGTAATAATTGCCACACGGGTCCTTCTTTAAGATTAAGCAACACTTGCCGAAGTCGGAGGCTGGAGGATGGTTGATCATCTTAACATACCGGGATTCCACTGCACCTCGAATAGCACGTAAAGCCGTTTGTCCCAAGTGGCATTTGAACATCTATAAGAGTCGTTACAGATTGTGAGAAGCTAGAAAATCTAACACCAGTCTTGCCTAATAGTATCTTGTTGCTTCGGTTCTGGATTGTGGAGATCAGATAGGCATTTGTCCCATGGAACAACAAAAATACTAGTACCCAACTGCACCCGGCTAGACTAAAAGCTTACCCTAACATAATTAGGAAAAAGCTCGGCAAATTGATGTTGAACTCGATTACGATTTTGTTTTCTCATCTCTGTGTGCTATCACCCTACAGACAGTAGTTACCAGCGCGCGGCTTTACGCCTTCCTCTGAATATTTAATCGAGATGAAGTGATAAAAAAATGTAGCCTCCTCGATGGGCATCCCGCCCATTGCCCGGGCAACACCGGGCTGTATCGAGCAACACTGAATAGCTTAATAATGAAATAGTTCTGTTGTTGTTCATAATTGGTGTTTTGGAGCGAACTAGTTTATGTTATAATTATTGTGTTGTTAAACAACTGTTATTTCTAACTTGTTATCTAAACTGTTGGGTAGTGATAGTGAACACGTTAGTGTCACGTTTGTATTTTATGGTGGTCAAAGTAGTGGTTTAGTATTAGTTTATCTGTTTACCAGTTCCTGATTATAACGTAAATATGTAGTTTAGTTATTCTCAAAGTAGATCACTTAGATATTCAGTATTCCACACGAACAAAAGACTCCATTGTACGACTGACACAGTAATATAAAACAACATTTTAAGTTCTTATTTTTGTTTCATAAATAATAATTGAATTAACAAAGCGTTGTGTTGACTACTACTGATACTTTATTCAAGCCGATTGCGATCAAATCTTTTGTACAACCTTTTGTCCTCGCTTACAAAGAGGTAACGAGGTACCTAGAAATAGGGCAATGTTACTGAGAAAACAAAACACACAGAAGTTAAGAAACGACTAATTTTGAAAAAAGTATACAATTCCAAGTCGAAGATATTCAGAGTGAGCCAATACTCACCTACCTACGTCAAAGAAGAGACACGTAAAGACATCATTGAATTTTACGTCTACATCTCGCAAACTAGAATCAATTTCAGCGCTTCCCGAGCACTTGTACATACGAGTACTTATATATTGCGTTATCGAGTCGCAGATCAGAGGTATTTTTGCACCTCATTTTCCATGAATTTTCTCTTTGTATATTTCTTACTTCCTGAGTATTCAACGAGTATTTACTGCAATTCTAAACATATGCTATTCCTCTTTTATGTTTGAAGAAATCGAAACACAAAGTCATATATTGGTGAATATCGATAGCGTCTAGTAATCTTTAAGGTTAAGCAACGCTTGCCAAGGTTGGTCTGTGGATGGGTGACCATCTTAACATAGCGAGTTTCCTCCGTGCCTCGGAAAGCACGTTAAGCCGTTGGTCCCGGCTGTCATTTGGTAGATCTTTGGCAGTCGTTACTGGTTGTCAGAAGCCAGTAAATCTGACTCCAGTCTTGCGAAGAAGTACCGTGTTACCCAGTTAATGGGTTGTGGAGGTCTGGTAGGCAGCCGCTCCACGTAAAATAATGGTATTCAGCTGAATCTGGTTTGACTGGAAGCCGACCCCCAATGTAGTTGGGAAAAGGCTTGGCAGATGATCGATAGCGTCTGAGCTGAGAAAGAAAAAATGCAAACTTTTTAAAATAGTTAATATTTAGAACAAATCTATTTTCGTCACCAGACAGTGTTGTTTCGCAGAATTTATAATAAAGTCGTCTAAAATTTCAAGTAGCAAATACTTAAGCCTCTCCTCACCGCATATTGCCTGCGGTTCTAAGAAACATATGAAGATAACGCATTACGTTTTCATAGTAAAATATATTACAGTCATTAACTCATCAAGAGATTCTCAAGACGGAGGTCTTGAGAACCTCTTCCTTTAACTAAATTACATTTAATATGTACCTACTAAGTTGTCATAAGTTCAAGCAGCAGTTCGCAGACTCATTCAATTTCTTCACTTTCGTACTAGTAAATTAAATTCGTACGAGTGTAACACAATTTTATATTCGTAATGTTATGTTAGCTGAAACATTTAACTATATCTGGTAGCTCGAGTCGTGGAACGTACAATTGCAGTTTTCAGGAGCGCTTTTACGCTGAAACACAATTTTCCCTTTATGGTTGTAAGATTTCAGCTTAGGATATGGCGCTGCCTTGACAGTTTGTTGTAATTAATTTCTTGTTCTGTTGTGGATGGTTCGTTTCCTTGTGTTGTTTGACTTACACTTAGAGTGTTGGGTGTTAGCGCGGAAGCAGTGTGAAATAATTTAGTTAAATATACTCGTAGTTTCAGAGTTCTATTTTCAGTAGTTTTCTTGTTCCCCAATTGTGTAGGCAGGCAGTCGCTCAATCCGGGGTGCGGAATCCGTTCGAAAGAGACGCCGCAGCCCTGGAACGCAAAGGGCATTGGGAGGAGCACGGATGGGTTTCAGTCAGTAAGAGTCTGACACTCCCTTCCGCCTCGCCCAGAGCAGAAGGAGTAATTTGAAAATAAAAAAAGACAAGGCAGTCGCTCAATCAAACTTTTTAGTATTCAGCTACATTTGGATAGAAAAGTTGCTGATTCTGAAGAATGGTTTTTATTGGCAACATTAGTATACTGACCGTATTCGTGGACAGGTGTGTCTCTCTTCTGCTGCATCACTATTCGCTAGCACACTGCACACTAGTAGTAGACAGTTCCCACTCGCCGAATTAAATGAGTAGGTATAGATTTTCTTGATTAGTCACTAGTTGACTCGCGCAACTTCGTCTGCGTCACAATTTTCACTACTGCTCCGCTATTATTGATCCTAGCGTGATAATATATAGCCTTCCACGATAAATGGGCTATCTAACACTGACATATTTTTTTCAAATCGGACCAGTAGCTTCTGAGATTAGCTCGTTCAAGCAAACAAACAAATTCTTCAGCTTTATATGTTTGTATAAGATGCGATGTTTAATGTCTGTGTTGGAAACAGGCTTTTGGTACCTAATTTTATTTGTGGTACATATTGCGTTACTGTGGGCAGAGGAAAAAAAAGTTTGTTTTATTTACAAAAATAGAAAACGTTTAATGTGCACCAAAAAAAAAACTTAATTAAGAACGTTATGCAAGACCTATTGTGTTTTAAGTCAAGAATGAGCATACCTTTTTTTTTAAAGTATTCACTTTTCCTCTCGTAGCCAACGGCTCTTCTATTGACTCGTCCAAAATCGGCACCCAAAACCTCCTCCCAGCATTTCTCTAACTTCATCACAAGCAAATTCTATATACTACTGCCGAAACTCGCGCGATGATGTTAATCATCGCTCAGCTGAGTTGTAGCGACGCATCGCGCTTAACTTTCTACGTCGCAGGGCTTTGTTCCCCTACTACCGAATTTGGTGTCTTACTTTCTTTTATCAAAGTAGGTTATGGACATAAGTACGTTTGTGTGGAATTTCACGTGTGGAGGAGAGGGGAAAATGAGTGGTAATTAGTGTCAAGGTCGTTGGTATTGCTGGTGTGAAATGAGGCTGACTTGGTGAAGGTTTTGCAGCTGTATCTCGAGCACTGTATACTTATAATTTTATTAAATGTAATGTTTATAAAAACACAGGTTGATCGTTACCTAGATTGGGACATGGCAAATTTATTGTCTCGGTAGTACCTTCCATTTTTGAAGTGGTCGAAACGTTCTAGGTCGGCGCCTATTTAAATACGCATCGTCTCCCACAAGGTGGACCGATGGCTGATGTTTGTTGCTGTGGACCTGTCGATGTGGTGACACTTGGTGGAGAACCATTTCCAGCAGTGGACGTCTTTCAGTGGAAATAAATGGTGAGTACGTTTCTGGATGATTTTCAAATTTCACGCGGGTGAAGCCACAGGCAAAAGCAATTAATGAATTAACTAAATAGTAACGAAACATCAATATAGTGATTTTTTTATTTTATTTTTTGTTTCTTTTTATTTTGTTTGTTTCCTGATGATTTGCTATAAATATATAACAATATACAATAAGTAAAATAAATTAAGAATTACTTTAAGATGTACATCGAAATCCGCTACAGCTTATGACTCGTGACCTCAACTAGCTGGTACCAACAAATATGCACCTACCCACTAGTTACATGATTTACTTTTAGTTTATTTACTTTTACTAATGTTCTTTTTCTTAACTTGTTATTTTACTGTTATAGTTTTAAGCAATAATGATTGTAGTAGGCACATCATAATGTCCTATAATGTATACTGTTTACGATATTGATGTTTGTTTCCTTGGGGACCGGCACTGTTCTCCTTAACACAGGTTATCTACTAACCTAGCTAGGAGTACAGCACCTCGCCGAACATTTTATTGTAGTCTTTGTACACTATGACCAATTCTGTAAATTGTCATCATGTACTACAATGATTTTTATGAATAAATAAAAAAAAATATTATTATTTAGTTTCAGTTCAAATAAAAATCAATATGACAGAAAGATTTTAATTAAATGAATGGAATTCCAGAGTCAGTTAACGGATTTTAGTTGTTCGATTAACACGCATAACTTTATAAAAACACAGTTAATTATTAGCAACAAAACAAGCTCCACAAAACACCATACACACCAGGCTCATTCATCAGGCCCATACATTCAGCTGCATCATCATAATTTATCATGATTTATCCCCGCTACACAAAATCGAGATAGTGTGACAGTATTTACGGTAATAGCAGCGTCTCTGCTCACCCCCGGCTAAAAAGCAGCGTGAAGAATGAAGAAGTGTCCGGGATGACCCGCAGGTTACTAGCTCGAAGATGCACTTGTGATGGCGAAAGGACCATGGACCGTTTATTCTGCTAGTTTAGCTATTTAAGTTATAATATAATCCAGGATAACAGCCAAATATCTTTAAAATTAAGCAACGCTTGCCTACGGCTATCTTTAAAGTTATGTACGTTATTAAAATATCATTATCTTTTTAGGGTTAAAACAAAAAATATACTTAGTTCAATTCTGAATCATGTCAGTCACACAGCTTAAATAGTCGGTCACCTTTATGTGTCTGTAGGATGTCAGGTACAGTGTTACGCTGCTGACAGATCTTTTTTATACAGCTGAGTGATAAGAAACAAGAAATCACATTTATAATAATGCCATTTCTCAGTATCTGTCAATAAGAAAGCGTCAAAATCAGAAGCATTTGCATGCAGTTCCTAGTAGCGTCTTTCCACATAGACGTCACTAATATCGGTAAACGTATCGCCGGGTTTATTTGCACTTTTTATACGACACGAATTCGCGACAGCATAAAATATTTATATTTTATGACAACTAATAAAATATTTACGTCGGTTCCTGGTACTCAAACCAACCTGAAAAATAAACAGTAGTATCTCTCTTCTAATTCAACATTCCCGTTACAAAATTTCTCTCGGAAACGTACGAACTAAAATAAAATTGTGTTTATAGGTTACAATTTTACCATATCATGTCTTTTTGCGGAGTGCTATAAATTTTTATTTGAGCATTTTTTTTATATTTTTTGTACATAGGTAAGATACGAGTGATTGGTTTTTGATGAACTATAAAATAATAGAATTTGGTTGTTACTTCTTCTCTCTATCTTAGGTCACTTAATAAATAAGTTTTCAATGAAAACAGTTCTGGCCAATAAATCTGTGTAAAAGAAAAAATCAGTTTCAGTTCTCGACAATTTGAAGGCGCCGCAAACTTTGAAAAACGCTCTAAACATTTATAAAAGTCTGGCAAGCGATGGAAGTTCGAAAAATCTGCATCGAGCGTCAATTTAAGAAATATCTGCTTTCTGTAAAAATTGTACATAGTGAGGAAACCTTGGATGGTAGAAAATAGAAATACTTTTCTAAACTTGTACTCGTGGGTGTGTCAAATAAAATAAGGTACCTACTCAGTTTCATGATTTGCACTTTTACTAAAGAACAATCATTTACTTTTTTTTTATGATTCTTAAGTTAATGATATTTTAATATGTAACCTCATATGAAAACAGCGTTATAAGTTACCATGACAAATATTAATGCTTATAGAAAAACTTACATCAGTTTCAATATTTGATTAGGGGATTCCATGAAAGATGGTGTCTGGTATACTATAGCTCATAAGAAATGAAAGGACCACGTATCTTCTACGGCCAAGTTATTGCTCAGGAGTCCCAATGTTGCATTTTAAAACCAACTCTAGTATGAGAAAGTGATCCGTGTCTGAGGACGAATAGCACTATCTCTTTTTCGCTACGGATAGATGATGGTACTTTGTAGTACGGTTTCATCTATATTTGATATTAAGAGCTATTTAATCATACAGAATGCAGATGCCGTTAGCGGCAACGCAGTGGCTAGTTTTGTAATACAACACGTGAACTGTAAAACCACACTTCTAACAATATCATATTTTAAAAGATCAGATCTGTAGTGTTGTGCCATGTCCTTCACTTCCATAGAAGATCTATGTATCCAATAAAAAATGTTGGGTGGTGAAGAATTCAATCCCGAATCAAGTGTCCGCTTGGCAACTGAGATTTGCAAGAAGAATTGTTTTCAAACGTCATCCAAGATAGAAACAAGTTTAAACTTATAATAAAAATACTGAACGCTTCCACACGGGACTCGGTCTCACTGAAAAATCTAGTAGATATGAAATCAGCTACTCGTACTTTTGTTGAGAGCGGAAATTCATAATACGTTTGCGATACTGGTAAATATGTGCTACTGTCATGTTCTGAATGTCAGGCAGATAAAATATTTTATATTTTAGAAACTCGATATACAAGTATACTGTTGGTAAGTTTGTTGCGCCACTTCTTCTTTCCAGCTTTAAAACTAGTGGTGATGGACTGAGTTTTAGGGGACTATCTTTTGACTTTCCTAAAAGTGTGGAGACACAGCTTGGTTTGAATAAATTATTAATTGTACTTATTATTTTGTAATAAAAGATCCTTGTGGCTAAAACTTTTAGGCGCACGGGTCAATCTTCAAGGTTGAGCAATGCTTGTCGAGGTCGATCTATGGATGGGCTACTATCTTAACAAACCCTTGGTCCCGGATGTCATTTGTAGATCTTTGGCAGTCATTACGGATTGTCAGAAGCCAGATAATATGTCATCAGTCTTGCCAAGAAGTATCGTGTCTGGTAGGCTCCACGTAAAATACTGGCATTCAGCTGAATCCGGTCTGACGGGAAAAGGCCAGGCAGATACAATTATTTTTTTTATTTACCTACACGAATTTTGTTTCCACAATAAATCTGTTAACTCGTGCGCAAAATAAATTCCTTACTAAATAATGATCCTACAAACAAACACGGTCCAAAAACTTATACTTCCCCTCCACTTAATAACGGAAGAACAACTTTCAGTTCTCAAACAACTTCGCAAATACGATAAACATCAAGGAAGTGCCAATCTTTGGGCCAAAGACCGGCCATACTTTCTAAGGACCATCCTATTTGTAGGAGCGTATCACCCGTGATTGAGGGGGTTGTAATAAAGGGGAGTAATGCTCCTAGTTTCAATATGAATAGTGACAGTTTAGTGTGTACTTGATTACGTGGATGTGAAGGGGTCAATTGTTTCTAGCTGCAGTGCTGTAGGACAAATATGGTATAATAAGGGATTTGATGATTTAGAAGTAAAATATAATAATAATAATAATAGCCTTTATTCAGATGAACTTAACCTAATAATAATATTCTAAAACAAACATAAAACTTATTCTAGTATTCTAGATCTGTTTGCCAATCGGCAAAAGCCTCCTCCAACCTTTTCCATTCAGATCTTTCTAGAGCCACTCTGTGCCACAATACTTCTGCCACTTCTCTGATATCATCATCCCCTTTTATGCGGTCTGCCTCTTTTATCATGACCTCTTAGTGTGTGCCCTGCCCATCTCCATTTTAGTCTTTTAATTTTCAGAGTTACATCTATAGTTCTTGTTTTGTTCCTGATCACACTGTTTTTCAGTCTGTCTGATTTTATAAACAATATTTATTTGTTTAAGAGTTAAACCTTATTAAAATAATTGTACCTTAAATAGGACTTTATAAATTAAGCCAAACAAAACAAAACAAAACACGTGCAGCTGGGCTTAAACTAGGAGGACTCCTGTGCTGTAAGCACCAGCTACTTCCGTCACCACCGTAGTTGAGCTGCCTTACAAGTGTTATGCGGTGCAAAGTAAGTATTACTAATTACAATTTATTTAATTAATTACTAACATGCGTGAGTGTGTGACATATGTGTCTGTTTTAATGTGGTGTGTAGTGTGATGTGTGGTGTGGTATGTGGTGTTGTGTGTTATGGTGTGTGTAATGGTGTGTTTGCGTGTGTGAGTAGGGCCTGAGTGACTGTATTTTATGGTATTTTTTATTTTATGTTTTTTAGTAAATTTTCAGTATTTTCATAATTTTGAAGAGAAGGAAGTTGTCCATGGTAAGTTTTATTTTTTTATCGGTAAGTTATGTAACTGTGTATTTTTACTTATTTTTTTATAAAGGTATGGATCCACATAACACGGTTGTCTCCTGAAGAAGTCTGTATTACACGATTTCAAGTCAAAGACTAGGTCCTTCCTACGTTTGTGTTTCAGTCTTTCCGGGTCGTACGTTGAACTGATATAAAGTTGCCGAACCGTTAAAACCATACAATCCCTATATAGCTGCTCCGTTGGATACTGACAGTTCTTTTTATACATTACTGTGAGAACTTAACATTCAGCATGCTCCTCTTCATAGCGTTTTGGCATGTTGCGAGTTTTTTCGTCATTTCCTGGGTTAAAGTCCATGATTGACAGCCGTACATAAGGACGGGTAGTATACCGGTATTAAATAGTTTACTTTTCAAGTTTATATGAAGTTGTTTGTCTTTTATAACCTCTTTCAAGCTCCAGTATCTTCTCCAGCCGTTCGTAATTCTTCTCTTTACTTCCTCGCGCATTTATTGTTTTTGGGTTATAAGCTGTCCCAGATAAAGGTATTCATCAGTGTAGTTGATTTCGGTATTTCTTACCTGTATCGCGGTTTTCATTCCATTTAACATCACTCTAGTTTTTTCTGGGTTAAGTTTACCTACTTTTTCACTTTTAATAGCAAAGTATCCTATCATTTTATTGAAGAAGAATAGAAGTAAAATATAAAACGTCTGTAAAAAAAACGGTGTGGATGGTTTGCTATTATAAAATTGTATCAACTTTGTATGTAGAAGTTATGACTATTGAGAGACGGCGACGATTGAAGGTGTATGAAAAAATAAGATATACTGAACCTATTTAATTATATTTAGAAATCAAATTTAAAAAAATAAATTCAATGTTAATTATTATTCGTAATTTTAATCACGACTCGAAGTTCTATTAAATAATCTACTGCACTAAACCTAAGTAAAATACTTGCAAGAGTGCCAGGCTCCCATAAGCATCAGACACGTTGAATTAAATCTCAGCCTAATTGGTACAGATCGGTGTTCTTACGTGATTGCCTGTGCTGGACGCCTTCCAGCCACAATAACTGGCCACTACCATGATAATTATATTATGTAATAGTTTCATGAGAATTTATCCGGATACGTGATGTTTCTGTAGCTCTGAAGTAGCTGCCGATGTGAAGTATTTTAGATTTATACAACTTGATTTGTTTACAATAGGGTATACCGATTATTAAGGTTATTGAGAGCTCGAGATTCAGTGTATTTTGAGCCATATATAACAAACAATAATAAAATTATCATACATATTGAGGAGCTCGTAGCTAAAGAATAACAGCCGCATAGGTCGATCTTCCAGGTTAAGCAACGTTTGCGAAGGTTGGTCTGTGGATGGGTGACCATCTTAACATACCGAGTTTCTTCCGTGCCTTAGAAAGCACGTTAAGCCGTTGGTCCTGGCTGACATTTTTTGATCTTTGGCAGTCGTTGCGGATTGTCAGAAGCCAGTAAATCTGACTCCAGTTTTGCCAAGAAGTAGCGTATTACCCAGTTAACGGGTTGTGGAAGTCTGGTAGGCAGCCGCTCTACGTAATATACCAGTATTCAACTAAGACTGATTTGACTGGAAGCCAACCCTAATACAGTTGCGAAAAGGCTAGGCAGATGAATAAAATAATTATACGTATTATTATTCGGAAAAATGTTGAAATGTGATTATTTCAGAAGACAGAAAAACTTTCCAAATTAAAACGATTCGAACATAATAAACGTGTTTCATATCGTTTCGATACTTCACAATGTTCGAATCGCGGTTCAAACAAAAAGAGTAATCGACGCACTTATCCTGAAGTTATAAGCGAGTGTCGGTGTCCAGTTTTGCGAATAGTTGACATCCTTTTTGAGTTAGAAATTAAAATGAAGCTTTTTGGAAAGTCAGGGGTGAAGTATGTCTGCTGGGGCTGCGGAATCTGTTCGAAAGGAGTGCCGTAGCCTTGGAACACAAAGGGCACCAGGAGGAACACGTATGGGTTTTAGTCAGTTAGAGTCTGACACTCCCTCTTGTTTTACCCAGAGCAGGAGGAGTCATTTGATGATTTCCCATCCTTAAAAAAAAAAGGGGTGAAGTATGTATAAAATTCTATTTTATATTCTTTTTTCTGGCGAGCTGGCACGTAACACTTTTGGACATTTACTTTAGAATACAAAATGAAAGCGGCATAATTAAAGTTGTTTTGGGAATTTTGAATACAAAACATTTTTTTTACCTGCGAGAAGAAAATGAAACTTTAACGTTACCTAGCTTTTTATTCATAATTAATTTATCGTTCAAGCCATAGTACTTGGTGGTTTCTTTTGGTATTGAAAGATAAAATAATAGCTCCTACTCTTCTAAAACCTACTCTCTTGATTATATTCGTCCCAACAGCGTTTAACGTCAATTCAATAAAAATACTCGTACCCTATTTGTAGTTTATCAGCAGTATCTCAAGTCGTCGGGTCGGGAACAGCTGTTGCTACGTATCGGAAGCCCTAATAATCCTTAAATTACTCACGAATGTCGCCACGAATGTCACGTTTGAATCACGGTTCAAACAAAGCGAGCAATCGACGCACTCATCGTGAAGTTATTTCGTGAGTATCAGTGTCCAGTTATGCGAATAGTAGACCTCATTTTTGAGTTAGTGAGTCAATTAAATTGAAACTTTTGCACAGGCAGGGGCGAAGTGTGGGATTTTATTTTCCTTTGTAATTTTATCTGGCGAGCTGGCACGTAACACTTTTGACATTTACTTTAGAATACAAAACAAAAGCAGCATAATTAAAGTCGTGTTATAAAAATCTAAATGTGAAACATTTATTTTACCTCGGAGATTACGGACTTAGATTTTATATTCATAAATAAATAATTGTTCAAGCCATAGGTACTTGCTGGTTTCTTTTGTTTTTGAGAGATAAATTATTGTGGGAAATTTCGTTTTAATGTTATAACAAGACTAATTGCCACTCAAATAGTTCAAAAATAGTAATTCTTACCTAAACTTACTTTCCTGATATAATATTTAATCGTCCCAACAGCGCTTAACGTTAATTCAAAAAGAACACTTGTATTCTATTTGTAGTTTATCAGCAGTATCTCAAGTCGTCGGGTTAGGAACACTTGTAGGTACGTATTGAAAACCCTGATAATCCTTAAATTGCTCACGAATGTTTTACTATTAGTCAGAGGATATACAGGATTTAAGGTGTACGAGATAAGCGGATTTAAATGTTAAGATCAGTTGGTGTTTTGTACTAAGGAAGCATTTTATAGAGGAGTTCAGACATAATTTGATCTTGTCCACGCAGCGTTGCTTTCTCACAAGCGTGCTTACCAATGCTGTAATTGGAAGGATATCATATAATATTGCTGCATTTATAGGAATATTGCTGTATTGATATAACAAAATAACTCACACAGAAGTTTTGGGTACCTTCTGTTTATAAACACTGACATATAAATAAAATATTTTATCCACATGATCATGTTTAACTAATGCTAAGCAGATTCTTCATTCCAATTCGAGTAGAAGCCCAAAGCATAATTACCGGAGAATTATTATTTATTTATTCATTCATTATTATTATAACACCCTTACAGACACATCCAAGGCGATGTTACAACATACACAAAACATATAAAACATTATAAAACAATACATCAAACGTCATAAAAACATTACATTCCCAACAATCATTATTTAGACGGTCAGAACTCTTTAAAACAGCTGCTTTGAATTAGTTAAATTAAGCAAATATAGTCAGATTTTTTTATGAGTACCTTTTTGAAGGTTAAGTATTCAACTCTAAAAGTTTCTTACAACAATCTCTGAAGCCGCAAAAGTCGCTTGTATAGGTCGTTCATAAATTGCGCCGCGTCATAAAGGTGCTGGTCAAAGCGCGGCCAATCCTCTTGCGGTGGATTACAAGACCGCTCGAGGACGTCCGAGGACTTACGATTTGGACCGAGCCATCCTCCGGTGCTGGGCGTCAAATGTTTACTTTTCATTGGAGATGCTACGTATTATTATTCTGTGTTTTTGTTGGGTTTACAACAAAGAACTGTCAATAAAAACCGGGTCAAAAGCGAATCGGACTCACGCACCGAGGGTGCCGTTTCATAATTCATCAAATATCTTTAAATTTTCGTCGGCAAAGCCTGTAATCGTAACAAAATATGGACAAGGCGGTGTACAATATTGCAGTTCTAATGTATCTCTATGCAAAGTGAAGTTTTTCACTTCACTTTACATATATATTTGTTTTCATTTTTCGTAAAAAGTCCAAAACTATGCAGCCTATAAAAATTGTTTGAGAATGTACAAATAAACCTCCTTTATATAATACCCTACAAGCCCAAGCATTAGTTCGATTTTTAAGACCCTATTGTAATATTCCCTGTTGTAAAAAAATATATATATATTTTTATTTCTTTCTTATTTACAAAATAGTTGGGCAAACATCAGTTAAAGCTATTCCATATTTCAAGTTGATAGCATTAGTTGTACCTGCTTTCATGTCCAGCTGTGACACACGGACGTACTGAGTCGCATCATATGGGTTCTTTTTGACCATTTTGGTACGGCACCCTAAAAAAATGTCGAAGGTAATAAAACTTGCCAGTTTTATAAAAGCTAAAGAAACAAGTCTTCTTATAAACAAGTGAAAATTAAATAATACTGACTGTACTGACAAGCCCTATTTTATTCAAAAATACAAAGTTTCAGCTGTTTTTTTTTCATAAAAATATCAAAAAAACATTGCGTAGGAACAATAAGATTATTTTGTTCAGATTGAGAGATTCATTATTTGCACAAATTTTCATCTCTGAAAAACCACGTGGAAGCGTAAAAATATAACTCATTTCAGAATTTCAAACTCAATTTGCAAGTAGAGAACACAAGC
The DNA here is from genome assembly GCA_950371165.1 of Lacanobia oleracea. Lineage (NCBI taxonomy): Eukaryota > Metazoa > Arthropoda > Insecta > Lepidoptera > Noctuidae > Lacanobia > Lacanobia oleracea. The sequence goes on along the minus strand of OX493387.1, from coordinate 29,272,454 downwards.
ATAGCAACCGTCACACCTCAAGTTGGGCACTTCGTGTGCACACAATACGACATGAAAACTGTCCCATAACAGCTTCAGACAATACGCGCACAAACATTGTAAACGATAATAAAGTTGAAGAAAGCGGAGAACTAAACAAACTTCGAGTTTTACTTCAAGTGGTTGGGTGGGGACACGCGATGAGGACAACAGAAGGCACACTTTCTTGTCGTACAGACATACACTTTGGCTATAGTAATTATTCTGTTGTGATATCAAGCAAGACCTATATTGAAAAACACATAATTTTCAAAAAATAAATGTTATTTGGCCAAATTAAAACATTGTTTAATTAGGTACTAACAATATTTCGCTCCTTTTGCTCAAAAGGAGCAAACAGGATAAAGCCTAGTAAAAGTGCCCGACGTAAAGTTATAAGCGAGGTTTCTTTAATTTCTGCCGTAGTTTGGTAAAACAACTCAACGTTTTAAGGGTTTTATTACTGTATTTTAATCTATTGGAACTTAATGTGAAAGTGGTTGCTTCATCTTGAAGGCAAACTGTTTCCGATCATAATAAGTATAGTTATATAATTATTATACTAACTAAAGTCATACTTTGTACAAATAACCATTTTTCTTTCTTTCTCCTTTGTTTCTTTACTTCCAACCCTCAACAGACAGAAGTAGACACACATTAGTACAGCGATTTTTATTTCAGTTACTGTTTATGTTGATATCTACGGTAGCTCATTTTTCATCATCAATGTGAACCTTCTGCATCCACTTGATCCATGGTAACGGTGTAACGCAATTTATGTATTACATTTTTGTGTGAGTTGTACGGGAGCGACCCTTCCTTTTTATATCATAATGGAACTTCAGCGAGGCTTTTGTCTCACGAGCGAGGCTTTTGTCTCATGATTTCGATAATTCATTTTTGTTGTGATCGTTCTGGTCAAGAGAAGGTTTTTGGGCTATATATTATCACGCTATGTGCTTTGGAGGATGAGCAATATTCAAAAATGTCATTTTAAACGAATGGCATATGGTTCGGTCCCCGGCCAGCAACAGCTATTATTTTTGTATTTATTTTAGCTCTTGAACTGTATTTTTACACCATAATTATTTTGTAAAAAACATAATAAAATGGGTTTTTGCGCAATTAAAATAACTTTTAAGTTTATAATCTACATTTTTTCCAAACAGTTTAGTGAGAAATTGTTATAAGAAGCCACAACATATAACAATATTGCAGATACTTATGCGTCTATTTTTAGCAATGTTAATCATCACGCTATAATAATAATAATAATAAAACGTTTATTTGCTAAAAACATGGTATAAAAGATGGTAATGTTAATAATGTGAACAAACATGTTTTGCTTAATAGGTATAAGCGTGCAAATAGGTACATGCATAACGAAACAGTGTCATCATGCGATTTTATGTTCCAGGAACTCCTTGACACTGTAGAAACTATTGGCAGAGAGCCATTTGTATAATTTGTTCTTGCACATTCTTGTATTTAATGTTTTTAATTCCTTTGGTATTTTATTGTATACCTGGACACATAAATATACAGCTTTTATTATATTTCGCAAGCCTTGGGAGAACATCTAACACGAGATTGTAGGGGTCACGCCTGCTGCGAGAATTCACATCGCTTGCTTTCGCAAACAGGTCCCTATGCTTCCACACAAACAAACAAAATTTCAAAAATATAAAGGGACGGTAGCGGTAACAAATCAAGTTTCTTAAATATCGGCCTGCAAGATTCGTCGGGCTTAAGGCCACTTATTGCTCTTATGCATCTCTTTTGTGCAACAAATACTCTATTTTGATCAGTGCTGTTTCCCCACATAATTAAGCCATATCGTAGCACTGATTCAACATATGCATGATATGTTGTTATAGATGTTTTAATGTTTGTTATGTTTCTAATCTGTTTCAGTGCATATACAAACTTATTAATTCGTTTGGATACTGTATCAACATGTGCTTTCCAGTTGATGTCTTGATCTAACGTTACTCCTAAAAATTTAGTTTGTGTTACTTCGTGAATTCTATGTATATTCATTTTAAAGTTGTGTTTTGCATTATTTGATTTATTAAATTGTATGTAAACGGACTTTTTTAAATTTATGGATAAGTTATTTTCCTTTAGCCATTTTATCAATCTTTCAATCACATTATTAATTTCTGTCTCGTGGTCTTTAATTGTATCAATTTTTTTATCAGATGTCACAATAATAGAGATGTCATCAGCGAATAATATAAATTTATGATTAGATATAGTAATTATAGAATGTATATACAATAGGAATAAAATAGGGCCTAGTACACTTCCTTGTGGGACGCCTTGTTTATTGGATTTGAAAGCAGAATAGTGAGATGTCATATTGTTACTTGTATCCATTTTAGTAATAGTAACGCGTTGTTGTCTATTACTTAGATATGATGAAAACCATTGAAGTGTAATGCCTCTAATCCCAGTTGCCTCCAATTTCTGTAATAACTGGTCATGAGATACTAGATCAAAGGCCTTAGATAGATCGAAGAACAGGCCTGTAGTAAGATAGTTATGGTTCATATTCGTTAATACTATTTTTATAAGACTGTATATAGCTAACGTTGTAGATTTATTTTTTTGGAAGCCAAACTGTTCTTTCCTAATAATGTTAAATTTATTACAGAATTCAATCAGTCTTTTATACATACACTTTTCGAATAGGTAGGGCTTTTTTGGGGTTTTTTTGGAATAGGTATCAAAGTTATTGGGCGATAGTTGTTAATGTCTGATTTTTCACCGGTTTTATAAAGTGGTTTAACAATTGACAGCTTTAGTGCTTCAGGAAAAATGCCAAGTGAGAATGATAAATTAATTAAATATGTCACAATTTCAATAAGTTCATTAGTACATGCTTTGATGATTTTCGTGTTAATTTCGTCATAACCTTCGGAGTTTGTGTTACTCAGTGACATAACCTCTGCTCTAACTTCATTTTCGGACACAGGTTTAAGGAACATCGAATGGACTACTGAACATTCGTTACTGTTTACTTTTGCTCCCTTAATCGATGTTTGTTCCATATTAGTATAGTGGTTATTGAAAGCTGTTGCTATTTCTACTGGATCTGAAAGTATTGTGTTTTCGAGTAGAATATTTTCTATGTTGTCCCTATCGTTATTGTTCCCGATTTCATCCTTTATTACTCTCCAAACGGCTTTACATTTGTTTTCACTATTGTTTATGTATTTGATGTTTGCGTTCTTTTTTGATGTGTAAACACATTTTTGTAAAATCTTTGAGTATTGTAAATATTTAGTTTTATTTCGTAAATTTTTGCTCTTATAATATTGATAGCGCAGAGATCTCTTTGTTTTGCAACTTTGTTTTAGACCTTTGGTTATCCAGTTCTGTTTCTTTTTATTATTACTTACTTTCACCTTTATTTTTGGAAAACATAAATTATAGAACAAGCCTAACAATTCGTGAAAAGAATTGAATGCTATATTTAAGTCTTTCTCACCGTATACTTTCAAGGAGCTGAGCAGCGAAAAACCATGACATAAATAACATCGGCTATTTCAACCAGTAGTACTCATAGACCATAGGTTTAAAGTCTGCCTTTCAAGAGACTTGGTGTGGGTTCGAGTCCAAACAGTCACGATTATTTTTGAATTTTGTATATATTTTTAAAATATTCATTGCCTTTCTTTTTTTATATTTACTAATATTTTTATACATAAATAACATGTTTTTACGATACTTAGTTTTTTTAGCTTTCATCTATGCCAAAATATAATGGCCAGGATGTAAAAGAATAATTAACAGAACGCATCACGTTCAAAAGTAGATAATTGCAAAACCAATTTAGATATTTTTACACATTATTACTACTACATACTATTACATTTTATTAATGTACATGAAACCAACATCACGTAATGCAGATACCCGTGATGCCATCTATCTACTCAAAATATAATACTCAATACAGCATGAGAATTACATCAAAACATAGTTTTCAGTTATTAGTGGTACTTTTAAAACGCCTTCAAAAACAAGTGATTATTTTAAAACCTTTAAGATACGTTTTGAACCTTTTCCTATTAATAAAAATAAAATAAACTCCGAAATAATATTATGACAGTTCATCTTCAGATTCCATAGATGGCGTTATGCATTTGATTTTATTTTTTGGATCGTCAACAGGCGTGCGCTTACATTTGCTAAGCTTAATTTGAGTTGCTCAAAAATGGATCTTTACGGGCCAGGGATCACGTCATACCACCCGCGAGCAGCTGGCAAATTCCCATGATACAGGAGTCGCGAAAAGAGTTGAATTAGATTGGTTAATCGGAAGTCTAACTGAGTTCTAAAAACTTCAATCGTTTTGATTTGCGTTCCTGATTCGAAATAAATTGAGAAGTAACTTGATTCATCAAGTAGTTTCTTTGTAGTTTGAAAAATAGCACCATTCATATAGCGCAAAATAATATCAGCATACTAAAGATCAAATATGCAAACAATAATATGGCCTTTTTATGGCCTGACGCCATAAAGAAGGCTGTTAAAGGTAGCATGCACAGAGTTGTCCACGCAGCAAAAGACAACATGAATACGCGTCATGTGCGGTCACGATCCTCAGCATTGAAGAAACGACGGAGAAGAAGAAAAATGTGAACATGATATAAGGCCACTCAAATGCGCATTATTTTACGTTTTTTTTTTTAAATTGACGATGGCATACAACACAATCAAGAGATGGTCAGGTTATTTTAGGATATAGCCTGTGTTGTTCCGTTGCTTCAGCATTAATTCAATACTTTTGTTAACGGGGAGCCCACCGACCAAGCAGACCATCAATACGTATAATATTGACAAATGTTTTTGGGAAAAAAGGAAATTATTTCCATGAAAACGCGAAGGAAGAAAATGATAGATACCATCCGATTAAATTTTATGATTTCTCTTTAAATACGTAATTTCTAAAAAACTTAGCAAAGGCACTTGGTTGAAAGTCAGACGTATCCAACAAACTGGCATAGTAGCCGAAATAATATTTCGGCTGATTGCTCCGGCATGGCTTAAAACTGTTCAATTTTCAGTGAAGCAAAAGCCCAGGGCCAAAAATTATCAGTTGCGGGTTTCACTCTCCAGTGGATCATAGGAAACTGTTGATCCCCAGGTAATGATGCCAGAGACAAACTCGCGAAGGTAGTTTCCGAAACGGTACTGCTGGACCTATACCCACTTCTCCTCTTACCTTCCTCACTAATTCGTACATGCATTTTCCAGAGATCAACTGAACTTCAAGACAACAAATGATCACGGGCTCCAAATTACAGGCATTCAAAAACGGCAATGTTAAGCCTATATATGCGACTAACTAAGCAACTTCTCAACCCAAGTAGAAATACCCTCCGAATAATAATAGGTATAATAGCAGGTCATTGCCCCCTGAAAAAATATCTTTTCAATATAGGCACTGCGGGACAATGGATAGATGTTTTAAAAAAGGTGGCTGGCGCTTTTTGGGAGGCTTATATTCAACAGTGAATGGCAATTGGCTGAAATGATGATGATGACGATAGTCGCCATAGACAGCCTAATGTGCACAGGTTGCTTCGATACCGAGAAATCAGTCGCCGACTTCAGTCTGGAAATGAGGCCATCGCTGCCCGACGTGCAAAAATCCTCGGAACGATGAGTATGCTCAGCGAAACCTATATGGGTAGCTTCGCTGGCTTACTCTGCCAGGACTCCTAAGCACAACGGCGCGAATGGGAAAACGGAATCTCAACTGTACACTCTCCGTTGAATGGGTAGTCTTCCCTTCTGGATAGAGTTTCCCATTTCAACTTTATGTAGCTCTACCCTAGCAACTTTCTTCAACATCGTTTATAGTAAAGCGTAATCATTAAAACGTTTCTCATTGCGAAAAATTACTAAGATTGGTCGGCGTTTTGAATAGAAGAGGTTTTACAGCCAATGCCTTGCATTCTAAAGGGGTCAAGCAATGATAGAAGTTAACCGTTCATATATATCTTTTTTTTTTTTTTTTTAACTAATAATAGGCACGCGCTTGACCACCATCTCACCTGATGGTAAGCGATGATGTGGTCGAAGATGGAGCACGCCTGCCTAGAAGCAACCTATTCACTCTTGACTTAAAGACTCCCAGGTTGTAGCTATCGGGAAACACAGACTCCGGCAGGGAATTCCACTCCTTAGCTGTACGCATTATGAATGTGTTCCCAAAACGTTTTGTGCGTGTGGGTGGGATGTCCACCATGTACCGGTGGCGCATCGCCGTTCGTCTTGTGGTCCGATGATGGAACGGGCTTGGCGGAATTAAATTATGCACTTCCGTCGCACATTCCCCAAAATGCAACCGGTAGAAAACCGACAGGCTAGCAACTCGTCGTCGATGCTCAAGACTTTGGAGCTTCGTCGCGACGAGCCTCTCATTGCCAATCATCCTCTTGGCTCGTTTCTCAATTGACTCAAGGGCATCAAGCTGGTATCTCGCAGATCCGTCCCAAAGATGAGAGCAGTATTCCATACACGATCGAACTTGCGCTTGATAGAGTTTGAGCAGCTGTTCCGGCGTGAAGTACCGTCTCACCTTTGATAGGATCCCCAACTTCTTTGCAGCCACTTGAGCTTTTGCCTCTATGAAAGGGCCAAAATTGAGAGTAGATGTTAATGTAACCCCAAGAAGCTCAAGTTGGTCGGTTATCGGCACGGTTGCACCTCGGAAAGATGGAGCTGGGTGGAATTGGCTCCTTTTGGCGGAAAATAGACACGCTTGGGTCTTAGCAGCATTGAACTTGACCAGATTGGCATCGCCCCATTCAGAGACAGCCTGTAAGGACACATTCAAGCGCTCAACCATAGCCTCCCGAAGAGACCGGATCTGCGACCCACCAGCTCGTGCGTCGGACACGTATCTCTCAGCAACAGTGCTGTCGTCTGCATACCCAAAGGTACCGGGTTTAAGAAGATCATTAATATGCAGCAAGAACAGTGTTGCCGAAAGCACCGACCCCTGAGGAACCCCGGCATTAATATCCAGCAGTCCAGACGAGCAGCCATCTATGACCACTCGGATAGACCGATCCCTCAGGAAATCTGCAATCCAATCACACAAACCGGCGGGCAGACCGAAGGAAGGAAGCTTACTAATAAGGCTATCGTGCCAGACCCTGTCGAAAGCCTTCGAGATGTCAAGGGAGACCGCTAGTGCCTCCCCGTGCTTTTCTATGGCTTCACTCCAGATGTGAATGGCATACGCTAGAAGATCCCCAGTTGACCGATTTCGGCGGAACCCGTATTGTCGGTCACTAAGGATATCATTTCCTTCTAGGTACGCCAGGAGTTTATGATTCAGCACGCGTTCCATAGTCTTACAGAGTATGGACGTTACCGAGATGGGTCTATAATTCGACGGGTCAGCTCGACTACCCTTCTTGGGCACGGGTTGCACGTTAGCTTGCTTCCAAGCCTTCGGCACCTTTCCAGTCTCAAACGAAAGGCGAAATAGGCGTGTCAAGATCGGAGACAACTCAGGCGCACAAGTTTTCAGAACAATTGCCGGTATCCCGTCGGGGCCACTAGCCTTGTTCACGTCTAGGTTACGCAGCACCCTACGGACGTCCTTCTGATGAATGCGAATGTTCGACATGCTCGACTCGCATCCACCAGGAGAAGCAGGGAGCCTCGTGCCACCGGGATCCAGACGCGAAGATTGCGCAAACAAGGAAGCAAACAAGTTCGCTTTCTCCTCAGCGGAGTGGGCCAGCGTCCCGTCGGGTCTCAACAGTGGTGGCAGTGAGGGGCGGCAGAAGTTCGATTCGACCGACTTAGCCAGGGACCAAAAAGCCTTACTACCTGCTGGGTATGAAGCAAGTTTGTTCCCTATTCGGCTGATGTGGTCAAACCGTGCCCTCCGCAACACCTTCTTGCAGGACTTGGCAGCCCTGTTGAAGGCTCTCTTCTTCCGAGTCACGTCGCTTGCTTTGCACGTGCGAGCGTCGACCCATGCCAGATAAGCCGCGTGCTTAAGCGCATCAGCGCGATTGCACTCGGCACTAAACCATGGACGAGCTTCGCCAGACATAGTTATGTCAGAGAATGGAATGTAGTACTCCATTCCCCTCCGCAACACATCCGTTACGGCGTCTGCGCACGACGAAGCATCAGTCGAAGAAAAGCAAGTAGGCTGCCAAGGATAACATGCGACGAAAGATCGCATGCCATCCCAATATGCTGACCTGTACCGCCATACCCGCCGTGTGCCTCTTGGGCTAGGATCGGGCGGGGAGTAAACGGACACAGACTTCACCAGACAGTGGTCGGAACTACCCAGTGGTGAAGAAATCGACACCGAATAGCGGTCCGGATCCGTTGTCAGCAAAAGGTCCAAGCAATTGGCAGTGTGCGAATCAACATCCGGCACCCTCGTTGCCTCCTGGACCAGCTGGGTAAGATTCAGCGCTTGGGCTAGCTTTCTCGTTTCTCGTCCAGCATGGTCTGTACACTGGTATGGGAATAGCCACTCCTGATGGTGGGCGTTGAAGTCCCCCAGTAACACCAATTGGGCAAAAGGGTACCGTTGCTGAGCCGCATCCGCCGCCTCACTCAGGTGCTGTGTGAGCTTAGTTGTCTCCAAATCACCGCTGTGCGAACGGTAGACACAAGCGTAGACAATTTTATCCAGGCCTGTGTCCACTAAAACCCACAGCGTTGAGAACCTGGAGTCCTCAAGATTACGGAGACGCCGATAACAGATGTCGTCACGGGCGTACATACATACGCCCGCACGTGGTTTGAAATGGTGCTCCAGGGTAAACCCTGGGTACGAAAGGTAAGACACGTCTGACGGACACCTGATCTGCGTCTCGGAAAGGAACAGGAGTGCTGGTTTCTCAGTCTCCAGGTGGTGATGGACTGCGGCGAGATTTGAGTGCAGACCTCGAATATTGCTGAGGTGCACTTTGTGGGGGAGGAAGTGCTGCCGCTGTACAGCTTTTTTTGTTTTGTTCCTTTTCGTCATTGCAGAGTTTCCTTGCGTGATCGAATCAGGAATGATGGTATTCGTAGAGAAGTCGCGTGCAATAGCTATTTATCTTTTTCTAATCTTCTAATGAATAAAAATCTTGGATCACAGTGTTTGTTATCGAACTCCTCCGAAATGGCTTGACCGATTTTTCTGAAATTGTTGTGTTTATTTATATAGCAAAACAACGTTTACCGGGTCAGCTAGTAAATTTATAAAAAGACATCATTCTGCTGATACAAAAGAAATAAGGATAACCAAACACATTATGGGTAAAGGAGTATATGGTTAACAAGAAATATGCAACCCACATTGAACTGTTATTTAGTTTTATCACTTAAAATAGAACTTGCAGGTGATATTTATTTCAAAGACAAACAGATTCAATAATTTCACACTCGAAGTAACATAAATAACTTTTAAACTGCGATTTAAAGTTACCTATAAACGATTACCTTTTTGATACCAAAATCTTTAATTGAAGTTAGGCTAACCTATTATCAAGCCCTCTAAACATTCAGAAATACGAGACAAATTACCATCAGGTGAGGTGGTGGTCAGACGCGTGCCTATCAATAGTAAAAAAAAAAATACTAAATCCTTTCAAGTTATGTTATACAATTAAAAATGTTATTTAATTTTAGTTATCTGCTGGTAACTTCCAGTACTCAATTCAGTCTGTAGAACATAATTCAAAGTAACTCTTAGCTGGACTAGATTCGGCAAAATTACAATTCAACTCATCATAATCTATATTGAACTTGAAAAGTTAGTTTCTGCTACTAAGATTAAAATTGACAAGATAAGATTAACATTATTTTTCAACTTGAGCTAGAATGATTCGCAGACTATTTGCCTTATTATTTTTAATCTATATATATAAAAATCAATTGCTGTTCGTTAGTCTCGCTAAAACTCGAGAACGGCGGGGCCGATTTGAATAATTCTTTTTTTGTTAGTTTCGCCAGAATACAGGGAAGGTTTAAAAACAAAAAAAGTAGGTAGGGTAGGTAGGGTATGTAGGGTAGGTAGGGTAGGTAGGGTAGGTAGGGTAGGTAGGGTAGGTAGGGTAGGTAGGGTAGGTAGGGTAGGTAGGGTAGGTAGGGTAGGTAGGGTAGGTAGGGTAGGTAGGGTAGGTAGGGTAGGTAGGGTAGGTAGGGTAGGTAGGGTAGGTAGGGTAGGTAGGGTAGGTAGGGTAGGTAGGGTAGGTAGGGTAGGTAGGGTAGGTAGGGTAGGTAGGGTAGGTAGGGTAGGTAGGGTAGGTAGGGTAGGTAGGGTAGGTAGGGTAGGTAGGGTAGGTAGGGTAGGTAGGGTAGGTAGGGTAGGTAGGGTAGGTAGGGTAGGTAGGGTAGGTAGGGTAGGTAGGGTAGGTAGGGTAGGTAGGGTAGGTAGGGTAGGTAGGGTAGGTAGGGTAGGTAGGGTAGGTAGGGTAGGTAGGGTAGGTAGGGTAGGTAGGGTAGGTAGGGTAGGTAGGGTAGGTAGGGTAGGTAGGGTAGGTAGGGTAGGTAGGGTAGGTAGGGTAGGTAGGGTAGGTAGGGTAGGTAGGGTAGGTAGGGTAGGTAGGGTAGGTAGGGTAGGTAGGGTAGGTAGGGTAGGTAGGGTAGGTAGGGTAGGTAGGGTAGGTAGGGTAGGTAGGGTAGGTAGGGTAGGTAGGGTAGGTAGGGTAGGTAGGGTAGGTAGGGTAGGTAGGGTAGGTAGGGTAGGTAGGGTAGGTAGGGTAGGTAGGGTAGGTAGGGTAGGTAGGGTAGGTAGGGTAGGTAGGGTAGGTAGGGTAGGTAGGGTAGGTAGGGTAGGTAGGGTAGGTAGGGTAGGTAGGGTAGGTAGGGTAGGTAGGGTAGGTAGGGTAGGTAGGGTAGGTAGGGTAGGTAGGGTAGGTAGGGTAGGTAGGGTAGGTAGGGTAGGTAGGGTAGGTAGGGTAGGTAGGGTAGGTAGGGTAGGTAGGGTAGGTAGGGTAGGTAGGGTAGGTAGGGTAGGTAGGGTAGGTAGGGTAGGTAGGGTAGGTAGGGTAGATAGGGTAGGTAGGGTAGGTAGGGTAGGTAGGGTAGGTAGGGTAGGTAGGGTAGGTAGGGTAGGTAGGGTAGGTAGGGTAGCCAGTTGACGGGAGCGAAGCCGCGCGGGTCAGCTAGTAACTTATAAAAAAGTACTCGTACCTAATACTAGTACGAGTATGTATATGACTGTAGGGCCGAGGGCAACTTCCACTCATTCTGACAAGGTACGAAATAACTTTGAAATATATTTTTTCGGTCTTATAAGCAACCGACGGTCGGCGCTGACGGTCAGGACCTACGGTCAGGACGTACCGTCGGTCGAGCGCTGTTTCCAGCCTTAGAGCTAACTTTCCTAATAGGATGGTATAATCGTCCATTATGTACATAATGTGTACAGTTCGTAAACTTGCAGAGTTGTTCTCGTTGAGGTTGAAGTGCGTAGAGAAAAGATCACTTAGTTTCCGTAAGGTTTATTACGTTTAAATAGTGTTTACAAATAAAACCTGTTGATGATTCCTTTCTCTAATGTTAGTCACCGCGTAACAGTAATTGCACTCACTGATTTATTGGTTATGTATGTTTATTTATTAATAGTAATAAAGTGCACGGCGGGTACAAGCCACCGCGTCAGCAAAACATGTACAGTTTAAGACTTTACATAATGAGTTACTTATTTTAAGAGTCATCCATCTCATTTTATATCTTAGCTTTAAATTACAGCTAGAGGAATTTTATTGCCGTAAGAAGAATTGCCTCATTTGCCTGCCTAACCGACGAGAAATACGATATGAGATATTATATACCTTTACAGACTTATTAGCACTCGACCACAGTGTAAATGACCTTTTCACACACCTCAAAAGATCTAGTGAAACAACATTCTGTAGGTCTCTTTCCTACTTTGTGTCTCAGAGTTGTCTAATTCAGTACCCCGTGTAAAGATGAGGGTTTATTTCGCTGCAGAATTTCAGAATTCCGTCAAAATTGTTAATTAAATTTAAGTGGCTTTAATGCTTTTGCTCGTTTTAAAGGTATTTTTGTGAATACCGTTTGCGTTCAAAGAATAATTTTTGAATTTTATTCAATTTGATTTTGAACGAAGTTCAACGCATGTTTTGAAATAAAAACGATCGATATATTTTCAGGTAATGTAGCAAATAGGTTAAAATGAATGTGATATATCTTGTTTAGCCATTACTGCCACACCTGGCACTGCCAAGCCATTTGAAATCTCAAAACTACGAAAAAATTGAAGTATTCTTCCAGCACAAAAGTTTATGAAATTTACTAAAATATGACTCAACTATTATCTATCACACGTTATATAGTCCTATTCCGTTGAAATTCAACCAATTACCTTTCTACACGAAACTTTTGCGTAGAAAGGGCGGCCGACATTCTAAACCGCGGTGAAACTTCGCCCACGATTTATTTAGTGTACATTGACGCTCTTGGCGTGTTTATGGCGTGATTTGGCGTTCGCCCGTATAAAGTTCAATGGAACCAATAAATAAATTGTATTTGATACGCGACTATACTTTTTGTGAATACTCGGCTGTGCCAAGCACTGCAGTTACATTTGAGATTTGGTCTAGTGTGCGGTGTGAGGGAGAATCTTTAGCGGGAGCGGGTAGTGTTGAAGTCATTGACTCCATAGTTGCACTTTATATTTATATTATAAACACCGGTTTCGTTACTGTTTTAAAGTGTTGTGTGAATCCGTTAGTGTTACATTAATTCCATGTCAAGGCAGTAATAATTTGTTTATTACTTTTCCTTACGAAAAAAGTAGTAAATTTGCTTCCTAGTCCCCAATGTACCTAGACGACGTCATCATCCCCCTAGCCTTTTCCCAACTATATTGGGGTCGGCTTCCAGTCAAACCAGATTTAGCTGAATACCAGTATTTTACGCGGAGCGGCTGCCTACCAGATCTCCACAACCCATTGACTAGGTAACACGGTACTTCATGGCAAGACTGGAGTCAGATTAACTGGCTTCTGACTATCCGTAACGACTACCAAAGATCTACAAATGACAGCCGGGACCAAAGGCTTAACGTGCTTTCCAAGGCACGGAGGAAACTCGGTATGTTATGATGGTCACCCATCCACAGACCAACCTTGGCAAGCGTTGCTCAACCTTGAAGATCGACCTGTGCGGCTGTTATTATCTAGCCACGAGCTCCTCCTGTTATTACCTAGACGACGTAACATAAAAATTTAAAGTTTATTATTCCTGTTTAGTCAGTTCACTGAATATAAAAATTTGCAGTTTATTATTTCTGTTTTTATTATTTTGTCAGTGAACTGATTAGTTCACTGACAAAATCTTACGTCATGTTACTGTCACTCAGTTGAAAAAGAAAAACAAACACAACAGCGGTTTCATACATTTCTATAATCGCTGTCTCCCATGACTCGCACCAACAATTTCGTTTCGCTACATGCCCCTCATCACATCACGCACGTTTTTTTCTCGTACATTCGCTGCACTGCCAAACTCCATACAGTATTTATATCACCAGTTTTTGTGCCAGAATGAATGGGACTGGCAGGCTTGCGGGATGGCAGCCTGGCAGCTTGGTAGGTTGGCAGAACGGAGGCCCTCCTTCACGGGCTATTTAAAATTATTCACTACTACAGACCCGCCCGTCTTCGCACGGGTGCACATTATATACTAAAACCTTCCTCGAAAACGACTCTATATATTAAAAACACCCGCATCAGAATCCGTTGCGTAGTTTTAAATACCTAAGCATACATAGGGACAGACAGACAGCGGAAGCGACTTTGTGTTATACTATGTAGCAATTTATTGGATCCCATTTTTATGCACTTTAGCTTATGGGAGATTCTAAAATTACTTCGAGAAAGAAAGATTCGGAAAGATATTTTTTCTAGTAAATGTAAAAGACTGTTTTTCGTTATTTTACTATGTAAATGTATGCGTCACCATTTGGCAGGGAGAAAAACGCAGTAATTTCTTTTTAATGCAAATTATTTTTACGTTTTGTTACACAGATGTTTAGATGTTGCTCTAGATGTAATAGGTATAGATACACCTACCTAGTTACTTTTTTTTCAATAAAGTCTTAACCAATGAACCGTCAAATAGCTAATAACTAAGCTAACCACGAATAGTAGAAAGATTGTCGATTGTAACTTGTTGTCATTAGATGGAGCGTGGACACGTTAACGATATCCTTTAGTAAGTGACAATATTTTGAACACCTTACTTATAAGACTAGAACTAAGGAAGGAAGTAACTAAAATATTTCGTCTATTCATGTATAAATAGTGTGATATAATCCAGGGCTGGCACACAACACAGTGTTCCCGAGTGTTGCGGTCGCAGCAGCTGCTCGTGTTTGGCTCGTTCTGTGTCGCGGTACACCCGACCATTGAAACGTGTAACTCGGTCTAGAGTACTGAGGTTATTTTGTTCAATTGCGCAGCTGGATGTTTCGATACTATAAATGTCTAATCGGTAATAATAAAACCTCTAATTCAAAGTTATCACTTACTAAATCTATACTTAATATATAAAGCTGAAAAGTTTGTTTGTTTGCTTGAACGCGCTAATCTCAGGAACTACTGGACCGATTTGAAAAAATCTGTCAGTGTTAGATAGCCCATTTATCGTGGAAGGCTATAGGCTATATATCATACATAAAAATCACATTTACTACAAAAAATCTCCCTACTACTACGACGCAAAAGCGTTGTTAGTGAAGATTTAATACAGCTGATAAGATGTGACTGTGTAAGTGACAATGTAATTTAGCGAAACGATCGTAGTCAACTACCGAACTATGTGTAACGATGAAAACTGACAAAACGCATTCTGTCCAGCCAAGGTAATTAATCCATACCAATGTTATAAAGAAAGATAATCTGTTTGTTTATCTCTCTGAGAAGGCTCACTATGAAAGTCACTCCATGGAAAATGGCTCACTCTACGCGAAGGGTTGTTTTTTGATAGCCTATGTCTAAATATATATTTATACTAGCTGACCCAGCAAACGTTGTTTTGCTATATAAATAAACAAAACAATTTCATAAAAATCGGTCAAGCCATTTCGGAGGAGTTCTATAACAAACACTGTGATCAGAGATTTTTATACATTGGAAGATTAGAAAAAGATAGTTAGTTGTTGCACGCGACTTAGTTTGCGTGTATGTCGTATAGTATGATGTCGCTAGATAAGATCGCTAAGGTTAAATATAATCATATCAGACGTATGACCTCTACTGCTGGACAAAGGCCTCCCCCAAGCGTCGCCACAGCGACCGGTTCTGCGCGTATCACATCCATCGGCTACCCGCGATCTTCGTCGGTCTACCTTGTGGGAGGCTTTTCAACGTTGCGTCTTCTGGTACGCGGTCGTCACTCCAGAATTTTTCGGCCCCATCGACCATCTGTTCTGCGAGCAATATGCCTTGCCACCTTAGTTTGGCGATCCTTCGGGCTATGTCGATAACCTTGGTTCTCTACGAATATCATCATTCCTGATTCGATCACGCAAGGAAACTCCAAGCATTGCCCTCTCCAGCAACCATTGTTGCATAAGATATACGAACAGTTAACTTCTAGCATTGCTTGACCCCCTTAGAATGCATGTCATTGGCTGTATCACCTCTTGTATTCAAAACGCCGGCCAATCTTAGTAATTTTTCGTAATGAGAAACGTTTTAATAATTACGCTTTTCTGTACACGATGTTGAAGAAAATTTCTAAAGTTGTTACCACGCGATAGAGCTACATAAAGTTGTAATGGGAAACTCTATCCAGAAGGGAAGACTATCCTTGTAACGGAGAGAGTACAGTTGAGATAACGGTATCCCATTCGCGCCGTTATGCTTAGGAGTCCTGGCAAATGTAGCCAGCGAAGCTACGCATATAGGTTTCGCTGAGCATCCTCATCGTTCCGAGGATTTTTGCACGTCGGGTAGCAATGGCCTCATTTCCAGACTGAAGTCGGCGACTGATTTCTCGGTATCGAAGCAACCTGTGCACATTAGGCTGTCTATGGCGACTATCGACATCATCATCATTTCAGCCAATTTGCCGTCCACTATTGAATGTAAGCCTCTCAAAAAGCGCCAACCATCTCGGTCTTGTGCAGTCAGCGTCCATCCGCTGCCAGCCACCTTTTTTAAAACATCGATCCATTGTGCCGCAGTGCTTATATTGAAAAGATATTTTTGGGGGGGGGCCATGACCCGCAGTTATACCTATTATTATTCGGAGGGTATTTCTACTTGGGTTGAGAAGTTGCTTAGTTAGTCGCATGTATAGGCTTAACATTGCCATTTTTGACTGCCTGTAATTTGTAGCCCGTGATCATTTGCTGTAGTGAAGTTCATTTGATCTCTGGCAAATTCATGTACAAATCATTGAAAAAGGTAAGAGGAGAAGTGGGTACAGGTCCAGCAATACCGTTTCGGAAACTACCTTCGCGAGTTCGTCTCTGGGAATCAATAGTTTCCCATGATCCACTGGAGGGTGAAACCCGCAACGGATAATTTTTGGCCCTGAGCTTTTGCTTCACTGAGAATTGATCAGTTTTTAGCCATGCCGGAGCAATCAGCTGAAATCTTAATTCAGCTACTATGACAGTTTGTTGGAAACCTGTGACTTTCAACAGAGTGCCTTTGAAAAGTTTTTTAGAAACTATTTTTAAGAAATAGAAATCATTAAATTTAATCGGATGGTATCTATCATTTTCTTCCTTCGCGTTTTCATGGAAATAATTTCCTTATTTTTCCCAAAAACATTTGTCAATATTATCCGTATTGATGGTCTGCTTGGTCGGCGGGCATCCCGTTTACAGAAGTAATGAATTAATGCTGAAGCAACGGGACAACACAGGCTATCTTCTAAAATAACCTAACCATCTCTTGATTGTGATGTATGCCATCGTCAATTTTTAACTATATACGTAAAATAATGCGCATTTGAGTGTCTTTCTTATATCATGTTCGCATTATTCTTCTTCTCCGTCATTTTTTCAATGCCGAGGATCGCGACCACACACGACCTCATGGGTACATGAGGTCTTCAGCTGCGTGGATCGCTCTATCCATGCTGCCTTTAACAGCCTTCTTTATAACGTCGGGCCATAAAAGGCCATATGTTTGCATTTTTGATCTTTAGTATGCTGATATTATTTGGTCGGGGATGCATGATTATGGCTGTTCTTGGGGCGAGGTCCCGTGGTCGCCCTCGCAAGCGCTGGTTGGACGTCGTCAAGTCCGACATGAGAGCCAATGGCCTAACTGAGAAGGATGTTCAAGATCGGGCAAAGTGGAGGAAGCTAAGTAGGAAGGCGGACCCTGGCAATAGCCGGGATTAACGCCTGGTGGAAGAAGTATGCTGATATTATTTGGCGCTATATGAATAGTGCTATTCTTCAAACTACAAAGTTAAGAAACTACTTGATGAATCAAGTTATTTCTCAACTTATTTCGAATCAGGAACGCAAATCGAAACGATTTTTTTTGAACACAGTTAGACATCCGATTAACCAATCTTATTCAACTCTTTTCGCGACTCTTCTATCATGGGACTTCGCCAGATACTCGTGGGTGGTATGACATGCTGGCCCGTGAAGATTCATTTTTGAGCAACTCAAGTTATGTTTATCAAATGTAAGCGAACGCCTGTTGACGATTTTAAAAAATGAGATCATTTGCATAACGCCATCTATGGAATCTGAAGTTGAACTGTCTACATATTATTTCGGAGTTTGTTTTATTTTTATTTATAGAAATTCATTCAGTACGATATTTTAAAGGTATTAAAACTATCACTTTTTTAATACGTTTTAAAAGTACCACTAATAACTAAAAAATATGTTTGATGTAATTTTCATGCTGTGTTGAGATGGCATTACGGGTATGTGCATTACGTAATGTTGGTTTCATGTACATTGCCACAATTCCTATCCGGTTTATGTGTAAAAGTTATCTACTTTGGTTTTTTACTTTTGAACGTGATGACGTTCAAAAGTAAAAAACCAAAGTAGATAACTATCATAATTATCCTTTAACATCCTGGCCATTATATTTTGGCATAGATGAATGCTAAAAAATACAATAATGACATGTTATCAATATATAAAAATATTGGTAAAAAAAAAAGAAAGGAACTGGTTGGATTCGAACCCACACCAAGTCTCTTGAAAAGCAATCTTTAAACCGATAGTCTATGAGTACCGTTGACAAAATATTGAAATAGCCAATCTTATTAATGTCATGGTTTTTCGCTGCTCAGCTCCTTGAAAGTGTAGCGTGATGATAAGCATTGCTAAGGTCAGACGCATAATTAATAATAATAATAATATAATATTCCACACAACTATCACACAACGCCATCTAGTCCCAAGCTAAGCAGAGCTTGTGTTATGGGTACTAGACAACTGATAAACATACTTATATATTTCTAAATACATACATATTATAGATAAACTACACCCAGACACAGAACAAAAATGATCATGCTCATCACACAAACATTTGTCCTGGGTGGGAATCGAACCCACAACCTCTGGCATAGCAAAATTGTATTAATTTGTGATTTTTATAACAATTCCCCACTAAACTGTTTGGCAAAATGTGAAATATAAATTTAAACGTTATTTTAAGTGCAAAAAAACTAAATTATTATTTTTTTGACAATACTTTAGTGTAAAAATAAAGTTCAAAAGATAAAATAAATACAAAAATAATAGCTGTTGCTGGCCGGGGATCGAACCTTGTCTTCCACCTGGCGTTAATCCCGGCTATTGCCAGGGTCCGCCTTCCTACTTAGCTTCCACCACTTTGCCCGATCTTCAACATCCTTCTCAGTCAGGCCATTGGCTCTCATGTCGGACTTGACGACGTCCAGCCAGCGCTTGCGAGGGCGACCACGGGGCCTAGCCCCAAGAACAGCCATATTCATGCATCTCCGACCAACGTACTCCATAGGGCGGCGCATGATGTGGCCATACCATCGCAGACGACACTCTTGCAGTTTTTCCCCCACGTCACGGACACCAAGACTACCTCGGATGTATGAGTTGCGCATGCGATCGGATCGCGTTACGCCACTCATCCACCTCAGCATCTTCATCTCCGTGACGCGAAGCTCCTGGGTGTGTCTGCTTAGTGCTGGCCAACACTCGCCCCCGTACAGTAGGACAGGCCGAATGATGCATTTATATATCTGCCCCTTGAGCTTCGGAGGCATTTTGCGATCGCATACAACGCCCGTCACCTCGCGCCACTTCGCCCAAGCCGCGCCAATACGTGCTTGGACATCGTCGTCCACGATGCCAGACTCGTGCAGCACGGATCCAAGGTACCTGAACGTATCGGACTTTCTGATCAGGTCCGAACCTATTCGGATGGTGTTTGTATCCGTGCTGCCACAGGACATGTACTCAGTCTTCGCCACATTTAGTCTCAGACCACCGTTTTCAAGCGTGTCCTTCCAAATGTTGACTTTGCGCTCAAGATGGGCTTTGTTCTGATTAACGAGGGCGATGTCATCGGCATACATCATTACCCATGGAGGCTGATCTTGGATGTTTGCCGTAACTACATCGAGCACTACGTTAAACAAGAACGGGCTAAGAGCCGAGCCTTGGTGAACGCCAACAGATATTGGGAAGCCATTCGATTCGCCAACAGCGGTCTGGACAGAGGACACGGAATCGCGGTACATGTCTCTGATAATGTCAATATAGGCCTCGGGAACGCCTTTGAAGCGCAGTGCCCACCAGATGGACTGCCGAGGTATACAGTCGAAGGCCTTCTGCAGGTCTAAAAAGGCCAAATGCAAAGCTCTCCTTCTCTCTCTGTAAGCCTCAGCCAGATTCCGTAAGGCGAATACTGCGTCCATGGTGCTGTTACCCGCCCGGAAGCCATATTGACACTCAGAGACAGTACACTCGCTACGGAGCCGTGTGTCAATGATGCGCTCGAAGAGCTTCATGGTGTGGCACATGATCTTGATACCGCGGTAGCTACCACAATCCTGTACGCTACCTTTGCCTTTGTAAACAGGGATAATCAGGCTAAATCGCCACTGGTTCGGCATTTCCTTGGTGATCAGGATGCGGTTAAAAAGATCCGTCAGAAGGTCCACACCATGTGGGCCCATCGCCTTCCACACTTCAATTGGCACATTGTCAGGCCCGACCGCTTTCCGGTTCTTCATGTGGCGAAGAGCAATGCGGGTTTCGTCGGGGGAAATAGGGGAAATAAGCCCAAGGTTAGGAGGCGGTTCCGGAGGAAGGTTATGGGGATGCTGTTTGTTAGACAGCTCCGCGAAGTATGTACACCATCTCTCCTTAACAGAGGGGGCATCGTAGAGCAGCTTACCCTGGGCGTCCCTTACACAAAGACATTTGCTAATGTCCCGTGTAGCTTTCTCCCGGCCACGCGCCAGCTTAAAAATAAGCTTTTGCCCCTCCGCAGTTTCCAGCTTGTCGTATAAGGGCGCCAGACTTTTGCTGCGGGCTCTGGCTACAGCTTTTTTGCAAGCGCGCTTAGCCGCTCCATATGCCTCCCTGTCATCCGGAGAGTTGGACCCTTGCCACTGTTTAAACAAAACCCTCTTCTTCCGAATCGCCTCCTGCACCCCGTCATCCCACCACCACGTCTCCTTTCCTATGGTGCGGCCACCACGAGAAGTGCCAAGGACGCGCTTACCCGCACCGGTGATTGCTGAATGGATCCTACTCCAGATCTCTTGAGCGGACTCATGCGGAGCACTGATCTTAAGATGCTCGACCTCCGCGATGAAGTCCGACTGCCTAGGACCATCAAGCAACCACCACTTAGTGCGGGGTTTGCGTTTCTCGTTCACTCTCTTCTTCGGTACAACCATAACACGCATAAGTATCTGCAATATTGTAATATGTTGTGGCTTCTTATAAAAATTTCTCACTAAACTGTTTAGAAAAATGTGGATTATAAACTTAAATTTTATTTTAAGTGCGCCAAAACCCATTTTATTATGTTTTTTACAAAATTATGGTGCAAAAATACATTTCAAGAGACAAAATAAATACAAAAATAATTGCTGTTGCTGGCCGGGGATCGAACCTTGTGCCTGTCGTTAAAACGGACATTTTTGAATATTGCTCATCCTCCAAAGCACATAGCGCGATAATATATAGCCTAAAACCTTCTCGTGACCAGAACGCACATAACAAAAAAAGAATTATCTAAATCGGTCCAGCCGTTCAAGCGTGATGCGATGACCAAGGGAAATAGGGATTCATTTTTATATATATAGATTTAGACATAAGCTATTGTATAAATTTTCTGTATATTAAATTGTTATCAACGTTGCAACTATTTTATTCTTGACATTTGATGACAGAGGCTGATGTATTACGCCCCAATAATATGTTTTAATCTCTTCCAAATGACAACATGATGATGATGAACTAGCTTACGAAAGTCTTTTAAAACAATGCGTCTGCGTCCTATGAATAGATTTTTAAAACTGGCTCTTCTGTTACATCTTTTACATTAAGTGCATCCCTGTTCTCAGTTCATTTACTTAAACGGCATCCATCTTTTTGGTCTCCTAATTAATTGTCTAAGTTCTAGGCTACTGAAGCTTTAAAAAAAATTAAGGGTTTTTTAACACAATATCCGCCCCCGCTGCAATAAATTACTTTTGCAAGTAAAAAAAGAGTGTGTTAATTAATGGAGGGCTCACCATTGTTTAAAGCAGTTCTTATTTGCATTGCAGATCGTTTTTTGTTTTTGGTGGAGAATATTTTTTCGGCTATTTTCTTTTTTTTTTCCTTTTTTGAAAGTAGATACCGGTTCTTCTGCATAATTTCGTTGTAGCTTGTAGAAATTATAGTAAGCACCTACATAGTTCGCTTAACCGTTTATTTGTATTCGCCCTACGCATAGATCTGCATTACAAGGTAGGTATCTACAGGTTACTTCAATACATTTACCATGATTAGTGAAACCTTCCTTAAATTACAATACCTTACAATATGTACGAGTATCAAAACAGAAGAATTAAACAATGTACACTCATATATCCCAAAACATTAAACACCATCAAAAAACGAGACAAGAATCCAAAAAATGAGTATTGTACCACTTAAAAGTTTCAAACAATATTTTTAACGAATAAAAATTTGGGATTTTAATTCGTAAAAAGCGTTTATTTCCCACTTGGCTTGCAGTATACACTACAAATGCATAACAATCATTTGCGAGTAGAACCCGGCGCGTGTGCTCTGCTGATATACATGTAGGAGCCTCAACAAGTGCCGGCGTGCAAGGGACGACGCGCCGGCAATATTTTGTGTTCAGAAATACTGTAACCAGCACCAGAAAAACGTGCCAGAGCCAAAGAACGTGGTTATGAGCATGTTTGGGTCAGGGGATGCAAAATAATGCTTCGGAAAAACACCACGTCCCCAAAACATCACATCAAGTCAGAACAGGATTTAAAGAAGTTTTTATACTAATGATATCTATTCATCATTCTGGCAAGTTGTTTGTTTATTACTTCGGTTCGCTAAGTTTGAGAAACTTATGCACAAGTTTTTTATACGCATTCCATTCTCGCCGGCCTTTTGTTCGCTTATCGCTTGGTGTTGACCATTCTGTATTATTTTTACACTATGATTTTAATTGCTATTACCTTACACGTAAAGATTCATTTAGCCTGTTTATGCATAAATTACCGTGTAAATATCGAGCTTGTTATGACCATAATTTTTATAACGGCACCGTGCTGTTTGCTATGCTAATTATACTCAATTTATATGTCGCTAAAGTCCTATTTTCCTTACTCATATTCATTGACCAAACACAAAGAAATAATATTATTTTGTTCGACGAATTGAATGTACCTTACATTTCTAATAATTATTCATGTTAGGCTTACGTTTTTGCGTATCTTAGATGGCGTCCCTTAGCATTTATTATCAAAATGTGAGGGGACTGCGAACTAAAACAGGAGTTTTCTATAGGAATGTATGTATCAATAGCTTTGATGTCATTTGTTTGACAGAGACATGGTTACTTGATGGGATATCTGATTCCGAAGTTTTTGACGATAGATATCTCATATGGAGGAGGGACCGTGATTATGCAAACACTAATCAAGTTATGGGAGGAGGTGTTTTAATCGCGGTTAGATGTGAACTTGTGGCGGATTCGTGCAGTGAATGGTGCTCGACTGCTGAGGACTTGTGGGTTACATTGACACTACTGCGAAAAAAACCAAGAATATCGTATAAAATGCACGTATGCGTAGCTTATATTTGCTGCCAGAACCTTGGTAACTCATTAACAACCCAACTAGGCATTTTCTCAGACAATCTATCGAATATTGTCCTTCAGAATCCTGCTGATAAGTTTGTTATTCTTGGTGATTTTAATCAACCCAACATAAAGTGGCAGTTGACTTGCGACGGTTACACTTTATGCCCTACTAACCTGCAGGGCAGTGTCCAAATAAACTTTATTGATAATCTCAATATATGTAACCTTTCACAGTATAATAGCCATTCAAACAACAACCACAGGATTCTGGATCTGGTGCTATCTAATGACCAAGTTGTTGTCACCCGTTGTGGTGATCCGCTAGTGCCCGAGGACTCACATCACAATGCACTATGTATCACTGCGGACTTCGTGCAATTGCATAGTCTACCTGTTCGTCCCTATGTAAAATTCCTATATCATTTGGCTGACTTTGATGCAATAAATGACGAACTTAACCTTGTGGATTGGCACAGTGAACTTTACTGTCGCCCATTGGAGGACGCTGTTACATATTTTTATTCTGTTATCGATAGGTTACGTAATACTTTTATACCAACTAAAACAGTAGTTTCCCAATCAAAATACCCGCCCTGGTACAGAAGTCCATTGATCAAGGCTATTAAAGAAAAGGCTAAATATCATAACAAATATAAAATATATGGGAACTTATCAGACTATCATTGTTTTGTTCTATTGAGGCAACGAGTTAATGACCTGGAAAAGATTATGTTTGATGATTACATAGCCAGAATAGAATCAGATATATGTAATAACCCTAGAGCTTTCTGGAGTTATGTTAAATCAAGGAAACTTTCAAACTCCTATCCTTCAGTTCTACACTTTGGACAGCAGTCTTCTAGTGACGGCGACGTAATCTGCAACATGTTTAGTGACTATTTTCACTCCAACTTTCTTCCGGGTACTAGTGCAAGCACCAGTCAACAAGGCAACAGTCCTCTGTTATATGATGTGAATCATAGTAGTGCGACACAGAGCACATTTGATATCGGTTCCGTAGAAATATGTGAGGACGAAGTCTATAGGCTACTTAAACAAGTAGACTTAAATAAATCAGCTGGACCAGACAACATTCCACCGATTTTTATCGTGAACTGCACCAAAAGCCTTTCTGTCCCGCTCTCGATTTTGTTCAAAAGATCACTTGATACGGGTGTGGTACCCTCGATCTGGAAGTCGGCATTTATAACGCCGATCCACAAAAAGGGGCCAAGAACTTCTATCGAGAATTATAGACCGATCTCTAAGTTGTGTGTGTTTTCAAAAATCCTGGAGAAAATAGTTTATAAACATGTTTACTCGGCTATCAAACAAAGCTTCAGTGATAATCAGCACGGTTTCTTAAGAGGTCGGTCTACCACGTCCAACCTAGTTCTTTGTAGCGACTACCTATCGGAATCCATGTCACACAGGTCCCAGGTCGACGTTATATATACCGACTACAGTAAATGTTTCGACCGAATCGATCATGTTACCTTAATGCGCAAACTCTTATCGATGGGTATTAGGGGTAATCTATACAGGTGGTTCGCGTCGTATGTTGAGAATAGGTGTCAAACTGTGGTGCTGCGTATTCCCTCGGGCGTTCCGCAGGGGTCGCTGTTAGGGCCCCTTTTATTTAATATTTTTATTAATGACGTAATTACCTGTTTCCAGCATTCTAAAATATTGTTATACGCAGATGATATGAAGATCATGAAACAGGTCACCACCCATACAGACGCTCTCTTACTGCAAGAGGACCTAGATGCATTCCAAACCTATTGCAACTTGAATAAGTTGGATTTAAATAGCTCCAAATCCTACGTGTGCTCTTTCACACGTAAACCTCATCCTTTATACTTCCCATACAAACTCATGGATACCCCGATAACTAGAGTCAATTCTATAAAAGACCTCGGGGTTACTTTTGACTCTAAGCTTATGTTTGACACTCACATTGATAACATTGTCAAAAAAGCGTCGAAAGCATTAGGTTTTATTTTCAGGGTATCATCTGATTTCAGAAGCATCAAGACTGTTAAAATCCTGTATTGCTCCTTCGTTCGTAGCCACCTCGAGTATGCCTCTCAAGTCTGGAACCCCAACTATAATATTTATATCGATCGTTTGGAGGGCATACAGAGAAAATTCCTAAGGTACATTCAATTTCGTTCGAAAACATATCTACCGAATTATAACAAGCGTTGTAAAAAATTTCACATTCTGCCTCTTTGTGAAAGAAGAAAAATAGCTGATTTAGCATTTTTATCTTAAATTGTGAATGGATCCAGCGAAATCCCCGAGTTAGTAAGCAAAATTGGTCTGCGAGTATGTTCTTCGTTTCTGCGTAAACCTCGTTTGTTACACATACCATCAACACGAACTAATTACAGGAAAAACTCTTACATTATTAGAGCAAGCCGTATGTATAACGAAGCCTGCCAGGAAGTTGATATAGATCTCTTTAATACTAGTGTGTATAAATTTAAGAAGATTCTTTGCAACCACTTTTTCGATAGCATAAAATAGACTGGCTTTTTAATAATATGCTTGCACTGTATAGTAATTTCATGCAAAAACCGCGAATTTAACGCTGTCTACTACCCATGTTTCATAAGTTCTTATTTATCTATATGTTAACTGTGAAAACTTGTAATTGGCCATCATCATGTTAGTATCTTTTATATTGTGTCTGCCTAGCTGTAAGTTTTCCGAAAACTTAAAATAAAATAAAATAAAATAAAATGTGTGAACATGGAATTAAATTGGGCTTAATTTAATTACTTTTTGGTGAAAGGTTAGTAAGAAAAGGAATTTTAAATGTGTTGTAAAAACTATTAATACTCTTAATCAAAATAAAAAAGGATTGATCACATGCAATATCATAGTAGTGTAGATTCTACACTACTATGATATTGCATGTGATCAATCCTGTAACTTTGTTATGATTATAACAAAGTGAACCTGGAGCTCTTTAAGTCACGAATACGTTACTTCCAGACAAACGTGCTGCTTTGTCGATCATATCATCGCTTTCCATCAGGTGAGGTAGTGGTCAAACGCGAACTTATTCATAGTCAGAAAGATATTGAAATAAAAATTAAATAGCTATGTTGCTTTCTAAGTTATTTGGCGTAACGACGCCAAATAAATTTTTACTGAGTGATTCCAACAGCTAACAAAACAAAACAGTCGCAGCATAATATTGTTCAAGCTGATAGTTTTCTAAACACTAACTTTATTTGACGGGTTCTGAAATTTTTCTTAACAAAAAAATACCACGAAGTCAAACTCCCAAGAAACCTACCTCTTCTAAGTTGCACCGGAAATATGAAAAAAAAGTTACATCGGGAATAAACCGAGCGATTCCGGGTGAACTTTGCATAACAGAGTAATCTCTCGCAAAGAATAAAAATCGCTTGGAGGAAAAAACTCAAGTCCGAATGAATGAAGTAATCCTATTTTACGTTCATAACTTCATTCCACTGAAGGAAAAGCTCAGTATTTCTTATTTACTTTTTCTAAATATCGTCCCGCCACTGACTTTATGTAAAAGTAATTTCTTTTAAGTGGTACAATGTGGACATCGCTTTCGAATTGACTAAAAGTCATGAAAATTATATATCGATGGAATTTCCTCGTCGCGTTAACAAGGATAGTGGAATATTTATGAGAAATTTGTTTTTTCTTTTTTTTTTTAATTGAAACTTTTATTAGATCGTCTCAAACTTTTTGGTCTGCGTGTTGCATGTCGCGTGACGGTTGGCCGCGGAGTAGGGATAAAGTGAAAGGCGCTCGCCAGAGCAGCCAAGGCCAATATGGCGGCGCCTATAGTTCGCAGCAACTGACCGTGTAGTGTATAGACTATTACTCATTTGTGCCAGTGATCCACGCTATTTTATTTGTTTTTAATATGTGTATGTAATCTAAATAATTGTTAAGTATTATGTATGTCGTACTCTAAGGCACAGAGTTCAATAAAAATATTAGTTGGAGATTTAGTCAACTTTTATCATTTCCCATTATCATTCCAATTTTCCAAGTGTAAAATTAAGATTGATAGCCTTATTAGTAAGCTTCCTTCCTTCGGTCTGCCCGCTGGTTTGTGTGATTGGATTGCAGATTTCCTGAGGGATCGGTCTATCCGAGTGGTCATAGATGGCTGCTCGTCTGGACTGCTGGATATTAATGCCGGGGTTCCTCAGGGGTCGGTGCTTTCGGCAACACTGTTCTTGCTGCATATTAATGATCTTCTTGAACGGTCAAGTTCAATGCTGCTAAGACCCAAGCGTGTCTATTTTCCGCCAAAAGGAGCCAATTCCACCCAGCTCCATCTTTCCGAGGTGCAACCGTGCCGATAACCGACCAACTTGAGCTTCTTGGGGTTACATTAACTCTCAATTTTGGCCCTTACATAGAGGCAAAAGCTCAAGTGGCTGCAAAGAAGTTGGGGATCCTATCAAAGGTGAGACGGTACTTCACGCCGGAACAGCTGCTCAAACTCTATCAAGCGCAAGTTCGATCGTGTATGGAATACTGCTCTCATCTTTGGGACGGATCTGCGAGATACCAGCTTGATGCCCTTGAGTCTATTGAGAAACGAGCCAAGAGGATCATTGGCAATGAGAGGCTCGTCGCGACGAAGCTCCAAAGTCTTGAGCATCGACGACGAGTTGCTAGCCTGTCGGTTTTCTACCGGTTGCATTTTGGGGAATGTGCGACGGAAGTGCATAATTTAATTCCGCCAAGCCCGTTCCATCATCGGACCACAAGACGAACGGCGATGCGCCACCGGTACATGGTGGACATCCCACCCACACGCACAAAACGTTTTGGGAACACATTCATAATGCGTACAGCTAAGGAGTGGAATTCCCTGCCGGAGTCTGTGTTTCCCGATAGCTACAACCTGGGAGTCTTTAAGTCAAGAGTGAATAGGTTGCTTCTAGGCAGGCGTGCTCCATCTTCGACCACATCATCGCTTACCATCAGGTGAGATGGTGGTCAAGCGCGTGCCTATTATTAGTAAAAAAAATAAAAAAAATAAAGCGATTTTTATACCCTTAATGGAGTATTATTCCAAAAATTTTTAGTTAAATGTCTATAATGTGAAAAAAAAGTTTCACTTTTACCGTGGTTTCATAAAATCACACAATTTTTATTATTTTTTTTATTTAATTACGAGAAAGTTTGTAGGTCTCAAGTGGCGTACCTGAGGATTTTTCATTAGATTTCTTGTTTAGTTACGTTATTATATCTGAAATAAAGATTTTTTTTTTTTTAATCCATTTTGCTCTTTCGTTTCGAAAGATAATTTTGGCTATGTCTTAGCTCTAGCCTTTTTACGAATCAAGTTTGATATCTGCTACCTATTATTGGCTTTCCTTACCACTACTTTGTTACTAAGTTTTTATTTTGACAACAATTCCTTCAGTGTGTAAAAGATTTACAACTAACTTACTTAATATTATCATTTCAACACAAACTTAAAATGAAAAGGGCACAACTGTAAAAAATCATTCAGCAGTGTAATCTTTCTCTTCCTCCAGAGACGTTCAATTTAGGATAATGGACGGTTGATTTACATTTGTATCACTTCCTGCCCCTCCCCCCTCTTCGTGCCAGTTTCAATTCAATTAATTAAATGATGGACATTATTAGACGGACTTTATAGGACGTTCCCGTTTTCATTAACAACTTTATTTGTTTGGTAATAAATTAGGGAGATACTTTCTAATCGGTGTAGGATACTTTCTCGTTAGATTAGCAATATGGTGCTGAGTGGAATGTGAAATAGAGTTTGTGTAGGAGCGCGACTTGAAATAATTGAAAATTCTGAGAGTACGAGAATTTGTATTCTCTTTCACGCTAAAGCTGTCGGTTCGTTAGTATTGTGCGTAACGTCAAAGCACCAATTATTAATTTGAATATAAAATCATAAAATTTTTAATTACTCGCAAAAAAATCATAAATCACCTACTTAATAGGTATTTAAACTACCTACAAATTTTCGTGCACGTATGACGTATGTGTCATCATAGCAGCCGTTATGACGTCACAAGTCACGAGGCGGCCATTTTAATTCGCTCATAAAGTGGGCATACATCACGCCCGCCGGTGCAGTCGCCGCTCAAATCGAATTCTTGGCTTGCTTCAGTTCGAGCTAAGGAAAGATATTTTGGTGAGTAAAGCAAGTGCGAAATGTTTTTAAGAACGATACATTCCTTCGTTAGTTTTGAATGTTTACTTGAAATTACTGTTTCAGACAAGATAAAAAAACAAAACCATTTTGTTTTTTGTTTATACTGTTTACCTGTGATATTTTTTACTAAAAAAAATATATATATATAACTGTGAGCAAAATCTGAACACAATCGTAATCCTTATGTATGAAATTCTTCCGTTACTGAGTGACTGTCAGACAACGCACAGCTGAAACTACTGGTCGTAAACAGCTGAAATTTGGCAAGTAGGTTGCTTGAAGACTATAAAGGAGCACTAAGAGAGATTTCCCAGAAATTTCTACGGGAACGGGAAAAAACGGGATATACGCGTATGAAGTCGCGGGCAAAAGATAGCTTCTAAAATAAACTACTAAAACCAATTTTCAAGATCCTAAAACTGGTTCTGTTTCATTTTCACCTACTGTAAACCCTGTACTGTAACTCTGTAGCAGCAAGGAAAATTTTCTTACATAAAATAAAGTAAACACTTAGCCCCTCGGAGGCAGGCCGTGATTGGGCAAAAACTTGCCATAGAACGCTGCCAAACATGTGACACTTTGATTACTCTAAATGAGTTCTTGGTGCATATTACTCATATTTTTGTTAGGCAATAACAGCTTTAACTTTTATTTCAGACTGTAAAAAAGTACTTGGCAAGCGTTGCGGAGTAATTAAAGTGACAACAGTGAGAAAATATGAGAAAATTAAGTGTAAGGTCAGGCTTCTGGATAGCACTGACTGTAACGAGGGAAATGCAATGCGCAAGGCTTACTATATGCAAAGATGACAAGGATATTTAAATGAAATGCCGGAGAAGAGAGTAAGTATGAATATGGAATTAGAGTGAGAATGGACACTTCTTTCATATTTAATTTGAGTAATGTTATTAAGACATATTTGTATTGTAGGACCACTTCATTACCTATTGGTCACGAGAAAAAAGGTTTATTTCTTTAGGATATTCGTGTGTGACATTCTGTAAATAGTGAATTTCAACACAAATCCACAAAAATCAAAAATGCAATCATATTCCCGTTCGTTTGCATCCCTACCGTTTAATAACGCAGGCCACGCTTTGGCGCGAAATGGGCATGCAGCCACTGCAGCGTGGTAATCCAATCCATCTGCCATTTATTACCTTGCTTGAAGCACTCACAGCCACAGGTATGAGGCACGAGAGCATGTCTGTGGCTACAATATTGATCTACGCGTCAGTGAACATCATGCTTATATTATCTATGGTATTTATTGATTTATATGAAAGCATTTAATTTAACATTCGTTGAATTATGTGATATACAAGTTAATAACTGTAAAACACTATTTTGATGTTGGCTATAGAGAAGATCTTTCAAAGCGATAGACTGTTTCAACTTTAACCGAATAAGAAATCGTTATTTTTTTTACCGCGTTATACTGAAGGGTTTCCCCAAATAATGGGAAATGAAAGGACAAAGAGAGACTAAAGGGTTTGCCCAAACCCTTTAATTAAAACATGGTCTAAAACAGAGTTTTTATCCTCGGCCTCATCCTTCAATGACTAAACCAATTTTCTACGTTTGAATCATCATAATAATTTGTCATTAGTAGGTACTACCTAGGCACGATGAAGTTACACAATCATATAAAGAAGACGAGGTCTTTTAAAATGTAAAAATTCAAACTCTACCCAGAATTTAATGCAAAAATAATAATAAAAAGATCCATTTTATGTAACGTACAGAGCAAGCGTTTATTACCTACATTACATTAAAACTCTAATGGACGCCAATGAATTTTTAATAACAATAAAACTCTCGACCACAGGAAGGTAACGATCGTTATAAAAATACTCCCCTAACTTGCTTTTAATAATAACCTTAGTTAAGTAAGTTTGCCAAGTTAATAACAATTAGTGACCGGTATGAGTTCGTTTTCATTAAGTTGAGGAAGTCTCCTGTCTCCCAGTGCTAAAGAGTACCGTGTATAAATATCCGAGTACCTGTGCTCTCGCTATACTGCGTGCACTTTGCTGTTAAACTTCGCCAGTTAAGGTGAACCGGCGAGCAGTAACTTATTTTATTTTAGGTTCATGATTTTTATATGTTCAGAATTTACAGTGCTTTTATACATTTTTTTTTTTCAATAGAAAAGTAAGAAGCAATCGTCATTATTGTTAGATCCTGGTACGTGTAAAATCACTTGGCTTTAAAGAACAATGGGTAATTTTGTATGGAACCCGTACCCACTTTGTAGCATTTTAGACTAGGTGTAATTTAGAAGAGGCCTAATTGAGTAACTCGAAAATAAGTGAACGAATGAATGAATAAATGAAAGAACGAAGTTATGTTCTGTCTTTAGAGAGCGATATAGCTTCCTATCGTTGGTTTTTGGTACAGAAAAAATATTAAATAAGAACTATCAATCTTAAATAGCACAGTTTTATTAAATTGTATTGTTACTTTCAATGATTATATCATTCCAGGCACTTGCCGGACCTACGAAGTTATCTAGGTGCCTGCCAACACCTAAGTACCATATTATGCTATTATTACTTCTTTAATTATTACGTTATGCTACCATCCGTTTATTACTTCAATGACCCAACGCACTATGGTGATTTCTCGAGATGTATTGGCTTGAATATCTGTAAGCTGTGTGGCATGCCTATCTTTACTTGGTGGCATATGGGCAACATTGCCAGCACTTTCTATATCTGGTATACAGTCTCTAAAACCTCGATCTAATATAAAAATGTCATCTGTTTGTAACGTTAAATGCACTGGGGACGTTTGACCATTCATAATCTCAGTCATGATTTGGGCATCAGTCTTTGTTGCTGCGTATGGTCCACATATATCTATAATATAGCCATCTGGGCAAGTAATCACAAAGGGTTTTAACAAGTTTTTATACTTGTGTAAGCTGTAAGACTTTTTTTGAAATAAAAAGTTTTTACTTTTCTGTACGTATATATACGAACCATCACAAATAGCTATAGCCACTGGGTTTATAGGGTTGGAATATAGTATATTGATGATGATACTGCAAGGCTGTGAGCTATAATTTCATCCCGACTTATATGATTGAAACCCAAATGGTGAACAACAAAGTCTTGGGTCAAGCAGTTTTAAGCAAAATACCGATCGTTTTACGAGATACACCTATTTGGGAGGCTATACGTGTATTTGGTTCACCAGACCGTTGTTTTTATAAATATATTCCTAGTGCAGTTTTTGGTCTTCTACATTGATTTAAAAGAGACGGTGTTTCATTCAAAAGGATTTCGAATTGTTGGTGTGTTAAGCCAGTTAGGTAATATAGATCCTCTGGTAAAATGTTGTTTACATTGTCAAAATCTATATTAGTCTTATGTTTATATGCATCTCGTAACGTATCAATCATATCTTTGAGATGGTCTGGTGTGAATATTGTCTCTCCATTATCATACAGGGAGCTCCAATCTTCTGTGTTGATGTGATGTGTACAAACGCGTGCATGTTCAGGAACGTACACGCTATGATTAACCAACAAGAATACTTTTATAAACCCGGACACTCTGTGAAGTTCTTGATTGATGCACCCATGAAATAAACAGTGACGCGCCGTATTTGCAACCCTTCTATAAGTTGGAACAGACGTTGGTTGCTCTGGGTTTGCAAGTTCCTGGTTTTGTTCTTATTCGAACCTAGCTTGCTGTCGTCTTCCAGCTACCCAACAACGATGACACATAGCCTGAAGTTGATTCAGGGCCATCTAAAAGAAAAACCAAATCCTCAAGTAACTAAAACAATAAATAACTTAATATAGAGTGAACAAAAAGACACCGTGTACTCGATGATCAAAAGCTATTGTTATACTAACCTCATTTATGTTAATCCATGCCATCACATACTCTGTGAAGCCTGGATTGTCTTCCAAATAGGTTCGCGTCAGTATATGCCGGTTTCGGTCACGAATTACTGATCTTGTACATGTAACACACTGTATACGGCGTCCACCTTCCATTTTTTTGAAGCAGATGAGTAATAATAATAATCCAATCGTTAAGTAATACACTGAAGTCCGTTGTGAAAGCCGAGGTTGTAAATAAATGTAAGAATAAAATAAACTAAGATATGCGCGCGCGCTCAAAATCAGTTCCTAACAGGTACTAACTACTGACGACACACCGACGCTAGCACAAAATAGTTCGAACTACCCACCTAATGGATAAAATAAAAAAAAAATGAACGTGCGTGGGTCGATTTACTAAGGATTTTCGGTATTTTCAACATCGAATATCTTTTTTCCTACATAAGTTACAAAGTTGCTGATATACAAAAAATATCTATGTTTTTAAAGACTTTTCGAATGGTATCAATTTCAACTTGCTACAAACTGGGAACGTTCAGACCCATGTTCTTTACATACTAATGCCACTGGTTCACTGTCAAACCCATAGGGCCAACGCAAGCGTCAAGACCGTC
This sequence comes from Lacanobia oleracea, assembly GCA_950371165.1. Lineage (NCBI taxonomy): Eukaryota > Metazoa > Arthropoda > Insecta > Lepidoptera > Noctuidae > Lacanobia > Lacanobia oleracea. Next base: position 29,238,443 of record OX493387.1, on the reverse strand, counting down.
AAGAAACATCGCATCTCATTCGTAATCTGTAATTAAAAACACATTCTTCATAAATTTTTGGCAGATCGCGACTGAGACACGAACGCGAACGATACTTTAAAATTAGTAGAATTAGCACTTATCCAAATGTCGTCTCCTTGGCACGGTCTACTGTGCATCTCTTTAATTGATAGCTACTTCCAGCACTGGTGTGTGATAAAATGCTGTACCTTTTTAAAAAACAAACACCAATTATTATTATTCCAACCCTAATTTAAATCTAAGAACTATACTCAAAGAAATAACTAAAAATACAACCATTTGAGATCGAGAAAATAATTTTAACGTAAAATCATAGTTTCTGCAAATATTTTATGTAGAATTTGTTGAGGCAATACATAAATGACTACGATAGTTCTCAATTGAAATAGACTTTTCCAACGCAACATGCAACTATTAGCTTTTATCACTCGCGGACAATGGATTATGCTGACGGCTCGTTTTATAATTCACAATTATTACAACACATGTAACTTTAAATGTTTTCAACCGGTTCGATGGATGTGATTGTAAATTGGAGTTAAAAAGATAGTAACAAGCGCGTCCAGTTAACAATTATCCGGTGTGCGCATGTCTAACTATTGCAGTGAGGGCTGCCACGGCAGATCCCCTCAAATAGTAGCATTTGGTGTAACGAAGGCCTCTATTGTTTCTTTACTTCAGCCCGTCTCAAGACAATGCTAAGGCCCCACTTCATCCGGCCTTGGATCATCACGGAACCCTTATAGGATAACTCATGAGTTTACTTGTTTGCCTGTCCATCTCTCTTAGCGAGGTTTGATCAAGGGTTTGGATTTTCAAGATAAAGCTGAATTTAAAGAAAAATACATGGTCAACAGACATTCTCAAACGTAACAGTCACTAGGGCAATATATATAGTTTTATATTGCGATAACATGTGAAAATAGAATTAATAACTCACTGACCGCTTCGGGAGCCCGAGATATCCCTAAGATGAAACAATCTTTACAGCTATTAGGCTTTTATGTCACTCAGCCAAGTAGATTATTAAAAACAGAGCCAGGACTGTATTAGGAAAGTGATAAAGTTATGACTGTTTCAGTGCAAGAAGACATTAAACAGTTTGAAATAAAAATACTACGTTTATTTACTGAACTGAACAGGTAAACATCATCGTTCAACCCTGGTCCATTCGGAGGATTTATCAATTTTTACTTACCTACGATTGAATTGCAGTTTAGTTTCGAATATCTGCGAATTGATTCCCGTTTTGTTTTTTTTGGAAAAAAACGATGTAGGAAACTTTACCTATATTGTTTTGATAGGTAGTTATTATTTTGTTGATATTTAGCAAGGTGTGGTTGCTATTATGTGCTATGGTCCGTCTGCCAAAACAATACATTTTATATTTTAGAAATATATTTTGCCGAAAAGCTAGGAAGAGTAATGTTTTAGTCATGTTTGTAGTAACAGACTTCATAGTATTTTTAAGGACTGATATGACAATTTACATGTTAGTTTAACTATCCGTTTAATCATCCAAACCGCGCTAGAGCTTGAACAGGAAATGCAGAAATACCGCAGAAAATCTTAATAAAGTCAAGTTTTCAGCCGAAAGCAATTTACATAACCCTTCGGTAACTGCGGTGTGAAATTATGTTTTACACGTATTTATTACTCATCCTTGGCAGCAATTAATATTCACCAAATTTTATTTATACGCCTTTTCGTTAATGTACACTTCGCACAGTGAAGGGAACAGTAGGGGAGTTCGACCCCCATTGTTATAAAATATTAAGGGCGTTTATTTAAAGAGCAATTTTCCTCAAAATATCAAACAACAATTTAGGAGCAAACAAGCTAAATATTTTGAGTTAAGTGATTGTGTTTTGATTGTAATTTGTGATGCTGATTCTAGTGGACGAAATAGTAAACTCTGGTCTCTGGTGTCAATAATGGTGTTTTTAATGTTATAAGAGAGCATTTAACAATAACCTACCAATGTCAGATTTTTAAAAACGGTAATAACTAGCAAAAATATTCAAATGACAGCCGGTTACATATTTGTCTTCTATAGCTCAAATGCTGGCTATCACAGTTATTCAGGAAAATCATTCCTAATCACAATATTGTTATTTGTTTACTCTTACATCGATTACAAATATTCCACATAGAAGTTGTGATCAAATCAAAAACAAATCAATTTTATTAAAGTTATGTGAGTAAAACAGTAAATACATTTTTTGCTTAAATCTATGACAAGTTCACTGATCATGTTGTGATTATAAGTAAACGCGGAGATATTACACAAATTAGGGCATCTTTCGGAGTCTGCGGAGCCATTGACTTTTAATTAGTTGTTTATCATTTTCGAGGATCGTAATTTGGCTTTGTTTGTTATACGAAGTTATGAAGTGTGTTTATGTGAAGTTACGAAGTTATGTTATGTGTGTGCTTTATTTTGTTCATTCAGATAAACTCATGGATTCTCTTTTTTTTTTTAGCGAATATTAAAAAGAGACTATGTTCATACAACTTGATCACAGGAAATAATGTTTGAAACTGACACTTTTTTTTTCTGTGACAGTAAGCTACAAAGGTTGATTGGTAGAGAATGCCTTGTTGCATTTATTCTACGCATGTACGACTATTGTACGTAAAGTTTGAATACATAAATAAACTTAAAAGAAGCAAAATGAGTATGTAAGAGTCGTAATAGGTGGTGTTCTGTAGTTTATGACCATCCCTAAGCAAAAAAGTTGTCAGATTACATAATGTACCTTAACCATGGTTTACAGAAGAGTAACAACTCTTACGAGGATTAACTAACAAGGTAATTCACGTCCATTGCACATGTATTTTTCGCAACAAATTCAGTTATCTTTCGGTCAACGTGTAATATTTAGCTTGAACACATTCGTCAGCCGCTGGGGGTAAGGTGGCTCAATTCGTCCGATACCCAGTTACTTCCAAATTGTGTTTGCGAGTTTGTGCAACAATTTCACGGTACTGTCTGGTGACTGGTGTATTCCATTTATGGTGATGACATTAGATACTGTTTTTTAGTAAAAGTTTTTCTACAGGGTCATATTTTAAAAGTTGTTTCTGCAATGTTTAAACATGTACACGCTTTTCCGTTACACCGTGTTTATTTAATTACATTATCTATAAAGTAGGTATTACTTTACTGGGCCAGGCTGCCATACTAATTCCAACCGTTGTAACTGAAAATAAAAAGCCAATAGTGGCAATCACGAGAAAAGCGTCGAGGCAATGAACGATTCAACTGTCAGGCTGTGGATCACGCCGTGAAACTAACGAGTACGATCTTCTTTCAAAAGTTATAAATAATTAATTGGAAAATCAAGATTATCTCATTATTTGTGGGTTATAAAGTCTTCATAAAGAATATTTAATAAAGAATGAGCTTACAAACGTTTATTTAATAAACCCCACACGGTGAATAATTTTCATTCAATATTTCAGACATGTCAGCGATATCTGAAATGTCGATAATTTAATTTTAAGTAGTTCTTGAAAATTTAACGCTTTAATTTAATTTCGCCCATTAAAAGCAAACCACGTTAATCTTTAAATAAAAGATGATCTTTGAAGCAATAACTTAGGTATAAAAAAAGGCAATCTTTTATCAGATTAAACGAATTTCATAAATCAGTTCCCATCCAAAATGAAAGAGAATTTATGATCATATTCTTTTACAAAATTGTTTTCTGGTAACATGATAGTCGCTGTTATTGGTTTAATAAAATAAACTTGGCTTTAATCGCGGCCCGTAGCATCGTTCTTTCATTTTTATCGTAATTTTGGGATTAATGCTTTAGAAAAATGGATGGATAAACTTTTACTTTTATTTATGAAATAAGATAAATACTTAGCTCCGGAGGTAAAGTGTTCAAGAATTAGTGGCACTGGTTATGTAATTAACTTATTAATGTCGCGTACATAGTTCTATTTATGTACCGAATATAGCTTGATAATGTAGTGTCGTCTTATTTGGACTGTTCACTTTGCGTTTAAATTTGAACAGATTTGTTAAAATTTTGAAATGAAGTGAGCGTGAAATTAACTGTTACTTCACTCCAAAGCTACGGATTGACAGCTCACTTTGAGCTTCCGACATTTAAGTTTTCATGATGAGATTTTTAACTTTTTGGCTTTTCTAGCCACCTGGAGACCACCCAACCCTGTTTATATCAGCAACTATAGGCAGCGAGGCTTAAGGGCCTAAATACTTTTGAATATTAACGCTTGAATTTTTGAGACTAGTACAAAAAAGATCAATCCTTTCATCGCAATCATGCACAATGCGCAACATGCCTGCGTCTGTGTTTCCAAACGCTTACAACTCCAATATCTTCAAAGTTAGAGTGAACAGCCTCCTTCTGGGTAAGCTCGCTCCATCGTGGACTTTGTTTTTGTCAACTCTGACCTAGAATAGAGTCAAGAGCAAACACATCGCAAATAAAAAAAAGTTTGTATTATTAAAGGGTGTAATCCCGGGGCATTGACGGGAAGTCAGCAATCAGACTTATTAGTGCGTCAGGTCACGTGTGTGTCGCGCAACTATCCGCCGCTCAGCTATCACGCTACACTTCGTCTGAGCACACCTCACTATGCGACATGCGATCCAGTCAGGTTCACACTTATTTATATTTGGGTATGTGACTTCGATGAAACTATTTTATAGCTACTGTACCAAAAGAAATTTGTGAGGAGTGGTGAGAAGTATTTTCGGGTAGAGTAGAAATCGCAGTATTTCTGTGATAAGCTTAGACGTCAAACTGAAGAATAGATAAAGATTGATTCTTATCCTGTTAGCTGTTTACGTAACGACTTAATAGCCAATGACGATAACAATGACGGCATTGCCGTGTTTGAATGCTAGGCAGAAGATTTGATAATTAAAATTCGTCCTCAACACCCTAAGAAGAAGATAGAATACGTAGATATAATGTATCAAGCACAATAATGATATTACCTTTATAATCAATTCTGAAATATATAGATAATAAGTACGACATATACTTGCCACATAAACTTATGTAAAGGCTCTTTAAATGTGAACACAGCACCTACAATATGTATCATCTAATAATACACAATCACAATGCAATTATTATATTGGAATACACATTTCAGCATCAATAATATCACTAATACCATACAGTAATCAAATTCAAAAACTATAATTGCAAAAATATAAATAAAAAAAGGAAACGTTTTATTTGTCACTAGCTTTTGCCCGCGACTTCGTACGCGCATATACCGTTTTTTCCCATTCCTGTAGGAATTTCGGGAAATTCTCTCTTAGTTCTCGCCAGCAATGGTAGTGTGTGTGAAACGATGTTAATGTGTATGTAAGATCTCAATGTACCACATACTGAGAAAAAAAAAAAAAAAAAAAATACTAAATAAATACTTTACTTCACTCCCTAAGGAACCTACATGCCAAATTGCAGCGTTCTACGACCAGTAGTTTCGGCGGTGCGTTGTCTGGCAAGGCATTTCTGGCAATCATTCAGTAGAGGCGTATTTTATGTATTAGAATTACAGTTTAACCGGTTTCATAGAATCTATTTATTGTATAGGTATAATCGATTTTTTTAAAGATATTTAGTAGGTACTGATTGAATGAGGAGCTCGTAGCTGTCACACGGGTTGATGGACCCGTCGTCATCATCTTCCTGCACTTATCCTATGTTTTTCTTCCATTCTGTCCTATCAGTTATCACGCTATCACTCAATCCATCCATCTTTACTTCGGCCTTCCTCTCCTTCTCCATCCATCCACATAATTATATTCGAGTGTCAATCGACCAGTGTGTATGTTAAAATGGTCACCCATCCTAAGACCGACCTCGGCAAGTGTTGCTTAACCTTGAAGATCGACCCGTGTGACTGGTTCACTGTTACATTCAAGGCACGCCTAAAATCTCGGAGTCTCAGAAACAGATTGTTTAAATTTAAAAAAGGTCTTGGTCACCCATCCATCAGACCAACCTCGGCAAGCGTAGCTTAACCTTGATCGACTCGTGGGATAACAATTTCAATAAAACTCTTGTAGAGTAGTCGCGGCGCCCCCGCAAGGGGGCGCGGCGAGCGGGCATAGGCTATGCCTTTAATCCCGCGGGATCAATATGCGTGCCCGTAGCGACGGGCACGTCGTTGGGTTGCCGGTTTAGGCGCAGCTGGTGGCAGCGCGACTTTATGTCGCTGCATGCCTGATATGTGTATCTGTTGAGTGTCGGCAGAGGGCGCCACGGCACTGTCCCACAGTGCCGTGTCTTCACGACCCTACGGCGGTCAGTACCCGCCGGGTGAGACCTCCGGTTGCCCGGAGGAGGCCCAGCGAGAGACGACCAGCGACGTAGGCGCCGACTTTAGGGCGCTCCCTGTCGAGGGTGCTGATCCCCCGCCTGTCCTGCTTCCAGAGCGAGCCGGTCACGCTTCAGGCTGAGGGACCGTAGTGAGTGTATGAGCGGCAATGGAATGTGAGACACCGTCTCATGTAGCGAATGAGACGTACGTCCGCGCCGTACGTTCATCGCGTGTGTTTGGGCGCATGGGGAGTCATGTATGTATGGGGTTCGACGCACACTATGCCTATATTAACCTAGCACACAGTGCGCGCCGAGTGCATGTAGTGTTGTAGAGTCGATAGTGAGGGAGAGAGTCGCGTGTCGGTGTCTGCGACTCACTCGGCGTCAAGTCCGGTAGGTTAGGTGGGGTCGTCAGCGTCCTGCACAAGGTCACGCGGCAGGCGTCTCGCGTCAGGTGGCCGCGCGTGCCAGGGCGCTATGTGCTTGATATGAGGCCAAGCGGAAGCGTCGGCACGCGCGAACATAGTGGACGCAAGGCGGGCGCAAAACTCGTCCAGGCTCTCTATCCTGAGGTCCCGCGTGATGACGTTGTTCCTCACGAAGCGAGGGGCAGCTACAATTTTCCGCAGCGCGAGATTCTGCTGCGCGCGGAGGATTTTCTTGTTGGATTCGCTCGTGAGGGCGAACCAAGCAGGGGCGGCATAAGTGAGCAGCGGGCGGATGTATGTTTTATACACGCCCAGCTTGGCTCGCAGCGGGAGGCAGGATGAGAGCACTGGGTGGAGCAGAGCGCGGGCCGCTCTACCCTTCGCGGCGACCTGGCGGACGTGACAACCCATGGTGAGCCGACGATCGATGGTTATTCCCAGGTACTTGACCTGGGACGACCAGTCGATGTCGACTCCTTGCAGCCGGAGAGGTGGTGGGAGGCGGGCGCCCCCGACGAGCAGCGCCTGAGTCTTGCCCACGTTCACCGACAACCGCCACTTCGACAGCCACTCGGGAAGCATGTCTAGCACGCGCTGCATCTTGACAGCCGCGTGTCTTGCTTTAAACGAGGTGCAGATGTACGCGGCGTCATCAGCGTACAGCGCGAGCGTGCATTCCTGCGAGGAAGGGATGTCGTCGGTGTAACATGAGTAGCAGAGCGGCGAGACGCAGCTGCCCTGCGGGACTCCGGCGGCTATGGGTCGGGGGCGTGACACGACACCATCGATCACCACCTTGAAGGTCCTGTCAGTGAGGAAGGAGGAGACCACCTTGACAACGCGACGGGGCGCGTCGCTGAGCGACATCTTATAGATCAGACCGGCGTGCCAAACCCGGTCGAAAGCCTTTTCCATATCGAGGAGTACTGCAACTGCGTGCTCCTTCTTATTTAGCGCCGTTGTGAGCAGGTGCAGTACTCTCGATAGCTGGAGCGTCGTGGAGTGTTCCGAGCGGAACCCAAACTGTTCCGGGCGAGGCGTCAAGTGCGGTGTTAGGTGCCGCAGCAGGAGTTGCTCAAACACCTTGGAGATAGTGGGCAGTAGCGTGATGGGCCGATAACTTTCCGGCTTCAGCACGTTCTTATTCGCCTTGGGCAGCATAATGACGCGCCCTTCCTTCCAACACCTCGGGAAGGCCCCCGTGCGCAGTATCCCCGTAAACAGGCGCGCCAAGGCCGCTACCATACGGAACGGCAGGTGGCGCAGCACTGTATTGGTGATACCGTCCGCCCCAGGGGCCTTTCTAGGCTTGGTCCTCAGGATGGCGCGTCTCACTGCGTTAGGCGAAAAGAAAATGGGTGCTTCATCGGTAGCTATCGGCGTCGCGAAGTACTCCTCCAGGTGCCTCTCGACCGCTGCGACGTGGTCGTAGTCATCAGTCGGGTTCGGCTGGAATTGACGCTCCAGGTGTTCGGCGAAGATCTCCGCACGGTCTGATGCGGCGTATCTAGGCGCCCCGTCGCTGTGTAGGAGCGGGCGCACCGGAGCTGGGGTAGTCGTGACTTGCCGGCACAATCTGTGTATTGCCGGCCAGTCACCGTCGGTCGACTCTACGTAGGACTCCCAGCTCTCTGCGTTGTGCTCCTGGAGCTTGGCCCTCGTCTTTTCCGCAAGACGGTTCAGTTCCGTCTTCATTGTGGGGCATTTCGTGATTAGCCACTGCTTGCGTAGTCGCCTAGTTCTGGCGACCAATTCGCGTAGGTGGCGGGGCAAGGGCCTGTGAAGCAGACCCTGCGAGTGCGATAGGGTTGTAGTCGCCTCTTTATAGGCGCGTTGGATGCAAGCAGTGACCTCACTAGCCATCCTGTCCACGTCTGCGGCGGTGACTAAGGGCCAAGTCGGTGTGGTGGTCTCCAGCGCTTCCTGGAAGGAGCTCCAGTCGGTCCTTCGACGTGGCGCTGGCGGCGGAAGTCGGACTGGCATTCCTGACAGGACGACGAGAACGGGTTGATGGTCGGACAGCATCTCGTCGTCCAGTACTTGTTGGGCGATCTGGCAATGTAGGCCCCTGTGGACCACGATGTCCAGCACGTCCGGCGCATGCCGTTGCTGGTCCGGGTAATGCGTCGGGGTTTCCGGGCCGGACACCACGTACTCGTGGGCCTCCGCGTCAGCGAAGAGCTGTCTGCCCCTGGGCGTTGTAGTTCGGGAATTCCACGCTGGGTGCTTGCAGTTGAGGTCGCCGGCAAGGATGGTTGGGTGCGGCGACCTTAGCATCAGGGCCCTCAGCTCAACCACGTCAAACGGAGCCGTGGGCGGAATGTAGGCCGCGTAGACGTCTATGTCCTCGCCGGCGACGTGTAGTTGGACACCCAGCGCGTAGAAGGTGCTGACTGAAGGCAGGGGCAAAGGCTGGTGGACGACTCTCCGCTTGACTAGTATCGCCAGACCGCGATAGTTCACACCGGCGTCCGACTTCTCGTCCCGCCTATAGCATAAGTATCCCGGGACCCGTAGTCTGTCGGCTGGTCCCAGGAATGTTTCGCTGATGAGCGCCGCGTCGATGTCCTGTTCCTTAAGGAGGAGGCGGAGTGGAGCGACCTTGTTCCTTAGGCCGCGGGCATTCCAATGAATGACCCTCAACGGCTTAGCCATGATAAAGCGTCAGTAGGGCGGCCAAGCCGTCGAGGATCACCAGCTCCGCGTCCTGTCCCTGCCTGATGGCTTTAATCAGGTCCATCAGAAGTTTTATGGCGCAGGCGGTGAACTCTTTCTTGCGCTCGCGCTCCTCTTCGGTTGGAGCGCAAGACGTGTGAGCGCGCTGTCGCTGCTGGCTAGGCGCAGCGCTGGCGTGTTTTTCAGGAGCTGTCTCCGCCCCTGGGACGGCGCTCTTTGCCTCTGTGCGCTGCGCCAATTTCACAACTTTCTTGGTTTTGGCGTCAGCAGCGACAGTGGTTGTGGTGGTGGTGGTGGTGTGTGACGTCGCCTGCGCCTGGGATGGAGCAAGGTCGGCCATTTCACTCTCGGTAGCACTGGTGGTGGGGGGAGGTGTGGGCTTCTTCCCCTTCTTTCTACCTTTCCCCCCTCTCTTTCTCCGCCCCCCGGAGATGGCAGCGCCTCTGTCTGTGGGCCCGTTTGCTGCCGCCATCAGCGTAGCGCTAGGCGCCTCGCTGTCATTGGCGCACACAGGCCTCTCGGCGGCTGATAGCCGGCTCTGTTGCCGCGTGATGGCGACAGTGCCCGCTCTTTTGTTTTGGATTTCCCGCTGGAACACGGGACATTTGCTGTTGCACGCCGGGTGGTCGCCCGCGCAGTTGGCGCAGGTGGCCGGCTCCGAGCGTGGGCGCGGGCAATCCCTGGCGGCGTGGTTGTCCCCGCATCTGACGCATTTGAGCGGGCGGTGGCACTGGTGCGAGCTGTGCCTGAACTGCTGGCACCTGTGACACTGGGCAGGCCCTCGCTTGCCTCTCCACGCCTCGATTTTGACACCACGCATAAATAGGAGGGTCGTGATGTCGTAAATTCTCCTAAAATCGGGCGTCCTCTTCAACACTGCATGGAAGATGCAGCCGGGTCGTCCTTCGCGTGCCTTGATGTTGCGCACGTACTCCGGCTCAAATCCATGCAGGCGGAGCTCCTCCTCGATTTCCTCAGGATTCGTGTCCGCGGGCAGCCCACGGATGGCCACCTTGGCACTCCTCTCCGCTGGCAGCGAATAGGCGAACCAGGAGAGACCGCCCTCCCTCTCCAAGTCGGTGAGGTACCGCTGGACCGCCCTGTACTCGCCCTCACTTTCGGGCAAGAACCGAATGCCGCCCTGATACGGACGGGCATTCGGTGGGTGACCCAGTATGGCACTCACCGCTCTGAAGTGAGCGGTCCAATCTGGAAGCCTCTCCACGATCAGCGGAGGGTACCGGGGTGACTTCTTCTTCGGCGCGGGGGCTGCCGCGGCGGGTTCTGGTGAAACGCCAGTGGTGGCGCCAGTGAGTGTGGCGCAGGTGGCGCTAGTGTGTGCTTCTCCAAACATTTCAACAGTTTCAGTAGGCGCAGGGGGTGTCGGCGGACCGCCCCCCCCCCCGCCTGGACCGCGCGGTACGCGCTGCGGTAGTGGCGGGTCAGGGCAATAGCGCTTTGCCTCTTCGGTGGCCTCGTCGTCTGGGCTTCTGGGTCGTCGTTGGGGCCTGGCCTCGAGTGCAAACTCGAAGCCTAAGCCCAGGTTGTCATCGGTGGGATAGGTGGGGCGGTCAACGTCCATGGCGCCAGCTCGTACGGGCGTGTCCGCAGACACGTCGCGTCGACCAGCAGTGGAGCCCCCGGACGAGGCCGACATGTCCGACCCTTGACGGGATGAACATGCCGACATCATGGCAGGGGTGTCCTGGGCGGCGCCCCTCGGTGGAGTTGGGGAAAATAGAAACTCTGACCTTTGATAGGCAGGCGGCGTCGATGGCGCAGATTGGGTCGCGCTCGCCAGCAAGCGGCGGGGAGCGGGCGATGCAGTGCGGCGTGCTGTGGCGGCGTAGGTAGCCGCAGTCGTCTGGGTTGTTGTGGAGCGCGATGCGGTGCGTGCAGGCGGCGCGGCGGCAGCAGGCACTCCAGACAAAGTGGGTTGAGTTACTCTCGCGATCGGGGCAGGCGACACGAACGCGGATGTGCGCACAATAGGTTGCGCTATCGGGTCGGGCTTCGCCGCGGGTTGCTCGGGCTGCGCCCCGGTCCGCGCAGTTTTGGTGGCGGATGGTGCTGTTGGTAGCGCCACTTGACGTACATGCGCAGCCCGGTGTGCGAACGCGGTAGCAGACGATGCTACAGGTGGCGCCGCCTGCCGTACAGGTGGCGCACCTTGACTCGCGTGCGCGGATGCGCCTGCTCTCGGTGCGACGGAGCGCACGGCGGGAGCGGCGGCGCGCACAGCGTGGGCGCGGCTTTTGACGGCGGGCCCCGGGGCCTGGATGGGCACGGGGCGAAAAACCGGAGGGCGAACCGGAACGGCCGGTTGCCGGCTCGACGACGGCGCTGGTGAAACGCGCGCAGTCACTGGTGACGTCGGTGGGCCGGTGGTGGTCGTCCCTGATGGATCTGGAGCGGCAGGTGGAGCACCGGGCGCTGCTGTGGCCGCGACGTGCGGCATCGACTGCGTCCGGTCCCCCATCGGTCGGTCAGGCGGGGTGCCGGCGTCGTGCCCCAAGGAGCTACGACTGCCGGGTTTCTTCGGCGGCATGGCGTGGCGGGAGCCTCCGTGACCGCTACGGTGTGTTGCCACACCGGGCAGAGACGGGGCGGCCTCCCCTGTGTGCTCCCACGAGTGTTAGTCGAGACTATCACCCGCGACAACACACAAGGAAAACCGAGTTAACAACTAGGTGCGGTCCGGACGGAAAGTTTTGGCAGGAGCACTCGCGCGCAAAACGTGTTACTGCGGATAGGCTCCGGGCGAATCCCAATAAAACTCTTATGCCATGAGCTGAGGTCATATTCCTGAGGAGAATCTTAACACCGCGATTCAGAAAAACGCGTCATTCGTACATCGCCATCTATTGACAATGTAGTTAAACTGACAAAAATGAGTTTGAACTTAGGAGCCCACATGTTACGATAAATAATAATATTATGATAATAACATGTTCACTTTTCTTTTGCTTGCTACATAATATTAAGAGTTTAGCAAATAACTCAACAATATGTTTTGAAGTTCGTTTCACACATTTGTTACTACTATTATTCTCAATAGATGGCATTGCAAGTCTCTGGAGACTCAATGAAAACTACCTATTTTAGCGCTCGATGAAGTTTCTTCCTAAACTTAAAAATTCAATATCTTTTTATTTTGTAGGTCGCTTTTGATGAAATAAACGCTAAATGTTACTCGGATTATCACTTAATATTTTTAAGTACCTAGATTTGTAACCCAATCTGTAGTTTATGCGTGATGCTGCCTCAAACGCACAGACAAACAGACAAACAGACAAACAGATAAACAGACCAACAGACAAACAGACAAACAGACAAAAATTTCAAAAATAGCATATTTGTGTTTTGTATCTTTTTCCTAACTTTTCTATGTAGTTTTTATGCAAAAATATTCAATGTACAGACACGGTTGGTTTACGATTTTATTATATGTATAGAAGATAACTATTTTCTATATAATAACTAAAACTAATAAAACAAACTAAAATATAGTATCAAAAAATTCATCCTCAACGTTGTCAGCTGGTAATGTAACCAAGAGACTGGCGGCTTTGCCACGTTGAATGGCAATGCTTAATCTCTGCCCAAAGTAACAGCCAGCTCTTGGGTCACGAAATTTCTATGAAAAGGCTGTGAGCACAAGGGCCCCACGGCCCGAGAGTTTCAACCCCAAACGGCTCGAAAATATAATTACCAATAAAGTTACTATATTTCAGCCGCAGCGGCAGCGCCAGCACAACACGATGAACTAGGAGGATGGGATGGCGCAAGAGTATCGACACTGGTTGCGTCTCACACTAAAGGCCTACCATCTAAATCTTTGTTTCCAAGGAGACAAAGATATGCCGTCCGGTCTTTTGCCATCGTCTCGTGCCAAGCCATTGGGTTCTAAAACGGCTGGAACGCCGGCGATGACGAGAGCTTGTTGGATTATGTCGTTTAAATTAGCGTGTCGTGCAAAACGGCCTGCACTGCGTCTACAATAAAGGCCGTTGTGCCCGAGGCTGTTGACAACTTCACCATAGTGACAGTGATGAGGAGAACAAGGGGCTCCTAAACGTAAAAAAAAAGCGAGGCGAAAAGTGATGTCATCTAACAAAGTGCCTAGGTTCGACGACGGTAGTGCATGAAGTCAAAGACCCGACTCCCATTTTCCCACAGCCCGCACGCTCAGGAGTAGTAGCAGACGTGGACAGTAAGTTATTCTGAACTACTCTGCAGAACGGCTCGTCGTCGTCGGAAGATGGTTTGTCAGGTATTCGGACAAGCGAGTTTTCAGGCATCGATAGCATCGGTGTAGTACGGCACATCAAAATCAGCCAGTATGGAAGCCAGGATATTCCTGATTAATTCCTCAGTGCCGTGAACGGAAGATATAAAAGCCGGTAAACTTATACTAGAAATTTTGCGGACGCCGAGTCCTCTCATGCGGATGGGAAGGGATATTATGTTGTTGTCTTATAGTATTCATTTGGCAGATTTAGTTGTTAATTTTGTTTTTTTTTTTTTATTGGTGGGGTTTGCTCTTGACTCTAGTCTATGTCAGGGATGATAGAGACAAAGGCTACGTTTGTTTGTCCTGCACGATGCCCAAATCATTATTTTCGTTCCTTGTCTTCCATCTTGTATTGCTCAATTTAGTTATTTTTAATCAATGTTTTATTGATCGACTCGCGTTTTCCCACAATCTCGCCTGATGGAAAGTGATAATATAGTCGTCGATGGAGCACGCTTACCTAGGACCAACTTCAAGAAGAAGCGGTTTGGTTCACATTGAGCAGCAGTATGTATCGTGAACCAACTAAAGTATCAGCGAGTAAGCCCGAGGTGCACACAACGCAGATAAGCCTACGAGACGCACCGGCACGCTTACTATGAGTTCAGCTAATGTCACGTTTAAACGTGCTGTGGGAATATTTTAAACATGGCTGGTTTAAAAATCCTTTCGGTTTCCTTAACTGTTAATATTTGTGAGTATGTTGATCTTTTATTTTTCTTAGAATTTGACACAGTAACAAGTATCTGCTCCTACACGTGTACCTACTTAGCAGTACGTATGTAACACAATACTAACCATTAAGTACAATGTTCGTACTAATACCCGTATTCAAGTTAATTTTGTTTAATTAAGAATAGGCTATTTTGACAGATCGCGAAGTATAATTTACAGGTGCAGAAAACCTCAAACGGCGCAAATATAACAACGTTTGGCGTTGAAACACTAGGCCCATGGGGTCCGAGTGCGCATTAAGTCTTTCGGATTAGCAAACAACTTGTCGACTGTTCACGTGACCAGAGGGCTGGGCTTTTTTTCGGCCAAAGAATCAGCATTGCGATTCAACGCGGCAATGCTGCCAGTGTTCTGGGAACTTTTGCCATTGACAGCGATGTGGATTATTTTTTTGATGCCGAATGATTAATTTTGTTTTTATACGCGTTTGTACATAATTTCGTGTTAATTAGTGTATGATAATTAAGTATTTGTTAATTTATTTAGATTATGTTCCCTTCTAATAATAAATTATACTCAAGTACGCCTACATGTATATTACAAATATAGTTTATAATAACAAATCATCATCATCTGCCTAGCCTTTTCCCTAGTATATTTATGCAAATAAATTTGTGGAATTAGCTCTCGGGTGTAAATGCAATATCAGCATCATAGGGTAGTGGACTAAAAAAATTCGTCACATATATTTCTATAAAATATCCGAGACGTATTTTTTCTTTTGTTAAATAAACCAAATTGACGAAGATACGACGCTTTTAAAATTCTCAATACGTCACGCCGTGGTATATTTTTTAGTGCGTTCTGACGTCACGAACCTCCACTCCCGAGTTTTGATGCGTTTTATCTTTGTCAATATTCATTGATTTACAAAAACAAAAAATACACGTCTTTTATTTTTCAACACTTAAACTGACGGACTAAATAGATTTGCAATTTATTGATGGTGGAAACTAGCCTATTGTACTATATTCATAGAGAACACTGAGCGTGTTACTTGCATCTGTTATCCAATCCTACTAATATTATAAATGTGCAAGTGAATTTTCACTTATAATACCACAAGAGCTTCAAAATTATCGGGTATTTCCCGATAGGTTCGTTGCAAACAAATGAAGGAGTCAAGTTTTTCAGGTTATAAAATCACGAGCGCGAAGCGCGAGTGATTTTTCCTGAAAAACTTGACGACGAAGCTCGTGTGGTATTCGGGGGATTATTTTTCCGTCCCAAATGTCGGCCAATAGAATTGCACCATGAGACGAAATGTACAGTTAACAAATAAGAATTTCATAATGAATAAAACAACATTTAATTAAGATTCACAATTGAATTCAATCTGTCAGTTTGACGTGTGGTTAATTTGACTGGATCATGTTTTGTTTTTTATATATAGCAACTACCAGAGAAAATTTTCAAAAAATTATCAGTATAATACCATGTAGGTTGTACCACGTGACGTCGAATGGTGCAATTCTATTGGTCGATATTTGGGTCGGAAAAATAATCATTGTTATTTCTTCACGTCTTTACGACTTGACATTGCACACGTCATCAATAAAAAAAGACATACTACCTGTGAGTAATATCATTGAAACCTTTGGATATATTTAGTAGCCAATGCAAACAATGTGCCACAGATAGACTTATCAATAGACTAATGTACTTGCATAAACTCAGTACAGCACACAACTATGTCCACTCGACAATGCACCTACACAGCTTTGCAAACCTTCACAATGCACTATCTATAGTCAATAATAGATAGATGCCATAATCGAGATTGTGACGACACGACAACAGCATGTCGTTATATCTTGTAACACATTTGAAACTGTTGAATGAAGGTCTTTTTTGTTGTCCGCCACTCTGGTTTGGGCGATTGAACTTGAATTTTCCTTGACCAATAATTTATGGAATTATGGATGACATTATACCTTAGTTAGAATGATTCTTATGGCTAAATTATAACAGCCGCACGCATTTATTTTCAAGAAGAGACGTAACGTCGGTAGCCGTGAATCCATCTTAAAATACGAGTTTTCTTCGTGCCTCGGAAAGCACGTTAAGCCTCTCGCCTGAAAATCAAACACTATTGGTATCTGAATTCCAGATCAAAGGCTTTTAAGTTGAGCTGAGTGACACAATACTGTTATTGTTTTACAGATAGGGCAGTCGTTTCATGTAAAATATTAGTTCTCAGCTGTGTAAGGTTCAACTGAACACTGACATCAACAAAATTAGGAAAAGGCAAAGCAGATTGATTAAATTTGATACTGAAACCTTTCAACTGTTGGCGTCCTGTCATGAATTATAAGAAAAATACTAAATTGATTATAAAAAGTTTACAAAATTAAACAGAGCAGTGCAATGGTGTAATACAAATACAGATTACTTATAGTTTTTGGTTTGGTAATTGTGCACGACGCCCTGAGGTCAACTCACACCTAGGCTCAAGTAGTGAGGACCGCGAGCTACCGAGCGTCGAATAGCATAACGCGATTCCTAAGAGTTTATTGTAAAATAGTTGTTGTAAAATGTTCTTATTCAATGTGTGAAGATTATGTCTAATAAGAATTGTTAATTAGTAATTAACAATTCTTATTAGACTAAGAAAACTAATAGATTTAAGAAAGTGGCAACACTGCCCAAGTGACATGTAAAATATTTGTTCCGTATTTTAAAATTAGATTTAATTAGTATTTAAGTGAAATTAAGGGGTAATTGTTTGAGTATACACCATATAATTGCAAAAATACACAGGATTATTGTTTTCCTGGAATTATATCAAGAAAAACACAATTTTTGGTACCGGCTGTCACCGGTAACCTAAAACCGCCAGCAACTTGTGAACTACGTGGAACGATATTAAACGGGGAAGTATTGTTTACTTTTATTTTATAATAGCACACATTCGTCACTTTATCTCAGTGGCACGTCCTTACTTTTACGTAGATTTTTAGGACTCAGCGTTGATATTATATTGCTTTGTTTACATCGTGGAAAACGTCAAAATACTTAGTTTCTGTTGATTTTCCGATATTTTTCAATAATGTTCAACAAAAATAACGCTTATATGATTAATATTTTACATAGCTTACCTTTGATCTATTAAATCAAAAGTATATTTTAATCTAGTCATCCTACCCACATTAAGGAAATCATTATTTAAAAGATATCTTAAGCAAGAAAATTCAATAAACAATATCTTTTAAAGCTAATTCAGCAGCCTACCTCATTTCTCCACTTAACTGCACTAATTTATCCCCATTTTTATTACCTATTTCTTTAATTTCCCACTTTCCTTTATTTTGTCTTTTTTTTTTTTTTTTTTAGATTCTCACACATTTCTTTTACTCTATTTTCAGTACTTAAACCTGAAAACATGCCTGTGATGACCCGCAAAGCTACAGCTCTGGATATGGAGCTTAAACTGAGAACGGCTCTCCAGGAATTAAAAGCCTCAAATGAACAATGTCAGGAAATGTTACAGGAACGAGAGGATAATGAGGTGGAAGTAAGAAAAATGGTCCATACAAACACCTGCCTTAAACGGGAGCTAGTAGACCTCAGCCAACAATATCAAGATGTTGTTGATGAACGTGACCAACTGCGGGTAATCACGGATGGTTTCAACAACTGTAGCAACTTGTATGAGGAGGCTTTACGTAAAGTTAGGGACCTACAGGATGAACTTATTACTGCAAACAGTTGCATCATCAAATTGCAGAATGAAAAACAGAGTGCTCAGGTTAAAGAAACTTACCACTTATATAATGAATTAATAGGTATAAATAATAATTGTAACCCTCATTCCACAGTCACGATAGACCTAACTGAAGATTCCTTATTGAAACAGAACTATCCTAGTCATAATAAGTTAAAAAAGTATGCAAAATTAAATAGGTTTATTAAAAAATGTTATCGGTACAAAATACAACATAAACAGTTTTTAAAGAATATTCCACTCAGGAAGGAACGTGTTGACCTGATTAGTAAATTAAATAACTATCAAATTAAACTTGAAGATAGCATAAAAATATATGAAATTGATACACAGCACTTACAGTCTGAAATACAGGTACTCGAAGCTTCACTAAGTTCTCTTAATAGTAAATATATACAATCTCAGAACCAAATAAGAGAACACATTCTTGCTGCAAATGAGTTAGTCATGTGTCAGTGTACTTGCCAGACAGTATCAAATCTTGATGCTGTCCAGCCTGAGGTATCGGACGTCCCGTTATTAACTCAGACATAAGAAGTATGTCGCAGTCTTGTATAATTAAATCCACAATGTTTAGTAATTTTACTAAGAATCAGGTGGAGAGTCTTAGTAACGGTAGCTCTAGTGCTACAAATACTTATAAAAATTGTACGGAGTGTCCATGTATCTCTATGGATACTCATTTAAACTAGTTCATAAGACAACAGAGGATACCAGCGACAGAATAGTTATGCCTACCATTAACAAGGTATCTTCTTGCTCTTTAGTAAATAGTTGTCAAAAAGGGAGTCAGCAGCATGCCTTGAAATTATTTCATCAAAACATTCAAGGTGTCTCTTCCAAATTATTAGAAATTGAAATGTTTTTAGAAAAAACAATGTTTGACATTGTATGTTTTAGTGAGCACTGGTTGAAGGATTACCAGATGCTAATTAGTTATGAAAATTATAATGTGGGCAGTTGTTTTAACCGCAAATCTATGTTACGTGGTGGTTCCCTCATCTTATTAAAAAAAAACTTAAAATTTAAGCAACGTAATGACATCGTTAACTTATCAGTGGAACATTGCATCGAACTGTCCTGTGTTGAGCTAGATAAGCATATCATAGTGTGCGTGTACAGACCCCCAAACCCTCAAAACTTTGCTTTATTTGAGTCAACAATGGAAGATATCCTTGCGAAACTTGCAGCAGGTAACAAGTCCGCGATTATTTGTGGGGATTTTAATATTAATATTTTAGAAATTAATTCAAATAGCAGCAGATTTATAAGCCTTTTTAAATCGTTTAATTTGTCTAATGTGTTTACAGAACCGACTAGGGTAACACCAACTTCTTCAACCTGTATTGATAATGTATTCTGCGATTGTGAATATTTAGATAAAGCCATAGTTAATTACCTTCCCTCTGATCATAGTGGTCAATTGGTTACATTTCAGTTTAAAGCAGCCTTGGAAAAAATTCATATACAATATAGGCCAATTACAACTGGCAAACTAGCTAAATTCAATGGTACCTTACAAAATAAGTTAAATTTTGTAGGCCATAACATTGAAGATGCTAATAAATTTTATGATAATTTCTTTTCAGTGGTTCTTAAGGAATTCAATGCAACTTTTGAAAAGAAGACTAAGGATACTTTCCCTAAGTATGTATTTAGTGACTGGGCGACTAAAGGCATTAGGATAAGTAGGGAAAGACTATATGAGCTATATGGCCTTAAGCCTGTCATAAACACTGATTCTTTTAATAAGTTTGTAAACAAATATTCTAAAGTGTTCAGAAATACTTGCAAGGTAGCTAAAGCCCTATATATTAGCAAGAAGATCAAATCGTCAGAAAATAAAATAAAGACAGTTTGGAAAGTTATTAATAATGAAACTAATAGAAATAAAAAACGAAACACTGATTATTTACTGGAGACTACACATGGTGCCAAAAGCTCTAATTTAGAAGTAGCTCAAGAATTTGTAAATTTTTTCACCAATATACCAACTAAAACTACGGAATATTTAAATTCTTCACCTGAGGTCTCATATAATTTATTAAAAGCTAACGTTCCAGGTTGTACGGTTGAATTCCAGTTCAAACATATCAACCCTGTGACAGTCATAAAAGCTTTCCGGCAAATCAAAATCAAATTGACCGAAGACATATGGGGAATGTCTATTAAAGTGTGCACGTCCATAATTGAAACTATAGCACCATACTTGGCTTTAATATTTAATTTATGTGTGGACCAAGGAGTCTTTCCGGATATAATGAAATATAGTAAGGTTATACCACTATTTAAGTCGGGCGACAGCAAAGACACCAATAATTATAGACCTGTATCTGTTTTGCCGGTTTTTAGCAAAGTGTTTGAAAAAGTAATGCTCAATCAGATGCTCAATCATTTTAACATCAATAAAATTTTACACGATCAACAGTATGGTTTTACCAGGGGTCGTTGTACGACTGACGCTGGTGCCACGTTGTTAAAACACATATACTCAGCGTGGGAAGAGGCACAAGATGCCATAGGAATCTTTTGTGACCTCTCCAAGGCATTTGATTGTGTAAATCACGAAACCTTGCTCCTAAAGCTAGGACATTACGGACTAGGTAAACTTGCACTCAGTCTAATAAAATCTTACTTAAATGATAGACAGCAGCAAGTTCAAATAAATGGTGTCAATTCACGGGGTTTAAAAGTCAAAATGGGGGTACCACAAGGCTCTATTTTGGGTCCTTTCCTCTTTCTAGTATATATTAATGATCTACCCCATCTTTTAAAAAATCAACCTCATATGGTATTATTTGCTGACGATACGTCCTTAATTTTTAAGATAGATAGACGTTCCATAAATCTTGACGACGTAAATAACGCCCTACAGCAGGTCCAAAATTGGTTTACTGCTAATAATTTAGTATTAAATGGGAAAAAAACTAAATGCATCAGATTTGCCTTACCGAACGTTAAAAGAAATGATTGCGACATAGTATTGAACAAGGAGAAACTTGAATTCGTCGAAAACACGGTTTTCCTGGGGATTACGCTTGACTCAAGGCTACAATGGGGTCCTCATTTAGCATCTCTTGCGGGACGGCTAAGTTCAGCAGCATACGCTGTCAGAAAAATCCGTCAATTTACCGATATAGATACCGCGAGGCTGGTCTATTTTAGTTACTTTCATAGTATCATGTCTTACGGTATCTTATTATGGGGACGTGCTGCAGACATCGAGTCTATATTTATCCTGCAGAAAAGAGCCATCAGAGCCATTTACAATCTCCGTCGGCGTGATTCCCTAAGAGAACTGTTTAAGGATATCAACATCATGACGGTACCTTGTCAATACATTTACGAAAATATTATGTATGTTCGGAAAAATCTTCATCTCTTTAGCAAGATTAGTGACAGGCATAATTTTAATACTAGAAATAGGAACAAATTAGATCAACCCCGATTCAGATTGGCCAAAGTACACACTTCTTTTATGGGGTACTGTATTAAATTTTATAATAAAATACCAGTTGATATTCTCGAACTGAATGAGAGAAAATTTAAAGCATGCATAAAACGCACACTATGTAGACATGCGTATTATAAACTGGAAGATTATATCCTCGATAAAAACGCTTGGCTAAATGCTGGTCCTGCTCCACAGTCACAGCTGCTTAGGTCCACTTTTTAGGTTTTTATGTTTTTATATTTGGAAGAGATGCTCGCTCCTTTTAGAGGTTCTTACATTATTTCGTTTATTTATTCTTATATACATACAAATTATATTATTATATTAAATACTTATTTATTATTTTTGATGTAAGAACTTAATCGTTCTCTTTATTAATTTATTTTTCATTATTTGGTCATTGACAACCATAGTTTTGTGTAAAGTAGAAGCATATTTTTCGAATTTTGTAAATGTGAGTACCATGAAACCATTTACATTTTATGTGAGTAGTTATAGTTTTACTTGTTGGACATGAACGAGCATGGTGGTTGAGAGCATGTCATGCTCACTCAAATGTCTCGCTGATGGCGGCGCGTGGGTTTGATCATTCGGTTCCCTTCGAAATGGTTGAGCTGAAAGGTGCCGATTCACGCGTCATGTTCGTGAACAGGCGCCGTCGGTTGAGACTGGTCATCTCTTAACTGCCATTGGCTTATTTTAATCTTTAAATTTAAAATTCTTATAATAAGCCCTTTTTTTTTTTTCCTTTGCATTGTCCTCACATGCAGAAGCAACAAGTATATGTAACTTGGAATGTTGTAAAACAGAACATGATTTAAAAGAGTGTCCGTGGAGTTTCTTGCACGTTCTTCTCCATAGAGATCTACGCTTTGGAACCTGCAAATAGCTTCCATGTTTTTGACTGACCGACCTTGACGTTTCAAAAGTGCCTGTGAATGGTTTATTTGAAATAAAATGCTTTGAATTGAATTGAATTAGAATAATGTATTAGAGTATGTCTTATTAGAATAATCGTGTAGTATGCAAAAATAAATCACTTAGAACCCCAAATTACTATGTAAACAATGTTTTTAGGAAACTGTCTAATTAGAAATAAGTTTATAAAAGATAACAGTTATGTAAATAGATAGGTTATGTAATTAAATGATGATTACCACCTGTTTTTTCCTCACCTTATCTCTGCGACGCCCGCAATAGCAATAATCAGGTGGTAGATGTCGCTGCGCCCCCGCAAGGGGGCGCGGCAGGCGGTGTCGGGGCGAAGCCCCCTGACCGCAGTTGCCACACCTCGGCCCGTCAATACGGGCCGGTCATCTTGTTGGCAACAAACGTGCCATGAAAATTTGGCGTGCGCCTGCCACTATTTTCATAGCCAACAGTCGCACGCCTGTGATAGGGTCGCTGAAGTGTTTTACTACAGGCGCGTCGCGACTGTTTGTCGCTTCTTCACGGCACCTTCGGCGGTCAGTCCCCGCCGAGTGAGACCCCCAGTGACCTGGGGGAGGCAAAGCGAGAACGACCAGCGACGAAGGTGTCGACTTTGGTGGCGCACCTGCAGCAAGGGATGAGTGGCTCTCGTCCGCACTGGTTCTCAGATCTAGCCGATTGCGGCCCGGACTGCAGAGCCGAGTGTGTGTGTGGGCGGCCTTGTGTTGTGAGAACTGCCGCCCAGTGCTAATGCACCGAATAAGCCTATATTAACCTAGGAAACATATTCGGTGCGTGAGTACTAGCGCTTGTCTAGTAGTGAGTGTATGATTTTCGGAACGCAACCTGCCTATATTAACTTAGCACAGGTCGCGCGCCGGGATGCGAGTGATGTGTACAGTGTCACTGTTTGAGTAGGCCGCGTGTAGCGGGAAGCGGCCTACTCGGCGTCAGTCCGGTGAGGTGCGACGGGGCCGTCAACGTCCCCGACCAGGTCGCGGGGTAGGCGCTTCGCGTCAGGCGGGCGCGCGCGCCAGGGCGCAATTTGCTTGACGTGGGGCCAAGCGGATGCGTCGGCGCGCGCGAACATGCCTATCGCGAGGCGCTGCACAAACTCATCCAGGCCCTCAATCCCGAGGTCCCGCTGGATGACATCATTCCTCACCATGTAAGGGGCATGCACTATGGTCCGCAGCGCAAGGTTTTGTTGCGCGCGGAGCTTCGCGCGATTCCCCTCACATGTGAGGGCGAACCAAGCGGGGGCGGCGTACGTCAGAATCGGGCGTATGTACGTCTTGTACACACCCAACTTGACACGCGCCGGCAGCTGGGACGAGAGCACCGGACGGAGTTGTGCGCGGGCGAAGGTGGAGCGCACATTCGCTATGCCTATGGGGAAGAAGATGACATCAGACGACCTGTGCCCGCAATGCAAGCAAGAACACAAGCTCACCGACTGCAAACACTTCATCGCTCTCGACACGAATACAAGATGGGAGGTAGCCAAGAAGAGCAACATCTGCTACCGCTGTCTCCGAAGTCGCCATCGAAGATTCCTCTGCAGGGCGCCGCCGTGTGGAAGACATGGGTGCACAATGAAGCATCACAAGCTGCTGCATCACGAAAAGGAACCAAGCAGCTCCAGTGACGACTCCGAGAAGAGAGAGACAGCCGCGCCAGCAGTAGAAGTCACATCAGCAGCGCAACCAGGTGGCCATAGACGCGCGTTCTTGAAAATAGCGCCCGTAATACTGAAAGGGCCGCACTCCAGCATTGAAACCTACGCGCTGCTGGATGAAGGAAGCACAGTCACGCTGCTGGACGCCTCGATAGCAGACGTCATTGGGGCTGATGGACCCGGCAGCACCATGTGGATCCAAGGAGTCGGCAATGAGATGAAGCACGACAACAGCAAGGTCGTCGGTCTCAGCATCAGGGGAAAGTACGCAGACGAAGAGTACGAGATAGAAGCCGCGCGTACTGTCAACCGACTTAGCTTCACGCCAGAAACAGTGCAAGATCGCCACATTGAAGATTGCGAACATCTGATCGACATTAGAGATCAGATAACATATGAACGAGCCTCGCCTAAGTTGTTAATCGGACAAGACAACTGGCATCTCATCGTGTCAAGAAAGCTCCGCACCGGTCGTCGTAACCAACCAGTCGCCTCACTCACACAACTCGGCTGGGTTCTTCATGGCTGCCATAGCTCACTCACAGCTAAGGTAGCGTTCTGCGGCAGACTTCAACAAAAAGAAGAGGAACGATCATTAGAAGATTTGGTTAAGAATCACTTCAAGCTCGAGTCACTATGCATCGAACCAAGAAGACCCAGAGAAGATCCTGACCAGAAGACTACCAGAAGGGCGATTTGAAACCGGCTTGCTGTGGAAAGAGAAGGAGCTCGCAATACCTAACAACTATCAAGAAGCTGAACGACGTCTTCATTCACTAGAGAAGAGATTAGACAAGGATGAAGACTTAAAAAAGAAGTATGAAGAGAGAATAGATAACTTATTCCAGTCAGGCTATGCAGAGAAGGCGCCAACACCAGCACCAGCAGGGAAGACCTGGTACCTGCCCCACTTTCCCGTCATCAACCCAGCGAAGCCCCACAAGCCGCCTCGCCTGGTCCATGACGCATCAGCAAGAGCAGCCGGCATGTCCCTCAATGACATGCTACATTCGGGGCCAGACCTACTTCAGTCACTCCCAGGTGTCATGAGGTTCAGGCAGCACGCATACGCCGTCAGCGGAGACATCAAAGAAATGTTCATGCAAATAAAGATAAGAAAAGAAGACAGAGATGCACTACGATTCCTGTGGAGGGGCAAACGGCGGGAGGGCGCGCCAGAGGAATACAGAATGACCTCAGTCATCTTTGGAGCCACCTCGTCACCATGTACCGCACTGTTCATCAAGGACAAGAATGCAAGAGACTTTGCCACTGAATATCCAGACGCAGCAGCCGCCATCCAGAAGAATCACTACATGGATGATTATCTCCAAAGCTTCCGTGACATCGAACAAGCACGCAAGATCACCAGAGAAGTTGATGGCATCCACAAGAAGGCAGGCTTTGTGCTGAACGGGTGGACATCGAACAACATGAAAACCATCGAAGGGCTGGGGCCCATCGAAGACACCACCACCGTGAACCTGGGAGGCAAAGAAGAGAAGACATTAGGTTTAATCTGGCATGTCAGAGAAGACTGCATCGGGTTCAACACAGGCACCATGAAGATCCCATCAGAACTAGAAGAGAACAAGCGCGTTCCCACCAAGAGAGAAGCGCTGAGTATCATCATGGCGCTATTCGACCCACTGGGGTTGATTTCACCCGTGACCACCCCAGCAAAGAGAATATTCCAAGACACATGGCGTTACAAGACCGACTGGGACGACCCACTACCAGTAGAGCTGATCGACAGATGGAACAAGTGGATTACGTCACTCGACATCATCAAACAGCTGAGAATACCTAGATGTTACGATTATCAACAGATCGTATCAAGTCAGTTACATACCTTCGTCGACGCGAGTGAAGAAGCGTACGCCGCTGCAGTGTACTGGAGAACGGAGCGCATAGATGGCAGCGTGCACGTATCGCTGGCAGCCGCCAAGAGCAGAGTCACGCCACTGAAACCCGTCTCCATGCCCAGATTAGAACTGCAGGCAGCCCTATTAGGTGCGCGACTCGCACAGACCGTCGTGGAAGAGCATGATTTCACACCTACGAGCAAAACCTACTGGAGTGACTCCCGCACTGCACTGGTATGGATCAGGTCAGAGCCCCGCGTCTACAAATCCTTCGTGGCTCACCGTCTGGCCGAAATAGAAGAAACCACCAAGAAAGACGAGTGGAGATGGCTTCCATCCAGAGACAACGTGGCCGACGACGCGACCAGAGACACGCCGGACACCTTCAGCGCCACCCATCGATGGTTCCACGGACCTTCATTCTTGAAGTCACCAGAGTCCCAGTGGCCCCGAGAAGAGAGCGTGGTGAAGTACGACACGGGAGAAGAAAGAGAAAAATGTAACTCATGTCAACAACACAACGGCTGCGATAGAGTTTGCCTACCGGAAATCGAACGATTTTCTAAGTGGCTACGACTGATAAGAGCAACGGCACGAGTCCTACAGTTCACTAACCTGTGTAAACCGAACAAGAATACAGTCACCGCTACACGAAAACGTACTAAGAAAACCGAAGCAAAAGATCCCGACTGGCGAACTACGCGAGCTAAGAAAACTCAATCCACGCAAGAAAATAAGGAAATACCTAACTCTACACGTCGCTATATAGAAATACCTACTTCATACCTACTTCAAGCGGAACATATGTGGATTCGAGCCAGCCAGCGAGAGAGCTACAGCGCCGAGATCGACCGAATAAAGAAGAAAAGCGCGCCAAATAGTTACGATCGCTTAAGTCACCTCAGCGTGTACCTCGACGCGGCAGGCACAGTACGTTTGCGAGGAAGAGTAACCGCAGCGCATGAGATAAGTGAAGATACGTCCAACCCACCTATATTAGACGGTAAACAAAAGTACACTAAGTTGTACATAGCTTATGTACATGAAAGACTACATCATGGCGGCGTGGAAATGGTCGTAAATGAGTTACGACAACGATTGTGGATATCCAAGATACGACCAGCTGTACGAGATGTGATAAAAAGTTGCCTACAATGCCGCATACGAAAGGTGAAGCCAGCTTGCCCATCAACAGGCGACCTACCACCAGCCCGTCTCGCCCACCATACTCGTCCCTTCACATTCACGGGACTTGATTATTTCGGCCCCATAGAAGTCACGGTCGCGCGCCACCGAGAGAAGAGGTATGGCGCTCTCTTCACATGTATGACGTCACGAGCGATACACATAGAAGTCGTACATTCGTTGAGCGCTGACTCGGCAATATCGGCGCTAAGAAGATTTATGGCAAGAAGAGAGTTATGTTTCGGCGGTCGGGAATTTAGTTAAAAAAATATTTATTTATTACAAATTAATTTAATTATAAAAAATACAAGATATTTAGCTGATGGCTGAGGCTAGACTGAATATAATGCAAAGAAAAATAAGTAACTCTAATTTCCAGTAAAATGCATAGTTGCAATACGACGCACGTTGACGGTCGCTGCATACTCAGCGTAAACGACTGTTACGATGAGTTAACTCCTCCCTCCATAGGATAGAAGCAACTCCTGCTGCTTCTGGCTGCGTCCACGCTGCTCTTGGTGTCTTCCAGGATGTTCTTTGTTTTCCATTGATACAGCTTCCAGGATGCTGCTGCGACCAGTAGGATGTACAGGATGATTGTGTTCCAGCTGGGTATGGCTGCTATGGTTGGCCAATTGTCATCTTCTGACACGGAGATATCGCCTGCTCTGTTGATAAGTTCATGGATGCTGTCTAGTGAGATGTCTTCTAATTGGAGTTCATATTGTATTGATTGCTCCGAGACTTGATGCTGCTCCGGTAATGGAATGACTTCGTTGATGACGACTGTGTCGGTGTGAGACCGCAGTGTCCTGTTCATGACGTTCATCTGGCAGTCTTCTGTTAGTGTAACGAGATGAATTCCGGATAGCTTCTTGTAATCTGTCTTGGTGTTGCATTGTGTTTTGGTGACTTCGTCATCTGTGAGGACAAGTAGCCAGTTGTTGTCTCCGATCTTCTGAACTTTCCCTCTTCTTAAGTCCATCTTAGCGTGAGTGCAGTTTGCTGGGCGATGCTGAATGAGTGATAGTATGCAGTCATCTGTGTCTTCGATTCTTCTGGTGTCGAGGAGTTTGCAGAGCTGGGTGTCGTCGGTGAGTGGCTGACAATCTTCTTCCAGGTAAGCGTACTCATCGTTACCAAGTGCTAAGTATTTGGATTTGGGGATGATAGTAAGTTTATTTTTGTTTGGGATAGAATAGAGATGGATAAGGTCGTAGGTTTTCGAGGTAATTGAGGGGATTTCGAGAATAAAGTTAACTGAGTGTTCTGTGCTGTAAGCTTTAACTCTAATTGACTTCTCTATCCTGTATATGTTACTAATGCTAATACTAGCTACTGGTTTAAACATAAACATATTTTCTAAGTTTCTTAACTCTTCTACTAAGTTCTGAGGACTTATAATACTAGGATGCATAGTGCCCATCTGAGCAAAAGTCATAGCATCTTCTAATAACATTAACCTATCTAAAATTATCTGTAAACTAAAATCAATCTGTACGTAAATATCTAGGAAATGTAAGTGGTTAGACAGATCGTTGGAATTATAAGTAATATTTTGTAATAAACTAGCCAAATGTTTCTGGTTATTATTTAATTTTGTTAACTGTTTGCTGAACTCATCGATTGTATTATGTGCTAAAACTAGAGATTTCTTTTGTGAATCCTGAACGTTTCTAACTCTGTTTTTAATGTTTAAGATTTCTTCTTCAAACTTAACTGCATCTTCATGATCAAGGTTACCTGTAATGGACTTAACGACAGTACCTAATCCATCTATAAGACCGCGTCGCTTTCTAACTTGCGGCGTTAAAAACTTAATCTTTTTACCTATAATATTAAGGCTATATTCTATTTGATTCCTATATGTTTTATGTAACTCTCCCGATGCCGTATTCTCAGCGTTTTTCGCACTTGTATATAAAGACATCAATTGGATAGCCGTAAAATGCAAATTACTAATGTTGTAAACGCAAGCAAGGCTAAAGTAGTTGTCTTGTTTAAGGAGTTGACCTTGTTTGAGGAGGAGGATACCATTGTCATTACCTACATGAGTAATGGTTACGGTTGCTGTTGTGTTGAGCACGACGGCTCCTGCGATGAAAGTCCTGCAACAAGATGAGGCCTCCGTAGTAGCTTGAAGTGAACCCTAATGGACTTAGAATTTGGATGGTTACCTATTATTTCAGCCACGTTATTTGGGTGAAGATGTATGATCTTGTATGGTCCTTTGAAGACAGGCTTCGTTTTGTCGCTGCGTGCTGACTTTGCTACCTGTTTATAAACAGTTTCACCTACCTTGAATTTCATTTCTTCTGCTTCTTGGTTACGTTTAGCGATCACCTGCTCCTTATTTTTGGACATGTGTGCAGCAATGCACTCTTGAACTGCCTCTGCATTAGCACGATGCTTAATAACATAGTCCTGGTAAAATTCTTTTGGATAGTATAACTCTAGTGGGTTTCTGGATGCTGTGTGTCCAAATAATAACTCATGAGGTGTATAATCTGTTGCCGAATGAATAGCGTTGTTGTACGCTATTATGGAGTACATCATAATTTGCTGTATGGGATCATCTTTGTTAGTCATTCTTTGTATCCTAATTATTTCAGCTAGGGTAGAATGTAAACGTTCAATAGGGGAATTAGAATTAGGGTTGTAGGGTGTCGTGAAGTGTATTTGGATATTATGTAGTGCACATATTTCTTTAATGACATCGTTGTCAAACTTAGTGTCTGAATCAGTGGTTATTTTACTCGGCAAACCTAACACTGAGAAAACATTTAGCAATGCTTCGGCTATATGAACACTGCTGCATGCTGTTAGTGGGACTGCCTGGGCATATTTAGAGAAGTTGTCAATGACTGTAAGGAACGTTGCGCCTCCGGTTGAGTATAGGTCCATAAATATATGTTCCATAGGTTTGCGAGGTGTTTCGGTTATAGCTAAAGGTGGTTTAAGAGGGTTGCGTTCGTATTTTGATTTCAAACAGGTGTCGCATTGATTAACGAATCTTTGAATGGTAAGAAGCATGTTTGGCCAATGATAATTTCTGTGCAACTGCTTGTACGTCTCCTGAATACCACGATGAACAGTTTTACCTTCATGATATTTCTTAATCAACTCTTGTTGTTCTTGTTTGTTTTCTACTAGAGTTACGCGTGTTGTACATTTAAGTAGCTTAGGGCCTCTCTCATTGAATATTGTTGTGTAAACTCTAGAAAAGGCATGGTATAATTCTTCGTTATACGGTACCGGAATATACGGTCAGCGATGGTGTGTTCTTTAAGGAATCTAATTATCTCGGACTCTGTATTATTTACCGGGATAAATACATCTTTTATAACTACCTTTGAGTTAGTGGATCTGTTATCTACTCTATATGTAGATCCGGGAGTTGACCTAATGTGGAACTGCTTTAGTTGTCTGTCAATAGCGTCTGCAATGATGGGTATACCTTTATTTTCATTGTCAGGCTGTGTATGTCTTGTGGATACTAATTCAGGTTCGGCTGACACTATACTCATGCTATCAGTATCTATATGAGATTCGGGAATGCTTGGGTTTTGTGGTTGTATATTTTCGTTGGGAGCTACTCTGTCTGTTTGATTTTCGGCTTCCCTACGTGCGTTTTCGAATATCCTATTAATTATCTCATCGTCTTCGTTATCGTCTAAATTAACCGCTAAAGAGTCGATACTGCCATGGAAGATTTTAACACGTGATAGAGCGTCTGCGTTGGTGTTTTGGCGACCTTTCTTGTACACAATCTTATAATCGTATTCGGAGAGTTTTAAACGCCATCTTGTTAATTTAGAGTTAGGATCTTTTAGTGACATTAACCAGGTCAGAGGCCTGTGATCAGTGTAGATAATAAACTTTCTACCGTAAAGATAGGGCCTGAAATATTTAATTGCCCATACTATGGCAAGTAGCTCCTTTTCTATTGTAGAGTAACGCGATTCGGTATCTGATAGCGTCCGGGATGCAAATGCTACGGGTTTGTCGGATCCTACTATTCCTTGGGATAACACCGCGCCTAGTGCTACATCTGAAGCATCGGTGGTGAGGATGAAGGGTTCATCAAAATTCGGGTACTGTAGTATTGGGGCATTAGTTAATATTTGTTTGCACTTATTGAAAGCTTCTAAGAAATCTGGGGAGTGTATGACTTTACTATTTTTCTTAAGGCAAAGGGTCATTGGTTTAGTAAGCTTGGCGAAATCTTTAATAAACTTTCGGTAATATCCGGATAAACCTAGAAAGGCTTTGATTTCTTTCTGAGACTTGGGTAGAGGGAAGTTAAGTACGGCTTTTATCTTGTCTTTGTTAGGTTTTAAGCCTTCGTCTGTTAGTTCGTGTCCTAAGAAATCGACTTGTTTTTGTAGGAACTGTGATTTTTCTAACTGGATCCTTAGGTTATGTGTTTTAAATCAATCAAATACTTGTTTTAGTTTTTGTATGTGTTCTTGTAATGACGTAGATATTATTATTACGTCATCTAAGTATGTGTAAACATTATCAATGCCTCTTAATATATGATCCATTAGTCTTTGAAACGTACTTGGTGCATTTTTGAGTCCAAACGGCATTCTAAGGAACTCATAGTGTCCTCGTTCAGTGGTAAATGCAGTTTTTTCAATATCATTTGGGTGCATTTCCACTTGGTGGAAACCACTAGCAAGATCTAAGGTTGTGAAGTATTGCGCACGACCTAATCTATCTAATATGTCGTGTATATTTGGCAAAGGGTATTTATCTTCAATGATACGGTCATTGAGTCGTCTGTAATCAATTACAAGTCGCCATTTGACGTTGCCTGAGGAATCGGCTTTTTTCGGTACGATATGCACGGGACACGACCAAGGGGATATGCTCTCTCGCACGATACCTTGCTGAAGGAGCTTATCTACTTGTTTACGAATTTCTTCGCGTTGTTGGGGAGCTTGTCTGTAACTACGGACAAAAACGGGTGTATTATCGCTTAATCTGAGTTCGTGTTTAACAGCGTGCGTAAAAGTGAGTGGTATATCTTCTGCATAGAACAAGTCCCTGTATTGATAACATAACCGGGTTATTTCACGCTTTTCTTCTTCGTTCATATGATCTGTGCGGATTTTCTTAAGGTTTTCGTTTAATATATGGTCGATATTAGTTTGAACCTGTGTGGTATTTATATCATGACTATCACTTTTATCGACGTTGGAAATTATCTCTAATTCAATTGACGGGTTGAACGGGATACATTTCTTTTGATCACTATGATTAATTACCGACGTTTTAAATGAACCGTTTGTAACGTTAACTATTGCTGCTGGGGACATTAAACCATCAGACCATATTACATCGTCGTGAAGGTATTGTCCATCTAAGTAGTTGGTTTTTACTTTGACAACCTTTTCACATCTAGGTTCGATACTTATCTTTTGGGGTGGAGAACTAAAGTGTATTGGTATTTCCGCTGTAGATGTACGCAACACATTATTATTCAAATCTATGTTACTCTTTAATTTTTGTAGAAGGTCCATTCCGATAAGACCTTTATATTTAGGGTCGAAGTCGAATATCAGAAACTTATGTGTTATATCGCTATTAAACGCGGGAGGTAAGGGGAGGTACACTACTTTGTCATGGACTGATGAACTGTGTGCTGTATTAATTTGAAAGGGTTCTGTTTCTACACAGAACTCAAATATGGTGCCTGCGATTACGTCAGTTGCTATAGTTGAATGACTGGCCCCTGTGTCTAATAGAAACTTACCGTCAAACTCTGGCAGTATTATGTAGGGTAAATATTTCTTGGTTTGGAAGTTTATTGAAACTAGGTCTGGCTGTCTTGGCTGGTGTCCAAGGTAAAATCCTGGTTAACACCTACCTCTTGCTCATCCGTGGTTACGTTTGGCTCGAGCGCGATGTTGTTACTTTCTGCAATACTGTTGTAGAACTCCATGTCGCTGGGTCCTGGTTGGTCTTGAGTGGCCATCTGAATTGGAATGTAGAACAACTGTTGTGCGAACTGTGGTTTTTCTGACTTACCTGCCGTACGCATCGTGACGTCCGATGATACTGGCGTGGGAACCGGTGGTTTTGGAATGTTAGGTTGATTCCTAAAGTTATTTGAACCATTTGGCCTAGAGTTACCTGATGCTGGTTTGGCCTTCCAGGGCAATACGGATTGTAGCCACTGTTGACGCTGTTCGGGAGTCATATTATTTTGTTGTGGAATCAAGTTTTGTGAGGGAATGATGACGCCAGGTACAAACGGGTTTACTGTACGGATGGGATTATTATTGCCTGGTTGTTTGGATAGCTGCTCCTTTGGCTTTGCTTGTGACGTTGATGGATTATTCGTGTAATTAGCCCTATTGTATGACAGCCTAGCTTCCTCTTGTCTAGCCGCTATGATAGCTGCTTCGAAGGTGTCCGGTTTTGCGATTCGAACGCCCAACGAGACATGGAAGTCTAACTGGTTTATATACTGTTCAATTACCATCTTTTCGTAATATGATTTGTTACCATGCTCACCTACAGAGTACAACGTATCTAACAGCTCGCGGAGGCGTTTGCCGAAGCTTTCGGCGTCTTCTGTTTTAGACTTACGCACTCGCGTTAATTCCTGCATAACTTGTATTTCATTTCGTGGTTCGCCGAGGCGCCTAATTAATGCGTTCTTAATTGACAGCCACGAGTCTAAGTAGCCCTCGTACGCTATTGCGTCTATGGCTGGACCACTGAGCCTACTTTTAATTAAACAGATAAAAGCTGGATGCGCACGATCTGCCTCGGACGTTAACTGAATTAAGGTTTCTACTTCCCTAATATAATAGTTAAGTAACTTAGGATTGCCATCATATCTTGGCATTAAATCTGCGATTAGTTTGTAAGGTTTATAGTTAGCATCATAATCCCTGAGCGACATTGTTTTTCTGTTGCTTGCCTGCCTAGTGGCGCTTGACGCAAAACAATAGAGGTGTCAAATTAAACACTCGGAATTTACTCGTGAGATACTTAACGCTACTTATTATAATTTTGTGGTTGCCTACTGCGATTTTAGCTTATAGACAGACACACATAGACTAACATAAAATACACAAATTAAAATAAGACAGGAAATAGAGCAAGGACACTTGGTAAAACAAGAGCACTTACCAAAGCAGCCACTGCATCTCCCGTCGAGTCGAGTCTCGTCCAACACAGCTTACTCCAATTCTCCGGAGATTTATCCCGATGACCGTAGAGGTGTCCGACCGCACGATAGGTTCCTTGTAGACCGCGAAGGAACGATTTGAGAACCGTCGCTCTTAAGATGAAGAGATGGATTCGATCTTAGAACGTCGCGATCCTACCGACTGCGCCAGTTATGTTTCGGCGGTCGGGAATTTAGTTAAAAAAATATTTATTTATTACAAATTAATTTAATTATAAAAAATACAAGATATTTAGCTGATGGCTGAGGCTAGACTGAATATAATGCAAAGAAAAATAAGTAACTCTAATTTCCAGTAAAATGCATAGTTGCAATACGACGCACGTTGACGGTCGCTGCATACTCAGCGTAAACGACTGTTACGATGAGTTAACTAGAGGCTGCCCCAAAGAGTTGTGGAGCGACAACGCTACGTGCTTCAAGGCGGCAGACAAGGAGCTCGGCGAGGCAGCGCTGGAAGCTCTTCAGCATGAGACGACGTGCCATCACATCGTGTGGAAGTACATCCCCCCGTCGGCCCCATTCATGGGAGGCACATGGGAGCGCATGGTGCGGTCGGTGAAAGAAGCCCTGAAGATCACCCTAAACGAGCGGTACCCGAGTGATGAGACGCTGGTGACCCTACTGACAGAGGTTGAGAACACAGTAAACTCTCGACCTCTCACCCACGTCTCAGTCGACCCATCAGAACCTGAGGCCCTGACACCGAACCACATACTCATCGGACCCAACTCCCACGTACCAGTGCCGGGTCACTTCGAGGGCAAGGACGTGACAGCCCGCCAGCAATGGAAGAGAGCACAAGTCCTTGCGGACGTCTTCTGGCGAAGATGGGTCAAGGAGTACCTGCCCCTACTGCAACACCGGCGGGAGCCCACCAGCACAGGAGTCCAGACCAAGGTCGGAGAACTCGTCATCATCTGCGACAGCAACCTGCCGCGCAACATCTGGGCCCGCGGACGAGTAAGCCAGCTGTATCCAGGCGCCGACGGAGAAGTACGAGTAGTGGACGTCACCACCAGCAGCGGCCGTTCGCAGCGTACTCGAGTTCCAGCAGCCTAACAAGAAAAGGCGAACCTCTGCCCGATTGACTAGCCAGCTCCCGCATCAGATCCTCGCCGCCGCCGTCGCCTCCACTTGCTATCTTGTTTCCTTTACTATCTTGTTTCTTTTACGGAGTTCGGGCGATCCCGAATAGTAATGTTATTCCATAAAAACTGACCATGCATAGAGTTGACTTTCTGAACAATCAACTAACCCCACCGACCGCAGTCCGATTAACTTCCATGTTTTGGGGCTGACAACTAAACTGAACAAAACCAATTACGCCGCCAAACCTAGTTAAAATACATAATATTTTGTAAACTGGACTGCAACATGTTCAAAGGAAAATAAACTAATGGAAACCGAATTTATAACGAAAAACATTAAAGTGCTTTCCATAAAATAATGAAATAACTTTTTCCCACGACTTCATTTCAAACATTTTTAATATTTCAATGAAGAGCTCTTTCCAAAATATTGTACAAATTGTGCAAAAAGGAAACCAAGTAATTGATGTCACTAAACCACAGAAGTGTTTTCAGAGGGTTTTGAAGTTATTTTTTCCTAATCCAAGTCATGTCTCAAGCTCGAATCATCAAATTGACAGTCTGTTGTAGCTTATTGTTATTTATTGACATTAATATCTCGGGTATTTTCCACTGTCATTGTGACAGAGTCGATTGGAGTGCAGGAAGTTACCTTCAAAATAAATAAAAAATTGTTTGAAAAAAATGCTTTGCATTTAGATTTTCTTCAATAATATCATCGCTTACCATCAGGTGAGATAGTGGTCAAAGGCGCGCCCATTAATAGTAGAAAAAACGAAATTGGAGATTCGTATGAATGAGAAATGAATTCGAACTTGAAGCCATTATTTCAGGCAGTCAGATAGATACACAGCACATATACACATTTAAAAGTGAAAATCTCTGTCGAGAAGAACATATGAGAGACTGCACGGACTCCAATAGATCAAAATGCCAATAAGCTATAAGTAATTTTAAAATGACGTTCGTTTTTGCATCTCAATCGCAATCTGTCAAAAATGTATGACAATTAAGTTGTTTGTGACAGTTTGCGACTGATATGGGAATACGAACGTTGCTTTGTTTAAAAATTAGTAGTATTTTCCCTCAGTTGTAAAGTGTCGTTGTTGTATCAGTATGAAGGTCAGCGGCTCTGAAAAGGACACTAGAAGAATAATATTAGAATCATAATATTAATCATACAACAATCTGTCAAATTTCATTTTCATCTTTATCCCTAAAACATTAGGTTCAAGATTGATTGGAAAAATTTGGCAGAGACGGGTAGCGCGATGGGCTTTCTGATTCTGCTAGGGTTGCCGTTTTAGACCCGCAGTTCTATGTCAAATACTGTTTTTTTCCTCTTTTCATGGTCTTGTGCACAATCTCAAACTTAATAATACACGTGGAAAAGTACAATTAAATATAGCTAGTAGGTTGATACCTCTTGTTTATTAAGTAGCACGTGGAGAGCGCAAAAATAGCCTCCACGAGTACTTATATAATGTTTACATCCGGCGTGCTCTGGACAGGCAAGCTAGCTGTAGTATTCAAGAATATTAATACAGAAATAGTAAATAAAAAAAAAACGCGTCATTTCTCAAGAATAAGTCAAAATAATCGGTGCAATACCACAACAACTTTTCATACCCCATGTCGATATTATCCGACAGACTTTCGTGCAGTTTGTCTCTCCGTGAAATATAGCCTTTCCCACTAATATATTGCTTGGTATTGTCATACGAGCCTCGCAGAATATAAATAACATGTATATCGGATTGTTCGGCTAACGAAACCATGCGTGTTCCGTGCATCCGTTTTAATAACGCGCAGTGTAAATGTATGGTGGAGCATTGATTGAATGCGAGTATTAAATGGTGTGAAATGTTACAATCCAGTGCGTGACAGTCGGACGCACAGCTTCATGCAGCGGTGAAGTTTTAATTGTTAGTGTTGTAAATGAAACTGTGTGAGAATTGATTTCAAAGAATGGATGCTATTTTTTTTTATTCTGTTTTTGTTGTTCTACTACTAGGCATAGGCTACCCCCAAATCCTTTCTGTTATTTGTTTCAAACCAGCCCACGCAGTAGGCGTCCAGGGCGTTAAGTCTCTTCTTCCTAGACTGGCTTTAGTGGCGCCGTCCAGCGTCGGACACCCACTCTGTGGATAATATTGCCCAGCTGAGTGCATGTGCCCAATTCCATTTAACCCTGCAGGTTTATTCCGTGTATTGTTTTTTTTACCGTCTTTACAGATGGTAACAGTGATCGTATCTCAGTTAGGTAATTTTACTTTTGGTACAAGTTTATTGAAATATAATACAATAAGCGCTCTTTCAACCACAGGGTTGTTTACGTCAAAATTGAACTGTTTTTATCTTCATTTTGTAAAGGACGAACTTACACAACAATACATATACCTATGCCGCTTCTGTGAATTATTTATTGAGGGACCTAGAAAGTTCGATTGCTAATAATAAAAGTACATGTTTTACCTAAGTCTTCATAAATTAATTCTGAAAGTCAAAAATTTAAATGAACGAGCTTCAGTCAACCATTTTGTGTGCTTTTCCTAGACATGGTCTACCTGTGAGCCAAGTTTCATCCAAAACTGTTCAGCTGTTAAGATGTGAATAGGTAACACAAAAACAATGTAATTTTCAAATTTATAATATTGTGAAATATTGATTTATGTTGCCGACTGTACTGCAGTAAGCCAACATTCTTCTTTTCAGGACGTGTTAAATAATTTCAGAAACCGTCGGAAAATTCAAAATGAAAACCAATGTTAACGTTCTTATCCATTGTGAACTAATTCAAAGCATTAAATTGCAAGCAGTACTTTATATAGGTATTTCTCCAGTACTCCAATAATTCAAAATTACTGGAAACTAGAGTAAATGGGAAACACGATACTCCATGATGACAAAGGCATACAATTTTTTGGGCTTATGGCAACTGAAAGATTGTCAATAATCTGAAAATGAAGTCAAGTTCAACGACCTAATGTGCTTCCTGTGGTCACCTATCGAAAAACCAAGACCAGTACCCCTATTCTGTAACGTTTTCTTGTCTCGACAGCGGAATCCTAGGTGAGTATCAAATTACGTCAAACGTAAGACCTTTATGCTGTGTACAATAAAGCTCACTTGTGCAATGTACAATAAAGCAAACTCTCATCAATATCTCTTTCGCGTAAGTCCAAATGGTTTATCTGTAGCACATGTACCCAAAGACGTCATAGTAAATTGAACCAAATTAATATGGGAGATTTAATTTACTGTTGGGAATCTTCTATGACTCTTCACGAAGTATTGTATCAGAAGCAGATTTAAACTATAAACATATTAAAAATACATGGATTACGGAAATCGTAAAAATGCTAGTTATAAACGTCCATTTGTGGCATAAAAAGAGGTAAATTGAAAAGCGACAAGCAAACTTCACCCGCATGAAATATTTAGCTCGTGTGAGTGGCCGACGGGGATAACATATTGTCTGCTCATGTCCGAGCTGCATTGTTATTGCATGTGGTTTTTCATTTTTGGTGTATAAAAAACATGGATAGTGTGCGCTTCGTTTTGTTTTTAGAGGAACATTACATGAACTATTCCGATTTTAGGAGGCACTATGCTAGGTGCTAGCTATCTATAAAAATCTATAAAAACAATTAATATATTAAACACGCTTCGAAAGTAATTTTTCTATCCTTGTGTGAATTGCATTGCGAGTGACATTACACGCTGTTAAGCCACCCATTGTTTTACCCTATTTACTCGTAGTTTAAGAGTTCTTGTGTAAATGTATAAGCATAGATTTTATATAACATTTCTCAAACCTTGAGACGAGACAAGAAGCACCAAAAAAATGTTTAAAGGTCTCTTAAATTTAATATGGTAACACAAAGAGTGGTTTATTCTATTGCTTAAAGTCTTCAACAGATAAATTTTTGATAAATTAGTCAGAGAAGGAGAAAAAATAAGCAGGTAAACGAGGTAAATTCCTCTCTATAAAAGTTCAACAAATATTTCCTCCGTTGCGTTGGTAATACCTACTCCAGAGCTTGAAGCTCACATACGTGCTCCTCAAGACACCAGCTGCAAGGTACGAAGTATATTTGCTCACTCGCTCTGCGACTGAGTACATTAAGTGACTCAGTTTCAGTAGCTTCAGTTAACTTAGTCTTAGACTTGTTCGGCACAAGCTGATACACTCTCTGTTTTTACACACAGATTAGAGACGTAGATACCTATATGAACAAGATTTGCAGTAGTTTAACTTAGTTTTGTTTAGTAGTTCGTACATTGTAAGTGGAGTTTTATTCGATTAAAGTCATCAGGTTAGTATTAGTACCAGCATGGCTAAAAGATACCAATGTAAATACCAACTGTGCTAACAAATTGATACGTTTGTACCATGTTAATAAGATAGATAATACTAAAAAGATTGTCAAAACCTTTTTTCCAGGATTTTCCGTGTGCTAAATTTTATCTTCAGTTCAATTGCAGTAATATTCTTTACCTTCTTTATCAATGATCAACTTATCACTTTCACAAACTTTACTCTAATCACTTATCCCAAACATTCCACAAGTCTTAGTGAACTCTCAGTGGGCAGTGAACCACTCTAATTTACTATTCAGTTGCCGCGAATTTACGATAATAGCCAACAAAAAGTTATGATTAACGTCGACCCTAGCTATAAACAGCGGGGAGTCTAATTTATGAAGAAGAGGTAAGGTTTGCCAAACAATTTAGAATTTCGAATGCTCTTTTTTTCTTAAATGACATTACAGCCTGTAATGTTTTATTCAAAAGTTTGTAAACTTTTCTCTTTTGTTTTAATACGGTTGGCCAAGGAATACATAAGATTGATGAGTGGGACTGAGAGGGAGGGAACGCATTTAGAATGGTAACAGTGACTTCACGAAGGTCAGTAGGTATATCCCAACTAACATTTTGGTGTCAGTTACAGGCTTTTTTATGACTTTAAGTAATATAACAGGGTTATAATTATCTCAGTTATTACTAAAGACGATATAGAGGAGTTAACAAACAAGTTTTAGCCCCAATCGCAGCACTATAGCGTTAATGGATGATGTAATACAGCTTTGAGAGTTATAATGGCGCTAGTAGCAGCAAGTATACTTAATACTTGCTGCTACGCTTTAACCTTTTTGTGACACCCAAGTCTTTATAAAACTGTTCGCCGACACCTCTTAACACTTATTGTTGTATAGTTATTGCAATGAACTCTTTTATACCACTTAAGGTGCTATATTGACTATTATTGCAGTCATAAGCTATAAAATAGAGTTTATCGAGAGTTTAGTAACACGAGAAACTAAAGGTGTCAAACAACTCCTCTATCTAGGTTTAACCTGTAATAAAGGGTTTAACTAAAGCTTATTGTGTTAGGCAGTCCTCTTTTACAGACGTTCTAAAGGTATTGATATCAAACAACGCAAGTATGGGTCGTTATTAACACTAACCTCACTTTTGTAAAGTTCGCCATTGTTTTGGTAACCTAACAATTAATATTATTTCGAGTTATTCAACATTTGACTACAATAAACAAAATTTCTTACATTATTTGAAGCATTCCATGAATGCCACTTAATTTTACATACCACTGCTCAAGAAGCAGGAATGAATAGTGTTGACGCCGTTAGGTTGACTTTGAGTTGTAGATACTTTAGGGATTTTTGCTAAATAAAATCACGCGACTGTTTGCTAGCTCTGTATTGAGGCAACTAACATCATGACATGCAAAACGATCGGACATACCGCCCACCAAAAGGACCCTGTGTCCTTTTACAAATTACTACTACTGCTACTTCTGTTTACAATAAATTAGGCTTAACAATTGACTTATTGCTTACTACATCGTAAAACTGATCAAATAATATAACAATCTTACTAGTGGACTGTATGTAATTATGGAAATATACATGCGATAGTAAACAGTTATAGCAACAGACCAAATAGGTAAGTAAACAAACTTCGTTTTAAATATTAATCAGGAACAATTTGATAGATTAAACATCTTTAGGTAGAAAAATTAACTTAGATAAAGGTCTTTTTAATTCACTTTGTCCTTTACACTGCACTGTTACCACTCTAACTAAATTGTCTTTTCCAGGGTGCAGCGTTTTTACTTTTCCCATGAGCCATCTCGTGGGTGGCATGTTATCCTCTTTGATGACTACAATATCTCCTACTGTAGGTGATTGGGTAGCTGATTGCCACTTCGTCCGTTGTTGCAGAGTGTTGAGGTATTCTGAATGCCATCTTCGCCAGAAGTCTTGTGTCATTCGCTGCACTAATTGCCATCTAGTTAACAGATTCATGTTGGATTTTTCATAATCATCATCAGGAACACTAAGTAATGGCTCACCTATTAAAAAGTGTCCAGGTGTGAGCGGTGACATCGTCTCAACAGCGTTATCTAACTGGCATAATGGACGAGAATTCAGGCAGGCTTCTATTTGTGTAAGCAAGGTCGCCATCTCTTCATAGGTAAGCTTTGTGTCTTTGCTAACTCTTGCTAGATGTCTCTTTGCAGCTTGTACTCTGGCTTCCCAGAGACCTCCACAGTTTGGCATTCGCGGCGGGATGAAATGCCACGTAGTTCCATCGGTTGCCAAGTGTTCGGAAATTTCCTTGGCAATGCTGCGTTCACCTACTTTGAAAAGGTCTTTAAGTTCTTTTGCAGCCCCAACGAAATTGGTCCCGTTATCACTAAATAGATGAGTACATCGACCTCGACGTGCGACAAATCTCCGAAATGCAGCCAGGAATGCTTGGGAAGTTAAGTCTGTCACGGCTTCTAAGTGTATGGCACGGGTCGCCATACACACAAATAGGCAGATGTATCCTTTAGTAGCATGATGCCCTCTTCCTTTTGATGTTCTTAACAATACTGGACCTGCATAGTCGACTCCACTGTTCAAAAAGGCCCGCTGTGGAGTCACCCTGACAGCTGGTAATTCACCCATTAACTGATGGTTGTTTATCTTGCCTTTGTTGATAATGCAAACGTTACAATTTCTTATGCATTTTCTTACTGCAGATTTTAAGTTAATTATCCAGTATTTACTTCTTAGGTATGTCATCATCATTTGTATACCACCGTGTAAAGTTTGTTTGTGTGCTTCATTAATAAACAATGTGGTGATATGTTGACTACTCGGTATTATTATAGGATGTTTGGTTGTCACTGGTAAATTAGCGTTTTGTAAGCGACCTCCTACTCTCAGCAGAT
Source organism: Lacanobia oleracea (assembly GCA_950371165.1). Lineage (NCBI taxonomy): Eukaryota > Metazoa > Arthropoda > Insecta > Lepidoptera > Noctuidae > Lacanobia > Lacanobia oleracea. The sequence continues at coordinate 29,195,592 of OX493387.1, read as the reverse complement.
TGTTTTTATCTAAAAATGGTGTCAAGCCAATTAGTGAACTTGATTTTCTTACTTTGCCATTTTTCTTAATGTATTCTATTTCTCTCTCAAATACTGTCTGCTGATAGTATTTTATGCAGTTTTTCAAAATTAAATTCATTTCATCAGTAGTCAAATACTTCTCTTTGTTTTTATTGCTTAGTAATCTTCGGCAATAAGCAAGTACTCTTTTCATTCTAGTCTCTGTATTTTCTGGTCTTCTCAAATGAATTTTCTTTTTTGATAGCCATTCTGGCCCCTTCCACCACATCTTCTCTTCCTTAAGATCTGATAGAAACATTCCTCTGGATGCTATATCAGCGGGATTTTCTTGTGATACAACATGGTGCCATTGTGTGTTGTTTGTGTGGTCTTTAATTTCCACTACTCGATTTGCTATGAAGGTCTTCCATTTCTGAGGTTCGCCATGAAGCCATGCCAGTACAATAGTTGAATCTGTCCAGCAGTTGGTTTGATTGAAAGGAATTCTCATGGCTAATGTGACTTGTGTTAAAAGCCTTGACAACAATAGAGCTCCACACAGCTCAAGACGAGGAAGCGATATTGTTTTTAATGGAGCAACTTTGGTTCTTGATGCAATTAAATTTGTGGATACAGTACCATCCTGTTGTTTCACTCTACAGTACACTACGCCTGCATAGGCACGAGTTGAGGCATCGCTAAATCCGTGCAGCTGTATTGCTTTCATATTGCTGCTGTAAGAGTGTAACCATCGGTCTAGAGAAATTTGGTTGACATTCTCGAAATCTTTTCTTATCTCTAACCAATCTGAGGTTAATTCTTCAGATAATGGTTGATCCCATTGTGCGCCAACTAACCATAATTTTTGTATGAACATCTTGGCAAGCACAATGCTTGGTGATATCCATCCTAATGGATCGTAGAGTTTTTGTACATCTGACAAAATGTTTCTTTTTGTGATGGTAGACGGAGGTGAGGGGAGACTGACTTTGAAAGAAAAATGATCAGTACCAAGGTTCCATGCAATACCCAACGCCTTCACAGTACCATCAAGGTTTATATCAAGTTGGATGCTTGAAGAAATTTGGCTTGGATCCATTGACTTCATCAACTCGATATTATTTGAAGACCACTTCTTCAACTCAAATCCTCCCTTACTTAGCATAGTCTTGAGTTGATTACTAGCTTCTATGGCTTCTTCAACAGTGTCACAACCCGACATTACGTCATCGACGTAAAAATCTGACAAAGTAATGTCAGCAGCTACTGGATATTTATCTCTTTCTTCATGTGCGAGTTGGATCAAGGTCTTCACTGCTAGATATGGTGCTGAAGTAGTCCCGAAGGTCACGGTAAGTAATCTATAATCTTTAATTTCTTCATTGATATCATTTCTCCACAGTATTCTTTGAAAATCAGCATCTTCCTTGTGTATCATGACCATCCTGTACATCTTTTGTATATCTGCAGCGAAACAGATGGCGTGCATTCTCCAGCGCATGATTATACAACGCAGGTCTTCTTGTAGAACTGGACCAGGTAAGAGTTCATCATTTAATGATATGCCATTTGTTCCCTTACAGGACGCGTCGAAAACTATGCGGGTTTTCGTGGTTTCCTTCTCTTCACGCAGGACTGGATGATGGGGTAAGTACACAGATTTTTTTGTATATATTTCTTTTTCAGGTACTTCTTCTATGTGACCTAAGTTTTTGTAGTCTTCTATAACCTTTTCATATTCTTTTTTTAACTTAGGCTGTTTTTTAAACCTTCTCTCTAATTGTATCAATCTTGTTTTAGCAATGTCTCTCGTATTTCCCTCTGTTGATTGTATACAATTTGTTTTAAACGGAAGTCTCACTATAAATCTCCCTTGTTCATTTCTTGAGTATGTTTTGTGATAAATGTCTTCACATAATTGTTCTTCTTTTGTATTCTTTCGCCTCGTAGTTGTATCTATCTCCCAAAGTGTCTTTAACATGTTATCAACATCTACTTGGTGATGCATGACAAGAAATGAATGTTCCTTTTGTGTTGTGTTAACTTCTCCAAATAAAATCCAGCCTAGGGTTGTTTTCTGAGCACATGGAGACCCTGGTGGACCCTTGATTAAATCTTGTTCGACTATTCGTGCATACTCCTTGACACCAAGCAGCAGATCTATCGGGCCTGGTTTGTTGTACTCTGGATCTGCAAGATCGAGACCCGCCAGATGCTGCCAGTTGTGTACAGTCATTATGTGATGTGGTATTCTCGTGGTCAGTTGCTTGTACATGACGTAAGCTTCGACGTGCATGTTGAATTCTGGTTTTCTTCTCGACAATATGTTTAACTGAACCACGTGTTTAATTGGTGCTTGCATAGAACCCACACCTGTTACAGTGCCATTAATTGATTTTCTTTGTAGCTTCAATAATTGAGTTGCCTTTTCACTTATGAAGCTCGCTTGTGAGCCTTGATCTACAAGAACCCTTAACAGTGTCGCTTGTCCATCTTTTCCCTTTGCCCTGACTAGTGCAGTTGCTAATAATGCTTTTCCAGATGCTCCGATACCAACATGAAGAGTTGTTATAGCCTCCTTGTTGTGTTCTTGTTGAGATGTCGATGGTTGCATTGGTTCTGTCTCTGAAGTATCCTTTGACTTCTCTGATTTGTGAAGTAAGGAATGGTGACGTTTTCTACAAATCCGACAAGTAACTGGTACCTTGCATTTGTAAACTGAATGACCCGGAAGCAGGCAGTTGAAACAAAGTTGTTTTTCTTTCACATAATTGTTACGTTGTGTAAGGTCCATTTTAATAAATTCTTTGCAATGACATAAGGTATGCTTTTCAGTACAAAGTGCACAGGTTTTATCTTTAACAATATTTGCGGCATGGTAAGATCGCTCTTTGACTGTACGATCTTTATTTGTTACGGGCTGTGTCATTTCCAGTGTTCTAAATTTTGATTCCAAAAATCTTTTCATCTCTTCCCAAGATGGCACTTCTTCTGAATATTCCTTATAAGCAAAAGTTTCCCACTCTTTATGTGACTCCTGGTCCAACTTCTGAATCACCAGAAATATAATTAAAGGGTCCCAGGAATCGGTGTTAATTTTCAAGTTTTTTAGGTTATTTATGCACTCTGTCGTAGTATCCAATAAAGTTTTTACACTGTTAGCTGTTTGCGATGTGATTTTCCTTTGATTAAAAAGTCTTTTCAAAACAGAGAACATAATAACACGTCTGTTGCCGTATCTACCTTTTAATAATTGCCATGCTTGATCGTAATTGCTGTCCGTAACTTGAATGTGCCGTAATATTATTTCTGCTTCGCCGGTAACACTAGACTTCAGGTAATGCAGTTTTTGAACGTCACTGATTGAGGTATTTTTATGCACATGTGATGTAAACATGTCCTGATATGTAGGCCACTCCTCGTATTGTCCCGAAAAGTTAGGTAATTGAATCCGAGGCAGTTTTACGGCCGAACATTGCTCTTGACCACTAAATACTGAAGAGTTTGCAGTTTCCATTGCTGTATGTTGATGTTTGCTCAACATGTCTGTCAAGTCTGCTTGTAGACAAAGGTACAAGTCTTCAATGACAAAATAGTCTTCATTGAGAAAGTAAGAAATTTCTCCACGCTTCTCTCTCGGAGTACACTGTGTCAACATCTCATGAGCTTGCTTAAAAGAACTCCAATACTCTTCAATGCACTTCAATCTAGCCCTTACGTAACCGTCTGTAAGTCTTACTTTAGGGCATTTCTTTAAGTTCGTTTGTGTTTTTTGTAGCAAGTGTGCAACGTCTTCTAACGTATTCAAATACTTTTGTTGTTCCGCAGTTAGCGTAGCCATTATAACTGTCTATTTATGTTATAAGTATCACTTGTGTTATGAATTGCCAACCAAACTGTCCACAATGTTTTAAAATATCTATTATAACTTAAACTTCCAAGAATCTGCACAGTTTTGTAGTAAACAAGTCGTCTTATCTCTGGAATGCGGCTGCCTATTGTTCTCGGCTCGCTCGAACTCCAATTCACTAATGACCCACAGGTGTGCCAGTACGAATGATGCGGCTCGATTTGCGACCATATGTTGACGCCGTTAGGTTGACTTTGAGTTGTAGATACTTTAGGGATTTTTGCTAAATAAAATCACGCGACTGTTTGCTAGCTCTGTATTGAGGCAACTAACATCATGACATGCAAAACGATCGGACAAATAGTAATGTTTAGCTTGAGGTACCTATTTTGTTATCTTAATTTTTCTTTTAAATCTTTAATAAATCCTAGGCGCGTTAAAATTGAGATGAGAAACATGGTATACATTTACTGTGAAATCATAAGGGCAGTCATTTTTCACTTCACATACTTAAATAACATAATATTCCATAATATTATTCTGCTGTGTTGAATAATGGATGACATAACACTTCCATTACGAACAGATTTAATGTTATTAAGGTTACAGGCTTTTTTATCTTGACGTGCGCTTTTTACTACCTGTAGTGCTCACTATCGCGGTAATACCGGTTAAAGTAGTAGCTGACGATGAATAAGCGCTCTTGTGGAGCTTTAAGATCTTTTTGATACCATACTATAGGATTTATAGCACCTGTAGCGTTTACCAACTCTATTTTGCAACGGTAATACAGATTAAAGTAGTAGCTGAGGATGAATAAGCGCTCTTGTGCAGCTTTAATATCTTTGTGACACCGTACTATAGGCTTTCTATAACTTTTACCTGTAAAACTGTGGGCCTCTTTCGTGGTTATAAGTGAGTTAGAGCATGCTCTAACTCAGTTGCACAGGTATGCGTTAACACTTTTATACTCAAATGGAACTGATATACGAGTCTTATACAGGTTTTTTTAACGCTTTGGTGCTAGTTGGGATGTAACGGATTAATTTTATGACCAAATAAAAGAACTTTGATGACACATTGACGTTAAAGTATGTTTTGGCATAATATTTTAGCGTGCTATAGTTTCTTTAGTCTCTTGTTGGAAATAACACGTGTTTGTACATACTACTGACTTCTACCGATTCCGACTCACTTTGATACAAATTTTGCACTGGGTGTTTTCGCCAAACACTAGCCCATAAGTAAAAGGAAAATAAAGGCTTTGTATTAATGGCGGCACGTTTTAGCTACTGACTTACCTTACAGTTATATATGCGCTAGTGATCTTTGACTTAGAAATAGAATCCTATAATCACACAAACTAGTTAACGATCGTTAGGTTCAAATTCGTAGTATCAAAACTTTTGTTTAGGTTCTCTCCCAGAAGTCAGGTCGGTCCAGTATTGACATTTCTGGGATAGAAATGTATCTAAATGTGCGCCTGCCTAGTGTGTTCCAGGGCCGTTGTTACTCTTTTGTTGATACTTCATCAGCCAGGCTGCTATTTGAACGTCTTTGACAGTCGTTGCAGGTAATAAGAAGCCTGAAAATCTTCTTACCAAAGGTATCGAGTTATCCACATCCAACAACACTGGTCAGATAGGAAGACTTTTCATGGAAATAATGGTGTTCAGTAGCATCTGGCTAGACTGAAAGCCGACCTTACAAAGTTGTTTACCTTTTTGTTACCATTCTCGCGTGGAGTTTATCTTAAAAAAGTTTCACCTGCTCCCGTAGTAGCTTGTAAAATCATAAAAAGGTTCTAAATTTTCCAAATTAAACCTGTTCTGTTGAGAATTGATATTTACGATTAATTTCAACTTCATTAAAATTAAAATCACCATTTTATCAGTGTTCATTGAAATCAATCTTTTATATTAAATTATTAGTTTTTACCACAAGCACACCGTGTCGGCGTGATATTATGTTATGAACTGGTGTAAACAATCAACACACATGCGATTACAGAAATCCTGATCAATTTTATTTTATTTTTTTGAAGAGTTCCGTTACCTACCTTTGAAGTTCTTCATCAGATCTTCACCAAATTAAAATAGGAACAGTCCGAGAAAATACTCTCCAAACAAATAGTAAACAGTGGCTGTTTATTGAAAACGTAAGTACGTGGAATGTTATTTTGGTGGCGAGCTTGCTGAACAAACAATTTTGATCTTTTTGTTGGTTTTTCATGAATAAGCGAAGCAAAAAGTAATTATTTTAGGCTAGTGAGTTTGAAACTAGCTTGGTTAGGTACTTGAATTTATTATGCATACTTGCTGTTTATTACGTGTTCATTACTCCAAACTGACATATTATATTAATAATTCTGAACAGATATCTCATAAATATTGAAAAGCCAAATCACTAAACACCAAATCTTTATTTTATTCGTTCATAAGAATCATCTAAAATGTGATAAAAACGATAAATAACTCAAACCCCTGTAACAATGGAGTAAGAACTCGACGCCCGCAGGCGGGATGGGACCCTGCAACGCTACAAAACCCAGAAATCCGTGGATTTTTGATTCAATTTGCATTGTATACCGTTATGATTGAACCCTCGTCCTGTGGTGGATTTGAACAGATTGTAATATTTTTATATTATTGTGCAGTAAATGACAATGTAGAAATAAACTGCTGAAAAAAAGTGTTATTGTAGATTGGGTTTGACTTTTACAATTAAATCACTCTACATTCACAAACGCCTATAAAAACAAAATTAAAAAAACATTGGGCATCAAAAAATCATCCGCATCGCTGTCATTGGGAAAAGTGCCTGAACACTGGAAACACTGCGTAGAATGGTAATGCTGATTCTTGGTCTGAAGAAGATCTCGGTTGCCTAATTGTAAACTGATGTAACACTTCATTTAAACACAATATAAAAAAGGTTTTCCTAGTAATTTTATTAAAAGACAAGCTTCTCTTATACGCCGTACGCTTTATTTGGAATCAAAATAAAACAAAAAAATAGTAAGTATTCATAATAATATTATACTAGTTGACTCGCGCAACTTCGTCTGCGTCACAATTTTCGTTACTGCTCCGCTCCTATTAGTCATAGCGTGATGATATATAACCTATAGCCTTCTTCGATAAATGGGCTATCTAACACTTAAAGAATTTTTCAAATCGGACCAGTAGTTCACAAGATTAGCGCGTTCAAGTAAACAAACAAACTCTTCAGCTTTATATATTAGTAATAATAGATAATAGATTGGAGCAGCTTAGTCCCAAGTCTTTTTGTCTTCAAGGTACCTAATCTTTTATGGTGTAAAAAGCCTTCTGGCAAAGTTTACGCTTTACAAATGCTTTGAATTTATTGATGCTTAGGTCTTGAATGTGACTTGGAAGTTTATTATAAAAAAAAATGTTTTGTGCGTATGGGTGGGATGTCCACCATGTACCGGTGGCGTATCGTCGTTCGTATTGTGGTCCGATGATGGAACGGGCTTGGCGGAATTAAATTATGCAATTCCGTCGCACATTCCCCAAAATGCAACCGGTAAAAAACCGATTGGCTAGCAACTCGTCGTCGATGCTCAAGACTTTGGAGCTTCGTCGCGACGAGCCACTCATTGCCGATGATCCTCTTGGCTCGTTTCTCAATTGACTTAAGGTCATCAAGCTGGTATCTGGCAGATCCGTCCCAAAAATGAGAGCAGTATTCCATACACGATCGAACTTGCGCTTGATAGAGTTTGAGCAGCTGTTGCGGCGTGAAGTACCGTCTCACCTTTGCTAGGATCCCCAACTATTTTAGTTTAGCCACAGATTTCATGCCCCTGCTAGAAATAACGTATAAAACTCTTAACTGTGGAAAAGAAAATTGTACTTCAAAAAATAATATTGACGATAAAGAACATCTACTAACAGTCTGTATTTTTATTTTCAGGAGAATCATTAAGAACCCGAAAACTGGAAGAAGGACATTTTTTGTGAAATTTATTCCTTAGTGGTGACCTAATTTTGATTTCCTAAAATCGTTATCGAGTTACACTTAGAATTTTGGTGATACCAACTAAATACGAAAGTTACAGAAGTAGAGGGATTTATAGTTTTTCAGTAAACAACAAGCTTTTACTTGATTTTGTGTCATGTGTAATAATTTAATAGAGCTAATTATTACCCAATTATTAAAAAAATACTGATTCTGCTTACGATAAAGAGTTTTCGACCTATCTTCCTCCCTTATACATAAAAGGCAGCAATGTATTTTGCTGAGTGTTGACTCAGCAGAATACCACCTCTGGGCCACCAGAGGCGGCGCCACGGTAGCGTCTAATCTGACCATTTATCTTTCTCGCCACAAACGCTCTTCAGTTGGAAGACACATGTCATGGTGACGTCACACGATCACATAAATTACTCTTCTTATCTAACGGACGAATATTTCGCGAGGCCCGACTGTTTGAACTAAAAGTTCTGAATGACAAGGAATTTTAGTATTGAATATTGTCTGTTCATTCTGAATTATTAGTGCTGTATATGTTTAGTGGGTAATTTTGTTCTGGGACGTTGATTTTTGTTTGCGTCAAAGGTAATGAATTATTATAAAAGGTAATTTACCAGTTCTAAGCTTGATGAATAGACCGAAGAAGTACAAAAACTTTTCTGAAAATGCGCCGTTCTAGAATTTGGAACGTATTTTAAATTTTTGTTTTCTTTTGATGCATTAAGTGAAGATGAGTTTGTTGAAAAACCTTGTGATAAAGTGGTCACACTTGTTTGTACTAGGAGTTACAGTGTGGTTTCGATGTACGGATTCTGTCGGTAAGTTTTACAAAATATTCTATTTAGTATACGAACTTAACTCAACATTAAATATTTTATTACTAACATACAAGTTAAGGTAAATTTAATTCAGGCCGGTATGTTTAATAAACGGACCGTGTTTCGCAGTATATTTTTCACAGGTCGACACTAATTAATAGCGAAACTAAATTCAAAGTTAACTCACTTAATTTGTCAGCAGCTGCTTCGTCTTTTGTATAAAATAAATAGTAAACTGGTACTTAATGAGGTTGAGAAACAAGTTGTGAAATTAATTCATTACTTACGTTTTAATTTTGTTTTGGATGTTGGTTTTTGCCTACTTTCATTTTAATCTAGAAGCAAGGTCTTGGGCGCATGCGTCTTGTTATTAGCTTTGTAATAAATCTAAACGACAGATTTGTATTGCCTTCAATTATTAAGTACTATTTGCTTCCGATCAATTCTAGACCAGATTTTTTGGTGCCAAAAATTGATATCAAATCGATTTATTGTGTGAGTTCGACCGTTAATTACTATGCCTCGAATATGCATTATAAGAGGTCGACTTGTTTGATACTGAATCTGTAGTTATTGCAGCCTCGTTCTATTGTAATATTACGCGCACATTATGTTAACCTGATAGGCAATTGACGTGAAACTGACTTATTCGGTGTTCGCTACAAAAATAGCCGGCAAATTTGTCCGTGTGAATACGTACCTACTACTATTTTATAGCCGAGTTATTTTTTTTTCGGTTTTCTCTTTCTGGCAAAGTAATATTAATGAGTTTATTCGGTATTGACCACACTATTAGTTGATTTTTAATTTGATGTATACAGCTACGTTTGTGAAAAATAACTTAGGTACCAGTGTTTTTTAAATCTGAGGGCAGTATTAAGTACTCGAACTTGGAAGTTTAACTTTCTAACTGAAACGTTTTTTAATAAAACACAATAATGTCTATTTGATTTTTGGTACTCTTTGGACATTTTGATCAATGGCGCCTTAAGAAAAATTCTGAAGTAGTCAAAATCTCGGCTCTTGGTACACCCATGCACTTATGGTGCCTGGCTGGGGTTATCGGGTTCCTGAACTTTCTGAATGAAGATAGAATAACCTTTGGGAAGAACGTGATAGTCATGTATTGTTATAGGCCTCTTATGTGGGCTAAAATGGCATACCATTAGATGCTAAGGCACCCAGTGGACCTTATTGAGCCAATTAACACCCAATAACTACTCGTAGAACCAAGTTAGGTTTCGTAAAAATCTTAGTTACCTATATGTATTTTCGTTCGATACTATACTTACAGAAACACACCTGTCTATGCCTGTTTCTTAGATTTATCTAGAGCTTTGGATCTTGTTACGTACGACAGGTTGTGGCAAAAGTTGTCGGATGATACGGATCTACCTACTGAATACATATTTAAGTCTCCTAAAGTATTATTGGTATGGCAATCAGAGCAACTTTGTGGTCGAGTGCAGGTTGGAATGTGGTTTAAGGCAAGGCGGGCTAACCTCGCCGACTCTCTTCAACTTGTATATTGACCGTCTGATCCGTGAACTCAGTAGCGCCGGTGTGGGATGTTCGATTGCTGGTGTGCTTGTCAACGACATGGTGCTGCTGAGTCCATCGATCAGTGCCCTTCGAAAACTAATTTCAATTTGCGAAAGGTACGCGGTGGCCCATGGGCTCAGATATAACGCCATTAAAAGTGAGCTCAGGGTGCTTAAGGCGGTACTAAAACTTATGATACTGCCCCACGGGTCAGGCTGAATGGCAGTGTCCTTAAAAAAGTCTCTCAGTTCAAGTATCTGGGCCACTGGGTCACTGAGACCCTTGTAGATGATCTAGATATAGACAGGGAGCGCAGGGCTTTGTCTGTTAGAGCTAATATGTTGGCTCGTAGGTTTGCGCGCTGTACTACAGAGGTAAAAGCTACGTTGTTTAGGGCATTTTGCCAATCGTTTTACATGTGCAGCTGATGGGTCAAGCATGCGAAAAAAGCGTAAGACACCTTGCGTGTTCTCTACAACAATGCTTTCAGGACGCTGATAAAACTGCCTCGCTACTGTAGCGCGGCGGGTATGGGTTCCAAATTCAAATTTTTGTTTTTTTGTAGTTGTTAGATTGGCACAACTGTTTTCCATTTTGGCGCGGAGTTTGAGTTGCATCTGTTATTTATATTAAATACAGTGCTGGTTTTAGTAATATCATATATAGTGTGTATTGCGAATTTCATAATGGACAAAAATATCGAACAAAGAGTTTGTCTTAAATTTTGCATCGCCAATGGAATTTCGTGTTCGGAGTCACTGAAAATGTTACAGAAGGCTTACGGTGAACCGACTTTATCAAAAACTCGTGCTTATGAGTAGTTCAAAGCGTTCAAAAGCGGTCGAGATGTGATGGAAGATTTGCCTCGCTCTGGTAGGCCGTCAACGTCTGCAACTGAAGTTAACATCGCAAAAGTGAAGGAAATAGTGACTGAAAATCCCCATTCAACTCTGAGAGAGATAGCCGCCAAACTTTCTGTATCTCACGAATCGATCCGTACCATTTTAACTAATCATTTGGGTATGAAACATGTTGCTGCTCGGCTAGTCCCAAAAGATCTGAATTTTCTCAAAAAACTCAATCGCATGAAAGTCGCTGAGGACATGCTAGAACGAGTCAGTTCGGACCCAACATTCATGAAACGCATTGTTACTGGTGACGAGACGTGGGTTTACGAGTTTGACATGCAAACTAGTCAACAAGCTTCGGAGTGGCGCCTTCCAACTGAACCGAAACCGAAAAAACCACGCCAAAGTCGATCAAAAGTCAAATTCATGTTGACTGTTTTCTTTGACTATCGCGGTGTTGTGCACTCTGAATTCTTACCGGAAGGTCTAACGGTAAATAAAGAATATTATTTGAGCGTTATGCGGCGTTTAAGAGAGCAAAGACGAAAAAGGCCAGATTTGTGGAAAGAAAACTCTTGGATTTTGCACCACGACAATGCGCCTTCGGACAAGGCTATCATTGTGAACGATTTTTTAACCAAACACTCAACAAATACCATCCAGCAACCACCATATTCTCCAGATATGGCTCCTGCTGACTTTTTTCTTTTTCCTAAACTCAAATTACCACTTCGTGGCACCCGTTTTCAATCGATAGAAGACATAAAGGAGAATTCGCGGCGAGAACTGAACTCAATTCCGGAAGCAGCGTTTAAAAAATGTTTTGATGAATGGATTATTCGTTGCCGCAAGTGTATCGTTTCTAAAGGAGCATACTTTGAAGGTGATAAAATAAATTTGGATGAATAACAGACATTTTGTGTATTATTGATCTTTTCCTGGTACTTTCTTGACAAAGTAGTATAATGTTTGTGTTGTATAATATTTTTAATTGTTATCTTTTAATTTATTCTTGTTTTTAAATGGACTAGTTCTGAAATTAAATGACTTACTATCATGATAATATATTTTCGTATCCAGGTGTCTCGAACACGCAAATTGTTTCTAAGATTTTTAATTGAAGTTTCCTTTTATGGTGAAAAACCAGCGATGAAGTTTAAATGAAACGATTTGAATAATGCACCCTCATTAACTTTGAGTTTCGAATATTTTTTCATGGATCTTCTATTTTCCTCCGTTCTAACTTAAATTCAGCTCACAACGTGATAAACTTTTTAATATCAATAAGGTATTTCCGAAAAAATATCTAAAAGGTCATGGACGTAATTATGATAGGTATGTAAAGTTTCCGAATTTACGATTTCCCAACTGATAAACTGGATCGGCCTAATATCGGTCATTGATAGACTGGGATCGGTCACGTCATGATTAAACTTAAACTATTGTTAGAGTGCGGGGGTCGGTGTCTGGAGATAGACCACTTCGCATCTCCGTGAGTTAGGCAACTTATTGGCTTGGTATTAGCGAGGCAATTAATATACATAGGACCGTCGAAATGTCAAGTCATTGAGGAGATCCTGTTATAAGATGAACTGTTATCATAGCTACCCGCCCGTTTTTCAACTGTGCCCATATTGCGGTAACATGATTATTAGTCACGTAGCCGCAAAAAAGGGCATACCACACTGTTGTTATTTTGGTTAGAACTCGGATAAGGGTACACACACAGGGTCACAGTAAGTGGTGGTGGGTTATATATGTATAAGTGAAGCACATACTCAGCACTGGGTGAAGTCAGACTGAGGATAATGACAATGATGAAGTACGGATTGAACTAAATCACTGATCTGTATTGATATCGAGATTCCAAGAAAGCGTTTGGTTTTTTAGCGAAATTGGATCACACTAATATTTATATAAAAAAAAACATAATCTTGTCCGTATGTCTGCAGAATTGTTGGATGATCTTTGACTGACCAAACTCGCTAATTCAATCAAAATGCCTGTAAATAATTTTACAGAAATAATTGCTTATAGTTTTAGTGTTTGCTTTAATGTTACATACATTTAAGCAAACACTAAAACATAATATTCTAGTTATTTTGAATGTTACTAACAAATTTTGTGTTTCATTAAACTGAAATAATAAACTGTACAATATTGTAAAACATCACAATATATTCATAAAATATAATACAATGAAGTAAATATCAATACACAAACACATATCAATGCACTAAATCCACGCATCATAATTCCTACAAAACGATTTAACTGGTAATATATAATTCAACTGAACCTTACCAATCACGAACTGGTTCGCATTATAATTAATACGTACATTTTTAACAGCAATAAAGGGGCAATCAAATGGAGATTAGCTTTTATTTGTAAATTCTGAATATAGCCGCGTCATTTCTGTCGCGTTTCGTTTCAAACTGCTATTGATCGAGCACATTTTGGAATAAGCTTCGGTATGAATTAATAAATGGGTCTTTTTTTAAAGACCTATCATGTTTTCTTGTTGTGGTTTCGACTATGTGAAGTTAACTTTCCTTCAGAGCTTGAACATAGACGAAGTCAAATTTTATCAGCGATAACGATTATTCAAAGGTGCAATTCATAACCCTTACCTTTTGTGTTTTACCTAGTTATTTTTCAATGCATATAACTTTTCTTCAAAAATCCTTATTGATGCATCAAATAAAATCGATTTAAAAAACGTGAAATTCCCTTCACAAGGAATTTCACTATTTTTTAAGGAGAATTTACATTAGCAACGCTTGATATTGCGACTTCAGTTTGAGTTTGAACGCATTTAAGGAACGAAAATTGAGCTTCTGTTCAATTATTCTAACTTTGGGGCATATTAGCATCTGCATTAATCCATACGCACTTGAACTACGAATCTAACAATAAAGTCACCGAGTACGTTCAGACCGGTTAGTCAATTGCAAACCGAACTCATTACACTCCCACTCTATCAGCACCTACTCGTATTAGTCCGCCACCACAAAGTTCCTAACACTCTAAAAGATAAACATTTCGCGTCCAAGCTCAGGGTCTCAGCAGACATTCAACTTAATATCAGTTCAATACTGCGGCAAAGTTCGGCTGTACAGTTAACAAATTGTTAAAATGTTCCTCTCGGGATCCTCAAGGAGCCAAACAGTACCGCAACGTATCGCACGGCTAGTAGTGGTGAAGCGGAGGAGTTCGTAAGCACAAGTTCTGGTGAGATACAATATTCCTTAACGTACTTTATCTTCGTGCTCTGGTTTCTTGAAAATGTTCAAGGTGGTGTTTGGCTGCAATTTTGTGGGAAAGTTTTTTTTGGTAGATTCCTTGTCTGTCGCAATTTTGACTGGCCACTTGTCATGGTATCTGTCACACGTTGTGTTCTTTCAGCAATATTTTCTATTATATGCTAGTCTAAATTAGAATGGAAGTATTACGTGATGATCAATAGATAATATTCGTGTTGGTACACGTACTTAGAGACGTACACACGTCACGTACTTAAAGAGGAGTAAGCTATGTTTCTTAGACTAACTAACTTCTGCCCACTGCTTCGCTTACGCTAACCTTCAGGGTCCAGTTTATCGTTACACAAAAAAATTCATTGATCGAATCGGTGATTTAGGCGTGTAAGCGATACAAACAAAAAACAAACTCACTTTCGCATTTAATATTAGTAAGGCGCGGTGATGATAGGTGGAGTAGGGCAGTGACCGAGTGGCGTCCGAGTATTGGAAGAAGAAGTGTTGGTCGGCCGGCGGCGAGATGGACGGATGACATTGTTGCCATGGCAGGTAGAACCTGGATGAGGCTGGCACAAGAACGTGGTGACTGGCACAAGAAAAGAGAGGCTTATGCTCAGCAGTGGGCAAAGTCAGGCTGTGGATGATAATGAAAGACTAGGATATACCAATAAAACCCTTGAAATCCTTATTTACATTCTCGTAAACTAATTTTATCTCATCTATTAATTTATTGTTTTAGGTAGGCAACATTAACAAGTAACCTTGCGCACACTTAACCCCAACAAAATCAAGCGCGTTCAATACACTGAAAACTCGATCTAATCAAAGAAAAATACATTTCCGAATCTCCAGTTTCTTTTGAAAGTCCCCATCGGTGTGGATGTTGGGTATAATTGGGTTCCATTGAGGGTTCTCGGGTCGGTTCTTGAGTATTGAAGCAATTAGATATTAATTTGTTTAGGAGTACGTCCGAATGAACAATTGATGTGGTTACTGGCAGTGGCCATATTGGATCCGGACCTTGTATTGCATTAGGCACAAGTACCCGTGACGTCATCGATGCCTTCTGTTATTTGATGGGTGGTATAAGGAATGTGTGTTTAGGAATATTGGAAATAAATTGACATGAAGAGCGATAGAGATCTACCTGTTTGTGACGAATTTTGTTTGTGTAATATACCAAATTATTCTGAACTAGCTTTTGCCTGGCTACTCTTGCATATTCTTTTACAAAGTATATTTAGATTATATGAAACCTTTAAGCTATACAGCAGACCATTTATTTAGATGAGTAATGTACATGAGCCGCTTAAAGAATACCTCTATATTAAAACTAAAGAAAGAAAAGAGTTATAGCTTTAATTTTTTTAAATAATATTTGGATGAAAAATGTAGGTGCCTTTGTACCTGCAATTTTATTTATATTTTTCGTTTAATATCTTACAAAATAACTTTAGATGTTTCATTTTTGGAATAACAACAAAACGTATTTTATAAATTGAAAAATATTTCGAATTAGTAAAAATATTTAAATGCTCGTTTAATCAAGCAACTTTGGGTATGGGTTTTTCCAAATATATGTTCTTTACCCCTTTCAAGCGGGTTGTTATGCACATAAGACATAATCGAAAATAATGCCGTATAAATCATGTCGAACCCCACAGGATTGAATAATAATGTTTACCTTAACACTGAATTAATACAATTGGCCAACAAGCAAGGGGTTTCATCATTACAGCCGCAAGACGTCCACTGTTGAACATAGCCCACCCTATTGTGACGCCACCCCCAACAAATTATCGCGGCCTGCACAAGGTCTTCGATACGCCTTGCGTAAGGCATGAGCATGAGTACGAGGGATGGAGCATGCTTAGGCTTACCTAGTAGTAACCTAGTCACTCCCTATCCACTCCAACAAATTCAGACTCCGGCAGTCGATTCTACCCCTTAGCTGCAAATACGCACAACTAAAGTATTCCCAAAACGTTTCATGCGTTGTGAATTGTGGATGTCCATGGTAAACAAAGTTAACTGCTGGTAATAGTAAGCTTTAAGTAAATATCATAACAAAAAAATAGGTAACAACATAAAATAATCAATAACTTAATGTCTAGAATAAATATTTAATGAAAGTTTAAGGCTTCTGAAAGGAGTTTAATTAAATCTAGAAAAGTGTTTGATTTACATGATGCATGGTTCAGCTGTGAAATTTCCGTTTGTTCACAGCTAGACACAGTTTTTTCAATTTTACGTGTAAGATTTACTAGGTACATACTAGCTTCTGATAGCGGTTTTTCCTGTGTGAAAGTCGATGACTTTCTCCAGAAGCATAACTCGAGATAAATAGGCTATATCCTGATACAGGACATGGGCCACTTTTTTGAAAAGTTTCATTCAAATCTGTGTACGTATATACAGATTTGAAAAAATCACGCATAAACGTCTTAAGGCGTCATGAAGTAACAAACATACAGACTTACTTATGTTACGTTAGTATGGATAATGGGAATTACAATTGAAATCGAAATTTTCTTCCCAGTAAAAGACATCGGCACTCATCAAGTTTCGTTATTAGTATTGTGATATTTGACATTTATTACAAAACTTTTAGGTATTACAAAACTAACAAGTTATGAGTGCATCTAATATACCTCGAACTACAGTTCTGCCATTACTGCCAACCATATCAAGATATACAAGTATGGTATTATGCCATAAGATAATAATACGCACAATTAAATTCTACGCCCGCTACCTACTGCAATTAAAGCGAGCAAATAAATAATCGGTACTTTGTGTCTATTGATTGAATGGATTAACAAAGCAGCGCGGCACTTAGCGACTAATTTGAAGGCGCCCTTAGATGGGTGACGATCCGTTACCTACCAAATTTCTTCTTCTTTTCGGAAAAAATACGTTTTGTTAGTAAAACTGAATAGTTAGGTAAGCCGTTTGTTTCGGTTCTGATTTTTTCAAATAATAATATAATAATAATAATAATAATAATAAAAACAAACTCTCCAGGAACATAAGGCACCAAAATGAACCGAAAGAAAAGAAAATTACTTGACTCGGCAGTTGACATACGTCACCTATGTTTATAAAGAAAATTACGACGAATGAAAATAACATGAAGAAATGTTAACGAGACAAGCTTCGAGACGCGCACGCCCACCATCCCCGGACCCGTCGCTGAGCTCCGCCTCGCCGCCGCCGGACAGCGGATCACCAGAGTCACCGGCAGCCGCAGTCGCGTCGAGCTCCAGCGACGAGTATTTCTCCCCGCCGACGTCGCCAACACCTGTGCGTCGGCAGGGGAGAGGCCGGCCACCGAGGGGCTTGGGACCTAGGGGCCAACCGGCCCCGAGCCGGGTCCCCGCTGCCGTTATGCGCGCATACTATGGGTCTACAGAGGGGGGAACTAACCTTACTGCGTACCGTGTCAGGATGCTGTCTCTGTTTCAGGACCTGGAACCAACCGTGAACGTCTCGGCCCAACGATTGTCGGATCAGGTGCGGGTTATCCAACGTAATCATAGGTTGGACGATGCCGCACTTGACAGGCTGCGCTCAGAGGTACTGAGCAATCTTATCATCTCAACCCCGACACAGACCGCGGTTCAGGCGCCAGCTAGTGGCGCAATCACACCGCGGCCCAACAACGTCAGTGATGAGGTAGATGATAGGGTTGTCACGGTAAGTAGCCAGTGCAACGATAGACTGAGGAGCGCACTGGAGGATGCGCTTCGCGAGTATAGGTCAATTCCGACCGAACTTAGGCCCCGACTACCACGGTTACCCATGCACAAAAAAAATAGGGCGCTGGTGTGTGCCTTGGACTCGCTGCTGCAGAAAATCTTTGAAAGCAGCGAGAGCCTCCTTGATACGCACTCGATCCTGTATTGCGGGGCTGTTGCGGCATGTCGTTTAGCAAATGTCAATTTTAATACTAATGATGAAGCTATTCGACCAAAACCTGCTGCACCAGCCTGGCAGTGCAGGATCGAGCGGCGCATCGATGAGGCTAGGGCACTCATCGGCAAACTATACTGCTTCAGGGAGGGCAACAAACGCCCACGCGTGATGCGCTTTGTGAGACGGGCGTTTTCGGGGACTGATATCAGCCCTCGAGATTACACGTCCCGCGTCACGGAGCGCATCGACTTCCTGAAGCAGAAAGTTTATGCATGGGCGAACCGTATTCGGCGGTATAAGCGGCGGGTTGATCGATACTCGCAGAATCGCATGTTCCAAAGCGATGAGAGGTGGGTGTATAGAGCTTGGGAGCGACCTGAACAAAGTGTGATGGATGTGTGCCGCCCGGATGATATCGCCACGAATACATTCTGGCGAAACATCTGGTCGGTGCCCGTCTGTCATACCGAGGATGGCTGGATGCGCGATGTCGAGCGCGTGTGTGAAGCTATACCACAAATGGAAAAAATTAACATCCCCATATCCCAACCATACCAACCATATCCCCATTAGATGTAGCCAAAGCAGTCCGTCCGTTACCGAACTGGAAATCTCCAGGACCGGACGGACTGCATAACTTCTGGCTCAAATGGTATAGCAGCTCACACGCGCTCCTGGCAACTCAATTCCAGTCATCCTTAGAGTCTGGGTCGCTACCACAGTTTCTAACAACTGGCGTTACCCACCTGCTCCATAAGACCGGTAGTCCCGCGGAACCCAAGAACTATAGACCAATTACTTGTTTGTCGACGGTCTATAAACTTCTTACATCCATTCTGAGAGTGAAGATTAATGAACACATTGAGACTAATTCAATTATGTCCACCTCTCAGAATGGATGTAGGAAGGGGTCCCGCGGCACTAAGGAGCTTCTCCTCATAGACATGGCTATAAGCCAACAGGTTCGTCGATCTCGCAAGGATCTGTCGACATGTTGGATAGACTACAAGAAGGCCTACGACTCTGTGCCACATACTACTCTGTCAAGAAAGTACCGGGAAAAGATCAATAATACACAAAATGTCTGTTATTCATCCAAATTTATTTTATCACCTTCAAAGTATGCTCCATTAGAAACGATACACTTGCGCCAACGAATAATCCATTCATCAAAACTTTTTTTAAACGCTGCTTCCGGAATTGAGTTCAGTTCTCGCCGCGAATTCTCCTTTATGTCTTCTATCGATTGAAAACGGGTGCCACGAAGTGGTAATTTGAGTTTAGGAAAAAGAAAAATGTCAGCAGGGGCCATACCTGGTGAATATGGTGGTTGCTGGATGGTATTTGTTGAGTGTTTGGTTAAAAATTCGTTCACAAGATAGCCTTGTGCGAAGGCGCATTGTCGTGGTGCAAAATCCAAGAATTTTCTTTCCACATATCTGGCCTTTTTCGTCGAATTTGCTCTCTTAAACGCCGCATAACGCTCAAATAATATTCTTTATTTACCGTTAGACCTTCCGGTAAGAATTCAGAGTGCACAACACCGCGATAGTCAAAGAAAACAGTCAACATGACTTTGACTTTCGGTTTCGGTTCAGTTGGAAGGCGCCACTCCGAAGCTTGTTGACTAGTTTGCTTGTCAAACTCGTAAACCCACGTCTCGTCACCAGTAACACGTTTCATGAATGTTGGGTCCGAACTGACTCGTTCTAGCATGTCCTCAGCGACTTTCATGCGATTGAGTTTTTGGAGAAAATTCAGATCTTTTGGGACTAGCCGAGCAGCAACATGTTTCATACCCAAATGATTAGTTAAAATGGTACGGATCGACTCGTGAGATACAGAAAGTTCGGTGGCTATCTCTCTCAGAGTTGAATGGGGATCACTATTTCCTTCACTTTTGCGATGTTAACTTCAGTTGCAGACGTTGACGGCCTACCAGAGCGAGGCAAATCTTCCATCACATCTCGACCGCTTTTGAACGCTTTGAACCACTCATAAGCACGAGTTTTTGATAAAGTCGATTCACCGTAAGCCTTCTGTAACATTTTCAGTGACTCCGAACACGAAATTCCATTGGCGACGCAAAATTTAAGACAAACTCTTTGTTCGATATTTTTGTCCATTATGAAATTCGCAATACACACTATATATGATATTACTAAAACCAGCACTGTATTTAATATAAATAACAGATGCAACTCAAACTCCGCGCCAAAATGGAAAACAGTTGTGCTAATCTAACAACTACAAAAAAACAAAAATTTGAATTTGGAACCATAAACAAATCATCCATTCCCGATACTTTTTTGACTGAATGTACATGGCTCATGAGGGTGTTGGAGTTGTATAAAATAGATGCAACTCTACGCACCTTTCTTGAGTCATGTATGAGGCAATGGAAAACAGTCCTTCGCTATCCAGGATGTCGACCAATTCAGGGAGACGATGAATCTGTGTGGATTAAACGGGGAATATTTCAGGGTGACAGTTTGAGTCCGCTTTGGTTTTGCTTAGCTCTGAATCCTCTAAGCACATTGATGGAGGGTTCAGGTCTAGGCTATCGATTGAGAAGAGGTGGTCAGGCCATATCTCACCTTCTTTACATGGATGATCTGAAACTCTTTGCCCCCAACAATTCGCGACTGATGGAGTTACTGAAGGTGACTGAAACCTTCAGTAGTGCCATCAGGATGGAATTTGGTGTGGACAAATGTGCAGTCATGCATGTAAAGAAAGGGGAGATTATGGAATCTGAGAGATTTCAACTCTCGGATTCCATACAGGTTAGATCCCTCAGCTCAACCGAAACCTATAAGTATTTGGGTATATCGGAAGCGTTGGGCATTAATGTTACTGACATGAAGCAATCGTTGAAGGAACGCTTCTTTGGCCGCCTGAAAAAGGTTTTGAATAGCCTCTTGTCGGGCGGAAATAAGGTGCGCGCCTTCAACGGTTGGGTCATGCCGGTATTAATGTACTCTTTCGGCATACTCAAATGGACTCAAACTGAGCTTGACGCCCTGGATAGGAGGGTCCGTACACTGCTGACCGCAAACCGGATGCATCACCCACGATCGTCGGTGATGAGATTGTACATCCCGCGAAAGTGTGGAGGTCGAGGCTTTTTAAACGCCAAGACTCTCCACAACCGCGAGATGTGCAATCTCAGAGAATATTTTCTCAAAGCTGATGTGGGTATGCACCGAGATGTTGTCGCAGTGGACAAGGGTCTCACCCCGTTATCCATGGCTAAGGAGAACTGGCGCAAACCTGTGATACTTACCACAGATGACCGCAAGGAAGTATGGAAAAGCAAGGAGCTTCACGGGCGCTTCTATCGGGCTCTTCATGGGTCCGATGTAGATTTTTCAGCGTCCGTGGCCTGGCTACGATTCAGTGATCTCTTCGGGGAGACTGAAGGTTTTGTCTGTGCGATTATGGACGAAGTTATCTTGACGAATAACTACCGGAGGCATATTATGAAGGATGGGACGGTGGACGTGTGTCGGGCATGCCACCGTCCGGGTGAGTCCATCAGACATATTATCTCTGGTTGTTCTCGTCTGGTTAACGGCGAATACTTGCACAGGCACAACCAAGTGGCCAGGATTATCCATCAGCAACTAGCTTTGAAATACAAACTTGTGGATGCTGAGGTACCGTATTATAAGTATGTGCCCGACCCAGTTCTCGAAAATGACCATGTCACGTTGTACTGGGATCGATCTATCATCACTGATAGGACTATTGTTGCCAATAAGCCTGATATAGTGGTGATAGACCGATTAGCGCGCCGCACAATGATAATTGATGTTACCATCCCGCATGACGAGAACCTCGTGAAGGCCGAGAAAGAGAAACAAATCAAGTATCTCGACTTAGCGCACGAGGTTGTCGACATGTGGAATGTGGACTCAGCTGTCATTGTGCCGATAGTCATTACGGCCAATGGCCTGATGGCCAAAAGCTTCGACGAACATCTGTCGAAGCTGGCGGTACGCGGTTGGGTAAAGGGCTTGATACAGAAGGCAGTACTCCTCGATACGGCTCGTATTGTGAGGAGGTTCCTTTCTCTGGAGCCCTAACCACCTGTAGCTTGGACCCTGCTCCCGACACCGGCGGACTACTACTTTTTATATTTTTAAATGTATTTTTTTATGGTTTTTAGAGATATATTTAAAAATATACTTTGTATGTAATAAGAATAAATAAACGAAATAATAATAATAATAATAACAGTGACGATATAAGAAAACCAAACACGTAACCAATTACCTCTTTTTGGACCGATAATATGATCATTATAAAATGCTGACAAGAAGCCGAGCTCGAAAACAAAACGCACCAACTCCATCTTCGGGTTCGTCGCTCAGTTCCGCCTCGCAGCCGCCGGGACCAGCGCCAGCCGTGAGTCCTGAGATTCCGGTAGCTGCAGTTGCGTCGAGCTCGAGCGACGAATACTTCTCGCCGCCGACGACACCACCACCTGCGCGTCGGCGCGGACGAGGCCGACCACCGGCCAGCTTAGGACCTCGAGGCCCACCGGTCTCTGACAGGGTCCCCGCTATCGGTGGAAGTGTGCAGCGTATAAAATGGACTCGCCATTAATGAGAATGTGATACGCTCATACTTTGGGGCTACAGAGGGAGGAACTAACCTGACTGCGTACCGTGGTCGGATGCTCTCTCTGTTTCAGGTACTTGAGCCAGCTGTCAACGTTTCAGCCCAACGACTGTCGGATCAGGTGCGGGTTATCCAACGTAACCGTATGTTGGATGACGCCGTACTTGATAGACTGCGTCTGGAATCACGGAGCAGCCGCGTCTCACCTACTTCGCCACCGGCCGCGGTGCAAATACAACCCAGTGCAAGTGTTTCACCGCGACCCAACTACGTCGGTGAAATTGATGATGACGGGGCCACATCCGTGAGTACCCAATGCAATGAGCGATTGAGGAGCGCTTTGGAGGATGCCTTCCGAGAGTATCGCTCCACAGCGCCTGGGCTTAGACCTCGTCTACCTCGTTTGCCCATGCATAATAAAAATAGGGCGCTGGTGTGTGCTCTAGATTCGCAGCTAACAAGATATTTTGATAGCAGCGAAGACCTTACCCACTCGATACCCACTCGATCTTGTACTGTGCGGCTGCAGCAGCATGTCGTGTAGCTCATGTCAAATTTCCTAGTAGTGACAGAGTTACACGACCAGATGTACCAGCTTGGCAGTGCAGGATCGAGCGTCGTATCGGTGAGGCTAGAGCACTCATCGGCAAACTAATCTGCTTCAGGAAGGGCAACACTCGCCGCAGAGTCATGCGCTTTGTGAGGCGGGCGTTCTCGGGGACTGATATTAGTCCTCGGGATTATCTGACCCGCGTCACAGAGCGTATCGACTTCCTGAAGCAGAAAGTCTATGCATGGGCAAACCGTATACGTCGGTACAAGCGGCGAGTGGAGCGATACACTCAGAATCGCACATTCCAAAGCAATGAGAGGTGGGTTTATAGGGCTTGGGAGCGACCAGACCAAGGTATGACTGATACGCGCCTACCGGATGATGATGCCATGTGTTCATTCTGGCGCAGCATCTGGTCGGTGCCTGTCAGTCATACCGAGGGCGATTGGACTCGGGAGGTCGAGCGCGCGTGCGATCCGATACCAGAAATGGGGGCAATTAACATCAGCCCCCAAGATGTAGCTCGTGCAGTCCGTCCGTTGCCTAACTGGAAATCTCCGGGACCGGACGGGCTGCACAACTTTTGGATTAAATGGTTCAAAAGATCGCACGCTCGCTTGGCATCTCAATTCCAGTCTGCGTTAGAGTCAGGGTCGCTGCCCCAGTTCCTAACTACAGGAATAACCCACCTGCTCCATAAATCAGGTAGTACCGCGGAGCCTAAAAATTATAGACCGATCACGTGTTTACCGACGGTCTATAAAGTTCTTACATCCATTTTGAGAGGAAAGATTAACCATCATATTGATAGTAATTCAATAATGTCTTCTTCTCAGAATGGATGTAGGAACGGGTCCCGCGGTACTAAGGAGCTGCTCCTCATCGACATAGCCATTAGCCAACAGGTTCGACGTTCCCGAAGAGATCTGTCGACATGCTGGATAGATTATAAGAAGGCCTATGACTCGGTGCCACATACATGGCTCATGAGGGTGCTGGAACTGTACAAAGTTGATGCAGTTTTACGCACCTTCCTGATGTCGTGTATGGGGCGGTGGAGGACGGTTCTTCACTATCCAGGGTGTCGACAGACCCAGGCGAACAGCGAACCGATAAGGATCGAGCGTGGCATATTTCAGGGTGATAGTCTGAGTCCACTGTGGTTTTGTCTGGCCCTCAACCCTCTCAGTACATTGTTGGAGGGTTCGGGCCAAGGCTACCGGTTGAGAAGAGGTGACCAGGTCATATCGCTTCTCCTTTACATGGATGACTTGAAACTCTTTGCTCCTAACAACTTGCAACTGATGAAGCTACTGAAGGTAACAGAAACCTTCAGTGGCGCCATCAGAATGGAATTTGGTTTGGACAAATGTGCGGTCATGCATGTAAAGCGAGGGGAGATTATGGAATCCGAGGGAACACAACTCTCGGATTCCATAGACCTTAGGTCCCTCTCCTCAACCGAAACTTACAAGTATTTGGGTATGTCGGAAGCGTTAGGCATCAGTGTTACTGACATGAAACAATCGTTGAAGGAGCGTTTCTTTGGCCGCCTGAACAAAGTACTTAACAGTCTTTTATCAGGCGGAAACAAGGTGCGCGCCTTCAACGGTTGGGTCATGCCGGTTTTGATGTATTCTTTCGGCATACTCAAATGGACTCAGACGGAACTTGACGCCCTGGATAGGAGGGTACGTTCACTGCTTACCGCAAATCGGATGCATCACCCACGGCCATCGGTGATGAGGCTGTATATCCCGCGGAAGTGCGGGGGTCGTGGCTTCTTAAATGCTAAGACTCTGCACAACCGCGAGGTATGCAGCCTTAGGGAATACTTCCTAGAAGCCGACGTGGGTATGCATCGAGATGTGGTAGCGGTGGACAAAGGCCTTACCGCGCTCTCCTTGGCTAACGAGAACTGGCGCAAACCTGTGGTATTAGATACTAACGACCGCAGGGAGGTATGGCAGAGCAAGGAGCTTCACGGACGCTTTTATCGGGTCCTACATTGGCCCGATGTAGACTTCTTAGCGTCCGTAGCCTGGCTTCGTTTTGGTGACCTCTTCGGGGAAACCGAAGGTTTTGTCTGTGCAATTATGGACGAAGTTATGATGACTAATAACTACCGGAAATACATTGTGAAGGACGGTACGGTTGACATATGTCGGGCATGTCACCGGCCCGGGGAATCTATCCGCCACATTATTTCCGGTTGTTCCAGTCTGGCTAACGGAGACTATTTGCACAGGCACAACCTTGTAGCCAGGATTATCCACCAGCAACTTGCTCTTAAATACAATCTTGTGGAATCGGAAGTACCGTACTATAGGTATGTGCCCGACCCAGTTCTCGAAAGTGGTAGTTGCACATTGTATTGGGATCGGTCTATCATCACTGACAGGACTATTGTTGCCAATAAGCCTGATATAGTGGTGATAGACCGACTAGAGCGTCGCGCAATGATTGTTGATATAGCAGTCCCTCATGACGAGAACCTCGTGAAGTCAGAGAAAGAAAAACAATCGAAGTATCTTGACTTGGCTCGCGAGGTTGTCGACATGTGGGATGTGAACACTGCAGTCATTGTGCCGATAGTCGTGACGGCCAATGGCATTATTGCTAAGAGCCTCGACCAACATCTCAAGAGGCTCTCGTTGGGCAGCTGGATCAAGGGCTTGATCCAGAAAGCAGTACTCCTGGACACGGCGCGCATCGTTAGGAGGTTCCTCTCTCGGGAGCCCTGACCACCGGTAGCTTGGACCCTGTTCCCGATACCGGTGGGCTACTATTTTTTATATTTTTAAATGTTTTTTTTTGTATTTTTCTAAAAATATTTAAAAATGTAAATCATATGTTAAAATATGAATAAATGGAATAATAATAATATTCCACACAACTATCACACAACGCCATCTAGTCCCAAGCTAAGCAGAGCTTGTGTTATGGGTACTAGACAACTGATAAACATACTTATATATTTCTAAATACATACATATTATAGATAAACTACACCCAGACACAGAACAAATGATCATGCTCATCACACAAACATTTGTCCTGGGTGGGAATCGAATTCTTTAATTCTTTAATTCTTTATTGTACACCAAAACAGCTTATTCAAAATACAGTAATGAAAGTTCATGTACAAAGGCGAGCTTAACTCAGAAATGAGTTTTCTCCCAGCAAACCTTTGAGTGATAGAGAAAGATGACAATGGAGGGTAGGATCCAGTGCACATAATTACATTTGTTTAATTACTTTTTATTATATATATAGATTAAAACATAAACCTACATACATAACTATAAATATTCATACACATACATATATACGTATATTATGTCAAAAGCGAAAGGAAATGCTCTTTAACTTTCCTCTTGAAGACATCAAGAGAAGGGCTGTCGCGTATGGAGTGTGGGAGCGAGTTCCAGAGACGTACTGCAGTAACAGAGAAAGAGCCACCATATCGACTAGAAGTGTGACGCGGGGTACGAAGGAGAAGAGAAGTGGCAGTTCGACATGATTTGCCCCTCGGGACGAGGTACTCAAAGCGTTCACGAAGGTATTGAGGAGAATTGGGATTGTGAAGGATAGTATAGAGAAGGGATAAGATATGGGAATCTCGCCGACGCCGAATCGGCAGCCACTTCAATCTGGTCCGAAACTCCGACACGTGGTCGTATTTCCGGAGACCAAAAATAAACCGAATGCACAAGTTCTGCAGTCGCTCGAGTTTGTTCAGGAGTACCTCTGTAGCATCTAGGAAACAGACATCCGCGTAGTCTATAAGTGGTAAAAGAAGCGATTGAGCAAGACTGACCTTTGTGTGAAATGGTAAGAATTTTTGAAGACGTTTAAGAGACTGAAAAGTGTAGAATACCTTCTTACTAACATCAGCAATATGAACCTCCCAAGAGAGGTTAGTATCAATATGGACGCCTAGATTTTTAGCGCTTTTAGAGTATAAAATTGGCACTGAATCATACACTACTGGTGGCAGAGACTGGTGATCCAATAGGCTGAGCATGTATCTGCCACCCACAATAAGCGCTTGAGATTTAGTTGGGTTAAGCAAGAGTCCAAAAGATTTAGCCCACTTGTTGATATTTTCAAGGTCATCGTTGATGGCAGCCACAGCCGCAGCCAGTTCGCCTACTTTAAAATGTCGATAAAGCTGCAAGTCGTTTGCATAGAGATGAAAGTTAGAAGTAAGGACCTTAGTGATAGCGTTTATAAATACTGAGAAGAGAAGAGGAGAGAGGACGCCACCTTGAGGAACACCCGCAGCCAATTCACACCACTCAGAGGAATCCCCATCAGATCGGACAGACTGCGAGCGACCCCGAAGATAAGATTTAAACCACTCAATTACTGGTACGGAGATATTGAGGGAGGAAAGGATACCCAAGAGAATGTCAAAGTCAACTGAGTTAAAAGCACTGCTGAAGTCCAGTAGAACCAATACTGTTAGACATTTGTTCTCCATAGCCAGCCTAATGTCATCAGTAATTTTGACTAAGGTTGTTACAGTGCTATGGCCAGGTCTGAAACCAGATTGGTAAGGACTTAGCAATGAATTAGAGGACAGATAATAAGACAGTTGCTTCTGAACAATACTCTCGAGGACTTTGGAGAGGACTGGAAGGATGGATATTGGACGGAACTGGGATGGTGTGGTAGGATTAGCCACTTTAGGAAGCGGTAGAACGTGAGCTCTCTTCCAGGCTGAAGGAAAGGAACTAGTAAAGAGAGAAAAATTTACTATATGGGTTATGACAGGAAGTATTTCATTCAAAATAGGTACGAACATTTGGAGCTGGAGACCATCGTCACCTACCGCCTTAGTAGAGATGGATAGGATACATTTCTCAATGTCAAGTTCAGTAATTGGGTGGAACGAGAACGAAGTATTTGTAGGCAAAGTAAAAATAGAAAGATCATGAAGAGAGGAAGATTTAGCAAGAGTATCGAGTGTAATAGGTGACTTAGAAAAGTGCGCATTAAGTGCATTGAGGTCCATTTTATCTGGGGAACTCTTGCTAGGTGATTTACCAATGCCAAGAGACTTTAAAAATTGCCATACTTGTGTTGGATTAAAGTTTTCAATTGAGTTGTGAATGTGGCGCCTTTTTGCATTCCTACACAAACGACCACAGCGATTACGCAACTTCTTATAATGATCCCAGTTTTCCTCAGTGGGCCGCCTCCTGTACCGCCGCTTGGCCTTGTCACGCTTGGCCATATGGTTTTTTATTACTGGGGATAACCATGGCGCAGGAAGGTGCTTCACTTTCACCTTTTTCAAGGGAGCATGTGTCTCGTACAACTCCAACATAGATCTGCTGAAAACTGACACCATAGTATCTACATCCCCACAGTTGAACACAGAAGACCAGTCAATGCCACCAGCGTCGGCTCTTAAACGCTCCAAATTAATGTTTTTAAAACTACGAAGAATGAGAAATTTGGCCTTGCGTTTAGGAGGTCGAATCTTATAAGACAGATAGATGAGATCATGGTAGGAAAAGGGAGCAGGAAGCTGTCCATGTGTGGCTACTTTGTTAGGATCAGAAACTAGAATGAGATCTAAGAGAGAAGGAGTTGAGTGAGGAGCCCTGTGAGTAGCACTGAGTGGAAGAGCGTGCATATTGACAGAAGAGACAAGTGACTGGAGTTTACGGCTGCGCGAGTCCCCCTTCAGCAGACAGGTATTGAAGTCTCCGAGAATAAGCGTGTGGTCATAAAGTGGGGAAAGATTTTCTAATTTCGTTTCAAATGAGGAAAAGTAGTCGATTTGACAGGAGGGACTGTAATAGACGCCCAAAAGTAACTTAGTATGCTGAAAGTCTATTTCAAGAAATAAGTGTTCAGCAAACTTTGAGTAGACACTCGGAGACTGGTCTACAATCTTGTAGGTGATGTCACCACGGAGATAAATAGCAACCCCTCCACATCCCTTGCCCGTTCTATCATTACGCACGATTTTGTATCCGGGCAGAGAATACTGTGTGGAAGGAAGTGCAGGCTTCAAAAAAGTTTCGGAAACAAGGACAGCATGAACAAGGTCTGAGTCAAAAGAAGATAGTAAATCAGAGTAGTGAGCAGGAACGCTTTGAGCATTTATGTGGACAACATTAAAGAATTAGCGACAGTTGGAGAAAGTAGAAGACAAGTGGTCTCGAAGAGTCAGAGAAATGTCGTCGCTAAAAGCACTGGCAAAACTCTGATCCGACGCACAAGAGGATGAACACGAAAAGAAACTGTCGTCAACGAAATCATTTGACATAATAAGCTTTAAATATAAATATATAAATATAAAAAATTATAAGCAATAAAAAAAAACTAGACTATTTTAACTCAAAAAAAATAAAAATAAAATATTTTCAGTACTCTAACCTCGATGCACTCGCCGGTTACATTAAATTATATTAACCAATGCTGAAAAGCCAGTAGGCCAAAGTGAAAGTAACATGAACAGTCTGTGTTTCCGAACGAAACTTAATGTAACAAACTGACATTGACAGAGCCAACAACATGACAACATACAGCAAAACAAAACAAAAAAATAAATAAAATAAAGATCGAGTGACCGACATATAAAAAATAATCATAACCCACAACCTCTCGAACCCACAACCTCTGGCATAGCAGTCAGGGTCACTAACCA
Source organism: Lacanobia oleracea (assembly GCA_950371165.1). Taxonomy (NCBI): domain Eukaryota; kingdom Metazoa; phylum Arthropoda; class Insecta; order Lepidoptera; family Noctuidae; genus Lacanobia; species Lacanobia oleracea. Next base: position 29,165,511 of record OX493387.1, on the reverse strand, counting down.
CTAGACCAACAGGCCAGTCAAAAAAAATCAAATCAAATCTTTGAACAGTAGTTAGAGCTAGTTGAAAGTTAGGAGATCCGCTACAAGTCTCAATCCTGGTAGCTATTCAGCTGGGTCCGGATATATTGAAAACCAGTCCCATCTCGATATTGGTGTTTTTCACAAACGATCATCATTCTTAATATATAGATGCTTGACAAGCACGATGTAGAAATAAGTTTGCACCGTGCAAGCAACGTAGTGTGCACGTTCGTGTCGTTAATGTCTCGCTTACGTGCCAGATATTGCATTAAACACAGCTTCAATGCGTTTCTAAATCTGTAAAATTGTGTAGAGTTTCAAACTCAAACAATTAACTTGAAGTTAACAATTTCGCATAGTCAAGGAGTCGGTAAATTAGAAACATTGTTTATTACTTATCACGCTTTGACCACAATCTCACCATGGAAAGCGACGATGTGGCTTGAAATATCCATGATAAATTGTGCAGCGACATCTATACCGTCATATATGAACAACAATAATTAATCACACGTATAACACATATAAAATGTTATAATGCGATATCCAAGTTATTCACGCGATTAATGGCAATCATCAGGCAGTTACCGACTCAGACACAACACTCTTCTGGTCGAAGCATCCTCCCGTTTTAATGGAGGTTGCGTAACTTTACACCCTGTTCTGCACACCACTATATATCCTCAAGCTTTTAATACTTTACAACGAGGATCTACTTCCCCAACAAAGAAAATAGCGAAACAATTTTAAAACTCCATCTAATCTAACCAAAACTCGATAGATCTAATCTTTGCCAGCCATACCAGTTTTGTGGATACCAAGCTCACATAACAGCGAAGATAATGACATTAATAACCGCAGACAGGATGCGATACCGCCTCGGAGAGATGGCGACCAATACCGATACCACAGCAGGGGCTACGTGCCGGACGATGTTAGCACGGGCATGTGGACGATGTGCTACGAGTATGTTTATAGGATTCGTTTTGAAACTACGATCAATGGTAACAAGTACGAGTACATAATTAAAAATTTCTTAATCTCAACTGTTTAGCCTATATAACTATGTCAGGATCAGTTTCCAACCTGACAGCCGGGTGCATCTGAATACCAGTACGTACGCAAATATTACATGTAGCAACTGTATGTGTGAACTTAACTTAACTTAACTTGTGTTACAGCCAGAAACAACTGCTTAACGGGCTTCCTAGTGCACGGTTAAGGCTCAGTATCATATATGGTCACCCATTAAACCTTGGCAAGCGTTCCTTTACCTTGAAGATCGAGCCGAGTGGCTGTTATAGTTAGACGTCAATTCAAACTAATATTATAATGAGAAAGTGAGTTTTTTTGTTACGTTTCTACGTCTGACAGATAGATAGATATGACTTTAGACTTTATTTAAAAAAATATATATTTGAACGCAAGTAAGGCCGTGGGAAAAGCAAGTTCAATTAGTTATTAGTTCAAGTTAGTCAATAAACCCCTTAAAAGCTTTGATAACTTGTCTTGCTAGTACGAGTTTACAAGTTTATTATCAGGAAATCCCATTAACATAGGACTGTCAAGGGATTCGAGATCTGGATCACAGGAAACCGCAGCGACCGAGTCACGAGCCAATACAAATAAAATTACCGAATACGCGGCAGAAAATACCGCTCTGAAATCGGTAAAAGATACCGCAAGCCGCGGGCGGAGTTTGTTAATACCACATCGATGACAACGATAAAGCCAGGGTTAAAATTGAGGAAGGCAAGAGTTATTAAAAATGGAATCTTTGTTTACCTCTTGTTCGGCTGGAATTGGAAGAGTTGAGTTATTTGTGGTTCTAAATAGACTTATGAAACTTTTTCTTAGGAACTTAGTTTAAATTTTTTATGGTTCCGTATGTCCAAATGAAAACCGTTCTGACTTTACCTGACCTTAAAGTCTTTAGAAGCACAAGCCCGCCACGTATTCCCAACCACTGCAACTCCTGAAAGCCAGAATCAACTGTCTTGGATCTTGGAACGAAAATAATCAGAAAAGTACAGCGTAGGAGTAAAAAAAATATGTATAATATAATTTCCACTCCCCTCCGTATCAAACAGGAAACAGAATAGAACTAGGCCAATAGGCACAAAGGAACATATACAACTGGGTTAAGCTCAGTTGCCAAGCACCACGGATTATATTACTAAAACTAATGGGTCCTAAATTGTGAGCTACTTTTGCTTCCAGTAATAGGTTTGGCGAAATCGCTTGAACGCATGGAATTTTGTTCTGGTTTCTACAAGGTCTGTGTAGTAAACTACTCCACTACTACTACTGAATACTATCTAACATAATATTGCGTTCTGTTTGCCAAATTATACACCTTGCTATTCGGATAAAAGTTCCTAAAAGACGTCAGTCTGGTGCTTTAGTAATCTAGAGATCTTAGCACGGTCGCGTTGCGGTAAAAACTCTGGGTCCGTAATTTTGCTGCACCTCTAGATTGACTGGGAGAACACCCGCCAGCACCGGTAAGGCTTCAGTTCTAACCGTCCTATACGCCTTGCATTAGAATATCAAAGCCAAACGCTGGCTGTGCTTCAATTTACGACGTACCGTCCCTATGGTAGCCCTGTCAGCCTAGACTGGTGCCCCCCCTTTTTCTTGAGCAGTGGTGTGTAAAATTAAGTGGCATTCATGGAACGCTTCAAACAACATGAGAAATTTTGTATATTGTAGTCAAATGTTGAATAACTCGAAATAATATTAATTGTTAGGTTACCAAAACAATGGTGAACTATAAAGAAGTAAGGTTAGTGTTAAAAACGACCCATACTTGCGTTGTTTGACACTAATACCTTTAGAACGTCTTTAAAAGAGTATTGCCTAACACTTTAAGATTTAGTTAAACCCTTTATTATAGGTTAAACCTAGATAGAGGAGTTGTTTGACACCTTTAGTTTCTCGTGTTACTAAACTCTCGACAAACTCTATTTTATAGCCAATGTCTGCAATAATAGTCAATATAGCACCTTAAGTAGTATAAAATAGTTCATTGCAATAACTATACAACAATAAATGATAAAAGGAGTCTGCGAACATTTTTATAAAGACTTGGGTGTCAAAGAAAGGTTAAAGCTATAACATGTTAAGTATACTTGCTGCTACTAGCACCTTTATATCTCTCAAAGCTATATTACGTCGTCCATTAAAGCTTTAGTGCTGCGATGGGGGCTAAAACTTGTTTGTTAACTTCTCTATACCGTATTTAGTTATAACTGAGATAATTATAACCCTGTTATAAAAAAGTTATCATTATAATAACAGTAATTCAATAATGTCTTCTTCTCAGAATGGATGTAAGAACGGGTCCCGCGGTACTAAGGAGCTGCTCCTCATCGACATAGCCATTAGCCAACTAAGGTAGCCAAGGTTCGACGTTCCCGAAGAGATCTGTCGACATGCTGGATAGATTATAAGAAGGCCTATGACTCGGTGCCACATACATGGCTCATGAGGGTGCTGGAGCTGTACAAAGTTGATGCAGTTTTACGCACCTTCCTGATGTCGTGTATGGGGCAGTGGAGGACGGTTCTTCAAATTCAAATTCAAATTCAAAGCATTTTATTTCAAATAAACCATTCACAGGCACTTTTGAAACGTCAAGGTCGGTCAGTCAAAAACATGGAAGCTATTTGCACGTTCCAAAGCGTAGATCTCTATGGAGAAGAACGTGCAAGAAACTCCACGGACACTCTTTTAAATCATGTTCTGGTTTTACAAAATTTCAAGTTACATATACTTGTTGCTTCTGCATGTGAGGACAATGCAAAGGAAAAAAAAAAGGGCTTATTATAAGAATTTTAAATATAAAGATTAAAATAAGCCAATGGCAGTTAAGAGATGACCAGTCTCAACCGACGGCGCCTGTTCACGAACATGACGCGTGTATCGGCACCCTTCAGCTCAACCATTTCGAAGGGAACCGAATGATCAAACCCACGCGCCGCCATCAGCGAGACATTTGAGTGAGCATGACATGCTCTCAACCACCATGCTCGTTCATGTCCAACAAGTAAAACTATAACTACTCACATAAAATGTAAATGGTTTCATGGTACTCACATTTACAAAATTTGAAAAATTTGCTTCTACTTTACACAAAACTATGGTTGTCAATGACCAAATAATGAAATATAAATTAATAAAGAGAACGATTAAGTTCTTACATCAAAAAGAATAAATAAGTAATTAATATAATAATATAATTTGTATGTATATAAGAATAAATAAACGAAATAATGTAAGAACCTCTAAAAGGAGCGAGCATCTCTTCCAAATATAAAAACATAAAAACCTAAAAAGTGGACCTAAGCAGCTGTGACTGTGGAGCAGGACCAGCATTTAGCCAAGCGTTTTTATCGAGGATATAATCTTCCAGTTTATAATACGCTTGTCTACATAGTGTGCGTTTTATGCATGCTTTAAATTTTCTCTCATTCAGTTCGAGAATATCAACTGGTATTTTATTATAAAATTTAATACAGTACCCCATAAAAGAAGTGTGTACTTTGGCCAATCTGAATCGGGGTTGATCTAATTTGTTCCTATTTCTAGTATTAAAATTATGCCTGTCACTAATCTTGCTAAAGAGATGAAGATTTTTCCGAACATACATAATATTTTCGTAAATGTATTGACAAGGTACCGTCATGATGTTGATATCCTTAAACAGTTCGGCTCTGATGGCTCTTTTCTGCAGGATAAATATAGACTCGATGTCTGCAGCACGTCCCCATAATAAGATACCGTAAGACATGATACTATGAAAGTAACTAAAATAGACCAGCCTCGCGGTATCTATATCGGTAAATTGACGGATTTTTCTGACAGCGTATGCTGCTGAACTTAGCCGTCCCGCAAGAGATGTTAAATGAGGACCCCATTGTAGCCTTGAGTCAAGCGTAATCCCCAGGAAAACCGTGTTTTCGACGAATTCAAGTTTCTCCTTGTTCAATACTATGTCGCAATCATTTCTTTTAACGTTCGGTAAAGCAAATCTGATGCATTTAGTTTTTTTCCATTTAATACTAAATTATTAGCAGTAAACCAATTTTGGACCTGCTGTAGGGCGTTATTTACGTCGTCAAGATTTATGGAACGTCTATCTATCTTAAAAATTAAGGACGTATCGTCAGCAAATAATACCACATGAGGTTGATTTTTTAAAAGATGGGGTAGATCATTAATATATACTAGAAAGAGGAAAGGACCCAAAATAGAGCCTTGTGGTACCCCCATTTTGACTTTTAAACCCCGTGAATTGACACCATTTATTTGAACTTGCTGCTGTCTATCATTTAAGTAAGATTTTATTAGACTGAGTGCAAGTTTACCTAGTCCGTAATGTCCTAGCTTTAGGAGCAAGGTTTCGTGATTTACACAATCAAATGCCTTGGAGAGGTCACAAAAGATTCCTATGGCATCTTGTGCCTCTTCCCACGCTGAGTATATGTGTTTTAACAACGTGGCACCAGCGTCAGTCGTACAACGACCCCTGGTAAAACCATACTGTTGATCGTGTAAAATTTTATTGATGTTAAAATGATTGAGCATCTGATTGAGCATTACTTTTTCAAACACTTTGCTAAAAACCGGCAAAACAGATACAGGTCTATAATTATTGGTGTCTTTGCTGTCGCCCGATTTAAATAGTGGTATAACCTTACTATATTTCATTATATCCGGAAAGACTCCTTGGTCCACACATAAATTAAATATTAAAGCCAAGTATGGTGCTATAGTTTCAATTATGGACGTGCACACTTTAATAGACATTCCCCATATGTCTTCGGTCAATTTGATTTTGATTTGCCGGAAAGCTTTTATGACTGTCACAGGGTTGATATGTTTGAACTGGAATTCAACCGTACAACCTGGAACGTTAGCTTTTAATAAATTATATGAGACCTCAGGTGAAGAATTTAAATATTCCGTAGTTTTAGTTGGTATATTGGTGAAAAAATTTACAAATTCTTGAGCTACTTCTAAATTAGAGCTTTTGGCACCATGTGTAGTCTCCAGTAAATAATCAGTGTTTCGTTCTTTATTTCTATTAGTTTCATTATTAATAACTTTCCAAACTGTCTTTATTTTATTTTCTGACGATTTGATCTTGTTGCTAATATATAGGGCTTTAGCTACCTTGCAAGTATTTCTGAAGACTTTAGAATATTTGTTTACAAACTTATTAAAAGAATCAGTGTTTATGACAGGCTTAAGGCCATATAGCTCATATAGTCTTTCCCTACTTATCCTAATGCCTTTAGTCGCCCAGTCACTAAATACATACTTAGGGAAAGTATCCTTAGACTTCTTTTCAAAAGTTTCATTGAATTCCTTTAGAACCACTGAAAAGAAATTATCATAAAATTTATTAGCATCTTCAATGTTATGGCCTAGAAAATTTAACTTATTTTGTAAGGTACCATTGAATTTAGCTAGTTTGCCAGTTGTAATTGGCCTATATTGTATATGAATTTTTTCCAAGGCTGCTTTAAACTGAAATGTTACCAATTGACCACTATGATCAGAGGGAAGGTAATTAACTATGGCTTTATCTAAATATTCACAATCGCAGAATACATTATCGATACAGGTTGAAGAAGTTGGTGTTACCCTAGTCGGTTCTGTAAACACATTAGACAAATTAAACGATTTAAAAAGGCTTATAAATCTGCTGCTATTTGAATTAATTTCTAAAATATTAATATTAAAATCCCCACAAATAATCGCGGGCTTGTTACTTGCTGCAAGTTTCGCAAGGATATCTTCCATTGTTGACTCAAATAAAGTAAAGTTTTGAGGGTTTGGGGGTCTGTACACGCACACTATGATATGCTTATCTAGCTCAACACAGGACAGTTCGATGCAGTGTTCCACTGATAAGTTAACGATGTCATTACGTTGCTTAAATTTTAAGTTTTTTTTTAATAAGATGAGGGAACCACCACGTAACATAGATTTGCGGTTAAAACAACTGCCCACATTATAATTTTCATAACTAATTAGCATCTGGTAATCCTTCAACCAGTGCTCACTAAAACATACAATGTCAAACATTGTTTTTTCTAAAAACATTTCAATTTCTAATAATTTGGAAGAGACACCTTGAATATTTTGATGAAATAATTTCAAGGCATGCTGCTGACTCCCTTTTTGACAACTATTTACTAAAGAGCAAGAAGATACCTTGTTAATGGTAGGCATAACTATTCTGTCGCTGGTATCCTCTGTTGTCTTATGAACTAGTTTAAATGAGTATCCATAGAGATACATGGAAACTCCGTACAATTTTTATAAGTATTTGTAGCACTAGAGCTACCGTTACTAAGGCTCTCCACCTGATTCTTAGTAAAATTACTAAACATTGTGGATTTAATTATACAAGACTGCGACATACTACTTATGTCTGAGTTAATAAAATAAGCTAATAGCTTTGCTATTGTGTGTCTAAAACTAATTGGCAAATACACTGTATCCCCAGTCGATTTTAAATTTTCTACAAAAATGTTTGTGTCAAAAAACATAAACTTGTCACTATAGTGACTTACTAAAAAGTGCATGTGTTTATTTATACTATGAATATAATTATTTTGTCTACTTGACAATTGTTCAAAATAAGGAAATGCACACAATATTATTTTATTACAATTTAACTTTAACATCTCAGTTAGATTGTCCGTGATATCTGCTTTTTTTACATTTAAACTATTCCCTATAAACACTGTAATATTTGTATTAGAACTAAAATTATTGTTTCTTAATGACGCCATAATATGCTTGTATGATGAACTTGGCATACAGTAATTTTGTATAGGATAACTCAGGTTGTTACTTAATAATTTACCTAAACCTCTTCCTATGCTGTCTGAGAACATAACTGAATGATAACCACTTTTCACAGATAAGAAACTATTAATCTTGGGCTGTTCAATTTGAGATAAATCCTGTTCACAATCAATTACAACTTGGTTGATGACACAGCCTTGGGATAAATTCTCCACCTGGGACGGGGCGTCCGATACCTCAGGCTGGACAGCATCAAGATTTGATACTGTCTGGCAAGTACACTGACACATGACTAACTCATTTGCAGCAAGAATGTGTTCTCTTATTTGGTTCTGAGATTGTATATATTTACTATTAAGAGAACTTAGTGAAGCTTCGAGTACCTGTATTTCAGACTGTAAGTGCTGTGTATCAATTTCATATATTTTTATGCTATCTTCAAGTTTAATTTGATAGTTATTTAATTTACTAATCAGGTCAACACGTTCCTTCCTGAGTGGAATATTCTTTAAAAACTGTTTATGTTGTATTTTGTACCGATAACATTTTTTAATAAACCTATTTAATTTTGCATACTTTTTTAACTTATTATGACTAGGATAGTTCTGTTTCAATAAGGAATCTTCAGTTAGGTCTATCGTGACTGTGGAATGAGGGTTACAATTATTATTTGTACCTATTAACTCATTATATAAGTGGTAAGTTTCCTTAACATGAGCACTCTGTTTTTCATTCTGCAATTTGATGATGCAACTGTTTGCAGTAATAAGTTCATCCTCTAGGTCCCTAACTTTACGTAAAGCCTCCTCATACAAGTTGCTACATGTGTTGAAACCATCCGTGATTACCCGCAGTTGGTCACGTTCATCAACAACATCTTGATATTGTTGGCTGAGGTCTACTAGCTCCCGTTTAAGGCAGGTGTTTGTATGGACCATTTTTCTTACTTCCACCTCATTATCCTCTCGTTCCTGTAACAGTTCCTGACATTGTTCATTTGAGGCTTTTAATTCCTGGAGAGCCGTTCTCAGTTTAAGCTCCATATCCTGAGCTGTAGCTTTGCGGGTCATCACAGGCATGTTTTCAGGTTTAAGTACTGAAAATAGAGTAAAAGAAATGTGTGAGAATCTAAAAAAAAAAAAAAAGACAAAATAAAGGAAAGTGGGAAATTAAAGAAATAGGTAATAAAAATGGGGAGAAATTAGTGCAGTTAAGTGGAGAAATGAGGTAGGCTGCTGAATTAGCTTTAAAAGATATTGTTTATTGAATTTTCTTGCTTAAGATATCTTTTAAATAATGATTTCCTTAATGTGGGTAGGATGACTAGATTAAAATATACTTTTGATTTAATAGATCAAAGGTAAGCTATGTAAAATAACAATCATATAAGCGTTATTTTTGTTGAACATTATTGAAGAATATCGGAAAATCAACAGAAACTAAGTATTTTGACGTTTTCCACGATGTAAACAAAGCAATATAATATCAACGCTGAGTCCTAAAAATCTACATAAAAGTTAACACTTTGCAAGGACGTGCCACTGAGATAAAGTGACGAATGTGTGCTATTATAAAATAAAAGTAAACAATACTTCCCCGTTTAATATCGTTCCATACGTAGTTCACAAGTTGCTGGCGGTTTTAGGTTACCGGTGACAGCCGGTACCAAAAATTGTGTTTTTCTTGATAGAATTCCAGGAAACAATAATCCTGTGTATTTTTGCAATTATATGGTGTATACTCAAACAATTACGCCTTAATTTTACTTAAATACTAATTAAATCTAATTTTAAAATACGGAACAAATATTTTACATAAACACTTACACATATATACATAAATACTTCACTATCCAGGGTGTCGACAGACCCAGGCAAACAGCGAACCGGTAAGGATCGAGCGTGGCATATTTCAGGGTGACAGTCTGAGTCCACTGTGGTTTTGTCTGGCTCTCAATCCTCTCAGTACACTGCTGGAGGGTTCGAGCCAAGGCTACCGGTTGAGGAGAGGTGGTCAGGTCATATCGCACCTCCTTTAAATGGATGACTTGAAACTCTTTGCTCCCAACAACTTGCAACTGATGAAGCTACTAAAGGTAACAGAAACCTTCAGTAGCGCCATCAGGATGGAGTTTGGATTGGACAGATGTGCGATCATGCATGTAAAGCGAGGGGAGATTATGGTATCCGTGGGAACCCAACTCTCGGATTCCATACACCTTAGATCCCTCTCCATAACCGAAACTTATAAGTATTTGGGTATGTCTGAAGCGTTAGGCATCAGTGCTGCTGACATGAAACAATCGTTGAAGGAGCGAATTAAGTGGTCGACACTTGATTAGTTTAAAAAAAACTTTATTTTAGTCAAGCAGAGTAACAGTATCAAGATAATAGTGATCATTCTAATAATTACACATGTATTTATATTTACTTATTGCTAATTTGACAATATTCTTATAACTACTTAAATGCTATTGAGCGTGGAGGGGGATTTGCTGACGAAGCGAATAGAGTTGGGGTCATCACACTTAACTCCTCCCTCCCTAAGAGAGAAATTATCTAAAGGCAACTCTGTAGTCTTTAGAGAATTTCGTCTTAATCGCTGAGTCAACAGATCTCGTTTTTGAAACAAAAGTCCTATGACGAATACAATTATAATGGCGTAAATGCTTATGGTCCATACACTGATTTTATCACTGACTATAATCGTTTCACCATCACTGACACTATCACTATATTTTGCCTGGTTCAGCAGTTCCTTGATGTCGCCTAGATCTATTCCTCTGAGGTCCATCTGCTTGGCTGATGGGGTGACATCTCTGCGTAGTTCTGGCATCTGTACTGGTGGCAGTCTGAAGGAGACTGAGCTGGTATTCATGGGTGTTGTGATTGTTATATCGGCAATCTGTAACGTACATTGCTGACTTGGTACTAATATGTATGTGCCTCGTAGATTGTGTCTACGGGTCTCATCTTCGCAGTGTTCCGTTGCAGCTATTTCCTTTTCTGTGTATATCAACCAGTGGGTGTTAGATATGGGCTGCACCTTAGTTTCTTCAATCTGCACCTGGTGTTGCTGGCAATTGCTGAAGTTATGTTGTACTAGCATGAGTTGCTGGATACATGTTTCCTCCGCGTACTGTACCACGTTGTCATCAGAACAGAGGTATGTCAGGTCTTCTATTTCATTACAGCCATTGACTACGGATCTGTATTTCGACTTGTTCACTATTAGGTAAGGATATTGGGGTATAATGATATTAGGTTTTTGGGTTATCTGGTTGTAGATTGGGATAGGAATAACTTTATAATAATTGTATGTGTTTTTGTCTATAAGTGGAACTTCTAATATAAATATAATTTTACTATTATCTATATATCCCTTAATTTCTATGTTTCCCTCTAATTTTACTAAATTATCTAATGTTAATGGATAAATTAAGTTATGATGTTTTCTTATGACATTAAGAATATTGAATAATTCTGTGGTATTTACTATTGATGGGTGTAATATGTGCATTTTACTGAAAGTAATAGCAGTTTCCAATTCATAAATAATAGAGTAAATAGTACGACAATTATTTAAAACTTGGTTCATACTATTCATTACGGTTAAAAGGTTAGAGTACTTGGTTTGATTTTGAATAAGTGTTTGGAATTGTTTTATTTTGAAGTTCAAATGCTTAGTATTAAAGTTAATGTCATCAGAAACATTGAGTAATTTATCAAAAGCCTTCTGCATCAATGATACTTTTCGTTCTATTGAATGTTCTCTATTTCCTAGATTACTAATCTCTAAATTATATTTCCTAGCATCTTCGCTATCCAAATTTCCTGTTATTACCTTTATGAGAGACCCTAGTGGGTTTAAGATTCCTCTTTTAGTTCTGCTAGAAGGTAGAATCTGCTTTAACCTATCTTTTGTCAGTTCGATAAATGATTCTATTTGTATTGTCAACCCTAAAAGTTCCCTATGTATTTCACTATTACTGTGACTTATGATTTTTAACTTATTATATTCTTCTATATTATTTTCTAATTGGATAGATAATGAATTTAAATCTATAGTTTTAATAATATCCCAATGATTAGTCCTCATCAGAGCCGTCCCAATCCGAATCGGAGCTATTCCCGGATTCTGGTCCATCCTCTGGATATTCAAGGTCGTCCCTTGATCCGCTAGGGCGAGAAGTATCAACCACCATCTGTGAAGGGCGTTTGACATTTTTTAATGCTACTTTAGTGTTTCTATTTTTAAGCTTAACTGGTACTATGTTACGTTCGGGTTTTCCAGTGACAACAGCTTTTTCGTATCGCGGTAACTCTTTTGCTTTCCTAGTCCTAGTATTTTTCATAAAAATCGTGTCACCGTCCACTATTTTTGGTGGGTCCTCACCTCCTTTCTTGACCCTAACTAAGCTTTTATGTCCGATCATTTGATCACTTAAATGTTCATAAAGGATTTTCAATCGTTTACGATGATCCTGTAATATTTTTTGCAGTAGATGTTTGTCCCTGTCAATATCAAAGGCATTTCCTGATTCTGTGTGCCCAAAAACTACTTCATGAGGTGTAAAATTTGTCGCGCTATGTATAGTATTGTTATAACCCATGATCGCATACGTCATAACAGTGGTTGCGTCTAAACTAGATTGATCGTATTTTGCTAACCTATATATTTCGATAATTGTGGAATGAAATCTTTCCACTATTGCCATTGAATTGGGGTTGTTAGGTGTCCCTATGTGTTGTTCAATTTTGTATAGACTTAGCATTTCCTTGAGCAATTCGTTGTTAAACTCGGTACCTTGGTCACTACTTATTTTTTTGGGTATTCCATACATACTAAAGTATTTTATTAGAGCTCTCACTACCTCGGGTGTACTTTTATTGGGAATGTGTATTGCTTGACCTAACTTGCTGAATGAGTCTACTACCGTTAAATATTGATTTTTTTCTATATATAATAGATCTATAAAAACTTCTTGAAATGGGCTGTCTGGGGTTTGAGTTAATTGTATTAATGGTTTCAGAGGTTTTCTGTCATACTTCGCTTTCTTACATTCCTCACATGCGTTAATAATAGCTGTCACTGTTTCATTCATATTGCTCCACCAATATGTTCTTTTTAATTTCTTTATAGTCTCTCTAATACCTCTATGACAAGTCTTTCCATGATGATATTTGGTAACTAATTCTTTCTGGTCACTTTCATCTGTAACGTTCACCACTCTTTCAGTACATTCGACAAAGTTTTGGGTTCCCTTTTTGTAAAGTGACGTAATTACTTTAGCAAATGTTTTTCTATGCTCATGGTCTTCAAAGTAAATGAAGTACTTATTTTTGTAATCTATATATTCTTTAAGAAAATTTTTGACTAAGTTTTCGCTGTTTTTAGAAGGCAGGTGGACTTCTATAATTTTTTGTTTGTCGTTTGAAATATCTTTGACACAGATATCATCCCTGTGCCAGGTGAAAACGTGAATTTGCCTATTTTTTGTATCAACCGCCTCATTTAGGATAGGAATACCTTCATGTTCCCTATTTGATATTGAATGTGCTGTGGCAGCGTCGCTTTCGGAATCCGATAATTCTATTGTCTCTATTTCCGGTTTTTTAACGCTTAGTTTTACGATTTCGTCAGTAATATCTTTCAAATGCTGTTGCAATCTAGTTTCCTTTTCATCTACGTTAACTATCAGTGATTCTGAGTCATCTTTCGTTACATTAATTTTAATTCTCGATAAGGCATCTGCGTTTGTATTTTGTTTGCCTTTCTTGTAGTGTATGTCGAAATTATAGTCTTCTAAACGTAAACGCCATCGGGTTAGTTAACTGTTAGGTTCTTTTAATGAATTTAACCATGCTAAAGGTCTGTGGTCGGTATATATTATAAACTTTCTGCCATATAAATAGGGTCTGAAATGTTTGACTGCCCATATTATGGCCAATAACTCCTTCTCTATCGTACTATATCTGGACTCTGTATCACTAAGTTTTCTGCTAGCATATGCAATAGGTTTATCTGATCCTATAGTGCCTTGAGAAAGTACTGCACCTACAGCGAACTTGGAAGCGTCAGTTGTGAGAATGAACGGTTTTGTGAAATCAGGGAATTGTAACAAGGGTGCATGTGTCAGCAACTCTTTGCAGATTTCAAAACTTTTCCTATATTCGTCATTTATCACGATGCCTTTTCCTTTTTTCAGGCATGCTGTGAGGGGTGCGGTTATCTTGGAAAAGTCTTTGATAAACTTCCTATAATAGCCTATTAACCCTAGGAAACTCTTAATTTCTGTCACTGTTTTGGGTAACGGATATTTCAAAATAGCCTCTATTTTGTCATTGTTAGGCTTAAGACCATCCTTAGTGATTGTATGCCCTAAGTACATGACTTCCTTTCGTAAAAACTCGGATTTATCGAGCTGAACTTTTAAGTTAGTTTTTCTGAAGCGCTCGAAAATAGCTCGTAATTTATCTATGTGTTCTTGCAAACTGGTAGAAAATATGATGACGTCATCAAGATATACGAGACAATGTAAGCCTTGTAGACCTCTGAGAACGTTATCCATTGCACGTTGGAAAGTGGCTGGCGCTGTTTTCAAACCGAACGGCATTCTGTTGAATTCGTATAAGCCGAATGGTGTTGTAAACGCGGTTTTCTGCCTGTCTTCTTCCTGAACTTGTAATTGATGGTAGCCAGATGCAAGGTCTAAGGTAGAGAAGTACATACTCTTTCCTAATTTATCAAAAAGATCATTGATGTTTGGCAAAGGGTATTTATCGTCTATGGTTATCTCATTCAAACGTCGATAATCTACGACCATCCTCCACTTCTGTTGTCCGGAGGCATCTAACTTCTTTGGAACAAGGTGGACTGGTGCACTCCAAGGAGAGTTTGATTCCCGGATTACATCGTCCTTTAGCATTTTATCTACTTGACGCCTAATCTCGTCTGTTTGAGCGGGCGGCAACCTATATGCTTTAATATTTATAGGGTCTTCGTTTACCGTTCTAATTTTATGTTTAACTTCGTTAGTGAATGACAGCGGTATGTCCTCACAATAGAAAATATCCTTATATTCTTCACAAATTTTCTGAATCATCGTTCTTTCTTCCTCATTCGTATGGTCTAGCCTTATTTTCTTTAAGTTGTTTGATAATAGCTCATCCATTCTGTCTGTGTCGTTTAATTGATTAACTAAGATCTCGCGATGGTTGTAAGGTTCTACCTGAAACGGGCTAGTGACCTTGAGGGTCATTTCTATGTCCTTACAGTTCTGTATGACTGTATACGCATAACCATTTACACAGTTAACTAATGCACAGGGCATCCGAATCCCCTTAGTTAATTCTTTAAAATCTAAAATAGCCTCGCCATTAGTTAAGTTTACAGGAAGTTTTACCCTTAACTCACTACGTGGCGGTAAGATGTAAGTATCTTTCAGTGCCGAAGGATAAACAAAAGGTATGTCAGTATTCCTTGTACACAAAGTTAATGTTTGGTAATCAATTTTTGCATCCAATTGCTTTAATAAATTACTGCCTAATAAACCGTCATAGTTATTGTCAACGTCGTAAATATAAAACTTATGACTTTCGGGGCTTTTAAATATTTTAGGCAAGGGGGTTAAAACAACTTCCGTATGCATACTAACACCATGGGTACTGACTACTTCGAAAGGCTCTCTATAAATATTATTTTTAAAATAGTGGTAAGCGACACGCTGACCTATAAATGATCTAGAACTGCCAGAGTCTAACATAAAAACTGCATTATTTAGCTCTGGAATTATAATGTGAGGCAAAGAACGGTAATTAGTACAATTTAAAATTATTTTTTCTCTCTGTATGAGGCCCTTAGGTAAAAATTTTCAACTTGTTCGGGCTCATATGATGTGCTTGGTTGTGATTCGTAATCAAAATCATTTTCTTCGTTATTATCGTATGTCATAAATGAGTCATTATTCGTATAATTTACGCGTCTAGAACTTGCAGTTCGCATGGTAACATCGGTGTTTGAACCCGAGTTTGCTGATGTTGTATTATGCTCAGGCGTTGTTCGCGTCGCGTTGGCCTGCTGACTCGGCCAAGGCGTTGACCTACTTTGTTGTGGCGGCTGGTTATGAGTGTTATTTTGGTTTCTAAAGGAATTTCTAGATTGATTTAAGTTATTTTGATAATTTGTATTTTCTGTCAAACTATTTTGTGGTGGAGTACTAGATTGTTTTTGTGGGTTGGGAGTACGCTGAGAATTTCCATTGTTGTTAGCAATTTTCCCTTGGGGTTTCAAATTATTTTTATTTCTATTACTTTTAGATTCGTAAACTGCCTGAAAGTTTTGTTCTTCCAACACTACCTTTAGGGCATCTTCTAAGGTGGTCACATTTCTCAACCGTACTAATCTAACTAAATAAGGAGGTAAATTATATAGAAAAACATTCAATGACGAATTAGTATAGATATGTTGTTTGGCTTGACGTAAATTCGCATCGTCTACTGTTTCAATTATTTTCGCAATCAAGATACTACGCAAGTTTTGAATCCTATGACAAAAATCTAAATAACTTTCATTAGAATTTATTTTCATAGACTCTAACTCCAATACTAAGCAATCTTCGGTTCTAGGGTCACCAAAATGTTGAGCCAATAATGTTTTCAACTCTAACCAAGTACTAATACTATCTCGTTCCCCCACTAAGTTCGCGGCTTCCCCTGTTAACTTACTAGTAAGAACGTGGAATAGATATTCATTTTGGGCTTTTCCACCTTGAAATGTATTTATTATATATTCACATTTCTTTATAAAAAGTGGAAGCTGTCTAGAATCGCCACTAAACTCTGGAATAATGTTTGCCATTGTTGACGGAACCTGCATGATTTGATCCATTTTGAAAGAACAAAGCACGAAAAGAGAGAGAAGAAAAATGCACTAAATATCTAACTAAAATTAATATTATCACGCTAGTTATATCGTAATAAAATAAAAGAATGTTATCGCGGTATTGCTCAACCCTCAATAACACAACACATACAATTAAAACAAAGAGGAAAACGATAAAGGAAAATAGAAAGGATAGTGAAGAAGTTTTACTCACAGTCCCGTAGTTACTCCCATCTCCTCCTTGTGACTATTATTGAATACTGCTCCCGCCGATGTGTCTGGTACTCAATGAATTTGTTTGTTCGGAGATCCCTGTTGAACTGTAGAAACAGACGTCCAGCTGCTTGTAGAGTTTTATACGTCGCAAACTGACTACAGAGATCCTACCGGCTGCGCCAATTAAGTGGTCGACACTTGATTAGTTTAAAAAAAACTTTATTTTAGTCAAGCAGAGTAACAGTATCAAGATAATAGTGATCATTCTAATAATTACACATGTATTTATATTTACTTATTGCTAATTTGACAATATTCTTATAACTACTTAAATGCTATTGAGCGTGGAGGGGGATTTGCTGACGAAGCGAATAGAGTTGGGGTCATCACACTTAACTAGCGCTTCTTTGGCCGCCTGAACAAAGTACTTAATAGTCTTTTATCAGGCGGAAACAAGGAGCGCGCCTTTAACGGTTGGCATGGGTCATGCCGGTTTTGATGTACTCTTTTGGCATACTCAAATGGACTTGACGGAACTTGACGCCCTGGATAGGAGGGTACGTTCACTGCTTATCACAAATCGGATGCATCACCCACGGTCATCGGTGATGAGGCTGTATATCCCGCGGAAGTGCGGGGGTCGTGGCTTCTTAAATGCTAAGACCCTGCATAACTGCGAGGTATGCAGCCTTAGGGAGTACTTCCTAGAGGCCGACGTGGGTATGCATCGAGATGTGGTAGCCGTGGACAAAGGCCTCACCGCACTCTCCCTGGCTAACGAGAACTGGCGCAATCCTGTGGTATTAGATACTAATGACCGCAGGGAGGTATGGCAGAGCAAGGAGCTTCACGGACGCCATGAATCCATCCGCCACATTATTTCCGGTTGTTCTAGTCTGGCTAACGGAGACTATTTACACAGGCACAACCTTGTAGCCAGGATTATCCACCAGCAACTTGCTCTTAAATACAATCTTGTGGCATCGGAAGTACCGTACTATAGGTATGTGCCCGACCCAGTTCTCGAAAGTGGCAATTGCACATTGTATTGGGATCGGTCTATCATCACTGACAGGACTATTGTTGCCAATAAGCCTGATATAGTGGTGATAGACCAACTAGAGCGTCGCGCAATGATTGTTGATATAGCAGTCCCTCATGATGAGAACCTCGTGAAGTCTGAGAGAGAGAAACAAACGAAGTATCTTGACTTGGCTCGCGAGGTTGTCGACATGTGGGATGTGAACACAGCAGTCATTGTGCCGATAGTCGTGACGGCCAATGGCATTATTGCCAAGAGCCTCGACCAACATCTCAAGAGGCTCTCGTTGGGCAGCTGGATCAAGGGCTTGATCCAGAAAGCTGTACTTCTGGACACGGCGCGTATAGTGAGGAGGTTCCTCTCTCAGGAGCCCTGACCACCGGTAGCTTGGACCCTGTTCCCGATACCGGTGGGCTACTATTTTTTGTATTTTTAAATGTTTTTTTAATATATATTTTTTTAAGGAAATATTTCAAAATGTAAAATATATGTGTATAAAATGAATAAATGAAATAATAATAATACGCTTTTATCGGGTCCTTCATAGGCCCGATGTAGATTTCTTAGCGTCCATAGCCTGGCTTCGTTTTGGTGACCTCTTCGGGGAAACCGAAGGTTTTGTCTGTGCAATTATGGACGAAGTTATGATAACTAACAACTACCGGGAATACATTGTGAAGGACAGTACGGTTGACATATGTCGGGCATGTCACCGGCCCGGGGAATCCATCCGCCACATTATTTCCGGTTGTTCTAGTCTAGCTAACGGAGACTATTTGCACAGGCACAACCTTGTAGCCAGGATTATCCACCAGCAACTTGCTCTTAAATACAATCTTGTGGAATCGGAAGAACCGTACTATAGGTATGTGCCCGACCCAGTTCTCGAAAGTGGTAGTTGCACATTGTATTGGGATCGGTCTATCATCACTGACAGGACTATTGTTGCCAATAAGCCTGATATAGTGATGATAGACCGACTAGAGCGTCGCGCAATGATTGTTGATATAGCTGTCCCTCATGACGAGAACCTCGTGAATTCAGAGAAAGATAAACAAACGAAGTATCTTGACTTGGCTCGCGAGGTTGTCGACATGTGGGATGTGAACACAGCTGTCATTGTGCCGATAGTCGTGACGGCCAATGGCATTATTGCCAAGAGCCTCGACCAACATCTCAAGAGGCTCTCGTTGGGCAGCTGGATCAAGGGCTTGATCCAGAAAGCAGTACTCCTGGACACGGCGCGCATCGTTAGGAGGTTCCTCTCTCAGGAGCCCTGACCACCGGTAGCTTGGACCCTGTTCCCGATACCGGTGGGCTACTATTTTTTATATTTTTAAATGATTTTGTATTTTTTTTGAAATATTTAAAAATTTAAATAATATGAAATTAAATGAATAAATGGAATAATAATAATATATCTGTGGTCCGGCTGTCAACTTGATTGACAAGAAAAATTTTCATCCCGATTTTTTATATTATTTAAATTAAAATCTATTCTCAAAATGAACTTAATCCTGGAAACTTCGAAAAAAAAAATAGCAAACATGTAAACTAGTTGAATTTGAATGGAAACAATAACAAATATCAGATCATCAATCTAACATCAATGCTGACAAGAAGCCAGACTCGAATACAAGTCGCACAAACTCCATCTTCGGGTTCGTCGCTCAGTTCCGCCTCGCAGCCGCCGGGACCAGCGCCAGCCGTGAGTCCTGAGATTCCGGTAGCTGCAGTTGCGTCGAGCTCGAGCGACGAATACTTCTCGCCGCCGACGACACCACCACCTGCGCGTCGGCGCGGACGAGGCCGACCACCGGCCAGCTTGGGACCTCGAGGCCCACCGGTCTCTGACAGGGTTCCCGCTATCGGTGGAAGTGTGCAGCGTATAAAATGAACTCTAGCCATGAACGAAAATGTTATACGCTCATACTTTGGGGCTACAGAGGGGGGAACTAACCTGACTGCGTACCGTGGTCGGATGCTCTCTCTGTTAACGATTATCGGATCAGGTGCGGGTTATCCAGCGTAACCGTATGTTGGATGACGCCGTACTTGATAGACTGCGTCTGGAATCACGGAGCAGCCGCGTCTCATCTACTTCGCCACCGGCCGCAGTGCAAATACAACCCAGTGCAAGTGTTTCACCGCGACCCAACTACGTCGGTGAATATGATGATGACGGGGCCACATCCGTGAGTACCCAATGCAATGAGCGATTGAGGAGCGCTTTGGAGGATGCCTTCCGAGAGTATCGCTCCACACCACCTGGGCTTAGACCTCGTCTACCTCGTTTGCCCATGCATAATAAAAATAGGGCGCTGGTGTGTGCTCTAGATTCGCAGCTAACAAGTTATTTTGATAGCAGCGAAGACCTTGCCGATACCCACTCGATCTTGTACTGTGCGGCTGCAGCAGCATGTCGTGTAGCTCATGTCAAATTTCCTAGTAGTGACAGAGTTACACGAACAGCTGTACCAGCTTGGCAGTGCAGGATCGAGCGTCGTATCGGTGAGGCTAGAGCACTCATTGGCAAACTAATCTGCTTCAGGGAGGGCAACACTTGCCGCAGAGTGATGCGCTTTGTGACGCGGGCGTTCTCGGGGACTGATATTAGTCCTCGGGATTATCTGACCCACGTCACAGAGCGTATCGACTTCCTGAAGCAGAAAGTCTATGCATGGGCAAACCGTATACGTCGGTACAAGCGGCGAGTGGAGCGATACACTCAGAATCGCACATTCCAAAGCAATGAGAGGTGGGTTTATAGGGCTTGGGAGCGACCAGACTAAGGTGTGACTGATACGCGCCTACCGGATGATGATGCCATGTGTTCATTCTGGCGCAGCATCTGGTCGGTGCCTGTCAGTCATACCGAGGGCGATTGGACTCGGGAGGTCGAGCGCGCGTGCGATCCGATACCAGAAATGGGGGCAATTAACATTAGCCCCCAAGACGTAGCTCGATCAGTCCGTCCGTTGCCTAACTGGAAATCTCCGGGACCGGACGGGCTGCACAACTTTTGGATTAAATGGTTCAAAAGATCGCACGCTCGCTTGGCATCTCAATTCCAGTCTGCGTTAGAGTCAGGGTCGCTGCCCCAGTTCCTAACTACAGGAATAACCAACCTGCTCCATAAATCAGGTAGTACCGCGGAGCCTAAAAATTATAGACCGATCACGTGTTTACCGACGGTCTATAAAGTTCTTACATCCATTTTGAGAGGAAAGATTAACCATCATATTGATAGTAATTCAATAATGTCTTCTTCTCAGAATGGATGTAAAAACGGGTCCCGCGGTACTAAGGAGCTGTTCCTCATCGACATAGCCATTAGCCAACCAAGGTAGCCAAGGTTCGACGTTCCCGAAGAGATCTGTCGACATGCTGGATAGATTATAAGAAGGCCTATGACTCGGTGCCACAT
Organism: Lacanobia oleracea; assembly: GCA_950371165.1. Classification (NCBI taxonomy): domain Eukaryota; kingdom Metazoa; phylum Arthropoda; class Insecta; order Lepidoptera; family Noctuidae; genus Lacanobia; species Lacanobia oleracea. The sequence continues at coordinate 29,144,098 of OX493387.1, read as the reverse complement.
ACATGGCTCATGAGGGTGCTGGAGCTGTACAAAGTTGATGCAGTTTTACGCGCCTTCCTGATGTCGTGTATCAGTGGAGGACGGTTCTTCACTATCCAGGGTGTCGACAGACCCTGGCAAACAGCGAACCGATAAGGATCGAGCGTGGCATATTTCAGGGTGACAGTCTGAGTCCACTGTGGTTTTGTCTGGCCCTCAACCCTCTCAGAACATTATTGGAGGGTTCGGGCCAAGGCTACCGGTTGAGAAGAGGTGGTCAGGTCATATCGCACCTCCTTTACATGGATGACTTGTAACTCTTTGCTCCTAACAACTTGCAACTGATGAAGCTACTGAAGGTAACAGAAACCTTCAGTGGCGCCATCAGAATGGAATTTGGTTTGGACAAATGTGCGGTCATGCATGTAAAGCGAGGGGAGATTATGGAATCCGAGGGAACACAACTCTCGGATTCGGGTCATGAACTTGACGCCCTGGATAGGAGGGTACGTTCACTGCTTACCGCAAATCGGATGCATCACCCACGGTCATCGGTGATGAGGCTGTATATCCCGCGGAAGTGCGGGGGTCGTGGCTTCTTAAATGCTAAGACCCTGCACAACCGCGAGGTATGCAGCCTTAGGGAGTACTTCCTAGAGGCCGACGTGGGTATGCATCGAGATGTGGTAGCGGTGGACAAAGGCCTCACCGCGCTCTCCTTGGCTAACGAGAACTGGCGCAAACCTGTGGTATAAGATACTAACGACCGCAGGGAAGTATGGCAGAGCATGGAGCTTCACGGACGCTTTTATCGGTCCTACATGGGCCCGATGTAGACTTCTAAGCGTCCGTAGCCTGGCTTCGTTTTGGTGACCTCTTCGGAGAAACCGAAGGTTTTGTCTGTGCAATTATGGACGAAGTTATGATGACTAATAACTACCGGAAATACATTGTAAAGGACGGTACGGTTGACATATGTCGGGCATGTCACCGGCCCGGGGAATCCATCTGCCACATTATTTCCGGTTGTTCTAGTCTGGCTAACGGAGACTATTTGCACAGGCACAACCTTGTAACCAGGATTATCTACCAGCAACTTGCTCTTAAGTACAACCTTGTGGAATCGGAAGTACCATACTATAGGTATGTGCCCGACCCAGTTCTCGAAAGTGGTAGTTGCACATTGTATTGGGATCGGTCTATCATCACTGACAGGACTATTGTTGCCAATAAGCCTGATATAGTGGTGATAGACCGACTAGAGCGTCGCGCAATGATTGTTGATATAGCAGTCCCTCATGACGAGAACCTCGTGAAGTCAGAGAAAGATAAACAAACGAAGTATCTTGACTTGGCTCGCGAGGTTGTCGACATGTGGGATGTGAACACAGCAGTTATTGTGCCGATAATCGTGACGGCCAATGGCATAATTGCCAAGAGCCTCGACCAACATCTCAAGAGGCTCTCGTTGGGCAGCTGGATCAAGGGCTTGATCCAGAAAGCAGTACTCCTGGACACGGCGCGCATCGTTAGGAGGTTCCTCTCTCAGAAGCCCTGACCACCGGTAGCTTGGACCCTGTTCCCGATACCGGTGGGTTACTATTTTTTATATTTTTAATGTTTTTTGTATTTTTATAGAAATATTTAAAAATGTAATTTGTATGTATATATTAATTAATAAATGGAATAATCATAATAATAATAAATGTTTCTTAGGAACAAGTTTTTGGATACAGGTTTACAAATAGGAAACGAAGATAACTACAAAAACTTGAGAGGTGTCAAGGGACACCCGGATGGAACGAAGTTCCTACGCCGCATGGCTTACAACTATAGCAAAAAGTGTCGTTACAACTTTTGGTCTTAATGTGTCGTTCGTCGTCCATTCCATTCCATTCCATTCCATTCCATTCCATTCCATTCCATTCCATTCCATTCCATTCCATTCCAATCCATTCCATTCCATTCCATTCCAGTCCACTCCACTCCACTCCACTCCAGTCCACTCCACTCCACTCCACTCCACTCCACTCCACTCCACTCCACTCCACTCCACTCCTGTCCACTCCACTCCACTCCACTCCACTCCACTTCACTCCACTCCATTTCATTCCACTCCATTGTATTCCACTCCATTTCATTCCACTCCATTCCACTCCACTCCACTCCACTCCACTCCACTCCACTCCACTCCACTCCACTCCACTCCACTCCACTTCACTCCACTCCACTCCACTCCACTCCACTCCACTCCACTCCACTCCACTCCACTCCACTCCACTCCACTCCACTCCACTCCACTCCACTCCACTCCACTCCACTCCACTCCACTCCACTCCACTCCACTCCACTCCACTCCACTCCACTCCACTCCACTCCACTCCACTCCACTCCACTCCACTCCACTCCACTCCACTCCACTCCACTCCACTCCACTCCACTCCACTCCACTCCACTCCACTCCACTCCACTCCACTCCACTCCACTCCACTCCACTCCACTCCACTCCACTCCACTCCACTCCTGTCCACTCCACTCCACTCCACTCCACTCCACTCCACTCCACTCCACTCTACTCCACTCCATTTCATTCCACTCCATTCCATTCCACTCCATTTCATTCCACTCCATTCCATTCCACTCCATTCCACTCCATTCCATTCCACTCCATTCCATTCCATTCCATTCCATTCCATTTCATTCCATTCCATTCCATTCCATTCTATTCGCACAGCTTACAATAGCTTACTATAGCAAAAAGTGTCGTGACAACTTTTCGTAAGAATTTTTTCCGTCTAGCCCCCTTTCACAACGCGCGATAAGGAACTTCGTTCCAAAAGTTAAAACTGTGGCGCAGCTATCAACGCCCAAGGCAAAAAAAATAAGTACATTGTTGTTCCAGACTACTAACTACAGTGAGAGCAAATATAAAATTAGAAATTAAAAATAAAATAAAAGGTACTACTTAAATGCGTGTGTAAGAGTGTGTGTGTGTGTCAATGTGAGTGTTGTAGAGTATGCATGCAGGTGTTGAGTGAGTGCGGGGAAATGTGGGTATATGTGTGTGTGTGAGAAAGAGAGTATGTGTGTGTGTATGATTGTGTGAATGTGAGTTATGCAGATGTTACAGGATATTAAGTGTTACGTTACCACAAGTTTATCTGTTTCTTCGTAAGAGAAGGTTTTCAGCAATTCAGAATTTTTTTTCCTAAGTAATGTTTTTGTTAGGGGATATATTTGCATCATTTGGTTTATGTTATTGTAGAGCTTAGGGCTACAGTAGTTGAAGTGTCGTCATACTAATGCCAATTTGGAGACAGGTGTCTTGTAAATAATATCGGGACGTCGCTTCTTAGGAAGGGGTTTTGGATCGTACTTCGTAAGTTCATGCTTCTTTATAACAGTTTGAAGTATAAATAACTGTCTAACAGTGAGGACGTTACAGAGTTGAAATAGATCTGATGTAGGGTATCTGGCAGGTTTCTTGGCCAACACCTTTAGCACTGCTCTTTGAGCTCTTTCCAAACGCAGAATGGTAGTCTTATGTGTACCCCCCCAAACTGTAACGCAGTAGCCAAGGACTGATTGGACGAGTGCTAGGTAGATGGATATAAGGCATGGGAAGTCGGCAATCGCTCTGAGCTTTTTAAAAACGTATACAAGTCTTCTTACACGGACCACCACTGAGTCAACCTGCTTTTTCCAAGTGAGACAATTGTCTAAAGTGACTCCAAGATATTTGATTTTATCGGAGCGTTCTATATAGGCACAGTTACATGATATGGAGGTCTCAGTATGCGAGCAAATATGTGTTTTGATCTGAAATGATTTTGGTGGTTGTGTAAGAATTCCTGGTGTGAAAGGGATGAATTTTGTCTTTGTGATATTGAGTGTGAGTAGGTTTGATGTCAACCAACTCATGACCAAATCCAGTGCAATCTCCGCCTTTAGGCGAGTGTCAAGCCAATCCCTTCCATGCGTTATGAGGGCTGTGTCATCCGCATATGCAATAATTTTAGTGTTTGGAAGTGACAGCTGGCACAGCTCGTTGACGTAGATGAGGAAACCTGTTATAATTACTTAAAGTTATAAAGAAGCCTGTAACTGACACCAAAATGTTATTTGGGCTATTACTAAGCCTTCGCTGTCTGTCCGTCCGTCCATCTGTCTGTCTGTCAGCGGGCTGTGTCTCAAGAACCGTATTAGGTAAAGAGCTGAAATTTTCACAGATTGTGTATTTCTATTGCCGCTATAATAACAAATAATAAAAATTAAGGTTTATGGTACGAAACCCTTCGTGTGCGAGTCCGACTCACTTTTAGACGGTTTTTTAACTACAGTTGCTAACAAGTTAGATAAAACTTATGATAGACGTACAGGTATCAAAAAATCCTGACTAAATTTCATTACGTATACGCTACGTCATCGCTACTATTATTTCAAATCAGACAACACAGGCTCAATGTGAAGTGTTCTTGAATAAATGACATAAAATAGAACAACAACAACAAACAACAAAACAACAGGAACAAACAACATTAATTCCATCCTCTTATTCTCAAGTCTTACACCCGTATTCACAAACAATACTTTTCTCAGTAAAGTAGCAATTAACGCTATGCAAAGTAAGGCATTTCTCACTGCACTACATATGGCCTTTCAATTAATTAACAATATTCAAACGACGATAGAGCTCCGTGATTGGTTCGTTAGTGTTGCGTAGTTCACTTCGCTGCTTGACGATCATTTTTAGGGCTTGATTTATCAGTGGCAAGAGTATAAAAAATACTACATTTTTGGAAAACCTGTAGCGACTTCTAAATTCATCCGAATTGTAATAATCAAAAGGATTTTGGAAATCCCGTATCACTTTTCTGGTATTTGCTGTGCTTCTCTCATTGATAAAATTATCAAATTCTTCTTTACTACTATAACCCATTGTAAAAGGACGCTATTGAAACTGAAAAATTATCACAAACAGTAAAATCCAACCCCGAAAAATATTTCTTGTAACACATAACCACAGCGAATCGAGAGAGACTAGCTATGCGTTGCTTAAAACAGCTAGCAGGCTACCTTAGCTGTGCGTTCATTCTAAGGGACGCATACTGCTAACCGCCACTCAAGTATTGTCTATGAATAAGTTTTAGGGGCCTTGTGCGCTCGCGCGCACTGTGAGACCTCATAGTAACGTTTGTGAATACGGGTGTTAATTATCTCCTTCTAAAACAAAAGACTTGTCGCTCAGTGAGTCGAGTTACCTTGCTATGATTAACGGCAGGTAATCTCGACATGTTCGTTTAATACTCAATGGGTCGCGCTTGCTTACCGACTCGGTCGCACATCGCATTTATTATGTGTTGGAAACTGAGAATGTATTGAACGGGGATATAAATGGGGAAGACGGGGACAATGGGGAAAATAGACGGAGAAATGTATGGAGAGGTGTCTTGATTTAATTATATTGATGCTAAATACTGATGAGGTGTTGAGTAGGGAAATCAATGGAGATGAGAGCATAAGAAAAGAAATAAAGGGGGTAAATAGTGTAATGTATAGAGCTTTTGATAAATAGTATTGATAGTAAAATTCTGATAGGTTTTGGACAGGAAAATTAATAAAGACGTGAACAATGAATCATGGGATGGATAGAGAAATATATGGAGAGAATTCGTTTAATATTTTAATGTCTCAAAAATACTGTGCTTGATCAGTAAGCAAATAGATTAAAGATAAATAGGTACTTATTGATATTTTTTTATAATCACTAAATACAGTCTTTTCAGTTTTGAAAGAAATACCTACTTTTTTAATTTAATTAATTTCTATAGGTCTCATGATTTTAACAATGTCTCATTACAATAACGAAACACCATCCAATATCTACATACGTTATGGTAACGAGTATCTTCGTAAAGGGATAATATTGAACCACTACGGGATCCACATTATTAACTCATTTGCAATTTAAATGAAAAATCACAATTAATTTGATGATAACAATCTGCTATGAGCATTTATTGAGTATGAATTTATTATGTGGCGACTCGCGAAAGTAATGACATCAATTGTCGCGTTAAATAAATGACGAACAAATAGCTTAATAATTAGCGCAAATAATTGTATGTTTTTGGTTTCATATTAACAACCAATTGATCAGACTGTGACCAAGATATTTAACCACTTCTGAATTGACTAAACCATCATATAAACACCATATTATATGATGAATCACAATGGTTGTGGTTGAAAATGATGTTTCTCGAAACGTGATTGGAAAATTATCTATCAGCGTGAGCCGAGATCGTGTGATTCCAAAAATAGCCTTACTAAATCAAATGTAACGTAAGCAACAAATACTGAGCAGTAGGTGTCTGCATAACCTTCGCCACAAGTATTTTATTCCCACGTAACCCTAAGGCTTGAACCTAACACATCACTTTTTTCTGTAAAACTAACATACTCAACTCTATCCTAAATCAACTCAAACCACATCCTTTACAAACGTGCAGAGATTACAATTTTTAACCCACTTGTCCCATACTGCTTGAAATCATGATGTTTTAGTTTGGGAATAGGTTGCCATGATCGAGCATTTGTGATGCGGAGGAATGAGAAAATTGTCGTGCGTGAAGGACTCCAAGAGTACTATTAACCAACAAAAAAAAACATTTATCTTGTACAGTGGCTCTTAAATCATCAATTTTATTATATGGTATTAGTTTTTTTTACGGTGGCAAAAGGAATACGCAATCTATAAAAATCAAATGTTTATCTATAACGGTTCATTAGTTAAGCCAACTGTTAGACAGACTGACGGCCAGTATGGGCTTGGTAACAGGGTTACGTTGCCCTTCGTCACCCTTTGGTAATGAAACCCTAGAAAATGCTGCTTCTACTGTGATGCATAAGATGTCTAGAATTGGGATGTATGATGTAAATTTTACGAATTAAAGAGTAAAAAAAATGTAACTCAATTAAAATATAAAACGGAGACACGAAGTACCTTTTCATTTCATGTCCAAAAAAGCTTAATTTACAAGCATGAGCTGACATTATCTGAGCTCATAAATCAAAGTGACGCGGTATATAACACCTTCGCTTGGTGGCTCGAGTTTTTATAAACATTTGTAAGAATAACAGTAAAAAGAAATCTCTTGTCCGTTTGTGGGACGTTTTAGTTGACTTAGGATAATGCTGAGTGTACATGTAGAGTTTGTGATTTAGTCGGATTTCAGAAAAAACAATCTCTTTTCTTTTTAAACAGTTTTTCAAGTCTTACACTAATATTTCTAAATATGGAAGAATAAATATGGTCGTTTGGCAATTGTCTTTCGATTTTCTGTGGTCTATTATGTGTTACGAGAAATATTTTTCGGGGTTGGATTTTACTGTTTGTGAAATTTTTTCATTTTAATAGCGTCCTTTTACAATGGATTATAGTAGTGAAGAAGAATTTGATAATTATATCAATGATAAAAGCACAATAAATACCAGAAAAGTGATACGGGATTTCCAAAATCCTTTTGATTATTACAGTTCGGATAAATTTAAATTAGTTCGTACAGTAGATGTGTGGAAGATAAAAGTCATGAATTTTTATTGTATATATATTTTAATGCATTATGCTTTGATGAGGTACATCGGACGGTATTAAAAATAAGCAAGGAAAATTAACATAATTTAAGTTTTTTTTAATTTTTGTGTTTATTTAAACTTTACGTACAGTAGGTAGTGGTACACAGTCGGGCTGAATGCAACAAGGTTGTGACCATTAGTTACCGTCACACTGTTCTGTCAAACATTGTTGCTTTTTGTGAAAACTGCAATTTCAACGCAGTAAAAATAAATGAAAAAATTGCAAAACCAAAAAGAACTAAGAAACCATGTGAGAGTAAGTTATTTTTTAAATTATACATCTTAGCTAAATAAATGCGAAAGTGATTTGTTTGAAAGTGGTTTGTTTTTTGTTACGCTTTCACGCCTGAATTGCTTGACTGGTTTTGAATAATTGTGGTTATAGACCAACACTTTTTTTACAAAAATATTTCTAAACGCGAGCGAAGTAAAAGTTTGTAAGTTTTGTAAACGTACACACTGCACCGGATTGAGGGGAACCACGAAGTAGGATGGCTGTCAACTAGTCAGACGTTACCACAACATACGTACCGAATCTTAGTGACCACTTTGAATTCTGTTTATAATCTCACTATCCGAATTTCCGTGGAATTGAGATTTTTTAAGGGTTCCAAACCTCCGTATGGTGAAATTTTGTACCCGTACTCGTATGGACTTCTGTGACTGAAACTCAGACGCGTGACATGTGACTTATCAAAGACTTAAAAGTGGCTCATCGTAAGGAACGGTACCCTTTGTGCACCAGTCCGACTAGCGCTTGGCCTGTTTTTTATATCACACCATTTTACAGAGCGTCTCTTTTTAATAACATCTCCGTTCACCTCTTTTCCCGACATTTGCCCCCATAGCCACATAATTACCTGAACGAATTTCGACAATAACAGTGGGAAACGAAATACGTGTGTTATCGAAATAACAATGGCAAAGAAACGTCAAATATACTTTGTTGCTCTCAATGAGGGGAAATACGGAAAAATGAGTAAAATGTATTATTGTATATTATTCGGATATATGAATTATTTTTACTAAATACGATCGTTGCAAGCCATTTGAGTGGATGAGAGTTGACATCGTCGCACAGTTGGCTGTGGCACATGGAAAAAATACATGTAAGGGAAATATCTTTCATATTCTTGTAAAGGGGAATTCGAAAAGATATATTGTTACTCATGTGACTGTGACACGATACCGTTTATGACACTTTCATTTTGACGAGTCAGCGCGCCGCGGCGAAACGAACTTTCTCTTTTTTTTTGTTTTACTCTATGTTTCATGTATTTAGGTTGGCCTGTCTAAGTTTGGAGGTTGTACGAGTACGTACGTGCAAAAATAAAACTGAATTGTTATCATAACATAACTGTAACGAAAGTTAAGGTATATTCATTTAATTGTGTGCTCCATAGTGCTTTCCCCAGAAAACCATAATTGTTAGCCATTTCATAAGTAAAGTTCTGTTTACTTCAACTGAATGGTTCTAGGACATTCTGAGCGAATTGGCTGTGACAGACGGATAGAAAGACAAACAGACACACGAGTAGTCCCAAAAGGGTTCCGTTTTCATACGGACGTTCAGAACACATATAAAGCTTAGGAACACCGACATCAACATCACCTTTTTCCAAAGGTATCCAAAAAGACAAAATGTGTTACCCTATCCATTCCCTGCCATCATTTATCTGCCAGAACATGTGTCTAATTTAGGCGGAACCCAGTATCCTGAGTTATCGACCTGTCTCAGCGCTAATTGAAGACGATACTACGGCAAGAATAAATGACAGGCCTCACATGGGAGGAGCACAACAATCCGTTTAACTTATAATTGCGGTGCGCCGGACAAGCTTCGTGTGTGGATCTTCTGCAAGGTAGAGTCTGACAGCGACTTTATTCTCACACATACATCCGTACTAAATTATAAACGTGAAAGTACGAGTATTTGTCTGTATTTTTGTTGCCTTTTCACGTCTATTGGTTTTCGATGAAACTTAACACACAGGTGTATATGTTCTGTAATAAGACATGGAATACTTGTTTGCCGGTCGTATTTTAAATTTTGACGCCGGCGAGACCGCTGGCAGAAGCTAGTATTTAGATTTGGATCATAGGAATGCTTTCATTTTATTTTATCTACATGTTTGTTATCATCGAAAAATATTCGTTTCGTGCCAAATTAAATTCATTCAACAGTTCGAATCGTGATGCTGGTCGCCAATCTCTTACATCACGCACATCGACCGGCTGCGCAGACGGATAGCGACCATCTCATGTAGTAAATATAACTGATACTGCTGCATAATAGTGGCCATTCTTTTTCAATTCACGAACACAAGCTTTGTTATTGCTTTAAGTGTTCTAAGATTTGTTTCTTACGAACTTTCAAGATTTCGTGGTTTGTCAAGTAATGTCCGGGTTTTATTTCCCATTCTGGTATTGTTTTTCTATAAAATCCCAATAGCAGCCCGGTAATAGTTACTTATTGTAGGTACTCTTGCTTCAACTGTACAGATGCAACTACGAAAATACGGACTTTTTTTTGCCTAATAAAACTTTTATGATTGCACTTTGATTACTTTCCATGGTGTAAAGTGTTTCCTTGAGACAATATTAAAAATATTACGAAAAATTTGTTTTAGGTGGTTAAATTTACAAACTGCGATTAACGTTTACAATTATTTTTTATTCACATAATTGTTTGATGATGCAAAATTGTCACCTATATACATACCTAGTTATGTGACAAAACCGGTAAAATAACCATGTTGTTACTTTTTCCTCATCATTCATGTTTCATTCCTCGTTTTTATATTGAGTGATCGCTTCACTTCCATCACTTCTTGCTTCGCCGCCTACGTGGTTACGAGCTCACTCATTTATCCTTCTCAGTAATTAGCCGTAGACTTAAAAAGGTGTCTGGAACGTGGAAAGTTTTATTTCTGTGTGTCATATTACAGTTCAAAAAAAGGCCAATAGTAAGTCAATTTTTGAGCTGCCATCCAAGTATCTTTAATGATCCATTTATCTTTAATTCTAAACAGGTAACTAAAACAAAGTACTCCATACATACAAAAACCTCAAAATACTGTATTCCGTGTCTTCTTCCCCCTACAAATCAAATGTGGATACTAAGACAACACATGCCTTTCATAAATAACGCACTTACAGCTACATAAAGTGAACTACGCTAAGCGCAGTCAACCTCGGCTTTCCTTATAGCATGTATTTTCATAAAAAATGTAAACGCTGGCTGGCAGTGACTTTTCCGATTTAAGCTCACATTTGTCTCGCGTCTCCAGCATATTATAACGAAGTCGGCGGTCAAATAAACACAACTATAATTTGTCAAAGAGCTGCTTGGTCCGGCTGAATGAGCCAAATGAAAAAATAAGGACGGAAATGTAATTTGCATGGTTTAGGGGGCTGTCTATCTTTAAGGTTTCAGGGAAAAAAATGTTTGAATACATTTTAATGGGTAATGTAATTGAAGAGTGCAAAACTAAACTATTTTCATAATGTACAGCTTCCAGAAAAGACTACTTTTAGGGTTCCGAACAAAAAATGGAACCCTTATGAGATCACTCGGGTGTCTGTCTGTCAGTCTGTCTATTTGTCTGTCTGTCTGTCCGTCTGTCAGTTTTCTCCGGATCCACTAGACTGATTCTGTTGAAATTTGGTAAACATATGGACTTTTGTGAGGTCACTTTTGGGGGTCAAACTAGAAAAAAAATTAAAAAGTTTTTTGAACAATATCGTGTGACATATAAAATGACAATGGAGACAATAGATTTTACCTAAAGATTACAGGAAAATCTATAAGAAGTCTATAGTGTTAAAAAAAAACATAAAAACGTGTTCGTAACCCTTTGTACGTGAGTCGGACTCGCACTTGTTATTAAATGTTTTCGAAATATAAAAATCGAAACGAATTTAAAAAAATAAATAACATCTAAACCGAAACTTTATTTCTTTGTAAAAAAAAATCAAGAGAAATTTGAGAAGATTTATTAGGCTTTCTTGAAAAAAATTTATTTATCGAGCCCAAAAATTGTTCCAAAAGTATCAATTTCAAAAGGATCCTCACTATCTCAGTAAATCAAGTATACACGCGTTGATGGTCTATCTACCGCTTTCATAAAAAGCGCCTTTTATCAAACGGCCGGGTCCACCCTTTCCCTGTCGACACATTACCAGCCATTTGCTCCTCATACCGCGGGCTAAAGGCCGCTAGATACGATAGTTTGGATTTGTCGCCCCTAACCGTGCCCCTAACAAAGTGCTTATATGTCCTAGTTTCACGACGCAGTTTGTTCTGTAATTGCAAATTGATGGCCTACTGAGTTTGAAGGCTCCGTTTTAGGTCTCGTTGAACAAACGATTGTAAAAACCGTTCATAAGTATATAAAAATAAAATCGGTTACCGCCAGACATATTTTATGATCCATCAATCATTTTATTTGAGATAAATTATCATAAAAGCCTTAACATAAAATTGTGCTCTGGTAGCAATTTCGATACAAATATTTTTGTAGCAGACGTAGCTTCCAAATTCTTGTAAGTGCCACATTTAAATCTGAATACCATATGGCTTAATGAGGGTAACATGACAAAAGCAGATCATAAAACAGGTACGGAGCACATTGACCCAATTACTGTATGCACCCGGATCACTCATCACAAAGTGGCCTATTACTGGAGATTGTGCCAGGATGGCTCGTGGAGGACGCACAATTAGTGGAGCGAACGGAATTCCGTTGTTGAGCTGAGACAGAATATTCGGAACGCCTGACAATGAGGGTTCAGATTTCTGTCAAAGATAAAGCTTTTGATTATATAACTCAAAACAATATTAGCCTTTGTGTGAAAAATCGAAAAACATAAATGTCCCAAAATGTAGTTTAGAAATTATTCCCTATTTTCCCGTAAGACGTTTAGTGATCAGTATACCGTGAACGAATAACATGTTATATAATGGCTCCTGATTTTAAGACTAAACAGTTTTGGGAAGAGCGAATATATCGGTGTGCCCATCACAAATCGGCAATTTACTTTCGGCACTGAGAGCTCTTTTTTTTAAGTATGGGACTCCTTCCGCTCTGGGCAGAGGTGAAGGTAGTGTCAGACTCTTACTGACTAAAAACCATCCGTGTTCCTCCCTGTGCCCTTTGCGGATTACGCACCACGGCAGGCACTAGCCTTAGCGGGCCCCGTCTCTCTTGCTGACAGCTTCTTGAGGCTGAAAACTCGCCGTCCGCAGGTCGGGCGCCTACGGTGGCCGGAAATCGCCCTGCGATCCTCGACGCCCGGGTCGTCTTCTTCTGTTGCGGCGGCTGGGTCGTGAGGTTTCTCTCTCTCTTACACTTTCGGCATTCTCCTTCGCTTGCATTACTGCTTCGCAGAAGGAGGTGACCGCTTCCCATGCCTCCACGCTCCGGACCATAGATTGAACCAGGGCCGGTCGCTAGAGGTCGCCGCCGCCGATCGGCTCAATGAGGACCCGGCGGGTCTCCGCCCAAGCAGGGCAAACCTCCACCCTGTCCTTCGGGCGATCCTCGCAGTGATGATACCCGGGCGTGTCCTTCCTCGGCACTGAGAGCTGGCTCCTCTACAAACATTAACGTAGTTTTTTTGAAATAAAAAGTATAATTCTGTAACAAAATGTTCGCACATTAAGCTCCCCAGCCTAAAGTGTGAATATTTCTCTTCTCGTCTTTTTGCTTTAAACAAATGTTCCAGCACAATGCGGGGTTGCATTTCTTGGCCATCTTTTAATATCAGCCGTCCGCGTTGGTACGCTACGTTCATCGTTTTCCGATATTCCGATTCGGCAGACTTCGGGGATCTTCGTATAGAGTTCGTAAAACTTCGCCGATGTACACCATATTTTGGAAACTTTTAAATCTTACGAATATTCTGAATTCATTTTCGCAGTTCCCATCTCGCAAAGTTGTAAGACCTTTGGCAAATTAATTAAAAATATTTCAAGCTTAAACTAAATTGAGCAATTATTTTGAAGTATTATCATATTAGTAGCTATTTTGTTGAGCGATTGAGAGGAATAACTGTCTCAAAACAGATACTTATGTAAGCCATTTCTAGGTTTACAATAAATACAAAAGTGATTTTGGAAATATTTAGAATATTAAGATAGCCAATTTAATATAGATTTGTGTAGCCTTAGCGACAGTCGATAGTCTTGGCTCCCAAATACTTTATTAATTTCAAAGACTTGCCCTTGTTTGTAGTTCAAACTATTCTTGAATTTATAATTTGAGATGATTTGAAACCATCGCCACCAACTCAGAATATCAATATAGACGTTGCATATTTTAAGATGATTTTCAGTAACTATTTGTTTTAAAATGGGCCAAAAGTATAGATTGCGATAGACTTTGAAGTTTGTCTTGTATCACATAGTTTGTTATTGCAAGAAATATTTATTCTAAACTAGCTGACCCGGCAAACGTTGTTTTGCCATATAAATTAACACAAAAATTTCATATAAATCGGTCAAGCCATTTCGGAGAGTTCGCTTACAAACACTGTGATCCGAGATTTTTTACATTAGAAGATTATAAAAAGATAGCTGTAGCACGCGACTTCGCTAAGATAAGATATCATCATATCAGCCGAAAGACCTCTACTGCTGGACTTAGCGTCGCCATAGCCCCAAGCGTTGCCACTAAGACCGGTTCTGCGCGTCTTGCATCCATCGGCTACCCGCGATCTTCATCGGTCCACCTTGTGGGAGGCTTATCAACGTTGCGTCTTCTGGTACGCGGTCGTTACTCCAGAATTTTTCGGCCCCATCGACCGTCTGTTCTGCGAGCAATATGCCTTGCCCACTGCCACTTTAGTTTGGCAATGCTTCGGGCTATGTTGGTAACCTTGGTTCTCTACGAATATTATCATTCCTAATTCAATCACGCAGGGAAACTTCAAGCATTGCCCTCTCCATTGCCCTTTGAGTGACTTTAAGCCTTCTGATGAGGTTCATTGTGAGCGACCAGCAACCATTGTGGCATAAGATATACGAACAGTCAACTTCTAGCATTGCTTAGAATGCAAGGCATTGGCTAATACAGCCAATGCCTCTTCTATTCAAAACGCCGACCAACCTTAGTAATGTTTCGTATGAGAAACGTTTTAATGTAAAGAAAGTTGCTAGGATAGAGCTACATAAAGTTGAAATGGAAAACTCTATCCAGAAGGAAAGACTACCCTCGCAACGGAGAGAGTACAGTTAAGATTCCGTTATCCGCACTTAGACTCCCATTCGCGCCATTGTGCTTAGGAGTCCTGGCCAGGTTAGCCAGCAAAGCTACGCATATAGGTTTCGCTGAGTGTCCTCATCTTTCCGAAGATTCTTGCACGTCGGGTAGCAAAGGCCTCATTTCCAGAATGAAGTGGGCTACTGATTTCTCGGTATCGAAGCAAAGTCTGTACGTTTGGCTGTCTGTGGTGACTATCTGGCATCATCAAATGATGATGCCAGCCGATTGCCGTCCACTGTTGACTCTAGGCCCCAAAAAGCGCGAACCATCCCGGTCTTGTGCCACCTTTTTTGTACATTGGGCTGTCTATGGCGACTATCATCATCGTCATCATTTCAGCCAATTGCCGTCCACTGTTAAATGTAAGCTTCCCACAAAGTGCCAACCATCCCGGTCTTGTGCAGTCCACGTCCATCCACTGCCAGCCACGTTTTTTAAATCATCGATCCATCGTGCCGCAGTGCCTATGTTAAAAAGATATTTTTTTACGGGGAAATGACCCGTAATTATACCTATTATTATTCGGAGGGTATTTCTACTTGGGTTGAGAAGTCGCTTAGTTAGTCGCTTGCATAGGCTGCACTGTAATTTGTAGACGGTGACCATTTGTTGTCTTGATGTTCAGTTAATCTTTGGCAAATTCATGTACAAATCAGTGAGAAAGGTAAGAGGAGAAGTGGGTACAGGTTCAGCAGTACCGTCTCGGAAACTCGCTTCGCAAAGTTCGTATCTGGCGTCATTGCCTGGGGATCTACAGAGATTCCCATGATCCACTTGAGGGTGAAACCCGCAACGGATAGTTTTTGGCCCTGAGCTGTTGCTTCACTGGGAATTGAACAGTTTTAAGCCATGCCGGAGCAATCAGCCGAAATCTTATTTCAGCTACTATGACAGTTTGTTAGATTCGTGTGACTTTCAGCCAAGTGCCTTTGCAAAGTTTTCTATAAATTAATTAATTATTTAAATAGAAATCATAAAATTTGATCGGATGGTAATATAATTTTGTTTCTTTGCGTTTTCATGGAAATATTTACCTTATTTTTCCCAAAAACATTTGTCAATATTATCCGTATTAATGGTCCGCTTGGTCGGTGGATACCCCGTTCACAGAAGTAATCAATTATTGCTGAAGCAACGGACAACATAGGCTATCTTCTAAAATAACATAACCATCTTTTTAATGTAGTGTATACCATCGACAATTTTTAACAGTATTCGTAAAATAATGGGCATTTGAATGGCCTTCTTATATCATGTTCGCATTTTTCTTCTTCTCCGTCGTTCCTGAAATGTTGAGGATCGCGACCACACACGCCGCGTATCCATGCGGTATTCTGCAGTGTAAACCGCTCTGTGCGTGCTGGCTTTAACAGCCTTCTTTATGGCGTCTGGCCATAAAAAAGGCCGTATGTTTGCATATTTGACCTTTAGTACCAATGCTAATATTATTTTGCGCTATATAAATGGTGCTATTCTTCAAACTACTAAGTTAAGAAACTACTTGATGAATCAAGTTAATTCTCAATTTATTTCAAATTGGAAACGTAAATCGAAACGATTTAAGTTTTTAAAACCCAGTTAGACATCCGATTAACCAATCTAATTCAACTCTTTTCGCGACTCATCTACCATGGGACTTCGCCAGTTGGTCGCCAGTGGTATGACGGGATCCCAGGCCCTAGACCCGTAAAGTTTCATTTTTGAGCAACTCAAGTTAAGCTTAGCAAATATAAGCAGACGCCAGTTGACGATTTAAAAAAATAAGATCAAATACATAACGCCATCTATGGAATCTGAAGTTGAACTGTCGAAATATTAATTCTGAGTTTGTTTTATTTTTATTAATAGGAATTCATTTGGAACGATATTTTTAAGGTATTAAAAAATCCCTTTTTTTAAAACGTTTAATAGCTAAAAAATACGTTTTGATGTAATTCTCATGCTGTCTTGAGGTCAATAGATGGCATTAAGGGGATCTGCATTATGTAATGTTGATTTCATGTAAATTGCTCAATTCCTTTCCGGTTTATGTGTAAAAGTTATCTACAATGGTTTTGTACTTTTGAACTTGATGCGTTCTGTTAATTATCATTGAACATGTGGGCCATTATATTTTGGCATAGATAAATTCCAAAAAAAAATACAAAATACAATAATAACATGTTATCAATGTATAAAAATATTAGTAAAAATAAAAAAGAAAGGAAATTAATAATTTAAAAATATGTACGAAATTCAAAAACAATAATAACTGTTTGGATTCGAACCCTTACCAAGACTTTAGAAAGGCAGTCTTTAAACCGATGGTCTATGAGTGCTGTTGACAGATGATTGAAATAGCCGATCTTATTTATGTCATGGTTTTTCGCTACTCAGCTCCTTGAGAGTATAGCGTGATGATAAACATTGCTAAGGTTAGACAAATAAGTATCTGCAAAGTTGTATTAAGTTTTGGTTTTTATAACAATTCCCCACTAAACTGTTTGGCAAAATGTGAAATATAAATTTAAATGTTATTTTAAGTGCATAAAAACCATTTTATATTTTTTTCGACGATACTTTGGTGTGAAAATACAGTTAAAAAGATAAAATAAATACAAAAATAATAGATGTTGCTGGCCGGGGATCGAACCGTGTCTGTCGTTAAAACGGTCATTTTTTAATATTGCTCATCCTCCAGAGCACATAGCGTGATAATAAATAGCCTAAAACCTTCTCCTGATCAGAACGAATACAACAAAAAAAGAATTATCGAAATCGGTCCAGCCGTTCAAGCGTGATGCGATGACCAAGGGAAATAGGGATTCATTTTTATATATATAGATTAAGTTTACTGTGATAGAAAGTATCAAAATCAATCTTGATGTTGGAAATGAATAAATTGAATTTAACGAAACTTGATACACATACGCCAGGCACCTAAATATATAGACAACGTAAAAATTCGTTACAAACTTTTACGAAAAAGAGCTTAGAGATTAAGAGAAAGGGATTTATTTCATTTTGTTTTATAAAACTTTCTGAAAGTTACATACTCGCAGAACCCGAATAAAAAACCAGAGTGCTGGCATGAGTAACAAACATCCTGCGTTCAATAATGGTAAGAAAAAAGCATACAGTGGTTTGCTTGAAAAGATGCATAAAGAGGTGCCTTTTCCACATTAACAAACAACCTCAATGATCACCACAGCTACAGCAAAGTCACGTAACACGCCCCTAAAGCGCTGCAATGGGAGCTAGCAGACCTTTTGAAGCTCTCCTCCACCCGTGTGAGGGGTCATATTCAGTACGTACACGGATATACAATTCACCAATCTGCCAATCTTTTGTTTTTGATGCTTGCCAGCTCATGAAGATTTGTAAATATTGACTGCCGTATATGAAGAAACAATTGTCGTTCTTTATTATCAATAGCGTAGTACTACTGTAGCTATAATATATCAAGTTTATTACTTTAGACTTACACACATCCAATCTACTTGAAAGTTTCGTCACATCTGAGCGACAAGCCTCACTACTTAAGACCCCATATCATTACTCTCATCTAAACCTTCTAGTTTCAAAGAGCTTACGAATAAATCCGAAAGTTTCCGAACAATTCCGAATATGGCGGCTTGCTTAACTTATCTCACACAATAAAGCTGACAATAGAGACTGATGATTAAAAGGAGATGAATTAGAATGGCTCGGAGTCGCTCATTTCAAGATTATGTAGATGAGTGTCATTTGTTTGTCTGTCCTCACAATAGACGAATACTTATTGTCCGGAGTCAGCCAGTGAACAATAATGGATTGACAGTTGGATCATTATTGATTCATCCTGCTTGAAGTTTTCAAGATTTTTTTAGGATCGTTACGAGTTTGTTTGATTTAAGCCTTGTAATGAATGTAGGTGAGAGCCTCGTTGTGAATATTGGTTTTAGTTCTTTTGGAAGCCGTCATTGGGTACGCTTTTGACGTTTTTAGGTAAGAACTTTAATATTTAGGTCAAAACATTAAGGGGCCCAAATTATTGTTCTTAATTAATATTCTAGTCTAGTTTCTTTCACGTTTTAATGTTTATTTTTGTTTTTATCTAAATACTACTAACCTCAGTTTGGACATTTATTAATCAATCACGCGGTCACGCCCCAGTGGCTATTTAGATGGATTGCAGAACATGGTGCGTTTTTGTAGTCGATCCCTCGATATGTCATACAGTATTTTTTTTTGTTTTCTAAGTAAGTTTTTTTATTTAATTTAACGCAGACGAAACTACAATAGCTAATATTTGTGCTTCAGAATGATTTCCTCACATCTACTCCATGGCCATGAAATATGCCCGTCCCGTCCCCGACACACGTCTCCCCGGTAGCTCATTTGCGCTGAGCGCTCGCTATCTCTCACAGGATATTGCAAACGTTCGATTTCCGACCGGTGCATGCCATGATCTTTTACGTTGAATTCGCTTAAATTGTGCGACGGCATTTAGGAATTAAGAGGACACACTGAAATATTAATTTTGTAGGCGTTGAGACATTTTCTTCTACTACATTTACTTGACAAATACTCAAGAAACGGACATTTAAGATTAAAGGTCACATCAGAGTCGTCTATCGCTATCAATCAATCAATCAATCAAATTATTTATTACGAGCAACAAAGACTCATAGTGTTAGTAGGTACAATAAATAAACTTACAACTATGTTAGTGACACAATACAACAACAACTACATGAACACACACAACATAACTATCACCGCTTCAGCATCCCAGCTGAGTTACTGGAGCAATGATTAACAGTACTGCAGTCCAGCCTGTCAGCAATCATACCCAGGATGCTGTTGGAACTAGCTCGCACCCTGCACACCAAGGACGCACATCTTTTACGCATTAATGCATAAAAGCAATCAACACGCATTTCCGCAAACATCCCTGATGCGCTACAGAAGCGAGGCAGCCCCATCAACACCCTGAATGCATTATTATACTGAACGCGAAGGGCACTGTACGATCTTCGGGTAAAATGTACCCACAGGCTACAGGTGTAAAACGAGGAACAGAAGGTTCTAAACAGTGTTTTTTTAACCTCCGTAGAAGCACGCTTAAACCTGCGGGCAATCATATTCGCTCTGACCGACAGCGCCCTTCGCTCCCTCTCAATGTCGTCATCGTCCCTAAGGGTAGTGGTCAAGACATGCCCAAGGTATTTGAAAGAGTGCACTCTCGATAACGGTACACCATTCAACTTTATTGGGGTACCGTTTCTGGATCTTTCCCACCAGCCCCAAAGACCATAACTACACTCTTTTGTACATTGTACACCAGGCCATGAGCACTGGCGTATCTCTCACACACACTCACAAGCTTCCTCAGGCCACAGACTGAGGCACTGAGCAGCACCATGTCATCCGCATAGCTTATGTTGTTGACACATATGCCATCAATATAACATCCGACTCTGGTGCTACTCAGCTCCACAATCAACTGGTCCATATACAGGTTAAAGAGTGTAGGAGAACTCAGACCCCCCTGCCTTACACCTGACTCAAGACCATATGGACTTGACAACGCCCCGTCCCACCTGACACTATTGACCTGGTTCCCGTACCAAAACTTAAAAATATTTACTATTTCAGGTGGTAGCTTCGCATCATTAAGCTTTTTCCACAGAGTATCGTATGAAACCAGGTCAAAAGCACTCGACAGGTCGAGGAAACAGGCGTAAACCGCGGTGCTACGGCGTGTGTAGTACTCCACAGCGTGCTTAAAGCCCAAAATAGCACTGTCGGTAGACAACCCAGGTCGAAACCCAAACTGGTTGTCATGCAATCTAATGTGTTTATTTAATTGCGCATTGAGCACGCTGTCTAATACCTTAGCCACAACCGTAGCCAGTGAAATAGGTCTATAGTTATTCCTATCAGTCAATAGTCCAGTTTTATTTTTAACAATAGGCACAACAATAAATTGTTTTTAACATATCTGGGGGTAGATACGCATGACTTAGACAAAGATTGTAAAGTAAAGCCAAAACACGCGTTAAGTGACCCGCATACCGAAGATGCTCGATGCTGAGCCCATCATGGCCAGGAGACTTCCCCCTTGACATTGACTGGATGACAGTCGCAACGTCTCTGGCAGTGACCCTGACTCCTAATTCCCCTTTGGGCTCAACATCGCTCACCGCCTGCGATGGTCCCAAGGACGACTTTATCTCGAATTTAGCTTTGAACAGTTCAGCTATTCCCTGCGCATCACTCACACCGTCGACGCACACAGGCACGCTAGGCTTATGATTGAGTTTATTCGTGTTTTTCCAAAACCCACGAAAGTCTTTATTCAAATGATTTGACGCGAGGATATCCATTTTTATCTTTTCCTCTTGGTCCTGGCACCCCTTCAACCGAGATTTAAATATTCGTTTCGACTCGCACATTTCGTCATAATAACGGCCAGAAGTAGGCTTACCGTAACTCGACCATAAAATTAATTTATACCTAGCACACCTGTGTGCGTCGGCAACATGTCTATTCCACCCAATCACAACTTTTCCCTTGCGCTTATTACAATCTCGGCCAACCACTGACGATTCACACAAAGCAGCAACGATTTGCCCATACAATTCATCAATAACACGTCTATGATTTAAAACAGTGCACATATAATCACAACAATCGCGTACTTGCATAGGAAAATCAATTAATCTCAGACGTTTATGACACTCAGTATTGTACAGCCTAATTTGCGCCAAATCCCGCTCACCCCACATAATCCTGTTATTTAAATTTTGACTAAACACACATCTCTTTTTTACAATCACATCCAAATTACATTCAATGATTACCGGAAAGTGGTCAGACCACACAATATCATACTTCACAAACACCCTACTAACAGTTTGAGCCGCAGCCCTGGTAACCAAACAGTGGTCAAGCCACCTCGACGACCCGTGAGCCTGACTTATAAACGTATATGTGTTTGATGCTACCCCCAAACGTTCAGTGTCAATACAT
Source organism: Lacanobia oleracea (assembly GCA_950371165.1). NCBI lineage: Eukaryota > Metazoa > Arthropoda > Insecta > Lepidoptera > Noctuidae > Lacanobia > Lacanobia oleracea. The sequence goes on along the minus strand of OX493387.1, from coordinate 29,122,220 downwards.
AACCAGTCCTGCTCACTACAAAAACCTGTCAGCTCATCATAGAAACGCTCCGTTGGGTGAGCGTTAAAATCCCCCAGTATATAAACGCACTCAGTACTGTTAGAATCAATGATAGCACTCACCGCACTGAGGACGTCCGTGAACTTGGCCAAATTACATACCGCATCAGTCGGCATATAAATGCTAAACACTAACATTGATCTTTCTTGAATCACTATTTTAATTGCACTTATACGCGGATTATCACTTGGAATCACACACACGTTTGTGTAGACGCTACTCCTCCACAACAGTGCCACACCACCGTATGGTCTACCTCGTAGCATTCCAGTAGTGGAGTCCACAGCTGAGGTTCCAGTGCAGCTGAAATCGTCACTAATGGAGTTAAGGAACGTTATTTCATGCGACAGTAGCCAAGTTTCTTGTAAGGCTATAACGTCTACACTCTCACACAGGTCACGTATGCTGTCTATAGAACGCTTAACGTTCTTACAATTAAATGTCGCAAACGTGTGCAGTTTATTATCCATAAATTACTGTGGAAGAACCGTCTACAGAGCCACTATTCGGCCTGTTCACAGATTTTGGTCGAAAATTCACAAACCGTCTAAAAATAATTCCCTGCGGCCATATTTCGTTATTTAGAAACAACTCCACGTTATGATTAAGAACAATGAACTTAAATGCGTTGTAATCACTTTGTTTTATCAATTTGATCTTCTCTAGTGTCACTTTTATTGCCGTTTTTCTGAGAATATAACTAGTGATGTCCTCCTCTGTTGTATTTTTGTGTACATTAGTTATAAAAATAGGTACTTTTCGATCTGCTGCTCTAAGCTTTTTGTCTGTATTCACAACATTTTTACCCATTTTTCCCATAAAACGTTCCTTGAACCTTTGTTTACGATTCTGCACTAAGGTCCACTCGTTGTTTTGACTTGCCACCTCATTCTCAAAGTTAGATTGTTGTCTAACCGTATCCGCAAACGATTGTTTACGTCGCAGTCGCATCGAGTCGCTCAGCTGATTACTATCGGTAATCTGCGATGACTCATTGACAGCGATAACGACGGCTTGTTCGCCAGTGACGCACGGCGGTGAACTCGGTAACGGGTTTTTATTCAAAGTGTCTGTACAACAGCGACTACCCCCAGATAGAATTTTGTCATGATCAGAACCGATTGCACAACTATCCCTGATCGGCAGCACCGAACTTTCAAGGATTTCACAGCACTCCACTGCCTGTCCACTCATTGTAGGTGACAGCAATAAGGGTCCACTATCTCGATGCGCTCCTTTTTTCATGTTGTCGTTCCGGTGTGAAGCAGACATTGACATGAAATTAATTTCTTAAGACTTGTTTTTGCAAACGTTAATCTCATATTATGATAATGTGAGTATAATTTATGAAGATAATTTTGCGGCTAACAATTATTAAAAAAAATAATAATAATAATTGTACAAGGTACTGCCCGATTAAGTTATTTCTCTTCGCGACAGTTTCCATAAACTTCTTTCAAATAAAAAAAAAAACTACTTAGGTTTGATTGTGAATAGTATTGATTGTCTTATGTGTAAGCGTGTTGAAAGTATACACAAACAGTAACCTAAAATAGAGATCCCCACTACTACCAGGCAGTAGTGGGGATGTCTGCACAGGCCATTTTATGTGTAATTATTCATGTCAATTTATTAAATCACAACCCAAAATCTAAAATCAGACTCAAAACACAACCAAACATTTAAGCTTTCTCCCCTAAACCGATGAGTCGAAAGAATTAGTTAACAAGTTTATACTAAAAGCTTTACGAACACTTGGAACTTGTTTCAGCATGTTCCCTGTTCCAGTAACTTGATTCACTTGAGCTTAACTAGTAAACCTGACATGTACGCGCAATTTCTGCCAATTCTGTTATGTTGGATTAGTTTTACCTTGGTAACTTATTTTAAGTTATTTTAATATTGTTAGCTTTAGACGCGTAATCGACAGATTAGCCAGCGGTAAAATAACCCTCGGCTACTGGGGCTGGATGTCGTCTATGGGACCTGGTGAATTAGTGGAAGTTGGTGGTAGGTTTAATAGTAGTTTGTATTTGGAGATTCTGCGTGACGTCATGCTGCCGACTGTACGAATTGCCTATCCAACATCACATATTTATTTCATGCACGATAACTGCTCCATCCACCGTGCAGGCATTGTGCAGGATTGGTTAGCTGCTCAAAAAGGTGTGACAGTTATTAATTGGCCATCTAAAAGTCCTGATTTGAACCCTATAGAAAATCTATGGGGTCAAATGGTTTTAAATTGGGACACAACGGAAGTGCGAAACAAACACAACTTGGCTGAGATTGTGACATCGACTTCGGAGCACATGAGAGGCAAAGATTTGTGTTGGAATATGGTGCGCGGTATGCGTAGCCGCTTACAGCAAGTTATAGCAGGGGACGGTGCGCCAATCCGCTACTAATTAATCTAGTGTCTAGGCATTTTTAAACACACCGTGTAAGTAAATGCTCAATGGATTGACTGTTAAACCATTAAAATGTTGCTGATTATGTGGTGATGTTATTGTTATAAATAGATTTTTCTATTTAAATAACATGTTTATTCACTACATATAGGCAGCTATAAATCTGTAAAGCATTTCACAGAAGAATTCATTTTCTCGATAGCAAACATTTAAGCATAAGCACACCTTTTTTAATGTTTATAAGTGATTAGATTTGATTATGGCATACCTACTAATATAAAATGTATATTAATTTGGAAATATATGAGCATTTACTTACTTTATCTTAACTAAGTGTCTTAATGAAATAATAAACATTTTAAACTTGCAATTGTTTAGTTTTATTTCTATACAAACTGCCCTTTTAAAAAGACAAGACCCTATGTCGTTCATTAAAGAAATGTAAAATAAATGTTATGAAATAATTAAAAAAAAACAGCTGAGCAAAAAGCTATATTTAGGTTAAACTTGGTTCGAACCTAGTGACCGCAAGACCAACTCAACTCTTATAAGGCGCATTAAAATTTGATCTTAGTTGTAATTTCTAGACGCAATATTCTAAACAATTTGAACCATATAGTATACTTTCATAAAGTTTATTCTTGCACAGCACAAGCAGCCTACCTTCTCCTCGTGCAAATAGATTATTTTGTATTTTAAATAATCACTCCATTGAGACATCATAATAAAAACAACCTATAAAAGAGAAATTAAAAAATTGTAAAGAGACGTTGTTTTTGCAATTTAGTAAGGCGAGGTAAAATATGTTTGCGCGTAGTCACTGCATACAAGGGTATGCAGTGACTGTAGCATTTGAATACCAGTTTTATAATGAATATAAATATTTATTTTTCAACTACCCACTTATTACAAGTTATGCGAAAATATTACTATTTTAGAAAGTTTATATTTGAAGGTTATCCGTCTATAGTTCTTTACAATACAAGAAATAGTTTTGGAATAAATTCTTAATTGAAAGCAAAACAACATCTTCGTCGCAGGATTTGATCTCGCAACTTGATTTTCTCAGTCTTATATACAGACCACGAGACCAGAATTACTTGAACGCAATTATTAAAACAAGCTATTACACTAATTATATTATAACAAGTAGTTATAACTTAAAACCTAATGCTAACGTTTTAAAGATCAAATTTGCGTGTCTGTATTATTATTGTATTTGTTCATCAAGTCCTCGAACACTTGTCTGTTATGCTCGTATAAATTGAATAAACCTTAATGTTACTGTCAGAGGGTCCAAATTCGTTTGTTTTTAGGGTGGGTCAGATAATGTTGCCGGCAGACTGTACTACCATTTTTTTGAGTAAAATTAATGGAAATTGACCAATAATCATCAAAATAATTTAAATAACATGTTTAATGTATATTGTCAATTGATATTGGAATTATAGTATTGAGTTGAAATATTATGATATGGAAATGAATTGTAATAGTACCTACATAATTAATTTAATAATTTGACATAACTTGTACTACTTAAATTTGCAGTGCTCTTACAGGGTGCATGTACCAATACTATGACATGAAATTTGAATGCATGCCTACTTATTATAGTATTGTGTATTTGTAAGCAATAAATAAACAAATAATACGATTATGTTTTAGAAAACCTTAAATAAATTGCAAAACAGTTTCTATAAAATTATTCAGTCTATCGATCAAATATTGCAACATAGAACGCTCTCTGTAAGTCACACTACACAGATTATGTGCCGAATACACAAACTACTAAAAAGTAACCAGCCAAAACAAAGATGAGAAACCAAAAGAGACAAAATCCAGAATCTAATAACGAAGATAAAATAAATATCCAGAAAATAACTAACACAGGCGCTTTATGTTTGTTAGTTTCTTTGTTTATTCCTTTTGCTTTAGAATTGTTGTTGATCCGATAACCGTGTGACGTCAGAGTTGATGACGTAGGCTTCTAGTGATCACCGCATCATACTAGCAATCTATGCCAACTAGTCTATTCTGTAAATAACCATTTCGATATCGAGCATCACCTGAGTGACAAACCTCACAAAGTGAGCTTTATTACACAACATAGTAATTTAATACTCACCTCGAATTCAGCTGTCGAGACACGAAAATGTTACAGAATAGCACTACTGCTGCCTATTTCACTCATCAAATATGGATTCGTAGGAAAATTAGTTTGGTGTAGAAGGCTATCGGAAAACGGGTTTTTTAAAAAACCGTCCCATAAATATCTAAAGAAATAATTCAAGCGCGTCCAAATTAAGATAATTTAATACAAAAAGAACCACAGAGGGTCATAGTCTGCAAGAGAATATTAACACCACGATTCACGATAGTGACATCACGGCACAACGCCATCTTTTATTAAATAGCGGTACTATACTGATTAGAAAATGACAAAATAATGTTGACATTCGATTATAATTAGATTGATGAGACAACTACATATCAGTTACGAAAGTATACCAGTAGCTGATCACTTTGGGCGTACATTTATTTTCATTTAATTATAAAATCCTTAGCAGGACTGGTGTCAAATTTTGTGCCTTCTGACTTACTTTAACTTCTATCAAATGACTTGTTTTCGTGCTTTCCCAGCTCGGAAGAAACTCGGTACACGGTTGCTAATTATTACCCGTTCACGGATAAGCTTCGGTAAGTGTTAGACCATTTTTTTTTAAGGATGGGAAATCATCAAATGACTCCTTCCACTCTGAGCGAGGCTAAAGGGAGATTAATCGCGTTTCTGTTTTTTTTTTTCACAATTTGCACCTACTAGTATTATTCTTTGCATCACCCAAAGGTTGACTGGTAGAAAATGCCTCAGGCATTAAGTCCGCCTCTGAACATCTGTGTGCGTAAAGTGTTAAATAAATAAATAAGGGAGTGTCAGACTCTTACTGACTGAAACCCATCCGTGCTCTTCCCAATGCCCTTTGCGTTCCAGGGCTGCGGCGTCTCTTTCGAACAGATTCCGCATCCCGGCAGGCACTGGCCCTAGCGGGCCCCGTCTCCCATGCTGACAGCTCCTTGAGGCGCGTGTGGAACATAGCGCGCCGCCGACTCGGGCCTGGTTCTGATCGGACGGTAAGCCACCCAATGCTCGCCGTCCGGCAAGGAGGCTCGCCGCCAGGCCAGAGACCGTCCGGTATCCCCGGGCAAGCCGGATGACCATCACCCTCTGGGACGAGTTGAGGTAACGGGCAGGTCGCTTCCTCAAAGTAGGCGCCCAAACAGGCGCCCCATAAAGATTCATGGACCGCACAATCCCCACGTAAAGCCTCTGGCAGGAGCCGTTTGGTTCTCCTAGATTGGGCAGAAGCCGCTTGAAGGCAGCCCCGGCCCGCCCCAGTCTGGGAGCCAAACGTCGAAAATGCTCGACGAAGTTCCACTGGCTATCGAGGACGAGGCCCAGGTATGTCATCGTCGACCCGACCTCGATGTGAACTCCTCCTACCGTTATTTGGGGTCCCGATGGTGGCCTGTTCCGAGAACCATGGAACCATGGCTTCGGACTTGTGTTAGGCCACCTCGAGACCCAATTGCTGGATTCGCTCAATTATTGTCGCAACCCCGCGTGTCATAGCGTCGGCCGCCGCCTGGTGCGATCTCCCGCGCGCCAGTACCAGCGTGTCGTCAGCGTAACAAACCATACTGTCGCCACTAGGGAGGACGGCTCGCAGCACCCAGTCAGAGCTGATGTCCCACAGGAGCGGCCCCAGAACCGAACCCTGTGGAACACCGCACGACATCTCTCGCCGGTTCCACTTTCTCAGGTGACCGGGGTAGATGATGGCTCTGTCCGTCAAGTAAGCCTCGACTACGCGACGGAGGTAGGTCGGCACCCGGTGATACCGAAGTGCCTCTCTGATGCAACTCCAGGGCAGGGTGTTGAAAGCATTAGCGATGTCTAGAGACACCGCCAAGATGACCCCACCCCGGGAAACTGCGTTCCCCGTCGAGAGGGCTCTCACGCGCATGATGGCATCCACCGTCGAGCAGCCCGTGCGGAAACCGAAATGGTTCTCTGCCAGATCCGGCCCCAACCTCACTAGGTCCTCGACGAGGTGGTTTTCAATTACTCTTTCAAATAGCTTGGCCACCTCATCGAGCAGCACGATGGGCCGGTATGCGGACGGAGAGTCCGCAGGGCGCCCCGGCTTTTTAATGAGGACCAGTTTCCCCGTCTTCCAACGAAGTGGGAACTGGCCCCTCTCCAAGCATGCACTTAGGAACCCTCTTAGTCGAGGCCCAAGAGCCTCCAAGTAAGTGTTAGACCTTGGAGTTCGACTCGTGAGACTATTATTTTATTATTATTATTTAGGTACGAGTCTTCTTACTAAAAATATTTACTACAATAAAATTAAACACAACCCTTTCTCTTATATCTTTAGAACAAAAATTACATAGAGCACATCCTTAATAGAAAACTGATATTTTACCCTTCCCATTATAAAATCTTAATCAAGAAACAAACACAATCCAAGGCAGTTTCAGCGCATCAAGCAATTCAGCGCTGATTTTTTTTATTTTATAGTGCGATCGACTTGATACCGGATTACTTTCTCATTATTGGCATTCTTGGTAAAATGGCGGGCGGAGAATATCGGAAATAGGTTTATATTTATCAAGAATATTCTAGAGTCAAAAACGTTTTCGTACTAAAAAATACTTAAGAATAAATTAAACTTTTTTGTTAGAAATTATTTTGTTAATTCGTTTGTTATAAGAAGTAAATAAAATAGTGTTTCAAGAGAAATAGGACTCGGTGGGAGTGAGGGCTAAGTAATCAACTGCTGAGCAGTTCGTGCATAAAACTAAAATACGGACCATAAACAATACAGCCAACGCTATTAATTAAAGCACACAACTTCTTCAGCCCCGATCAAGTGATAATCCTGATCCGATCCAAAGTAAATCCCGATTAAATCCAACTGGAACAAAATGTCCAACTTAGAAGTCTTTGACTTTGTCATCAAAAACTTTTTGATGAGGCTTCGTTCGGATTAAAATTTTCACCGTCGGTTCATTAACCCTGCAAGTAAGTTTGTTACGAGAACTAATAAAGAGAGCCTTATATTAATTTCCGTCGACAGCTGGTCTCCGATATTATCAAACAAAAGTAGATGTATTACACAGATGGATTTAGCAACCATCCACCGTTTTAATGAAGCTTAGAAACCAGAAAACGACAAATTATGAGAAGGGAGGAGCGTTTGAGTACTATAAGACAGTCATTAAGTTTTTTTGTTCAAGAAAATTGAGAATTTCAGCAGCAAGAAGGCTGTAAACATTGAAAATCGTATAGATTTGTGTTATTCAGTACTCTCAGCGTAATTGATTTAGCATTCATGTACATAAATTACATGGAAATGTATATATAGTCGTAAATTGACGTGAGTATGAAGACGTAATGTGGATGCCAAGCTACATAGCTTGGCTCATCGCCGTAAAAATGCCTGCTTGTCGGTCTTCTACAGATTGTACTTAGGTGAGTGTGCCCAAGAACTCCACGACCTCATCCCACAGGCCTCCTCTCACCATCCGACATTCCGACGTAACTTGTAGCTATTCCACCAATTTGCACTAAGCATTTCCAAACGTCTTTTATAATGCGCACAGCAAAGGAGTGCAACTCTCTGCCTGCGTCTGTGTTTCCAAAAGCTTACAACTCTAATCTCTTCAAAGTTAGAGTGAACAGGCTCCTTCTGGGTAGGCTCGCTCCATCGTAGACTTTGTCTCTGTCATCTCTGACATAGACTAGAGTCAAGAACAAACCTTTAAAAATAAAAAAAAACGTAAAGGGTAGGTTTTGAGGACAAGTAATTGCGAAACAAGTGCAGGGGATTTTTTCTTCGCAATGTTTTACGTTGTTCATGAAAGAAGACATGAGATATTGTGAGGTACTTGATATAAATGTCGGGCTCCGGCACGTTAGGTTTATGCAAAGTATATGTTAATCGTAGTACTATTTACTGTCGTGATTTAGTGGAAGGTTTATATTTAGGTGGTCGTTTACGGGATGATGTTCATGATATTAAATTGCGACACACTAACAAGTAAGCAGATAGTACAAAAATTTATTTACTTTCGTTTTACTTTTTTTGAAAGCCATATTTACCTGTGCCTACATAATGGAGGTATAGCTTTTTTGTCTTTATGCGTCTGTTTACAGAACCAAATTCCATCATCAAAAACTGACATCCTTTCATCCTTTCCTCTTTCCTCCTGAACTGCGGGTTTAAAAAGTCTACTCTGTCTTTCATAACGCATTAGGTTCTAGGTTGACTGGGAAAATATGACAGGGTAGCGTAATGTGTTTTCTGATTCTGCTAAAGTAGCTGCTGTTCAAAGACAAGTGACATTCCATCGGCAGTAGCGTGGCGCACGTACACATAAAATATGCATGGGATTGACAAACTGTCGAAATGTCACGGGATCGATATCTAATATTTTGGCATTTTGACAATCGCATTCGCTGAATGAATGGCTCTTTGTATAGAGCTTAAATAAACTTTCTTAAGCTACGAAACTAAGTAGAGTTATTTATTTAATCACTTCACATAAATGTCAAAATTGAAACTTGACTCTTTTACCCTACTTCCTCTATGGGCCCCCTTGGGACCATTGGCCCCATGCCGGGATTGACGGAACTGATTAAAACTTTTATTCTATGAGACTTGCGGTTTTTTTTTCGTTTCTGAACGATTTAACTTTATGGTAGATATATTTTTTAACAGTGGACACTGACAGAAAAAAAAAATACTTGTAAAAATTACGGCAATCGAAAGTGAAACTCCAGAGAAAATCACAAGAAAATATTAGAGGGCCCAGAGCGGTTAAAACTTTAGAATCTAGTTGTCGTTCTGTGAAAAATACATAAAATTAGTTTTATTAAATTATGAGTGTCACATAATTTACCAGACACAATCGAACATAGCAAAACAGATTGTAACGTGAACGGAGCAAATAAAACTGACCGGTGACGAACCTTATCTAATAAAAAGCAAAAAATACGCAAACAATTTAGTAGCTAGCGTTTCCTCATATCACGCTAGTATTGCGATCAAAAGTAGCGCTATGCAGCAACCACATTAACCGCTCATGGTGGTTTATTAAATATTGAAGCACTTTAATAAAACCAGCGGAATGGAAACTGTGCGGCAAGCCGCTGCAGCGTGTAAACTTGTAATGTACCGAAAAAATATTCATTTGACAGCTCTTTAGCAACAATCAAAATATTTGTTTCTGAAAATGGCACAATTGGTAGGGTGGGAATAAAGTAAGTATTCAAAAGTTATTAATGTTTCAAATAGTCATGGCTTACGTTTTATTTGCTTTTGTTAGAGGCTTTGCCCGTGTACTTCTAAAACTCAAAAAAATGATGCCACAGAAACGTACCTCCGAGATTATTAAGACTACACGTGTTCCAAATCCGTTCAGAGTTTGAGGCATGATCCATTTACAAACATCTAAATCACGGAATAATAATTTCTACGATAAACATTCCCTGAAACATATTGGGTACTACTAGTCCGGGCAATTTAGACCTAAAAATGAGAGTGAAGTTACATAAAGTCCCAACAAGCTGAAAATCAGTAAAATTGTTCAAAACATAATTATCAATAATATGTAAAAGTTCCCCATCATTCCCGTGTATGAAAAAAAAATATTCAAGGTCAAAGGTCAAGAAAATGAGTTTTTTGCGATTTTCAGCAAAACGGTAAGTTTTATCATAAAAGTACCCGAGACAAAAATTGTAGATCATAAAATTATTTATAAAAATTATCAATATTCTTTTCCTACGAGCCACCGTTTCTGAGATATAACGATTCAAAAAGTTATAAAAGTTGTTATCGTCATATTAATATGCACACGTGTCCACGCCACCTATGAGTGTACTTAGCGCGTTTTTTTAACGTGGTTTCCCCAGTAGGCCTACTCCACGGGTCAGTTGTGATCCTGTTAAATGTGAAACTACTGCAAAATAACGGAAATTTTCAAAGATTTTAAAAGATAAAAGCGATGTAATTTGCAGTTGCAAAAAATTGTGTTCAGCAGTTTTTCCGGCGCAGGTGGGAGTAAAGTTTGAACTGGCTCTAATATATTGTTGACCAACTTCCAACCCCAGTCTGTAGGGTCTAGCTGATAACCAAGCCACACTTGAACTTAGTAATATACCCGAAAAAGATGTTGATGAGCAGCAACTGAGGTTGGAGGAAGACAAGCTAATTGAACTTGTTTTTTATTTTTAGTATTTTTAAAGAAACATGCTTATCGATGCTTGTCTAAACAGGTAGTTTTTTAGGAGCTCCGTATATAGAAGCAAGTCCAACTTCACGAGCTTTATAATAATTAATTTTATCGTCACCAACGACACCACTCGCAATAGAAACAATTTTGTTAACCTCTGAAAAAGGATCATGCGTTGCGAACCACTCTAAAAGTCTTAGTATGTCTTTAGCATCTTTTTTTACTCGTGAATCACTTGCATCAACATGCTGCTCGGTCGTATCCATCCTAACATTAGCGATATCTTCTAATTTGTCACAAACTGTATTCATAGCATGCATACTATAAACCCAAATGGGTTTATAGTATGCATGCTATGAATACAGTTACTACTTACTTGACTCTTCTTTCTTTCTTTTTTCTTTCTTGTTGGTACTTATGACGCTCTCTTTTGCACTTCTCTCTCGAGCAATACCTCCATCTGTCTTCATAGCTTTCATCATAGACTGCTCGATTAACATGTCCGTTGAAGTTCCACAACTTAATTTGTCCAAAAAAAAAAAAGTTTTTAAGGGTACAAGGTGTTTTAATGTGTTACACACATGATTGACTGTCGCTGCATGAATGATTTACTTTTCCTCTCAATTTAAAACAGTAAAAAAACTCACATGTAATTATAGGTTGCTGCTGAGTCAACGGTTACTGAAAGAGTAGTTAATTAATTATCTACTAAAAATAGGAGTTAACATTTTATTTTTGCTGTATGCTATAAAGGTAAATGAAATTGTTCTTGGAAGCGAGTTTATAACAACTCACATGGGTGCTTGGCTTCGACAGATTCCTTTATTACAGATTAATTTAATTTTCATATAACATATTGTTAACGCTTGAAAAAATAATTTTCTCATTCTTTTTTAACCCCTTTGTGAATAATAAAATTATATTTTCCAAATCCAATTAAATTATTGTGTTTATTTAAATGGCGAAACAACGTTTGCCGGGTCAGCTAGTAAAATTATATTTTCCGACCCTCAAAATTAGGAATAAGATAAAGTTAACTGTAGAATAATTTTATAACTTTACAATGTAGAATGATATATATAAGAGTTGACACACATTTCTGGCTTTAAATGCTAACTATTGTTCAAATCATGTACATGCCTAGAGCTTTGTAGCGACCCTAGCGGCGCGATTTGCTGAATTGCATTTTTGATATTGTACAGGAACGTCAGAGCCGAGTCGCTTACATACCTCCGTTCAGCCACGTCATATTTTACTGTAATAATACAACCGAGTAATTGTTAACCTTCAATAGACTTTTATCATATCCAGTACCAATCCAAAGTGCCTAAAATTATTTCAGGACCCTATCCATAACACGCAAAAGAAATGGTGACCCCGAACGTTTACAGAAAACAGTTTTTTTTTTGTTTTGTTTTTTGCGCCGTAAGCAACTTATAGGTGACGTGGCTGGCGCGTTATATCCGCGTGGGTTCTAGTAACAGTGAGTAAGTGCTTGAAGAACCGTTCGCAAGGTAATCAAAAAATTTCACGACGACTGCTATTGGGAATATTATACGTAATTTCCATTCGTACTCCACTTTGTAAAGTCATACAGTACACACGACTAGGTAACGAGGAGAGGTACGTACCGAACTGGATTAGGTAGGTATCATAGGCTGAATGATATAACCGTTTTACGTGATAGTAGGAAATAATAAAACACAAATATTTTTGCATGTATTTCTATTTATGAACTTCTTGATACAAAGTTTTCTTTTTATTTAAATCCACTATACATAATCTGTTTTTTTCTAAAAGGATAGAAATACATGTATAAGTGTACCAACAATGTTATTGAAAGTTACAAGGGGATAAAGAACGGACTCTATTTGCTTTGGCATTTAGTCAAATGTTTAAAAAACGTAAAGCATAATAGCTTCGGGAAAAGATTAACAAAATATCTTTCATAACAAACATCAATACATACGTACTCAACACCTGTAAACTCTTCCTACATAATTTAACAAAGCATTGCAGAAACAAGCTATTTTCAACCCATTCTCATATGAATCAATTTAAAGACTGCAAAATAATTTCAATGACAAATTGGCTCAATTCATTATCAATTCTCTGGGGGCTAATGAGTCATTGTGTTCCAGATTAAAGTCACATGTATTATACTCGAGCGATGACTGCGTAATTCAATTGTTCAGGTTGCCTCCACCTTTAGTCAGGGTTGGCAAGGTGGGAAGCTGGACTTTTAGTCGGAATAATCATCTCAAACATAAAATATTAAACCTTATAAAAGATTTGAAAGAGAAATGGAGCTATACGGGACGAATGGCACTAATATTTATTTTTCACCACGGAATAGGTTATAATAAGGAACAATTTTTATTAGATGTAGATTGTGTAATGGTTAATAAATGAACATTATTGCCACAGGAGAGACACCCTAAAGAGATGGCTTGGTAATTATTTTACATAACTTAGCTGGCGCAAAAATAGTTGCTTAACCCGACTTTATTGAATACGATACGTTTGTGAATTTCACGTAAAAATATACAAATATAAAAAAAACATGGTATTTTAAAAGCACGTTCAAAACCCTTTTTGGTGGGGTTGAAATATTTGCTAAAAATAGTTTGTTTGTGTAGATTCCTAGAAGAGTCATAGGTGTATTTAACTTTTTGGTGGTATTTATAACCCTACACTATTACTAAGTCTTAAAAATCTTAGGATTTATAGTCCATTAAAGTACTCAAGTATAGAATTTTAGAAGCAACCATTTTCGTCACGAAGCGTTCGTAACAAAAGTAGCCCAACTAACACTAAAGCGTTCAAAAAACCTATATAAGACTCGTATATCAGTTTCATTTGAGTATAAAAGTGTTAACGCATACCTGTGCAACTGAGTTAGAGCATGCTCTAACTCACTTATAACCACGAAAGAGGCTCACAGTTTTACAGGTAAAAGTTATAGAAAGCCTATAGTACGGTGTCACAAAGATATTAAAGCTGCACATGAGCGTTTATTCATCGTCAGTTACTACTTTAATCTGTATTGTTTTGACTGGCATGTTGGTCTAGTGGTTAGTGACCCTGACTGCTATGCCAGAGGTTGTGGGTTCGATTCCCACCCAGGACAAATGTTTGTGTGATGAGCATGATCATTTGTTCTGTGTCTGGGTGTAGTTTATCTATAATATGTATGTATTTAGAAATATATAAGTATGTTTATCAGTTGTCTAGTACCCATAACACAAGCTCTGCTTAGCTTGGGACTAGATGGCGTTGTGTGATAGTTGTGTGGAATATTATATTATTATTATTATTTCATTTATTTATTTATATATACTTACTTATTACATTTTTAAATATTTCTATAAAAATACAAAAAACATTTAAAAATATAAAAAATAGTAGCCCACCGGTATCGGGAACAGGGTCCAAGCTACCGGTGGTCAGGGCTTCTGAGAGAGGAACCTCCTAACGATGCGCGCCGTGTCCAGGAGTACTGCTTTCTGGATCAAGCCCTTGATCCAGCTGCCCAACGAGAGCCTCTTGAGATGTTGGTCGAGGCTCTTGGCAATAATGCCATTGGCCGTCACGATTATCGGCACAATAACTGCTGTGTTCACATCCTTCATCCATCACTTCGTTTGTTTATCTTTCTCTGACTTCACGAGGTTCTCGTCATGAGGGACTGCTATATCAACAATCATTGCGCGACGCTCTAGTCGGTCTATCACCACTATATCAGGCTTATTGGCAACAATAGTCCTGTCAGTGATGATAGACCGATCCCAATACAATGTGCAACTACCATTTTCGAGAACTGGGTCGGGCACATACCTATAGTACGGTACTTCCGATTCCACAAGATTGTATTTAAGAGCAAGTTGCTGGTGGATAATCCTGGCTACAAGGTTGTGCCTGTGCAAATAGTCTCCGTTAGCCAGACTAGAACAACCGGAAATAATGTGGCGGATGGATTCCCCGGGCCGGTGACATGCCCGACATATGTCAACCGTACCGTCCTTCACAATGTATTTCCGGTAGTTATTAGTCATCATAACTTCGTCCATAATTGCACAAACAAAACCTTCGGTTTCCCCGAAGAGGTCACCAAAACGAAGCCAGGCTACGGACGCTAAGAAGTCTACATCGGGCCCGTGTAGGACCCGATAAAAGCGTCCGTGAAGCTCCTTGCTTTGCCATACCTCCCTGCGGTCGTTAGTATCTAATACCACAGGTTTGCGCCAGTTCTCGTTAGCCAAGGAGAGCGCGGTAAGGCCTTTGTCCACCGCTACCACATCTCGATGCATACCCACGTCGGCCTCTAGGAAGTATTCCCTAAGGCTTAATACCTCGCGGTTGTGCAGGGTCTTAGCATTTAAGAAGCCACGACCCCCGCACTTCCGCGGGATATACAGCCTCATCACCGATGACCGTGGGTGATGCATCCGATTTGCGGTAAGCAGTGAACGTACCCTCCTATCCAGGGCGTCAAGTTCCGTCTGAGTCCATTTGAGTATGCCGAAAGAATACATCAAAACCGGCATGACCCAACCGTTGAAGGCGCGCACCTTGTTTCCACCTGATAAAAGACTGTTAAGTACTTTGTTCAGGCGGTCAAAGAAGCGCTCCTTCAACGATTGTTTCATGTCAGCAGCACTGATGCCTAACGCTTCCGACATACCCAAATACTTGTAAGTTTCGGTTGAGGAGAGGGACCTAAGGTCTATGGAATCCGAGAGTTGTGTTCCCACGGATTCCATAATCTCCCCTCGCTTTACATGCATGACCGCACATTTGTCCAAACCAAATTCCATCCTGATGGCGCCACTGAAGGTTTCTGTTACCTTCAGTAGCTTCATCAGTTGCAAGTTGTTAGGAGCAAAGAGTTTCAAGTCATCCATGTAAAGGAGGTGCGATATGACCTGATCACCTCTTCTCAACCGGTAGCCTTGGCCCGAACCCTCCAGCAATGTACTGAGAGGGTTGAGGGCCAGACAAAACCACAGTGGACTCAGACTGTCACCCTGAAATATGCCACGCTCGATTCTTATCGGTTCGCTGTTCGCCTGGATCTGTCGACATCCTGGATAGTGAAGAACCGTCCTCCACTGCCCCATACACGACTTCAGGAAGGTGCGTAGGACTGCATCAACTTTGTACAGCTCCAGCACCCTCATGAGCCATGTATGTGGCACTGAGTCATAGGCCTTCTTATAATCTATCCAGCATGTCGATAGATCCCTTCGGAAACGACGAACCTGTTGGCTAATGGCAATGTCGATGAGGAGCAGCTCCTTAGTACCGCGGGACCCGTTCCTACATCCATTCTGAGAGGCAGACATAATTGAATTACTATCAACATGATGGTTAATCTTTCCTCTCAAAATGGATGTAAAAACTTTATAGACCGTCGGTAAACACGTGATCGGCCTATAATTTTTAGGTTCCGCAGTACTTCCTGATTTATGGAGCAGGTGGGTTAATCCAGTAGTTAGGAACTGGGGCAGCGACCCTGACTCTAAGGCAGACTGGAATTGAGATGCCAAGCGAGCATGCGATCTTTGAAACCATTTAATCCAAAAGTTGTGCAGCCCGTCCGGTCCTGGAGATTTCCAATTAGGCAACGGGCGAACTGCACGAGCTACATCTTGGGGGCTGATGGTAATTGCTCCCATTTCTGGTATCGGATCGCACGCACGTTCGACCTCCCGAGTCCAATCACCCTCGGTGTGACTGACAGGCACCGACCAGATGCTACGCCAGAATGAACTCATGGCATCATCATCCGGTAGGCACGTATCAGTCACGCCTTGGTCCGGTCGCTCCCAAGCCCTATAAACCCACCTTTCATTCCTTTGGAATGTGCGATTCTGAGTATATCGCTCCACTCGCCGCTTGTACCGACGTATACGGTTTGCCCATGCATAGATTTTCTGCTTCAGGAAGTCAATACGCTCTGTGACGCGGGTGAGATAATCCCGAGGATGGATGTCAGTCCCCGAGAACGCCCGCCTCACAAAGCGCATCACTCTGCGTCGAGTGTTGCCCTCCCTGAAACAGATAAGTTTGCCGATGAGTGCTCTAGCCTCACCGATACGACACTCGATCCTGCTCTGCCAAGCTGGTACAGCTGGTCGTGTAACTCTGTCACTGCTAGGAAATTTGACATGAGCTACACGACATGCCGCTGCAGCCGCACAGTACAAGATCGAGTGGGTATCGGCAAGGTCTTCGCTGCTATCAAAATAACTTGCTAATTGCGAATCTAGAGCACACACCAGCGCCCTATTTTTATTATGCATGGGCAAACGAGGTAGCCGAGGCCTAAGCTCTGGCGGTGTGGAGCGATACTCTCGGAAAGCATCCTCCAAAGCGCTCCTCAATCGCTCATTGCATTGGGTACTCACGGATATAGCCCCGTCGTCATCATCCACACCAACAAGGTTGGGTCGCGGTGAAACACTGAGTTGTATTTGCACCGCGGCCGGTGGCGACGCAGGTGAGACGCGGCCGCTCCGTGATTCCAGACGCAGTCTATCAAGTACGGCGTCATCCAACATATGGTTACGCTGGATGACCCGCACCTGATCCGACAATCGTTGGGCTGAAACTTTGACAGCTGGCTCAAGTACCTGAAACAGAGAGAGCATCCGACCACGGTACGCAGTCAGGTTAGTTCCCCCCTCTGTAGCCCCGAAGTATGAGCGTATCACATTCTCGTTTATCGATTGCGACCATTTCATACGCTGCACACTTCCACCGGTAGCGGGGACCCTGTCAGAGGCCGGTGGGCCTCGAAGTCCTAAGCTGGCCGGTGGTCGGCCTCGTCCGCGCCGACGCGCAGGTGGCGGTGTCGTCGGCGGCGAGAAGTATTCGTCGCTCGAACTCGACGCAACTGCAGCTACCGGAATCTCAGGATTCACGGCTGGCGCTGGTCCCGGCGGCTGCGAGGCGGAGCTGAGCGACGAACCCGAAGATGATGTTGGTGCGGCTTGTGTTCTTGTCCGGCTTCTTGTCAGCATTGATTGTTGTGATATTTGTTACTGTTTTCGTACAAATTTTACTAGTTTACATGTAGTTTGTTTTTTTTTCTTGAAGTTTCTTGGATTTTGTTCATTTTGAGAATCAGTTTTTATTTAAACAATATAAAAAATCGGGATGAAAATTTTTCTTGTCAGTCAAGTTGACAGCCGGACCACAGATTATATTATTATTATTATTATTACCGTTGTAAAATAGAGTTGGTAAACGCTACAGGTTGTATAAATCCTACAGTAAGGTGTCAAAAAGATCTTAAAGCTGCACAAGAGCGTTTATTCATCGTCAGCTACTACTTTAACCAGTATTACCGCGTTAGTGTTACGGGAACGCTGCGGGCTCTGTATCACTTGAAAAATTTGAAGACAATGCTTCTACAGACCCTGATTCTTCCCATCATCAATTATGGTGACGTGTGCTACTATGACCTGAATGCAGATCTCCTCAACCAACTTGACCGCCTTCTAAATTACTGCATTCGATTTGTTTTTAATTTGCGAAAATATGATCATGTCTCTGCGCATCGGTCTCTTCTGAAGTGGCTACCCATACGCCAGCGCAGAGAACAGAGGGCGCTAACTACCTTGTTCTCATTTCTTAACTCTCCTAATTCCCCTAATTATCTAGCACCCCACTTTCAATACATTTGCGCTAACCACAATAGAAACTTATGCTCATCGCATAACCGTCTTCTTTATGGTCCCTCTTACCGTACTGACTTCGTTCACTGTTCTTTCTTCACAATCAATTTCTCTGTGGAATGCGCTACCCCAGGAAATCAGGATGGCAACCAACCGGTTCCTGTCCTTCAAAGTCAGATTTCGCGAGCATAGTCGCAAGAGGTTAGGTTGGGGAGAGGAGGCAGTAGTATCGTCACAGCGCTAAGTTTTTAGTCATTGGTTTTTTGCATAAACTGTTATAGTATATTCGTGTATTTGTTTGTTTATTGAGTATATCTATTATAGTACCCATTGTATGTATAGTTCATATATATATATATATATATATATATATATATATATATATATATATATATATATATATATATATATATATAATAAATACAAAGATATATATATATATATCTTTGTATTTATTAAATACCTTTTAATCGCGTTTCTTGCTCAAAATTGCACCTACCACTACTTGTCTCTGCATCACCCAAGGGTTGACTGGTAGAAAATGCCTATGGCATTAAGTCCGCCTCTGTACATTTGTGTGCATGAACTATGAAATAAATAATTAGTGAGCACAACAGGTGGTAAAAAGCGCACGTCAAGATGAAAAAGCCTGTAACCTTACTAAAATTAAATCTGTTCGTAATGGAAGTGTTATGACATCCATTATTCAACACAGCAGAATAATATAATGGAATATTATGTTATTTAAGTATGTGAAGTGAAAAATGACTGACTTTATGATTTCACGGTAAATGTATACCATGTTTCTCATCACAATTTTAACGCGCCTAGGATTTATTAAAGATTTAAAAGAAAAATAATGATAATAAAGTAGGTACCTCAAGCTAAACATTATTATTCATTCCTGCTTCCTGAGCAGTGGTATGTAAAATTAAGTGGTATTCATGGAATGCTTCAAATAATGTAAGAAATTTTATTTATTGTAGTCAAATGTTGAATAACTCGAAATAATATTAATTGTTAGGTTACCAAAACAATGGCGAACTTTATAAAAGTGAGGTTAGTGTTATTAACGACCCATACTTGTTGTATGACACCAATACCTTTAGAACGTCTGTAAAAGAGTACTGCCTAACACAATAAGCTTTAGTTAAACCCTTTATTACAGGTTCAACCTAGATAGACGAGTTGTTTGACACCTTTAGTTTCTCGTGTTACTAAACTCTCGATAAACTCTATTTTATAGCCGTTGTCTGCGATAACAGTCAATGTGGCTCCTTAAGTGGTATAAAAGAGTTCATTGCCATAACTATACAACAATAAGTGTTAAAAGGTGTCGGCGAACACTTTTATAAAGACTTTAGTGTCACAAAAAGGTTAAAGCTATAACGTATTAAGTACACTTGCTGCTACTAGCGCCATTATAACTTTCAAAACTGTATTACGTCGTCCATTAAAGCTTTAGTGCTGCGATTGGGTCTAAAACTTGTTTGTTAAATCCTCTTCTTTAGTAATAAAATAAGTCTTTAGTAATAACTGAGATAATTATAACCCTGTTATATTACTTAAAGTCATAAAAAAGCCTGTAACTGACACCAAAATGTTATTTTGGTGAACTACTTAAATGATCAGTCGATATTTATAACCACAAAATTTACAATCGATGATTTGATGGACGCAATACGTACGGCTATCATGCATCATCTCTGTACCTAGGTCATTTTGTGTTGAATTCGACACAAAGTGACATTTTTGATCATAATCATCATCAGCTCATCATCATCTGCCTGCCTTTTCCAACTGTATTGGGGTCGGCTTCCATTTAAACTGGATTTAGCTGAATACCAGTGTTCATTTTTGATCATAATCATCGATGGTACATTTCGGTAGGTATCGCATATAAATTCCAATTTTTATTCACTTTGTGCATAAGTCTATGTCTGGGTTCGCAGCAGCAAAAATTCAAACACATTAATCTTAACAACAATAAAAAGTAGATCCTTTTAAACAAAAAAAAGTTACTTAAACAGACAAAATCACGTGAGGCCCACATTCCAGAGGGTTACGTTAAAACAGATTCGAGTGGTCCTCCTAAATTATTCGTAAACAAAAATATGGTTGTCATAAAGTCAGACAAAGGTATAATTTATGTCATCAAATACCTGCGGACGTACTCATGAGTGAGGTTACGTTGAACCGGTGTCTGGCGTGATTTGTGTACTGCGAGGATTCTGCGTTGAATAGTAGATTTGTTTGGGTCTTTGTATGTAGAAACTTTTTAGGTCTTTTTGATGAGGTAGGTTGGTCTAAATACTAACAGCTTAATAGATTTAGAAATGCTTGTTTTGTTCATTACTTTGTTTATGAAAGAACGATTAATTGCAATTGGAGGTCTAATCCTTTCATTCCGTCATTTCCTTAAAAACATTTATTTAGAGTGTTTTTTTTTTGCAATGCTGACTAAGTTGAAGGCATTAGAGGAAGTGACGTTTGAAAAGAATTAGAATATAGATGTCATTATATTATGTGGCTAGGACAGATGCTGACCAGGAACGATATGGTTGAGATAAGGACAAAATCTGCGTTCAAATGCCGCATTGTAGTTTATTATGTATAATGTCTGCGGATGTTCTGTTTATTTTTTCAGTAGGTATGAAATAAAGATATCTGCGGAGATGTAAAATACTCGTAATTATTTATTCAGAGAAATGGCGAAAGAATTTTACTACAACCGCGACAACATTTAGAAAAACAATCGAAGTTGTTTCATAAAACTGCTTTTAGAAGTATGAAAAGTTGACATCGGAATAAAACTTTTATTTTAATTTAGTGTTGGAAACCACTCTAAGTTTCCCTTGAGAACCGATACCAAAATCGTATACCTACTTGAGCATTATGTTGAAATGTTATGTATTATCAACGGGCATGCATATACCTAAGTATATTTTTACAGCAAAAACGCACAATAATTATCGAAAAAGAAACAAAATTTACTTCTTCTACAACTCGAAAGAGTGATGTAAACTTTATTCCCCGTTTTTTACATCCATATTTATATAGCACCATAAAATAGCTGTCAGAAAACAGAATAACTGTCTGTACGATGATGACAGTCGAAATGAATATGAAAACGTCTGCCGATAACAATGTCATGCCGTAACTCAACTACAAGTTGAGTTACGGCATGACTCTGACGAAAATTATAATTTTACTGCTAAAGTACTGCTGGGAGAGAAAAACCTTTATGTGACTAACGAATACTTGGGACATTTTTCCATGTTATAATAATAATAAAACAAATTGTGTAGGGGCGGGCGGGTATAATGATAATCCTCTTAGCGGTATTTAGGAAAGCATTTTGCAAAGTATAGCGCCGATCCTAGCCGTGTTTATTTTTTGAAAAATTTTAAGGTTTTATAGAAAAACGTTTATTTTCCATTGCAAAATAATCGCTGATAAAATAAGAGGCTTCAACCGTTGAATTTTTTTAAAACTTTTCTATTTTGAAAACTTATTTTATCCTACCAATCCCAAATATATCCCAGTTCATATTTTCATTGAGTAACTTCCGATGAAAATGTGAGCTGCCAAGGATGTGTTGGAAATATAAAAAAATAGTCAATGCTGATTGCACCTGATTATTATTATTTTTTTCCATCTCTTGGATAAACACTAAAACGATTCAAATATGACCCATCTTCTAATCTCTGAACTATACGTACCAGGCAAGCATAGGATACAAAATCATTCATAACGTACTCTATGCTAATGCGTCCTACACGCGAGGAAGAGTGCAAACCAACGAAACACATCAACGCGTTATTTATGACCGTACGTTGCAGCGAAATGAAAACTGATATTTCTTGCCTTTTCAGCAATGAATATTCTTCTATGTATCTTCGCTAAAAGGGGTAAATGAACTGTGGTGACCTTTTGTGAGAAGAATTTCAAGTTTTGTATCGCGTGGTTCCGTATGCAAACAGACTGTGGCATTATTTAATAAGCGTTGTCGTATGAAGGCATTTTCAGGCTAACCACATAAATTAGAATCTGTACCTCAGAGGTCCACTTTTTTCGAAAATATGTTTCTTGCACCATTAAAATCGCAGAATCATTATATAGAACCAGTTCTATATAATGGTATACGACATTCAGTCCTATGACATCTATGAAAAGAAATATCCAATCGTATATGACATTAAATCCACTAACATTTTACGGGTAAAGGACCTCAAAAGACGATAATATTATTTACCTCTAAGCTTTGCGTGAACTTAATGTTGTTCATTTGAGTTAATGTTATTTACCGCTGAACGAAAACTCGCGCGCAGCGCGCTATTTACCCGTAAAAACCGTGCCTTGCGTCAGTGCGTTTGTCGTCGTGCCTACTGTGCGTGCAAAACTATCCGCGTAATTGTTAAAAATCGTTTTAAATTGTTTTAACCTCATGTTTTCACGTGGAAAATTACCTGTGACCTAGTTTATATCGGAGATCAACATGATACAACTTCAGAATATGGTAAGTACTTATTTAATTAGTTTTAATAAAATAATTTAGCGAAAACGTAACGAGAGGTAAACAATAGTATCTCCTGTAAACGTCTTATGCCATTGATCTTTATTTCTTGGTGTTAAGATACTTTTTTCTATGTCAAAAATTGTTAGTAGGCAGGTTTACATTGTTGTGACTTTCCTATGATTTTTGTGGTATCAGTATTTACTCATATTAGGGTGTCGTGATAAGTAATACTTTTCCATTAAATTATACCTAATATAAACGCTACGCGGGTAAACTATCAGTAGATTCTCCTTAAACTGTCATATGTAATTGATGAGTATAACTGTGTGTTAAGATCCATTTTTCAGTGACATAAACACAGCGGGTGGTTAGGTACACAATGTTCAAAGTATGAGATCTAACAATTTACTAATTGACTCATTCTCGCGTAGTATGGATTTGTTTTTCCGTGTTATAAATAATAGCATAAGTACCTACGTAGCTAATGAAGAAACGTTTTGTTTTTAGGATCACAGAGAGACGAACAGCTTTTCCTGGAAACGCCCGAAGGGTCATTTTCAAAGCCATCCCAAGGTATTAATGTGGTTCCGGCTCCAACAGAAGTAATGCATACCGACGGTGATGCTACTGACGATGATGCACAACCGTCAACCTCTGCTTTGCTCACTGACATTTCAAATAATCTCAAGCCATCGACTTCCTTTCACCGCATGAGAACTGAAGATGGTATGAGCTCTGATGAAGATTTTTCACCATCTATAGAGAAGACTCTATAGATTGTGAATTCGAAAAACGAAGAATCAGACAGGTCGTCCATCGATGATCTGGAAAATATGAGATAAAGCAGAATGGCTCAATCGCTGTTTCAACCAGACCTATCACCTGAAATTTCTGTAATTAAGAGTCGTAAAAGAACTTTAAATAAATTAAAATGCAAAAGCAATTTAAGAAAACAAGGCGCAATCACAGGAAAATCATATACTTCTAAAAAAGGAAAAGTTGTTCCAGAAAAAAAGATGAAACCAGTGTGTGCTTGTAGATTGAAATGTAGTGAACGTATAGACGAAATTGTTAGACAATTTATATAATATTATCAGAAGTATTACGCGGAAGAGATGACGTGGGATTTAAAAAGACAATTTATTCTTTCAAGAGTCTCAGAAGTTCAAACTGCTAGATCCAGACGCCGTGATCTTGATCAACCACCTAAAAGAGCTTATACATTATGGTACACATTTTTAATTGATGAAAAAGTCGAAAAGGTTTGCAAAAAGTTTTTTCTGAATACCTTGGCTATTTCAGTAACTGTTGTGAGAAATGCGATAAAAAAATCTACACAAGGATTTGTTTAAGCAGATAGACGAAGAAGACATCCACCGCCTAATAAAACAGCAGATATAGTAAAAGAAACAGTACAGAAGCACATTGGAAAGGTACCGAGATATGAGAGCCATTATAGTCGAAACAAAACAGAAAGACAGTATCTTGGAAGCCACCTAAATATTGATAAATTATATTCCTTGTATGTAGAGTTCTGTGCTGAAGAGGGTATACCGAAAGAGAATATCGCAAAGGCGTGGCTATATAGACATATTTTTAATACAGAGTTAATCTCGGTTTCAGTCCTCCTGCTAATGACACTTGTGATGATTGTGATACGTTTGTTATCAAATACAAAAACGCCACAGATGATACTGAAAAGAATAACATAAAAGCTCTACATAATAAACATCTTGAGGAAAGCAATTTACGATACAGTTTGAAAGGACTTGATAAAGTTGCAGCTATTGAAAGCCACGGTGCTAAGAAAATGCTGACAGTGGACCTTCAAAAATGTTTACCTACTCCCTACTTAACTAACGGCCAGAGTTTCTACTACAGAAAGTTGTGGACCTTTAACTTCACAATTATGGATTCAGTTCCCAAAGAAAGTTGGTGTTTTATGTGGGATGAGACCGTGGCAGGACGAGGCGGAAATAAAATGGCTTCTGGAATAGTTAAGTTTTTTGAGCAGCTTGTCGATAGCGCATTAAAAGAAATAACAATATGGAGCGACAACTGTGCGGGGCAGAATAAAAATATTTATTTAATGATGGCTTATTTGTGGATATTGTCTCAAAAAGTAAATGTGGAGGTAATAAACCACAAATATTTATTAAAAGGGCATACTCACATGGAAGTGGATGTAGTCCACTCAATAATGGAAAGAGAAAAGAAGAAAATCCAAGAGTTTCCTATCGTGACTCCTTGGGACTGGCAACAGTTTATAAAGAGCTGTTCAAGAAACTCAAAAATTAAAGTGGTAAACATGGAAACTGATCATTTCATGGATTTTTCTACCTTTTGCAATAAATCATCAGCTCCTTTTGTGCACAGAAAAAAATCTATTGCCGGAGAGTCTGTACCATATTCGGCTATAGTATGGATGCAATTCCGAAAAAATGAAATAGGTTCGATGTTTTACAAAACTTCTTTTAATCAAGAAACTTTTGAAGAAGTTAGTTTCATACGAAATAAACGGACAGAATTTTCTGTACCCACGCCGAAACCTATTCGAGAAACTCAAAAGCTCATTTTGAAACTCAAATACAACGACTTACAAAAATCTTTGCAGTGGAATCCATCTATGTTCCACGGTTATTATAGGAATTTTCCATGTGCAGATGTCCCTGACTTACCTGAGGCATGCGAGTAGTTGTGTTGGTCATTAAAAATAAATAATATTTTGATTTTGTTCTTCGTGAAGTAACTTTTGTTTCATTTTGTTAGTAAATCCCTCCCAATTTTTTTAATAATAGCATAACGCTAGATACTGATAGGAGACATAATGTTTCTAGGTGCCGAATTCCAATAACATCCACAAGTTTTATTTAGAGGTAAACAAAAGTCATCATAATGCTTTCTTAAAATACCTTAGTTAATTTATGTTACAAGGTAAATAGTCTCAAGTCCACAAAATCAGATAAGAATTAATTTTATTGTAATAATTTATTTGTTTATTTATTTCTCTCCACAATAAACATTACATAATAATATTGTTTCAATTAAGGTACATGCTTTGTATAGTTTACTGTGGAAGACTGGTGCCTAAGCTAGGCTTTAAGGGCCTGTGTTTCAGGTCACCAGATCTCCACACTCTAGCAGTTCGTACAATTTTGAATTTGGAGGTTTCAATTTGGACTTTACAAAAGTAGTATTTTATAAAACAATTCTTAAAACAAACGAGTAGAAAACAGAAAATTAAATGATTTGGAGCGTTAGTAATGTTAGTAAATATTTGTAGTGTGAACGTGAGTAAGATGTGTTTCGTGTGTATGTGTGAGAGTACGTGTATGAGGGTGGTGTGTGGGGGTGCGTGTGTGGGAGGGTGTAAGTGAGGATTTATCAGATAGCAGTTGATATTAATTAAGTCACGCTGGTAAGTAGATTTTCGGTGTCATCATAATTGAGACCCCGAAGCCACGTGGTAAGCTTCTTTTTACATTGGGCCTTGTTAAGGTTAAATATAAGTTGAGTTTTATTAATTTTGTTGTACAAGATAGTATCGTCCCAGATAGAAAAAGAAGCGTTTAGAAAATATAGTCGAAAAGGAAGAATTATTGCGACTTACGGGATCAAATCTTCGCTTACCATGTGCTATTGATGGGTGATAGGTGAGTAAGGAATGTTGTTTTAGTAGGGTGTTCAAAATAAATAGTTGGCGTACTGTTAGGATTTTTGATTGCTTGTATAGCAGATCTGTGGGATAACGGTATGGAAGAAAATAAGAGACTTTTAAGATAGCTCTCTGTGCTCTCTCTAGTTCAAGGAGAGTGGTTTTAGGTGCACCTCCCCAAATTGTTATACAATAGCTTATCAGTGAATGAACGAGGGCGAAGTATACAGATCTCTTTAGTTTGTCATCCGCCACTTGCCTCAGGGTTTTGAAAACGTATATCAGCTTACGTAGCCTAGTTATGAGTGTGTCTATATGTTGTTGAAATCTAAGGGTGTTGTCGACTATTACCCCCAGATATTTCACAGACTCGGCTTTAGAGAGTTGGAAACAAGTGCAGGTAGCATCGTGCGGTGTTGGGCACGAATGAACTTTAATGGTTTTCGGCACTGTAGGTAAGTTAGATTTTTTGAGTGCAAAGGTAACGTAATGAGTTTTACTCTCATTTAGTGTTAGCACGATACTACGCAGACATTTTGTGACGGTATTGAAGCCCAACTGAGCGTACGAGTACACATCACGCCAAGAATCCGCACTAAACAGGAGGACTATGTCATCGGCAAAGCTTATAATTTTGCCCCTAGGAAGGGTGAGCATACCCAGGTCGTTAATATAGATGAGAAAAAGGGTTGGGCCGAGCACGCTGCCCTGGGGCACGCCGTAGGTGACTTTCCGTTCATCACTAAGAAAATCATCTATCCTAACGCACTGAGTACGCTCACTGAGGTAGTCTTTAAAGAGCTGAAGTTGAATCCCTCTAATTCCCAAATTCTCCATCTTTTCAGTTAGTATAGGTACAGAAACCGTGTCGAATGCCTTAGCAAGATCTAAAAATATGCCAAGAACTTTTTGCCTTTTGTCTAGGTTTGTAACAATATAGTTTGTCAATTCATGGACTGCATCCGAAGTTGACTTACCGGCACGAAAACCAAACTGAGTTGAGTAAAGAAGGTTTTGTTTTTCCAGGTAATTGACAAGTCTAGTGTTCATGATTTTTTCTAGTATCTTTGACAGGGCTGGGAGCACTGCTATAGGCCTGTAGTTATCAACACGATTTCTGTCCCCATTCTTAAAGATCGGGTGTATAATAGATTTTTTAAAAACGTTTGGGAATTTGCCTGTGGAGAGTGCAAGATTACAATGTATGTTAGAGGTGGAGTAATTAAGACCCGATGTCTTTTTAACAGGTCACTGGATATCCTATCCCATCCCACTGCGCAGCCACTGCGGAGACTCATGATTAAATTTCCCACTTCGACCTCGTTGGTAGGCAAGAGTACCATGGATTGGGGGATTTTATCGCTGGCATCAGTTAACACTTCCGATTGACAGCTTATTATTCTCTCAGCAAGACGTTCACCAATAGCAGAGAAGAAGTCATTAACACTGTTAACCGAGAGCTTCGGGGTATTTGCCAACTTCAGGAGAGGTTTGGAATTTTCTTTGTGAGTTACCCTATTTGTCAATGTATTTATTGCTGACCAGAGTTGCCTAGAATAATTACCAGCCTTTGCCAGCTCGCTTTTTTCATGTTCTATTTTCAAGTTCTTTAGCAGTTTGTTACAGAAGTTTCTGTACCTAGTGAAAGTTATTTTTACTGTCTGATTTTTTGGTGACTTTTTAAGTTTTTTATGAAGGTTGTCTCTGTGTCGAATGCAACGAAGAAGACCTGGAGTTATCCATGGCTTTACAGTTGTTTTACGGTTGGGTACTTTTACAGTTATAGAATTAATTTCAATCACTTGTTTAATCGAGTTGACCATGGTTTCAGCCGCTTCGTCGGGATCTTGTGTATTGTAAACATGACTAAAGTCAGCTAGTCTTAAGTCTGCATTTAACTGATCATGATCAATGCGTATCATTGTTTTTTTAACAGATTTTCTGGACGTCTTCTTAGCTAGAAATAACAGTACTGTATCATGGTCAGTTAATGCAGAGTGCGCCACTAGTGTTGAGGCGGAGCCTTGGGTTTTCAGAATGAAATGATCAAGACAAGAGTTGAGTCGTGTGGGCAGAGTATGTGAAGGCAATAGGCCATGTGATGCTAATAAGTTTAGGTAGTTATACTTGCTTGAATCACGGCATTGGTCATTGATATTTATATTTATATCACCAGTGATTATTATGTTGTTATAGTGTGCGATACTAGTTAAAGTCATGTTTAAGGAGTTTAGAAAGTTGGTAATGTCTCTGTAGCTTGGAGGGCGGTAAATTGCTAGTACTATCGTGTTGTGGTCTACTTTTATCAGGAGACAATTTGCATCTGAAAAAGAGGGTTCTTGTACAGAAACGTTAAGGTATGTATGTACATAGACTACTACTCCCTCATTCTGTGTGACGTTGTTCTTGGATGAGAACGAGTTGTAACCTGGCAAGTCAGGGATAGTGTGAGTGTTTGGTAGCCAACATTCAGTTAAGGTAATTATGTCCCAAGCTATTTTAGTTCTAGCTAGTATCGTGTGTAGACCTGACATATTTTTAGAGATACTTCTGATATTTTGATTAAGAATTTTGAGTGAGTCAGTGGGTTTAATATTGGATGGAATACAATTGTCAAGGTCACATGTAGTTGAATCCGAAACAGAGATGGAATCTATATTGGAGCAGTTATTTAAATAATACTTTATTCTTGTTTACATTTAAAAACATTAGTTTTAAGGATAGACTGTTATTCATTGCTCTATGCTTTAGATAGGCGCTGTTACTGGCACAGGTAGGGAAGTTATTAATTTTATATGATGAATTATAAAGGTAGATTATTAGATTTTTTAGAGTGTTCCATATAATTAAATAAATAAATAATTAGTATACAAGATTATTTGCAACTTATTTTTAGTTCGTAATTTCCATACGAACAGTTTTATATTCCCTAATTGTCTGAAAGATTTTTGTAGTTTCAAGACGATATGAAATCAGGAGCTCATGGCTAGATAATAACAGCCACACGGGTCGATCTTTAAGGTTAAGGAACGCTTGCCAAGGCTGGTCTGTGGATGGAATCTTAACATACTGAATTTCCTCCGTGCCTCGGAAAGCACTTAAGCCGTTGGTCCCGGCAGTCATCTCTAGATCTTTGGCAGTCGTTACGGATAGTCAGAAGCCAGTTAATCTGACTCCAGTCTTGCCACGAAGTACCGTGTTACCCAGTTAATGGGTTGTGGAGGTCTGGAAGGCAGCCGCTCTACGTAAAATATTGGTAATCAGGTAATCCGGTTTGACTGGAAGCCGTCCCAAATATAGTTGGGAAAAGGCTAGGCAGATGATGAAGACGATGTAAAAAATTGCTTTTTTTTAAAACAAGTTTATAGTTTTGGATACCTGTTGAATTTTGACCAAAGTAATGTATGGGTAAAGATACTCGTACTTTAACAAAATAAAATGTGTTTCTATATTTCACAGATTTACTAAAATAAAACGATTATTTTTTAAAAATGTCCTTTGAACACTTCGCGTTTCATTTATTTTCTTCCACATTACGTTTCCGAACATTGAAAAATTTTCGGTTTCGTTCATCTGTTACTATCCGATAAGACTTTCATACAAAAAAAAAAGAATTTTCATCGGTATTTTCTATATAAACCCGTAATGCTGCTAAACAGCTAAACTGCTGAACAAAGGTCTCTCTTATGACAATTATAATATTTAGTATACCTTTTTTTCACATGTTTGTGAGAAAACCAAAATCTTCAAGCTCATCACACCTTCTTCACCCGAAACTTCCACGTGCAAGGAAATCAATCTCCCTATCAGAAAATACAACACATTACCATTATTGTCAACACATTGATCATCGTAAAACGCTTCCTGAACTAAATCCGTCAGCACAACAAGCGAATACGAATAAGCTTATCAATCAATTTACATCGTATTACACATTCCATATGACAGACTGACGGAAGAGGTAATGTTCTTTACCAATCAATTTCCTTGCCGCATGAGATAAAACCCGTTTATTGGGTATTTCCGAAATGCGTGGTCAAATTTTAAGGGCGATATTCTATGTCTGCTAAACACAGTTCAGAAAAAAAAACAATAGTAAAAATAAAAATTACAACATTTTTTTTAACTGTTCGCAAATACGACTATATATGTAGTTCCAAACAAAAATCTTTTCAAGCCATTTGAAGCAATTGGTGGCGTCAAATCTGTGATTGAACTAAAATATACGCCATCAGGTTACCGACATAGCCCGAAGGATCTTCAAAATAAAGTGAGCAAGAAGCATTGCTCTCAGAACAGATGATCGATGAGGCCGGGAATTTTTGGAGTCCTTCCTCTAAGTGAACCTATGACCGGGTGAGGGTCGCTGGTAGCCGATGGATGCGACACGCGCGGAGAGGCTTATATCCAGCAGTGGACGTCTTTTGGCTGATATGATTATGATGACGAAATGCCAGCACCTTTATCGGAATGCTTGAAAAGGGATTTGTTTATTGTTTTGGCTGGTTTTTGCAGTCAGGTTTTTAATGTCACCCTTAAATAAATATGATCACCACTTCTGAAGCACCCTGTATATTTGTATGGAAGGTAAATGATGACATAACAGTTTGACGGATGTTTTGTGATAAAACAGGAAGGAATACTGGGGAGGCTCGATTGCCTCCCTAAACAAATATTTGTATGTACAGTTTGTTGGTTGTTTGTATGTTTGAACAATATGCATGTGATAGTTTGTGGCTGTTAACTGATTTACAAAAACAGCGTTTCTTCATATAATCCCTTCATAATATTATTAGTTTAGTTTATATCACAGTTCTCATACAAAACAAGTTTTTTACTTCTAATAACAAATAATATCGCCTATCTGACAACACAATCAATCCATTCGACACCTTCGGAAACTTGGTGACAAATAGAAGAAGAAATAACTTGTCAGTACTTCGAATTAAAGTTGTAAGTACAATGATAGACTGAGACATAATACGACATACTGGAATAGATTTGGTCTATTCCACATTGAATAATAGTTTTTCTCAATTTGTCAAAATATATGGAAATTAGAAGGGTTTTTGACAGTGAGTTTTTTTAATGAGAAATAAAAAATTTACTCCTTCTGCTGTGGGCGGAGTGGAAGAGAGAGTCCAGACTCTTACTGACTGAAAGCCAATCGTTTTCCTCCAAACGCTCTTTGCGTTCCAGGGCCACGGTTAATTTTTCGATCAATACCGCAATGATAGTCTGCAACTGCGATTTGAATGTGAGCGCTTCTTAAAATTAAATGAGAATTATTGCCCGTCAGATAAAAGTAT
Organism: Lacanobia oleracea; assembly: GCA_950371165.1. Taxonomy (NCBI): domain Eukaryota; kingdom Metazoa; phylum Arthropoda; class Insecta; order Lepidoptera; family Noctuidae; genus Lacanobia; species Lacanobia oleracea. The sequence goes on along the minus strand of OX493387.1, from coordinate 29,090,289 downwards.
TTTGATTTTTTTTTTCAAAAAACGTTGCCCTACACTAGGAATTTCTCCTGTATCGTGGGTGCGTTCACAAACATACTACTCTGTCAAGAAAGTACCGGGAAAAGATCAATAATACACAAAATGTCTGTTATTCATCCAAATTTATTTTATCACCTTCAAAGTATGCTCCTTTAGAAACGATACACTTGCGCCAACGAATAATCCATTCATCAAAACATTTTTTAAACGCTGCTTGCTTGCTTGCTTGTTGAATTGAGTTCAGTTCTCGCCGCGAATTCTCCTTTATGTCTTCTATCGATTGAAAACGGGTGCCACGAAGTGGTAATTTGAGTTTAAGAAAAAGAAAAAGTCAGCAGGAGCCATATCTGGTGAATATGGTAGTTGCTGGATGGTATTTGTTGAGAGTTTGGTTAAAAATTCGTTCACAATGATAGCCTTGTGCGAAGGCGCATTGTCGTGGTGCAAAATCCAAGAATTTTCTTTCCACAAATCTGGCCTTTTTCGTCGAATTTGCTCTCTTAAACGCCGCATAACGCTCAAATAATATTCTTTATTTACCGTTAGACCTTCCGGTAAGAATTCAGAGTGCACAACACCGCGATAGTCAAAGAAAACAGTCAACATGACTTTGACTTTTGATCGACTTTGGCGTGGTTTTTTCGGTTTCGGTTCAGTTGGAAGGCGCCACTCCGAAGCTTGTTGACTAGTTTGCATGTCAAACTCGTAAACCCACGTCTCGTCACCAGTAACAATGCGTTTCATGAATGTTGGGTCCGAATTGACTCGTTCTAGCATGTCCTCAGCGACTTTCATGCGATTGAGTTTTTGGAGAAAATTCAGATCTTTTGAAGTCCCAAAAGATCTGAATTTTCTCCAAAAACTAAACAAATAACAACTAAACATGTTGCTGCTCGGCTAGTCAGCCGAGCAGCAACATGTTTCATACCCAAATGATTAGTTAAAATGGTACGGATCGACTCGTGAGATACAGAAAGTTCGGCGGCTATCTCTCTCAGAGTTGAATGGGGATTTTCAGTCACTATTTTCTTCACTTTTGCGATGTTAACTTCAGTTGCAGACGTTGACGGCCTACTAGAGCGAGGCAAATCTTCCATCACATCTCGACCGCTTTTGAACGCTTTGAATCACTCATAAGTACGAGTTTTTGATAAAGTCGATTCACCGTAAGCCTTCTGTAACATTTTCAGTGACTCCGAACACGAAATTCCATTGGCGATGCTAAATTTAAGACAAACTCTTTGTTCGATATTTTTGTCCATTATGAAATTCGCAATACACACTATATATGATATTACTAAAACCAGCACTGTATTTAATATAAATAACAGATGCAACCAAACTCCGCGCCAAAATGGAAAACAGTTGTGCCAATCTAACAACTACAAAAAGACAAAAATTTGAATTTGGAACCATAAACAATTCATCCATTCCCGATACTTTTTTGACTGAATGTACAAACTCACATACACAAACAGCCAGACCCGGAACAACTATCTGTAGGTCATACAAATATTTGTTCCGTGCGGGAATCGAACCCGCGACACGCAGCGCAGCAGCCGATCGCTCAACCACTCCGCGAACCGTGTCGTAACCGTGTTTGTATTATCCACACAATGGTCGGTAGTGGTAAAGTTTCGTACTTCAATTATTTAGAGGTGTTCAAAGCGTCTGTTTAGGATAGCACACAACTTGTTAGAGTCGGCAGGAGCAACCCTTCCTACATCAGTAGGAGAGGTTGCTCTATGCATTGTTGTGGTTTGAATGTCGGAAATTTTGGTGTACCGCGCTTTTGTCATAGGGACCAATCATGTTTTGTAGTAGTGTTTATTATAGAAGTATTTTTGAAATCGTTTTAAGTATCTTATTTCTGAGATCATCTTCTACAAGCACACTTTTACCACATTAGAGTTGCCTGACGCTGGAACGAGGCAGTGAAGCGGAGATACGAAGAAATTTGATCCAATGGAATTATATAAAATCTCCGCACTACGTGAGACGCTGAGTTTTTGACTGACATGATTGGTTAATATTTCTCAGTTTGTCCGCTCCGCGGCCTCGCTCTGCGCACATGGGCAGACACCCTTAAGCTTGAAAAATAAGAAACAAAAAAACCCTCAGTATTGTTTTTTCTTACCGTGTGGGCAGTAAGATCTAACGACCCCACACACCCTAGTGTTAGAGTTTCTAAACCGCCTCAAGGGTCTCTGACATGGTTTATTTGACGACCACCATTTGACAAACCATGTATTATGAAAGTTTCTTAGAAAAATATGTATCGAAGTATTTTAGGTAGGTAGTCTGAACTGTGTTACCTATATACTTCTTCTGCAACAATAAAACGATACAAATATTGCAACAAAAATTTCAAGTGACGATGTAAAATATAAAAATATGAGCACTTATTTACCATATTCCAAGTAATTTGAAGAAAAATGCAACTCGACAACATCCCCGGCATCCCTTTCTTCGCTGAGCGAAGCGATTACGCAATTCATCCGATCAAACCTACTCAGATTTAAAAGCCAATTTATCAGCGCGTCTCAAATTGTGTGTGTATCATTTAAATTCCTCCTTTTACTTATGTGTGCGTATAATCGTTAACATGTGTTTGTAAGCAAGACGTTCGAATTTGAATTTATCTATCAATGTATGCGTGAATGTTTATGAGCGTGTGCATAAATGGATGTGTTGATGCATGAGTGTACAATAATGTTAATGGTAGTGTCGTGTGATGTGGTTGGGTCCATTACATGTGAAATTATATCTATGTAGCTACGGGTAATGTCGGTTGATGGAGTTAAAGTATTTAAGTGATGTCCCGGATACAATTAGTTGTTAAAATAAGAAAACTGTACAATATTAGCTTTTGGTTAATGGGTTGTGGAGGCAGTCACTCCACACAACATAATGGTTCCATATTTGAGAAAATGCTAGGCAGAGAAAGAGAGAAAACTACGGTATGCTCCCTATCCTTCAGAAGACGTGCAATTGTGCGGTATTAAAAGTATCTTATGGGGCTCAGCGATATTGTCGTTTTCTATCAATGAAACAATGTTCGTTATTGGATTACGCTATAAAACATACAAGCAAGTAAACAATTTTACCTTTCATTACAAATGACATTTCTGAGAATTTGAACCATCATTATTGAAATGTTATCATAGCGGAGAATATTCTCGTTAAATCGGAATATATTCAAATAGATATACCATTGAAATTACGCGCTTGTATCTGTGTATGTATGCAGTAACTCTGCGCTGCGGTAACGTCTCGATGACCAGTCATCACCAGTGACATAACACACACGTTTCCTAGAAGCTCGAGGCTGTTTACTTGATTCATAAATACCTAATTAACTACTACTGGTTGTTCGGCTTACTAGTAATCAGTTTAAGAAGATACTAGCTCCTGCCAGCGGCTTTACCCACGTGAATGTCGAAAATTGTCCATAAGAACATACTGCCTGGATTAATAAGCACAGGATAGGCTAGTCAAGATAAGCTGTGGAATCTATCTATGTGCCAAATTTTATTCAGAGCCATTTAGTCGTTTCGGGGTTATTGAGTAACAAACATACATTTATTCATTCAAAAGATTAGCTTTTTCACGCGGCTTCGTTCCTGCAATAACTGTTTTTTTTTTGTATAAAAAGTAGCTTCATGGTATGTAGAGTTAGTGTACTTTTCTAATAGTGAAACAATATTTGTAAATGGAACGGTAATCATTCCAAAGATTACGCTTTAAAAACATTCGTAGTGACGAGTGATATTTCCGTGAAATAGAGCTACCATTATTGTAAAGTTAATATCGTGGAGAATATTCCCGTTAAATCAGAATATCTTCAAGTAGTTGTACACAATATACAGGTTTCTTAGATGCTCGAGGCTGTTTACTTAAATTACTAATACCTAACTAACTACTGGTTGTTTAGCTTACTACAATAGTAATCGGCTTGTTAAGATATCGTGGTCTTTGTGAATGAAATGTGAGGTTCGTACAAATATTACGTTTATTTTATTAGCACTAAAGATTATAGTTAATCGAGGGATAAAATTATTGTTTCTGAACTTTCATACAAACTTTTACACCCTATTTAACCCTTTGAGAGGAGTATGTTCCAAAACTTTTACACCTATTAGCTTGGGTTTTACGTATAGGTATATTACCTTTCAGTGAGTTTCCCAAACAAAAGAAATAATATACCTATACTAGTATAAGGTAAAAACTCAAACTTTTATCACCCATCTCAATAACCGATAACACTAAAAACAAAATGGCCGATATGCAGTATGCGGCTGTACGTGTGTTCTTTGATCACGTCGCGATAAAATGCGACACAACTTTGAACGGGAAGTTACATCGCTTACAAGGACGAGAGCCACTTGTCATCTACCCTCGGGGAATGGAAAACTATTATTTGTCTTTGTTGTTACAAAGAAAGTAGTGAACTGTTGTTCGGCTAATGTACTCATATTATGTTTTTTTGATAAAATATGTCATCTTTGCGACTGTACTTTGACATTAAGGGTAACTTACTTTACCAAGAGTACTTATATAATTATGTAGTTACCGCTAGGTTGTTAGTTTCAGAGAGCAATGGCCAAATTATGTAACAAAATAATATTATTTTAGCAGTATTATACAAAGTAAGACTGCACGAGTTGTAATACAAAACATTGCAAGGATTAGAGGTGAGAAAACATTTGAATTGATGCTTTTAATGTTGGTTTCTGTATTGATTATTTTGAGTAAACAACGTGTTAAAGCCTGTTTTAAGGCCTCTGGCTATGAATTTGACGAACAATCAATTTCAAATGCTCAATTAAGATATTGGGAATAAAAGCTTTAAGATACTTCCCATTCTGATTAGGTATTTCTCTCCAAAAAAGAAGATTAGTTTAGTACGTAGCTACTCATTCCTTCAACTTCTAAATTCACGTCTGGTTATCCACTAAAATAACTAGAACACGGCAGGTAACTCAAAATCACCGACCTGACCCTTCGAAACTAACCCAACTTACTACAAGTCCAGTTCCCTAATACCGTGCTCACCTATACGTATAACTATCCTTAATTCCATCACATAAACGTAGGTAGGGTCCAACGGATGTAATCAGAACTAATTCACGGGCTGAAGGAGAAGTTTCGCCTTTACTTAGCTGACCGGGGGAAGGTGTGATGTGTGGAGTTACGACCTTCTTCCTCAAAGCCGTGCATTGTTTCAAATGTGAGAGAAGTTTTGATTAAATGTTTGTATAGGTTATGTTTATTGTTCTAAAATAGACTAGTCTCGGTTTGTGAATGGAACATTTGGGTCTAATAATACGTCTACGAAAGTAAAAATTACGGTGTCAAGGACAACGTTTTATTGATTAATTTTGTTAGACGTGTCTGGCTGAATGTAAGACTTATAGAACACTAGTTGTGCCTCATAGTTTCACTTCTATGCGCTGTTATTACGCGTTTTCTTGCTGTTAATCCTTACTTATTTCTTTTGAAACAGCTGTAAGTCGTAAAATGTTAAACTGGCCAAGGCGGGTTTTTGAGAAACGTGACTATCAATTCTCGAAATAAAAACGTTAAATTATGAAAACAAACAAAATTTTTAGCTTTATTAAGAAGTATAGATAAAAACCGGCCAAATACAATTCGGTCTCGCACACGAAGTTTCAGGTAATATACCATAAAACTATTTTTTTATTGCTATTTTTTATTTTATGCATACGTTTGACCACTATATCATCTGATGGTAAGCGATGATATGGTCGAATATGGAGCACATTTGCCTAGAAGTAACCTATTCACTCTTGTCTAAAATCATGTAATTCCGTCGCACACTCACCGGAATGCAACCGATAGAAAATTATTTATTGTTATAGCGGCAATAGAAGTACATAATGTGTGAAAATGTCAACTGTCTACCTATTACCTGCCTGCGTCTGTGTTTCCGAACGCTTACAACCCTAATCTCTACAAAGTTAGAGTGTACACGAACAGGCTCCTTCTGGGTAAGCTCACTCCATCACTTTGTCTCTGTCATCTCTGGCCTAGACCAACAAAAGACAAAACAAGACAATCAAGACTTCAACAGCAAACCAATCACAGATAAAAAAAAGATACAGCCCGCTGACTGACCTTCGATGCTTCGAACTACTTCGAACCCTAAAAATGAGGCGAGCATCATGGCAACGAGGCTAAGACAATAAAATTAGACTTCCATTTCAAAATGAACTAGAAATCCACCTGAAACACCTAACAGAAAGGGGTAGGTACCCACTTCAGGCCAGTCTCAAAACCCCACAGCCTTTGAAAAATTACACATACTTAGGAAACCGTTCCTATTTTAGTGAGCTGGCCGTACAGCCCGTTTGCTAAGCCAGGATTAGAGAGTAACTAATGTTCCCAGATTTTATGTGGATAATGAAGCACTGCGTCAGTAATAATGAAATTGCTTGCTTAGCTAAGACTGTGGCTACGTTTGAGGATGTGGGTGGAGAAAAATGGTTCATTTATATTATGTTTTGTGGTTTTGAGTTTAAGTTTTGGAATAGAATTTGCAAAGAATTGATGATCGTGTTAGTTTATGAAAGGATTATATTAAATATGTAAAATACAACCAACCATTTCTCATAAAAATGCTGAGTGAAATGTGATCGGTTGTTTCAAAATAAAGCACCACTGTCTAACCCTTCGAGAAAAACATAGTTAACGCCTTGTAACAAAAAACATTCATGCCAAAACGTAGTAAAAAGTGATTAAAAAAAAAATACAAAGAAAAGACATTCATCATTCAAAATAACAACAATAACACAACTAAGAATCGATCAGGAAATCTGTCCCTCGCGGTCGTCTCGATCAATAACGACTTATCCATTATTCTTCATTATTCCTTTGCTTTCGTTTTGTCCCCAAACGTCCCGATGTCCCAACGGCACAAAATGGCTCGACTGGGACGCTTTCGTCATAAAACTGTATCGACAAGTTCCGTTTCGCGGGACTATTGGCAGCAGACGTTTTGTTTGCGGTATTCTGTCGAGGTTATCATAAATCAATGTTCTTGGGGTATAATAATAATAATAATATTCCACACAACTATCACACAACACCATCTAGTCCCAAGCTAAGCAGAGCTTGTGTTATGGGTACTAGACAACTGATAAACATACTTATATATTTCTAAATACATACATATTATAGATAAACTACACCCAGACACAGAACAAATGATCATGCTCATCACACAAGCATTTGTCCTGTGTGGGAATCGAACCCACAACCTCTGGCATAGCAGTCAGGGTCACTAATCACTAGACCAACAGGCCAGTCAATAATGTTGGAGTTTTGCCTTTGTTTTCTGTTCTGTTGCAGATATGACGTCAATATTTTTTTAATGAATAATTACTTACTGTAAGCGATGATTTTTGTGGTCATCAAAAGCGTGATTGGCTGGATGTAACGTATTCACACTTGACATAATTTTGTGTTTATTTCTTTACGTACACACTTTACAAGAACTTATCTAAAGGAGTAATATAATATTTTGGTTTTGATTTACCCAAGTATATGTTTCCCGACTAGTTTCTAACAGAACAGGAATCTTTAACGATTGTAATGTAGTGTAGGGTAAACCAGTGTAATGGTCCGCCGAGAATCTGGCTCCGAGGAAGTCTACGTTATGTAAGATATTGAGAGGCTATAGTAAACTATTTAAACGATAAGTTATGATAATGAGGCCTCTTAACAACTCTATGACCCGACAGCACTTCTCGATACATTAAGATTTAAGAAGTAGGTTACCATATTTTAAAGGTTTTACTAACGAGACATCGTTTTTGCGTGAAAGAACAACAGTCGTTCTTCCACGCAAACTTTCGCGTTTTATAATAATTCGTAGGATTTAAAATGGACAGACAAAATGCCAATTCCACTCATTAGACAAACACAGTCATTACCAATTGATAATGACTATGTTTATAACTATATATATAATTTATCCAGTACGTAATGAATAAAGTATTATACATAATTCTGTCTCCATTATCTTTGAATGATAAACAGAATTAGTCGTTCTATTTCTATAATCATTTTATATTTCATTCGTTTAGCACTAAATGTTTACAGTGACTTGTTACTATTATAAAACAAAACACCCACCACGTTTAAGAAATAACTTGCCAGGAATGTATCATAAATGAAGACTGCGAGTGTGTCCCTCATGAATAAACATACAACAGAAGCATTCCGAGAAAATACTGAAACAAAAGATTTTCTCCTTTTGATTTGTTTCGGGGTATACAGCTGACGATTGGAACGTTGGTATATATTCGCAAAAGCTGTCAATGGTATACTTTGATCAAACAATTTGACGGAAAAAAGATGTCACTCTCAATATTTTTGAGGTGTTTGAATTACATCCTTTATTTTTTCCATAAAGGACCATTTTGGGCAACTATTAGGTAAGGCATTCAATTATAGCTTAACAAGTGTTAAGCTATAATTTTTGTTTTTATTTGTAGGTACAAATAAAAAAGTAATTTAATAATTAATTTGCTAATTTAAGAGTTTGTTTGTATAATATTTATAAGCAAAAAAAAACACTGCAATTGTTTAAAAGACGAGTTAAGAATATCATTGAAATGGTTAAAACTAAATTTAATAACTTATCATAACCAATTACACAGTGCAATTCCTATGTTTATACATTTTTGTACAATAATGGTGTTGTATTGTTTCAGATTTGTTGCGGTTCGTGGCTCCAGGATCTAACGTCACCGTGGCAGTCGGCAGAGATGCTACTCTTACCTGTAGAATTGATAATTTACAGACGTTCAAGGTCAGTCTAATGTGATTTATTATAGCAGTTTAACTTATTCTTGTATTTTAGCTTCAGTATTTGTTCAAATTAAAATCATCGTTGATAATGGTTTAAATTAACAGCGTTCGACTGGAAATGTTTTTATAGGAGTTGTTCTGAGAAAAAAGCGTGGGACAATTTTATCCAATAATCCGATAAAAGTAAAAGAAGAGAGGCTGGAAGCCGCAAGCTGAACAATAATTCATCTATAAATAGCCAGATAAAAATCTAAGACAAAACCATAATTTACCCGATACCGTAAAAAATAGCTGCACATACTCCCATTAGTTTCTCGCTCGCTTAACCCCTTATCACTGTCCGTCTGGTCTGGGAGATAGGCCGCTGTACGCAACGAGGCTTAGATAAGTTTTCATGCTTATGTCTGTGCTGAGAAATGGGAGTTGCTAAGGCTGAGTGAACTGGGATGTTAACCTATTAAATAGTTGTTTGATTTGAAAGCCATTTTACAAGAAAATAGACTGAAGTTTTCTATTTATAAACGGCGTTGAGGGAATTTCAGTAGACTGAATTTAGCAATATTTTTCAACACTGGTACCTACAAAATTTTCTTTTTGTTGTGTCTTGGCTCAGAAAATTAGAGTGATTTAAGACAGTAATGTTTTCCTAACGAATTCTTTGAATTATTTTATCCAGGCTACCTTTACCAGGGGCTGTCTGTGTGAAGAAGTCACATAGCTGAATCAGTGAACGGCCGGAAGCCTTCACAATTAGTGGTAATAATAATATTTATTGAGCCATTATTACAGAAAATTCTTGTTAATTCTTATACTTAGTCGGTAGTTGTAACAAGTTGAGTTTACATTAAATAACACCGTGGTCCCCGAACTTGGCAGCGCCTGTATCTCGGGGGCCGGAGTTGCGTTAACATGTATTTGACTATTTGGGTTATACAGATTTGTTAGCAATGTGAGTTGATACAGTTATCAAAATTGCTAAAGATTACATAAGTTAAATTATAAGCACAGTTTTGGCAATAAAGTAAAATAGAGAAAAAAGGTGAAAATCAAATAAAAATAAATATTAGAATTAGGTAAGTAATTTGCGTGAGTGTTTTATGTTCCTGTTAGTGAAGTGTGGAACTGGTGGGCATTTATTTAAAAATAATGCACATATAAAGAATTACTATTGGAAATAGGTACATAGCAAAATTTGTTAACTGAGAATTTCTTCGGTTTCATCGAAGTATGATAGGGAGATGAGTAGTTTTTTTTGGTAAGACTTTTACATAAGTTGTGGTTAAGGTTTTTAATATTACAGAATTTGTTTATTTGGTTGTAGACATGAATGTGTGAATAGAAGGGACACCGTCTGGCTAGGAGATTTTTTGCAGTGGGCAGAGGGCCGTGAAAAACGCGTTTTGAGAGCTGAATTAGATAGTCAGGCCTGCTCTTTACTGATTTGTGAGCATGTAGAGTAGCACTCAGAATGTATAACTGCCTTACTTGAAGAACTGAGAATTCACTGTAGAGCAGGTCTGTTGGAAACTGGAACGGTTTTTTTAACATCTCTTTTATGACCGCGCTCTGAGCCCTTTCTACATCTATTCAGGTGCTTTTACCGGTGCTACCCCAGACCGAGATACCATACTGAAGCAGTGATTGACAGAGACCAAGACCCACACATTCGTAGTATTTTAATGGGTGTGCAGTCCCGTAATCTTTTCATGACGTAAATAAGTTTTTTGACACGAGGGGTGAGCAGATTAAATGTGGTATAAATGATATGTTTTCATCAATAGTGGTATCTTATTGAAGGAGTGCGTTCTATATGGGTACAGGTACAGCCTTTAGGCGAATGGTTACCGCATGAATAAAATTTAAGGGTTAAGTATGGAGGAAGAGTAGAAGCTGCGGTTTTGAAAAATGTGATGGGTTTTGTTTTTTTTTAACGTACAAGGCTCTTTGCTATCTTTATTAGACATACCTCTTTATAATATTACACTAATATAATTAAGAGGAAAGATTTGTTTGTTTGTATGTTTGTTTGAATTTAATAGGTTCCGAAACTACTGGACTGATTTGAAAAATTCTTTCACCATTAGAATCCTACATTATTCCTGATGAACATAGGCCATAGAATATTTTCAAAAAGTTAGGGATCCGTGTGAAAACTTCGATAATTTAACCCAAGGTGTGAAGAAAAACCAAAAAAGATCCTTAAATCGCGTACGCTGCGGAAACTATTGACAATAGAGCAATGTGATGTAGTACAGTTTTATAGAAGACATTAATATCTACAAAAAAGTCCGCAAGGGTATATATCTAACTATTATGGTTAAGTCATAATGACTGCTTTTTGTTAATATTATTCACTCAAATCCCGGGTGGAATGGAATAGTGGTGATTTTGGTATCATGATATTAATCCTTATCCATTCAAATTATTTGATAATTAAGGTTGATTATCTAGATGTAAATTACACTTTAAATTATTCAAATCAGACCTTTCGTTTAAAAGTTACGACGGGTATAAAAATACTCAAAGTTAGAAAAATGTTGCGGTATGAGCGAAACGTTGAGCTATTAATAAGTAATTTACACATTACCCTAGTGGGTAGAGGGGAGATGTAGTTCGTGGAGTACCAACTAAATACGCGCGAACGAAGTCGCGGGCGAAAGGCTAGTCTCTTAAAAAGACGTAGAGTTTTATTTAGCTGTGTTACTGTTGGTGATTCATCGGCCTGTGTTTGAGGTTATACAAAAATTGCGTAAAAACGAGAAATTAAACTTTCAAATTTAAATTTTTTAGTAAACATCGGTCAAATGGATGCAATTAAAATATTATCGTTCGTTTATTTTTAACAAAACTTCTATGTTTATATTTGATGCGAATTATTTTATTTGTATCACAGTACTAACTGATCCTGTAATTTAGAAAAAGGAACAAATTGTTATCTTTTCTCAAAAACATACTTTCGTTTATTAAAATTGAAATCCCAAAAGTATTTTTATCAACCGCAATGTGCTCAAAATCTTTTCAATATTTAAAACGACTTCTGTTGACGTAATAATACTGTTAACATCAAACGTTCGCCTTTTATGGGAACTTTGTTTCTTAATTACAAAATTCTTTAGTTTCAACATTAAGATATTTTGATACAACGAATAACATTGGGAGGTAAAATTGTTTGGCCGCTTATATGCTCGTCCAGTCAAGTAAGCCGATATGGGTAGACAATCTCAGAGGGATAACAAGTAACTGTATTTTAGCAAAGAGATGTCGCAAAAGTGTCATAAAATTTCATATTTTTTATTTTATATTGAGTAGGATTTGCTCTTGACTCCGCCGCCGAAAAAAAGCTAGTATTTCATAATTTAACTTTTCCTATTCTGAAGTGTTTGTCAACTTTCTTTGACTCAACTAATTTTATTGGTATTTAATTAGTTCCTAAATTTTTTTGGTCCCTCGTTTTTTTTTTTTAATTTCCACTGAGGGAAGAAGATGTCTACGTTTCATTTAGATTATTTTCAAAGGAAAAGCATCATTTCGGTCATTGCGACTTTTTACAAGTTTTAATTGATCAATTTCTACTGTTTAGTTGTGAAATTGTGGGAGTAGTTTGTGTTTAGATTTTATAAATAATGTTTATTGGAATTGTTTATCTCTTCAAAGTTAGAGTGAACAGGCTCCTTCTGGGTAGGCTCGCTCCATCGTAGACTTTGTCTCTGTCATTTCTGACATAGACTAGAGTCAAGAGCAAACCCATTACAAATAAAAAAAAAAAAAAAAAAAATGATAATGGCGCGGAATAATCAGGAGTGCTGTGAATGGGTTCCCAGCATTTTTCATTACTTTTTCCTTTGCTGCACTATTTATATAATCCATAGATACTTAGGTCCGGTTTCTGTAAAACCATTATAAGTTATTAAAGTTTTAGAAATTAAAGTTTTCCTTAATCATTTTTAAATTAGTATAATACTATGTAGTAAAACTTGCGTGTAAAGCTCGGGCTTATTGCTTACTTGCACACATTTGTTCATCTGCAGTGAGGAGCCGTAACCATTGTATTATTGAGATTATACGTAATCAATACCGGAGGAGCTCGTGGCTAAATAAAAACAGCCGCACGGGTCGATCTTTAAGGTTAAGCAACGCTTGCCAAGGTTGGTCTGTGGATGGATGACCGTCTTAACATAACGAGTTTCCTCCGTGCCTCGGAAAGCACGTTAAGTCGTTGTTTCCGGCTGTCATTTGTAGATCTTTGGCAGTCGTTACGGATTGTCAGAAGCCAGTAAATCTGACTCCAGTCTTGCCAAGATGTACCGTGTTACCCAGTTATTGGGTTGTGGAGGTCTGGTAGGCAGCCGCTCCACGTAAAACACTGGTATTCAACTGAATCCGGTTTGACTGGAAGTCGACCCAAATGTAATTGGGAAAAGGATACGCAGATGATGATAATGATGAGTGAGGGAAGTCGTAACCAGGAAGTAATAAGAACATTACACTACAAACAGCAATGAACACCTATCTTACGAGTATAAATTGGTATTTTCTTTGAATTTTAAGGTGGTTGAATAATCTCCCTCATATGCTTCTTATTCTCATAAAACACTCAAAATTTGCTGTTTAAATTTACAGAGAAAATGAATTTTGTGAGTTTGAACTAAAACACCTAACTGAATAATTTTTAAACAATTTGAAAGGTTACATTCCGATTTTCGCCTAAAGCTATAGAAGTATTTGCAAATATCTCATCAAATTTCCGTATCCAGGTGGCGTGGCTCCGAGTAGACACGCAAACTATCCTGACGATAGCCAGCCACGTGATCACAAAGAACCACCGCGTCAGCGTCAGCCACGGCGACGGCGCCTGGAGCCTGACGCTCAAGGAGATCGGCCCGTCTGACGGCGGCCGATACATGTGCCAGGTCAACACTGAGCCGGTGATGAGTCAGACGCATCTGCTGCAGGTCGTAGGTAAGCATTTAATGGCGCTGAAACAGCTGGACCGGGAGCTCCTCCTGGAAGCTTCGATCGTGCAGGCCTGGGTGTCACCTCCGGACAGGCCTGCTGACATCAACGACGAAGCGGAGTGGTTCCGGGAGGCCATGTCCGATATTTGTGACGTGGCAATGCCCCGGGTTAAGCCAGGACGCGCCCGCCGCCAGGTGTACTGGTGGTCGCAAGAGCTGGCGACGCTGCGTCAGGCATGCGTTGCCGCACGGCGCCGGTACACCAGGCACCGCAGGCTCCGCATCCGCCCTCCGGATGCGCAGATCAGAGAGGCGGAGCTGTACGAGGGGTACAGAGTGGCGAAGGCCGCCCTCCGAGCTGAGATCCTGCAGGCCAAGGATCTGGCTGTCAAGGAGATGCTGGAGTCTCTGAACGGGGACCCGTGGGGAAGACCCTACAAAATGGTGCGGAATAAGCTTCGCACCTGGGCCCCCCCGTTAACGCAGAGTCTACGGCCCCAGCTGGTGGAGGACGTGGTAAGCGCTCTGTTCCCCTCGCGAGGGGAGCATACTCCCCCGCTTATGGCTCTGCCACCTGCGGCGCCTGATACGGACTACACCGGTGACGACGATGACGATGCTCCTGAGGTGACTGAGGTAGACCTGAGAGTGGCGGTTAATAGGCTGAAGGCCAAAAATACCGCCCCAGGACCCGACGGCTTACCTGGAAAAGCCTGGGTCCTGGCCTTGGAGGCTCTCGGGCCTCGACTAAGAGGGTTCCAAAGCGCATGCTTGGAGAGGGGCCAGTTCCCACTTCGTTGGAAGACGGGGAAACTGGTCCTCATTAAGAAGCCGGGGCGCCCTGCGGACTCTCCGTCCGCATACCGGCCCATTGTGCTGCTCGATGAGGTGGGCAAGCTCTTTGAAAGAGTAATTGCAAACCGCCTTGTCGAGCACCTAGGGAGGGTGAGGCCGGATCTGGCGGAGAACCAGTTTGGTTTCCGCACGGGACGCTCTACGGTGGACGCCATCATGCGCGTGAGAGCCCTCTCGACGGGGGACGCAGTTTCCCGGAGCGGGGTCGTCTTGGCGGTGTCTCTAGACATCGCCAATGCCTTCAACACCCTGCCCTGGAGTTGCATCAGGGAGGCACTTCGGTATCACCGGGTGCCGACCTACCTCCGTCGCGTAGTCGAGGATTACTTGACGGACAGAGCCGTCATCTACCCCGGTCACCTGGGAGAGTGGAACCGGCGAGAGATGTCGTGCGGTGTTCCACAGGGTTCCGTTCTGGGGCCGCTTCTTTGGGACATCGGCTACGACTGGGTGCTGCGCGCCGACCTCCCTAGTGGCGTCAGCGTTGTGTGCTTTGCCGACGACACGCTGGTACTGGCGCAAGGGGGATCGTACCAAGCGGCGGCTGACGCTATGACACGCGGGGTTGCGATAGTCGTTGAGAGGATCTGGCAGTTGGGTCTCGAGGTGGCCCTACACAAGTCCGAAGCCATGTGCTTTCATGGATCTCGGAACAGACCACCGTCGGGATCCCAAATAACGGTAGGAGGGGTTCAAATCAGCGTCGGATCGACGATGACTTACTTGGGTCTCGTTATTGACAGCCGCTGGAACTTTGTTGAGCATTTCCGACGTTTGGCTCCTAGACTGGAGCGAGCCGGGGCTGCCTTCAAGCGGCTTTTGCCCAATCTAGGGGGTCCAAACGCCTCCTGCCGGAGGCTTTACGCGGGGATCGTGCGGTCCATGGCCCTTTATGGGGCGCCGGTGTGGGCGCCTACTTTGAGGAAGCGACCTGCCCGTTACCTCAACTCGTCCCAGAGGGTGATGGCCATCCGGCTTGCCCGGGGATACCGCACGGTCTCTGGCGAGGCGGCGAACCTCCTTGCCGGACTGCCGCCATGGGATCTAGAGGCGAGAGCCCTCGCACTCATTTACGAATGGCGCCTGGAAGTGCTACGCCGGGGCGAGACTCCTCTGCCGCGGCAAATCGCAGTACGGCGGGCGGAGCTCCGGCAGGATCTCATGGCAGTATGGAGACAAAGACTGTCCCAACCCAGCGCTGGTCACGCTACAATTGCGGCGATAAGTTCCCTCTTTGAGGAGTGGCTAGAGCGGCGCCACGGCGTCCTTACTTTCCGCTTGACGCAGGTAGTCACCGGACACGGTTGTTTCGGGAGGTACCTGTTTCGAATACGGCGGGAGGATACGCCCGGGTGTCAACACTGCGAGGATCGCCCGGAGGACACGGTGGAGCATACGGTTGAGGTCTGCCCTGCTTGGGCGGAGCACCGCCGTGCCCTCGCCGAGGCGATCGGCGGCGGCGATCTCTCGCGTCCGGCCCTGGTTCAGGCTATGGTCCGAAGCGAGGAGACATGGGAAGCGGTCACCTCCTTCTGCGAAGCAGTAATGCTAGCAAAGAAGGAAGCCGAACGTGTGAGAGAAAGGGAAACCTCACGCCCCAGCCGCCGCAACAGAAGCCGCAGGGCGATTTTCGGCCACCGTAAGCGCGAGCCTGCGGACGGCGAGCATTGGGTGGCTCGCCGTCTGATCAGAACCAGGCCCGGGTCGACGGCGCGCTATGTTTCACGCGTGCCTCAATGAGCTGTCAGCGTAAAAGACGGGGCCCGCCAGGGCCAGTGCCTGCTGGGGCTGCGGACTTCGTTCGAAAGAGGCACCGTACCCTGGAACGCAAAGGGCACTGGGAGAAACGCGGATGGGTTTTAGTCAGTAAGAGTCTGACACTCCCTTCTGCTTCACCCAAAGCGGGAGGAGTCATTTGATGATTTCCCATCCTTAAAAAAAAAAAAAAAAAAGGTAAGCATTTAATGAAGTGTTATGTTCATTTTTTGTTATTAGTACTGGTCATAGTAAGTTCTTCTATTTTACTATAATACTTTAGACAAGGTTTTTGAAACAAACAAAAATATATTGGGCCATATCTGCTATTTTACATTTAATTAGTTGTGGTTTCTCTGTAATGTACTTGTAACAGATTTTTCGAAACCTATCGACTTCAAAAAAAAAGCGAGAGACCACTGTTACAACCCCTAGGCTTTAAAACCTACAATTCACTTCAGTGTTTTTAAAAACTTCATTACATTGCTTTATTTATAAACTCAACTCATATTAAAATTTATAAAATTGATCATCGTCCTGGGAAGCCGTTTTGACAGACTATTAAAATATTTAGTACCAACTAACCTCCAAGTTTCATTATTTAGAAGAGCTAAGCGGCTCCGGAATAATGATATATTATTATTGGGATAACAGTAAGGATTCTATTTTCCTCAATACAATATTAATTTGGGAGAAGTAAACAAAATTCCAGTTTATCGTGTATGGACTCAATCACTGGGCTGATATTTTTCTTTTCGTAAAGGTTTAGGTAAACAAAGAAACTTCTGCTACTGTCCCCGTAGCAAGAACTGCCAGTTAAGGAAAAATGAAGGAAATGCAAAAACAATACGGTTTTAAAAAGAATATTTGACTATATGTTTTTTTTTAGATTTCTCAAAACTAGAAATAGAAAAGACAAGAGTCAATGTAAAAAGGTATAGAAATCTCAAAAAAATATGGTGTTGTGGATTATTTTTTAATCTATGATAAACAAACACTATTTCACACTAATTTGTGGGCCATGCCAAGTCATGTCATATTGAATTTGAGCCATCTGTGTGCGAGTATTTTTTAATTTGTACTATTTTTGTTTGTAACGTCTGGTCTTTCGAATAAGTAACATTGAAATAAATAATTAGTAAAATACCCTATTTTATTATGTTGACTTATTATTTTCACCCCACAGTTCCCCCAGACATTGACGATGACGCGAGCAGCGGCGAGGTGCTTGTCAAAGAAGGCGAGAACGCGGCGCTGAGGTGCGTCGCCTCGGGAACTCCTCCGCCCATCGTAGCCTGGAGGAGAGAAGACTCCAGGCACTTTAGGGTTGACAACCAGACATTGGGTAAGTGGTTTAAAGAACACAAATTTTCTGGGCATTCCCCAAGAGATTAAGAGCTTTTTAAGTTCTATAAGTAAAATATTTTATTTATTTTTCCCACTGGTAAGTAAATGTGTATTTTAAAAACTGTATTCAACCCAGAATTAAAAATGCTACCGATAATTCTGTCGCGAAATAATAGCAAACAAAACTAATTTTATTTTCTTAGCTCTCCTCCGCCGGAGTTTCGTTTTTGAATTACCACATCGTTACGCCCCCGTCGCGTTGTCAGGAACAACTGTTTACCGTAAAAATAATTGGGAAACGGCAATTTCGAAGAAAACAGCCCAACAGTGATACAGATTTTAGATAACACGGTACAATACAAACAATTTCGTATGCATAAACGGAGCAGTAAAAGGAAATTTCGCAGATCGCTTTAATTCCGTTCAAACAACAAGTACAAACAATTGTTGTATATACACTTGAAGCCAAAAATAACCTTTAACTGTTATTCACACTAGCGCACAGAGGACCGCAAACATTATAACGCGACAGTGTGCAAAAACTGTTGCGTATGCACACAGGCGGCCAATAGCCAGTCAGCGCCAGAACTACCTGTGTAACACAAAGGGGAACTTTGTCGCCCGCGGCTATAAATATAATGTAAGCTCTCTCTTACTTGCATTTTCATTCCGCGCCTGACGCCCGCCCGTGACGGACGTGCCGCTCCCCGCCGCTCGTCCGCTATCAGTGTGCGTTCGCTCTGTCCCGCTCTCGCCCTGACGTCATCAGTGGTCGTTGACTACTACACCCGATCCGAAGCCGCCTTTTTCAAGGCAGTGGACGACATCTGTTTCTTTTGCAAATAGTTCGAAAAACGTAGTGCCCCTTCAGGGAAAATCCACAGTTTCGTGGTACTTGGTGGGAAACCTCACGGTGCCAACGAAACCAAGTGGTGTGGACCCGACACACCTACCAAGCCCCTTCAGGACTTAGGTAAAGTCGGAAGGGCGTTGGACCCGCGGCCTTGGGGGGCCTCCTAGTCGCGACCAAACGCTTAACCCCGCTCTTTTTCAGCTACACACCTAGAGCTGGTTGGGTGTGTCTACCCCTTCACTCTAGACCCAGTTAGGGCCCGGTTCGCACAATAAGATTGGCGACCGGTTACAAGCTTAGGGCTCACCAATAGGTACTCACCTCCCAGTCTATACCCGACTGGGAGGGTTACACATCCCCGGGCCCGTCCACCCGGGGAGCTAGAAATAGGTCCCCTCGAGGGAAAACCACCATTTCCCACTAGGAACTCCCATTATGATGACGGACGCCGTTATTGTAGCGTTCGTCAGGGAAGTCCTCTTAAAGGACCCCGACTTTCTTGCCAAGTATGGCAAGAAATTCACGGAGATGCAACATGCATCTCCAGCCATCGAGTCGAGTGTTGCTGATTTCAGCGACGCTTTAGAAAGTCCCCTTTCTCCCCCGTTTGCAGAAAGACAAGCTACCTCAAGTTGGGTACCGAAACCGGTACCACTTGTCGCCGCTGTCTCTGCTATCAAACCGGCCTTTGTTGCCGCCGCCAAATCTCCTATTGTCTCAAAGACAATAGACAATGCGGCTCCCGCCCCCGTCTCTTCTAAGAAACCGGCCTTTGTCGATTCCGCCGCGGCTCCTGCCCAAGTCCCTTCCAAGAAATCGGCCTTTGTTGCCGCCGCCGCTAAACCCTCTATTGTCCCAAACACAATAGACGCCTCGGCTTCCGCCCCTGTTCCCACTAACTCTAATGACCCGATAGACATGGACACATCAGTGCCATGCTCGAACCCGCCATCTGACTCAGAAGGCAGCTCTTCCGATGCCTCTTCTTCTGAGGATGACTTTCAGCTAGTCACCTCAGGAGGAAAGAGGAAGAAGAAAGCCAAATCGTCCCAGGCCAACAAGGCCAAGAAGTCCGTAGCGTCTTCAAAGACCTCCACCCCCTCCACCTCCACTGCCCCAGCAGCACAGGCAAGACGGCCGGCTAGTCCCAATGCCCCTGCTTTTGCTTCCCAAAAGAAGCAACGCCCCCCACCGCCTGTGTACATTCAGGACAAGTCGAAATGGACCGATGTCTCAAAGATGTGTGTTGATCGCAAGATCAACTACACCAATGCGAAAGCTTGCCAAGATGGAATCAAAGTTGCTGTCCCGACAGCTAACGATTACCGGGAACTAACCCGCGCCCTGCGTGAAAGGAACATTTCCTTTCACACTTATACCCTTCCGGAGGACACGCCCACCCGAGTAGTGATAAGACGTATTCCAAAGGAGATCTCTACTGACGACGTCAAAGAGGATCTCCTTGCACAGTCCATCCCAGTGTCCGCCGTCCATCGCTTGCACAAAGCAAGGGGAGGAGAACTCTACGACATGGTGCTGGTTGTGTGCGACCCCACCGAGGGCCACCACCCGATTTTTAAAATAAAATCGGTCTGCAACCTATCTGGCATCCAAATCGAGAAGCCTTTCCGCCCGACAGTAGTTGGCCAGTGTCACCGCTGCCAACTATATGGGCACTCACAGCGTAACTGTTACGCGAAACCCAGATGCGTTAAGTGTTTGGATGAGCACTGTACCAGCGAGTGCCCCCGCCCCAAAGACCACTCACAGTGCGCAGAGCCTCCCAGCTGCGTACTATGCGGTCAGACCGGTCACCCGGCAAACTACCGTGGGTGCCCCAAAGCCCCCAAGATTTCCCCCAAACTGGCAAAGCGTGCCAACGCCCGCCAGCTACGTGAGTCAGGCCCAGAGAGAATTCCCTCCTCTCAGTTGCCCGACCGGCTAGCTCCACAGAGGCCCTCTCCGTGGAACCAGCTCAACCACCAAAAAGCATTCCCAGCTTTGGTGGCCTCCCCCGCCCAGCCCATCCCAGCGCTAATGGCTATGCCCATCCCAGCGCCGACACCCGCGCCTGCGTCCGCAGCTGTCACAGTTGCTTCCCAGTCTGCGCCACAGCGCACTGCTGCTCACCAACCTGCGCCTCAGAGCGGTGTTGCTGCTGCAACAGTGCGAGCGCGTCCCATCCCCACAACCAACACGGTCAAGAACCCTGGTGTAGGCCCCACAATCCTGGAGGCTTACAGCTTGTTCATGACCCGTGCTGCGAGGGCAATGTCCGACGAGTTGAATGCGACCAGAGGAAACGATGGTCAATTAAAACTCTCCACCAGAAAGGCGCATGAGATATTCACCGCCTATAAGTCCATTACGGATGCTCTGGACGCCATGGATGCAATTGATGACTAATCAATGGATAAGTCACGCATCAACACCACCAGGCCCAGATCACTCAAACTAGGGTTTTTCAATGCCAATGGCATTAGTAACCAGCGCGATGAAATCGCCAAATTACTCCGCGATCATCAGCTAGACATCCTCCTCATACAGGAAACATTCCTAAAACCCCACCGCAGCGACCCTAAAATTGCCAACTACCGCATAGTTCGCAACGATAGGTCGCGTTGTCACGGCGGTGGCACTCTCATTTATTATAAAAAGGAGCTGTACTGCATTCCCTTGATCTCTCCCACACCTCGCTCTCTGCTCGAATACTCAGCCTGTCGGCTAGGCATGACTGGTCATCAACCGATCACCATCATCTCCGCCTACTACCCGCCGCCCTCGATCTCGTCTCCCACGCCTGACGACCCAAATGCACTCGCTAGTGACTTCACCACCCTCTTTGGCTTGAGTGACTCCGTTATTTTAGCGGGTGACCTCAACGCCAAGCATCCCGCGTGGAATTGCAGCACTGCAAATGCCAGAGGCAGGGTAGTGTACAACCTAGGGGAAACCCTAAACTATGACGTCATCGCTCCGATGACTCCCACTCACTTTCCTCATGATCCCAATCAGAATCCTGATGTCCTCGATGTGGCGTTGCTGAAGAATGTAAACCTCCGTTTGCAATCTATAAAAACGCTACACGAGCTCAATTCTGACCACCGTCCAGTGATCATGCATCTAGGCTCCCGCTCGGGGCAGCTCGATCCCGACCAGCCTCCCCCGTCTCAAGTGATCACCGACTGGAGGAAAGTAAGCGAAAGACTGAAATCCACCAAGTCGCCTCACCTAGACACCATCCCCGATCATATTGTCTCAGTCGCTGACACGACGGCGGCGATCGACTCGCTTACGGATCACGTACAACTCGTCCTGAACGAATGTTCAAGGGAGATTCCAGTGGTGGAAGACCACCGCTGGAAGCTCCCGGACGATGTTCGGAGTCTGATAACCGAGAAGAACGCAGCCATCCGTGCGTATAGTTCTTTTCCCTGCGATGCGAACAAAGCTCACATGCGTAACTTGCAGCGTGCTGTGAGGAAACGCACTTCTGAGCTGCGTTCTGCGCGATGGGACAAGACGCTAAGCGAACTCGAGCCCACCCACCTCGCCTTTTGGCAACTTCAGAGGAAGTTACGGTCCAAAGAAGAGGCCACAATGCCCCCTCTCATCCGCCCAGACAAGAGTGTCGCTTTCGACAACTCTGACAAAGCGGAATGTCTGGCCGACAGCCTAGAGTCCCAATGCTCTCCCAGCTCTCAACCGGTAGACAAAGTTCACCTCGATATGGTGGATGCCGAAGTCGAACGTAGAGCTTCCCTCCCACCAGTCGAAGATCCTGATGGTCCTCTCCCCCCCATCACTCCCGAAGAGGTGGAGGATATCATCAAAAGGCTTCAGCCTAGGAAAGCCCCTGGCTCCGACGGCATCACTAACAGGGTATTCAAACTCTTCCCCGCTCAACTCATAGTGCTCATGACTGCCATCTTCAATGGCGCATTAAGCAATAACATGTTCCCCCAAGCATGGAAACAGGCCACTGTTATCGGTATCCCCAAACCAGGCAAGCCCAAGTCTGATTCCGCCAGTTACCGTCCCATCAGTTTACTCAACGTTCTCGGTAAGATATATGAGAGGCTTATTTATAAGCGACTCAAAGACTTTGCCGAAGCAAAGAGTCTTATCCCTGACGAGCAATTTGGCTTTCGAACCGAACACTCGTGCATCCAACAAGTCCACCGCATCGTAGAACACTTAAGCGCTGGCTTCCAGCGTGGCTCGATGACGGGCACCTTGTTCTTTGACATAGCGAAAGCATTTGACAAAGTCTGGCACAATGGCTTAATTTACAAGCTATACCAACTCGGCGTGCCGGACCGCCTCGTGCTTATCTTGCGAGATTTTCTGTCAAACCGCACCTTTCGCTATCGAGTCGAGGGTGCACTCTCGTCCCCTCACCCCATCCGAGCAGGAGTCCCCCAGGGCTCAGTGCTATCCCCCCTGATCTTTACGCTGTTTACTAGCGATATCCCCAAAAGTATCAAGGCTCAGTTGGCCCTTTTCGCTGACGACACGGCCATGTACTATACCGGTCGCGACCCTGACTCTATCGCCCGCACTCTCCAGACTTACGCAAACATCTTGGGCAGATGGTTCAAAAAGTGGAGAATTGAGGTGAACCCCGATAAGAGTCAAGCGGTTCTGTTTTCGAAACCGCGGCATAAGCCCCCCTCACCCCGTCCTATCACCATGTATGGCAAGTCGATTCCTTGGGAAAAGCAAGCCAAATACTTGGGGGTCATCCTGGACAGACACCTCACCTTCGCGGAGCACATAAGGCAGGCCCGTTCACGCGCCGCCTTCGCCCAGGGTAGGCTTCACTTTATCACGACCGCCCGCAGCAAATTGTCACTCAAGTGCAAATTGCGACTCTTCACTGCGGTCATCCGACCCATCATGACTTACGCTTGCGCTGTCTTCGCACACGCAAAGCCTCGTCACCTTCATAGGATGCAGACGCTCCAAAATCGTTTCCTCCGTAAGATCACGGGAGCCCCCTACTATGTCCGCAATGAGACTCTCCACGTAGATCTCAAATTGCCCACCATACAGCAGTTCATGAAACGCATTACAAAGCGTTTCTTCGATACTGCTGTCAAACACCACAACCCCCTTATCGCATCGTCCGCCCGATACGAACCCTCCCGCATCTCAAAAATCCGCCGTCCGAAGGCACACCTTAACCACCCCAGATGACTCTACCACTCTCTTACAAGAAAGTCGTAAAGAAACAAGCACAATCAAAACAAGACCGTCGTCCTTCCGACCTCGCCGCCGAGGCCCGTCGCGATCTTCTCTTCAATGTCCACCCCGACCCTTGCTCGAGCCAGCCCGCGCCGCTGAGCCTGTAGCTTTAAATTCGCCCCTAAATAATCAATGTTCGATCCAGCCCGTCCCTAGCTGTCCTCCCCCCAGCGATGCCCTAAGCCGAGGTCCGTACCCCACAGGGGGTGCCCTTAGCGTGTAATCGCTTAGCTTGTAAGTTTTTAAATAAGCCCTGGCTGGAGGCTTTAATATTATATTAAGGCCACCACAGGAAAGTCCGGTTAAGCAGTCGACAACCTCCTAGGTTGACCTGCGAGAGGCCACACACAAAAAAAAAAAAAAAAAAAAAGTACTTGCATTTTGTGCTCAAACGAAGTTGTTCTAAAATTGTGCTGAGTATCGCCGGCCGGCCTTTTGCAACGGCAACTTTACTAAGATCTAAATAAATTCCTAACTCATTATTGTCTCAAGTTAAACTTACTTTAGGTATTTGAATTTCCGAATTTCTCCACTAACAATCTGTGTACAAACAGTAAGTTGCCTTTGAGTCTAAAATATACAGCAAATAGCGCGAACGTTCTAATTTCCAAAAGACTTGTAAAAAATACCTGTTCATATTTGACGCGAGGACAAAATATAGAGAGCGGGTGATCAAGAAATGTATCAAACGTGGCTTTTATTAATACGGATATCTTCAGGAGGAAATTACGATCCCAAATAAGACTGACAATGTTCCCTATCAGCGATCAAATTGTGAGGGTTGGAGGAGAATGTAGTATCAACGAGCTTACGGCGGCTTAGTGGCGGTGCCTTCGTTAGAACACGTCAAAAGACGTACAAGAAGTACGATTTTAGTCCAAGGAAGTGGTTCAAGAGACGGAAGATTTCTCCATTATTTACAAATCATTAGACTGATAGAATCAAATTCTTTACATAATCAACAGTAATTCTAAAAATCTTTGTAAATAAAACTGATTGTTGCCACGATTGTAGCCTATCTCTTTGCTTGAACTTGTTAGTACTTGTAGATTGATGTATTTACTTGGTCTCACTGTTCGATGATCAAAGCATGTATTCATTTTTTTAGTTTATAAGATACATTTTATGTTGTTGGCTTACTATACGCTTTGGTGAAGACTGTGAGTATAGTAAGCAATTGTTACAAAATAAATAAATAAAGGTACTTAAACAAACTTTCAAGCCGTAAAGTGCCTCTTTAAGAAAAATATTTTGAAAGAAACAGGGTTTTGTGGAAGTTGATAACTAGTCGAAGATTTTGATCAGACCACTTTTTATTTTTTATGTGTCCCACGATGTCTAAGTTCAACCATAGACAAGTAATAGTTAAATAATATTATCAGAATTGTTATGCTAAAATACCTAGGATTTAATCTGATCTCCAATCTATTCAACTCAATCGTCTGAATAATTCAAAATAATCGGGAATTATATCCATCTGTGTATAAGTACAAAATAATAAATTCTCGCCAACAGTATCAAAATGGGGCGGTCCCTGGCTGAACTTGACCGGCGTGGAACGCGTCCTGTCAGGCATCTGACAGACCTCTGCATAGCCAGCAACGGCGTCCCTCCGTCAGTCAGCAAGAGAATCCAGGTTAATGTGATATGTGAGTCGACAGCTTAATTAATTACCTCATTTGTAACACACACCATTAAGTGTGTCCAGTTGCTGTCAATTTGAAGCCTGTAAGATAAAGCTTCGTCATGTGATGGATCAGTTTGGGTTATGAAGGTTAATTTATTAGTTTTAAAGAAGAGGGTTATTTACAACCAACATTTATTTTAAAATGCTAAACTAACTTTGTGTCAATAATAAACAGAAACAACAACTTCAATCAAACAAAATAATCTTAAAGGACTAAATCTAAAATAAAGCGAAAGCACTCCTCTGCATCGCTGTTCGTCGGTGTTTCTCAAATAACTGCATTATCACGCTTTAAGATCATAAGTTGACCTCCTCCTTAACCTCTGTTCTAGATAAAAAACCAGTCCTTGGGTCAGGAAAGTATCAACTAGGCATCTGGACAGGTCTGGATGGTCAGGAAGAGTTTGGATTTAAATTAAGAACTAGTTAGTTTAGCATCCTTTTAAGTTTATATTTCGTCCTGGGAGTCATATCCTGAATTAAATTACAAATACCTGACTAAATTTTTTAACAACGGCGGCATTTTAAGGTTGATTTTCTGTAACGGAACAATAAAATGTGAAGTTGCTATCACTAACCAGAATACTAATGAGAAGATTTTTTTTTGGGAATCTAACGCAAAAGATAGGTATCCATTAATCAAGGACCCAAGTAAGCTAAAAAGGAACCTGCTTAAGATTACTTAGCACTTTGTTAAATCTAGAAATCTGGAACAAGTCTCACGAAAAAACAAAGTTCAAATAGTCTTATAAGATTACAAAAATCGTTTGTTACATGAACACCTCGATGAAATAATGTACTTTGACCAAAGTGCCAGTTTTCCATTTAAGTTGGTTGTGTGTTACAACTTTGCTGGTTATTTTCTCAAATATTCGCGCAGTCGCGGTTCGAGGGTCATTAATAACGAAAAACTTTTAGAGATACGTATTTTCGAAGAAATTGAATTTGGTATTACTTTATAGTATTTTACTAAGAAATTCATGGTTTATTATTTATTTTAATTACTGAAAATGCTTTGATAAACATAGTATTAGCCTTCAGACAAAAACATACATGATTTTTTCTTCTATAATGTGAGATAATTTCTATTTCGAAAATCTATTTCCACTTTTCAAATATTTCCTTTCACTACAGATACATATATTATTTACCTAACATTCCGAATTCATTAACATAGGGATGAATGCTTTAGAGCTCTAAATATTCCTTAGTATTTTGGATGCCCACTTACAATTTTTGATTATGATTCTGGATTCTGAAAATGAAGACGACACAGCGCATTGAAGACACGCGTGACGTCATGTGGCTGGTTAAAATTGTACCATCATGATGACGTCCCGTGTGTTTTCAACGCACTATTTTATTTGTATCGTTTCCATATTTTGTTTACGTGAAAAAAGAAAAAATACGTGTCCAATATTTTTAAGAAATCTATCTGAAGGACTGATCAGATTTTTTAGTAAAATGCCCTATTGTGAGTGTTGACATCTGCAATACCACTGTATGGCAAAAACACTACATTTATCTACTTTTAACAAATAACAGTTTGGTGCCTTCCTAGATGTCCTTAGTACGTAAGCAGTGGGCACTTGCGAAGAAGATAGTCTTCTAATTTATTTAATCTGATTTTGGACTATATTTAATATAGGTATGTCTTCCTGTTACTTGTTTGTGTGCTTGAAAATGTTAATATAGGTTAGTAATAAATATATTAACAAAGTACCTAAAATAAATGTTTTCTTTCGTTCCATCAGTTTCCCCGTCAATGTGGGCCGGGAGGGTCGCGATACGGGCACCGTCAGGAGGCTCCGTCACTCTGCAGTGCACCGCTGAGGCGTACCCACTGCCTCACGTGCACTGGACGCTTAATGGAGAACAGAGACTTGTTAATGGTAAGCTAATTATGATAATCTAGTTAACCAACTTAGTATTTAGTATTAATTAATAGTATTTTTACAAATGAAGCTACAGAGTTATTTTAAAGGAAGAAAAAAAAAATAATAATTAAATACTTTGTAAATTCAATTCAATTCAATTCAATTCAAATTATTCATAAAAACTTTTACAATAAAATGTGTATAAATAGCCACAAAAAGATAATAAAGTAAAAATCTTATATAAAGGTAAATTAGTGCCTAACTTAAAACTAGTGTATGGCTAACAATAATTTGACGTATAAGGTATTTAACTTGGAACTTATAATGTATATAGCGACCTGCCCGATCTAGGTTTATTTAAACCTGTGTTTCAGGCCCTCACTTCATCGCAATTTAAATTGGTCAGTGTATTATGTAAATAGTGATCACGAAAGTAATAGAAGGCCTCCCACAAGGTGAATCAATGATCTGGTAAAGGCTGTAGAAATCCACTGCATGCGAGACGCAGAGGAGCGCGAGATGTTGCGGCACTTGGGGAGCCCCAAGTTAATTAGTGAACGTCTGTTGGTTGAAATGATAATGATGATTGAGTTTAAAACATCAAACCATTTGATAATGATAAAGAAGTAAGTCAAAGGGATAGAAGAAATGATCATATGAAAATTTAAGTTAAGTATATGGTGTTTTACTAAACAATAAAGAAACTGCTACTAGAATTTGCAGCAACTATAAATTAAACGGTGTTCCACAAAGATGTTGTAAACGCTTAACTCAAAAGTAATCCTAAATAAAACACCTCTATTATGTCACAGCAGAAAATACGCTAACTTTTTCCTACGCCGAGATGAAACTTTCTTACCGCACAATTGCAAGTTAAAACGGTTAGAAAATGAATTAAAGAAAGCAAAAGAAGAATATTTAAAACAAAACATACTAACGTTCTATATAATTGCAATCTTTAGTTTTCATTCATGCTGCAACCACTAGTGTTTGTACTGAGGGATACGTTTTCAAATTAGATCGTAAAGGCGCCTCGACTGGACATAAAGTTTTTAAGACCATTCGTTTTAACATAACGGGGAGACACAAAATTACTGTTTAGATGTGTACGTGTAGACATTAAAATACATCTAAACAGTGTTGACAAATAATCATTTAGGTGGAAGAAGAAAAGTAAATCTTTTTCTTTTACTTCTCCTAACTAATATTTTGTAATGCTTTCACACCTTAATCGTTGAAACAGTTTTGATGAATTTTGGTACAGAGATAGATGGATGGACCCTGTAGCGTTTTAAAAAATACATTTTCTGGAAATTAAATATCCTTAAATAGAGTTGATTGCCAATGCTAATGTCAACCACCCGTATTTTTTACTATGTCCCAATAACTTTTTAAGGAACATTGTGCATAGCAAACAAAAGTAATAGAAATCCAAACAGCCGAGATGTCAAAAGGAATTTTGATAAAGAACCTAACCAAAAATTACTAGACACAAAGTGAAATAGATTGCCTCACAACTCGTAGTTAAAGAAACATTCAATTAGAGCTTAAGAAACTCCAGAGAAGTCACAAAGAAGCCATTTTATCTCTATATTGCAATTTTTCAAGTCATTAAACAAAACAGCCGCCAAGGATAATAAAATTCAGTCTCTTAACTAATCATGTCTACACAAAACATCAAATTTGCTGGAAAGTTTATAATTACAATAATTTAAGATTCCAGTTTATAATACTCTTTGATGTATCAGTTAATGAGTACTCCAGAGTTTTGAAAGTTCGAAGTATCTCAAGAATTATGACTCAGCTAGAATTATTTTTGCGATAAAATGCTTTATGTTCACAAGTTAATGTGAAGCCGTAGACAAGTGAATTGATTTTAAGGATGTTGTGGACAGTTTTATTTTAATTTAAGCGTTATTTAATGATACTGCATTTTGATCGGAGTATAGAGGATTATGAGTGATTAAACAAAATCGCTTGAAATAATAATACCGAGTCTGAAAAAAAAAATAACGGTAATAAGTTTTAATTTGCTGTTTTTATAACCTAGCTATTTTTTGAAAGCAAATAGAATAATTCTACTATAATTGGCTATTTATCTCTAGAAGTACTCGTATATTGCTATTGGATCGGGAACCACAAAGCAAGTTTGCCAACAAAGAAAATAATAAAATCGAAATCACTACACAACCACAGAATTCTAACAATAGCAAAACTTTGCAGCAGACTATAAATAATTTTAAGCCTATTCTAAATTATTTTATCACTGGAAATAAACATTTTTTCACTGGAATTCTATTTCAGTGGATTTTTCTGTGGTCTTTATAATTGAGTTTGCTTTTGTAGTCTAATAATTTAATACCACACGACGCTTTTATGTTATTATTCCAAGGTTAAAATCAGGACGCCCCGTATATTTTTGTTAGGAACACCTATTTAAACGTTATTCTTTCGTTATTGTATTTGAAAAAAAAAATCAGAGAATATTATTTTGTACCTGAAAACAAAATCTCTCACAATATCAAACCATTTACATTTAACAATGAAACTTGGTACTTTACTTTGTGGTATTTGTTTCATGACAACTGTGTAGAAGTAACATAATTAAAGAACCGATATATAAAAAAAAAAGCAAAGTAAGTTAATTGAAACATATTTATCATCTTGAGAAGAACTGTTTTTCATCCCTCAGGTACAAAACACTGACTAAGCATGACGACGAGAAGGTACCGCCACACCGTGAGTCTGATGGTGCTGGAGATGTCCAGAGAAGTCGCGGGAGCGTACCGCTGCCACGTGGAGAACATGCAGGGAATGGCACAGGCTGAGCTGTTCTTACATTGTGAGTTATTATACAGTAGCTTTTACCATCAAAGAAGGGTTCTGGAGTGATGACCGCATTGCTCGATGACCTGGTGAATGCCGGGGCAATACGCTAATTTCGAGACGCATAGGAACGGTCAATGTAGCGACACTTGTGGGGTCTATGCCTAGCAGTGGACGTCTATCGGCTGAAATGATATTATGATATCTTTATCGTTTCCTAAGAAGCCAATGAAATACACATTGGTAACATATTTTTGCTGTTAGAATTATATTTTTCCCTTGACTTGAGGTCTATTACGTGAGCACTGAATAGTGCAGACAGAGGTAGTGACGTAAAGTACTACCGGGCTTTACCCCTCCCTACTTAGATTGAATTTGTGCATCGTAAGCGTTATAGTAGTTTTCATTGAATTTAAAGTTGCCTGGCTCTCCGTGGATTCAAGACAACTTTTCAACTTTCAACTTTAGTCATTTAAATTCACTATCGTGTACAAGTGATTAAGTTTTTAGGATATAATGAATCTACAAGCTTTGCAAAGTACAAAGATTTTACAAAACTGTGATAATTTCGTATCTTATATTCATTTTCAGTTTCAGAATACCGTCATTTAATCATGTTATCAAGCACAAAACCTATTGATCATGACAAACATCTGAACTCAATCATAAGATAATTAATATAGTTTCTATTTTACTTTTGTTTAGTATTAACAACAACAACAACAACTACAACGACTACAACATCGACAACAACAACAACTTCAACATTACCACCACCGACATCAACGCTGTTACCATGTGAGTAAAACTCATTTTTTATAATAAACAATCCAAGCTGTGATGCTTTCCTTTGTATCTTTTAATGTTTTTCCAACTTTAATCACACGTAAACCTTCTGATTTATCTGTTTGAGGGATTTATTTCTAAGAGAGAAAATATTGAATGATCCTCGAATAATGATAGTCGCATTTTTACTGAGTGATCTCTATCTTTCTGGTGTAAAAAACTATGTTCCGTTCAAGTCGACATAGGCATAAAATACGTTTAAACACGACCAATAAGCAAAAAGACGATCGATTTCTACTTTATTTGTTACTAGCTACCCACAGTGCTGTCACTAATTATTTTTGTGATTCAAATAATCTTCATAGTTAAATAACTTACTTACTACCTTTTCGATTTATCAAACAGATTAAAACATCAACGTATTTGATTGAAGTCTAGAAATGGTTTCAGATTCGTCAAAGCTTGGATATGCTCCTTGTTAATGAGTTAAAAGCGTACAATACGTAATAACCTGGTCTACATCAATTTATTTACTTCAAATCTATTCAGACAAAACCAATCAAATTACCATGATTTGATACTAACGACTGAATCTCGGACTTTATGAATGAAATGGAAATCAAAGTGTGACTGTTTGTTCGTTTAAAACAGTATAAAGCACTTTTGAATCATTTAAAGTTTACGCACTTACTCGTAGAACTTTGAAATGCAGTATGATTGATTCCACAAATAACTTTTGCTGTCGAAATTTCATGATCTGTAATAGACTTAAAGGAAATAAAAGTATTTTTTACAGGCATTATTAATTACAAGCAGTATTAATTTCGTGAGCTTATTTTTACATGAGCGATTTTTTACCTGCAACAAGATCTAAAAACTATTTCGAACCTCGTAGATGACAGAGAGACATTTGGAGCAGCTGCATCGAGGGATGTTAGAGGATCCCGGCCTCGACAACCCATACATTGTTCTGAGCCAACACCAAATGCAGAACCTTGGTAAATATTTCTCCCGTATTCATCATCATCACTATCATTAATTCCGGAGAGGTCCAGTACTGGACACAAACCCCCTTAATATTGCCAGAAGCAGCGAATCTGTGCCTAGCAATGTCTTTAGCTGTTTCAAATAAAGTGCCAAGTAATACTTAAAAGATCTTGAGATTATCGTACAATTACTTTAGGGTAGTAAAACTTTCATTTTATAAATTTTTTTGCTGTTACATTATTTTTAGGAGCTTAAACAAATTACTTTACAGATGTCGATCGAACTGTTTGGACATAGTTGGGATGGAGTTTCTTCACAAGTGGAATTTTTTGAAGACTTATCGACACTTATTCTGAGGCGTCTTTAGGCGTCTCCATTTTAGAAGTCTTTTACTTGTTAATATCATCTGAGATTGTGAAGTTTTAACTTATTACCAGGCCACGGTGCTAACTGCTCAATTCCACCTAACTAATGTTATAGGTCACCTGTGGTATCATAATTTCGAAATAGATTTTTGATCCCAGTAAGAAGATATTATGTGAGGTTGGAACATGCGGATTGATTAAAAAATACTTTTTTATGACCAATAGTAGTGTTAGGGTGGATGATGATGATGATGAAGGGATTAACACTAGAATTATTAAGACATGTGTTAATAAAATAAGTGGAGTGTTAACCTATCTTATTAACCTGTCCTTTTCACAAGGAGTGTTTCCTAATGCTTTAAAAATATCTGTTGTCAAACCGATATTTAAAAAAGGTGAAAAAAATGACATGAACAATTATCGCCCAATAACATTGATACCGATCATGTCAAAAATCTATGAGAAATGCATGTATCAGAGAATAGTTAGCTATTGTGAGAAATTCAATATTATTAAAAAAGAGCAATTCGGTTTCCAGAAACATAAGTCCACATCCTTAGCAATCTTCTCACTCTTAAAAGAAGTATTGACCAATATTAACAATAAACAAATATAACGACATGGCTGTTCTTTGATCTGTCAAAGACATTTGATCTGGTTTCACATGAAATTTTAATACAAAAACTAGAGGCTATCGGTATTAGAGGACTTCCACTTCAGTGGATATCGTCGTACTTAACAAACAGACAACAAAGAGTCACTGTCAAAAAACTTAATGAAAGTAGGGACATGACGGAATATTCGTCTGAATATATAAGTACGAAATGCGGCGTCCCGCAAGGTAGCATATTGGGCCCCATCTTATTTTTGCTCTATATAAATGACTTAGTTAATGTAATAAATTATAAATGCTTCCTTTTTGCCGATGACATCTCCATAATTGTAACTAGCGATAAAAAGTATAAATCAATTGCGGTTCATGAAGCGGACATAAATAAAACAATTGACATTCTAATTAACTGGTTAAATAATAATAATTTACTTTTTAATCTTAATAAATCAGAATATATACAATTATAATAATACTTTTAATTTTAAAATGGACATACCTAAAATTATTCAAGTGACATGAACTAAGTTTTTAGGAGTAGCAATTGACGAACATTTAGACTGAAAAGCACACGTGGATACTGTATGCAATAAAATAAATAAATTTGTCTATGCTTTGAGACAAATAAAAAAAGTCACTAATATAAAAACGGCTGTGATGTCATACCGCGCATTTGTTGAGCCCTCACTACGGTATGGACTAATGATGTGGGGAAATAGTACTGACCGCAATAGAGCATTTGTTGCCCAAAAGAAATGTTTATTTATTTATTTATTACACGCTTTATTGTACATACACCAAAAGTAATACAAAAGGAAACTTAAAACTAAAACACATACAATGGGCGGTCTTATCGCATTCCGCGATCTCTTCCAGACAACCTGGGTTTGCGTGCTATATATGAGATTCCATCTGACGAATCATGTCAACCTATATTTAAAGAGCTTGGTTTGCTACCGTTACCTTCACTGTATATATGAAGCATGCATGTTCGTTCAAAAATACAAAGAACTATTTAAAACAGCAGAAGAAATAATTTCTCGTAGTAGGCGTGACCAATACAGACTTGTGCTGGATGTGCTTCCTCGATCAGCGAAATTTAATAAAAACTCTCTGGCTATGTGTGTACATCTCTATAATAAGTTACCAAGAATGTTAAAAACATTAAATTGTAAATTATTTAAAATCCAACTATATAAATGGCTTAATCATAATAATTTCTATAGCATTAATGACTTTTTTAATATGAGTTCAATGTAATAATTTATGTCAATTTCAAAATGTATTATTAGTAAGTAAGTTTGCACGCTTTAGTTAAAACATGTTCGATCTAATGTCTTTTAATAACACCTTGTATACCATGTTTTATGCAAATAAAAATATCTTATCTTATCTTATCTTATCTTAAGGAGATACTAAGCACTGTCTGCCCCCCCAGAAATGCTGACGACGACGTGACCTCCGGCGGGCGCGCGCGGCCCCTGGAGCGACGCCTGGCCGCCGCCGAGCCAAAGGATTCATTGTTTTGCCTCTGTTTTGGCCATCCAGACTCACTTTAAAATTCATACTATATAAGGATCTTTTACTGAATGCAATTATCAGGAAATCAGTATTTTAAAAAATACTTGTGAAATTGTCTTTGAAAATATAAACATAGACAAAAGACAGTGTCAACGAATTCTGAAATAGTTGGATGAGGACTATTATGGCGTTGTTGTTAAATATTCTACATGAAACATAAATAAAAGGGAAATTGACTGACTGACATATCAGTACTGGGACAAGGAACATGAAGTTTTGCACAAGGCTTCCTTTTATAATGTAGGTGAGCACTTAGGATGTTTGTAAATGCAATATTAAAGGGGTTGAAAAGGGGGAAAATCTTTTGTACTTAATTTTCGTAGACGAAGTTGTGGGAATTATACTTCTCCCACGACTTCGTCAGAGAAAATTAGTTCTAATCTATATCTATATCTACTAATATACATTCAGTCAAAAAAGTATCGGGAATGGATGATTTGTTTATGGTTCCAAATTCAAATTTTTGTTTTTTTTTGTAGTTGTTAGATTGGCACAACTGTTTTCCATTTTGGCGCGGAGTTTGAGTTGCATCTGTTATTTATATTAAATACAGTGCTGGTTTTAGTAATATCATATATAGTGTGTATTGCGAATTTCATAATGGACAAAAATATCGAACAAAGAGTTTGTCTTAAATTTTGCATCGCCAATGGAATTTCGTGTTCGGAGTCACTGAAAATGTTACAGAAGGCTTACGGTGAATCGACTTAATCAAAAACTCGTGCTTATGAGTGGTTCAAAGCGTTCAAAAGCGGTCGAGATGTGATGGAAGATTTGCCTCGCTCTGGTAGGCCGTCAACGTCTGCAACTGAAGTTAACATCGCAAAAGTGAAGGAAATAGTGACTGAAAATCCCCATTCAACTCTGAGAGAGATAGCCGCCGAACTTTCTGTATCTCACGAGTCGATCTGTACCATTTTAAATAATCATTTGGGTATGAAACATGTTGCTGCTCGGCTAGTCCCAAAAGATCTGAATTTTCTCCAAAAACTCAATCGCATGAAAGTCGCTGAGGACATGCTAGAACGAGTCAGTTCGGACCCAACATTCATGAAACGCATTGTTACTGGTGACGAGACGTAGGTTTACGAGTTTGATATGCAAACTAGTCAACAAGCTTCGGAGTGGCGCCTTCCAACTGAACCGTTTTCAATCGATAGAAGACATAAAGGAGAATTCGCGGCGAGAACTCAACTCAATTCCGGAAGCAGCGTTTAAAAAATGTTTTGATGAATGGATTATTCGTTGGCGCAAGTGTATCGTTTCTAAAGGAGCATACTTTGAAGGTGATAAAATAAATTTGGATGAATAACAGACATTTTGTGTATTATTGATCTTTTCCCGGTACTTTCTTGACAGAGTAGTATAAAGCTGAAGAGTTTGTTTGTTTACTTGAACGCGCTAATCTCAGGAATTACTGGTTCGATTTGAAAAATTCTTTCAGTGTTAGATAGCCCGTTTATCGAGGAAGGCTATAGGCTATATATCATCACGCTCAGACCAATAGGAGCGGAGCAGTAATGAAAATTGTGACGCAGACGAAGATGCGTGGGTCAACTATCTATCTTATCTTATCTTACATACTACTCTGTCAAGAAAGTACCGGGAAAAGATCAATAATACACAAAATGTCTGTTATTCATCCAAATTTATTTTATCATCTTCACAGTATGCTCCTTTAGAAACGATACACTTGCGCCAACGAATAATCCATTCATCAAAACATTTTTTAAACGCTGCTTCCGGAATTGAGTTCAGTTCTCGCCGCGAATTCTCCTTTATGTCTTCTATCGATTGAAAACGGGTGCCACACACACACAGCTTGATGACTAGTTTGCATGTCAAACTCGTAAACCCACGTCTCGTCACCAGTAACAATTCGTTTCATGAATGTTGGGTCCGAACTGACTCGTTCTAGCATGTCCTCAGCGACTTTCATGCGATTGAGTTTTTGGAGAAAATTCAGATCTTTTGGGACTAGCCGAGCAGCAACATGTTTCATACCCAAATGATTAGTTAAAATGGTACGGATCGACTCGTGAGATACAGAAAGTTCGGCGGCTATCTCTCTCAGAGTTGAATGGGGATTTTCAGTCACTATTTCCTTCACTTTTGCGATGTTAACTTCAGTTGCAGACGTTGACGGCCTACCAGAGCGAGGCAAATCTTCCATCACATCTCGACCGCTTTTGAACGCTTTAAACCACTCATAAGCACGAGTTTTTGATAAAGTCGATTCACCGTAAGCCTTCTGTAACATTTTCAGTGACTCCGAACACGAAATTCCATTGGCGATGCAAAATTTAAGACAAACTCTTTGTTATAAAAACCACAACTTAATGTAACTTTGCAGATACTTATGCGTCTAACCTTAGCAATATTTATCATCACGCTATACTTTCAAGGACTATGACAAAAATAAGATCGGCTATTTCAACCAATCGTCGAAAGTACCCATAGACCATCAGTTTAGAGAATGCCTTTCTAACGACTTGGTGTGGGTCCGAATTCAAACAGTTATGATTATTTTTGAATTTTGTACATATTTTTAAATTATTAATTTCCTTTCTTTTTTATTTTTGCTAATATTTTTATATATTTATAACATGTTATTATTGTATTTTTTTTGGCATTTATCTATGTTTAAAATATAATGGCCCACATGTTGAATGATAATTAACAGAACGCATCACGTTCAAAAGTACAAAACCATTGTAGATAACTTTTACACATAAACCGGATAGGAATTGTGGCAATTTACATGAAATCAACATTACATAATATGCAGATACCCATAATGCCTTTTATTGACCTCAAGACAGCATGAGAATTACGTCAAAACAAATTTTTTTAGTTATTAGTGGTACTTTTAAGACGTCAGAAAAAAGGATTTTTTAATACATTAAAAACATCGTTCTGAATGAATTCCTATTCATAAAAATAAAACAAAGTCAGAACTAATATTTCGACAGTTCAACTTTAGATTCCATAGGTGGCGTTATGTATTTGATCTCATTTTTTTAAATCGTCAACAGGCGACCGCTTACATTTGCTAAGCTTAACTTGAGTTGCTCAAACATGAATCTTTACGGGACTAGGGCCTGGGATCACGTCATACCACCCGTGAGCAGCTGGCGAAGTCCCATGGTAGAAGAAACGCGAAAAGAGTTGAATTAAATTGGTTAATCGGATGTCTAACTGGATTTTAAAATCTTAAATTATTGAGAATTAACTTGATTCTTCAAGTAATTTCTTAACTTAGTAGTTTGAAGAATAGCACCATTCATATAGCGCAAAATAATATTAACATAGGTAGGTACTAAAGATCAAATATACAAACATATTGCCTTTTAATAGCCCGATGCCATATAGAAGGCTGTTAAAGGCAGCATGCACAGAGCGGTCCACACTGCAGAAGACCGCATGGATACGCGGCGTGTGTGGTCGCGATCCTCAGCATTCCAGAAAAGAAAAAAAATGCGAACAGGATATAAGGAGGCCATTCAAATGCGCATTATTTTACGAATACTGTTAAAAATTGCCGATGGTATACACTACAATCAAAGGATGGTTAGGTTATTTTAGATGATAGCCTATGTTGTCCGTTGCTTCAGCATTAATTCATTACTTCTGTAAACGGAGTATCCACCGATCAAGCAGACTATTAATACGGATAATATTGACAAATTTTTTTGGGAAAAATAAGAAAAATATTTCCATGAAAACGCAAAGGAAGAAAATGATATTACTCGTACCATCCGATCAAATTTTATGATCGCTATTTAAATATCATATTTAAATAGAAATCATAAAATTTGATCGGCAAACTTGATTTGATTTGAAACTTTGCAAAGGCACTTGGCTGAAAGTCACACGTATACAACTAACTGTCATAGTAGCTGAAATAAGATTTCGGCTGATTGCTCCGGCATGGCTTCACTGGAAATTGAACAGTCTTAACAGTTCAAGCCCCAGTAAAGCAACAGCTCAGGGCCAAAAACTATCCGTTGCGGGTTTCACCCTCCAGTCGATCATGGAAAACTGTAAATACCCAAGCAATGACGCCAGAGACGAACTTTGCGAAGAGAGTTTCCGAGACGGTACTGCTGGACCTGTACCCACTTCTCTTCTTACCTTTCTCACTGATTCGTACATGAATTTGCCAGAGATTAGCTGAACTACAAGACAACGGATGGTCAGCGTCTACAAATTACAGTGCAGCTTATACATGCGACTAACTAAGCGATTTCTCAACCCAAGCAGAAATACCCTCCGAATAATAACAGGTAACTACGGGTCATTTCCCGGTAAAAAAATATCTTTTCAACATAGGCACTGCGGCACGATAGATCGATGATTTAAAAAAGGTTGGCAGTGGATGGACGTGGACTGCACAATACCGGAATGGTTGGCGCTTTGTGGGAAGCTTACATTTGACTGTGGCCGGCAATTGGCTGAAATGATGATGGTGATAGTCGCCATAGACAGCCCAATGTAAGAGGTTGCTTTGATACCGAGAAATCAGTAGAAGAAGAAGAATCATACTTCATTCTGGAAATGAGGCCTTTGCTACCCGATGTGAGATGAGGACACTCAGCGAAACCTTGCCAGGACTCCTAAGCACAATGGCGCGAATGGGAGTCTAAGTGCGGATAACGGAATCTCAGCTATACTCTCTCCGTTGCGGGTAGTCTTTCCGTTTGAATACAGTTTTCCATTTCAACTTTATGTAGCTCTACCCTAGCAACTTTTTTCAAATTAAAACGTTTCTCATTACAAAAAAATACTGAGATTGGTCGGCGTTTTGAATAGAAGAGGTGATACTGCATTTCCCTTGCATTCAAAGGGGGGTCAAGCAATGCTAGAAGTTGACTATTCGTATATCTTATGCCACAATGGTTGCTGGTCGCTCACAATGGGCCACATCAGAAGGCTTAAAGTCACTCGAAGGGCAATGGAGAGGGCAATGCTTGGAGTTTCCTTACTTGATCGAATCAGGAACGATAATATTCGTAGAGTAACCTTAGTTGTTACCGACATAGCCTGAAGTATCGCCAAACTAAAGTGGCAGTGGGCAAGGCATATTTCTCGCAGAACAGACGGTCGATGAAGCGGAAAAATTCTGGAGTGACGACCGCGTACCAGAGACGCAACGTTGAAAAGCCTCCCACAAGGTGGACCGATGAAGATCGCGGGTAGCCGATGGATGCGAGACGCGCAGAACCGGTCGTTGTGTCAACGCTTAGGGCTATGGCGACGCTATGTCCAGCAGTAGAGGTCTTTCGGCTGATATGATGATATCTTATCTTAGCGATCTTACCTAGCGACATCAAAGTATATGATATAGGTACATGCAAACGAACTTGCGTGCAACAGCTATCTTTTTCTAATCTTCTAATGTATAAAAATCTCGGATCACAGTGTTTGTTATCGAATTCCTCCGAAATGGCTTGGCCGATTTACATTTAATTTTTGTGTTAATTTTATATGGCAAAACAACGTTTGCCGGGTCAGCTAGTTAAAAAATAAAAATGTACTGTAAAGTTAATGTTAAGATAAACACATGTTCTAAAAGGGAAAAATATTTTCCCTTGTTTGTATTATAAATAAAAAACTTATTTTCAATGAACTCTTTGTATTCCTCCTTATTTTATTGCAATCCTTACCTAACGCAACTTGTACAACCATTTGAATGCTGTTTTTATATGGGATCTGAGAAGACCCCGCGCGACGACTAGCGTTACAAAAAAGATTTGGAGGGTTAGTTAAGTTACCCGTCCCGTAAACGGTTACACATTACGTTTGTCCGGTTACGAAATATTAAGCTTTAAAGTTTGAGTAATTTCCCCGCCTAACAACGCTGTTTATCTATATCTATCTTTATATACTCGTATTAAAATGAACCTCTATTTCGCTTTGTTACGACATCACGCGTGAACGGCTGGGCCGATTTCGCGAATTATTTTTTTGTTGTTTGTTTTTCAGGAGGTTTTTATGAAAGAAAAAAATAAAAAAGTGGCCAGTTGGAGCAAAGCCAAGGGGGACAGCTAGTTTTTTATACAAAAACTGAATCAATTTTTAACGGGACCAAATGGCAAGTATGCCGCATCGAACTAAAAAATAATCACATAAATCGGATGAGAAACCTCGGTTTAATCGGTGTACATAGGTATTTAATACAAAAAAAAAAATACCTAGAATTGAGAAGCTCCTCCTTTTTTATCATCACGCGTAAACAGCTGTACCGAATTCGCAATTTTTTTTGTTCTTTGTTACTGTCAAGAGAAGGTTCTTATGAAAGAAAAGCTCAGTTGACGGGAGCGAGACCACGCATTGGACAACTAGCAAAACAATAAAAACCATTTGTTTTGGTTAAAAATTGATGAGCAGATTCTTAAATAAATTCTTTGCGGCTGAAATTCGAAATAAGAATCTTGTTCGAGCTGCAACAGTCAAGTTAGGGTCTTTTATAAGCCACCGAGATCTTATGTAGCCACCGTAGTTCCTCATATTATTATCAGAGCAACAGTAACCAAAACAAATGACAATGCCCAACATAGCACGGCGTTCGGTAAACATCATCGTAAGTATTCCATTGAAGAGGTTCGTTGTCACTCGGATGCGCCCGCACCTGAGGTCATAACGCCAGCAGATAGCTATAACAAACATACATAGACGCTAAAATCATAACCCTTCCTTTTGGATTTGCCGTAATCGAGTATAAAGAGGGGGATTTACATTTACTTATTAGTGTAGATGTGGTGGGGATCGTTACGAGTATTTATTGGGTGGCAATGGACAGTAGGAAGTGATTGCATGTAATCGAATTTGTTCTTTGGTTTGCGAATCCTAAATTGCTAAGTTGCAGCCTTATGCGATCTTTTTAAATTATTTGTAAAAGTATTCTAAGCCCATAAAATGGCACGGCAGAGATAAATAATTTCGGCAGAGGTGAATAATTCAAAACCAATATAAAATTCCCTTGTTTTATCTGTGGTGTCTTAATATTATCGCGCCATAATTTGGAGAATGCCCATCAAGCCTGGTCATTATAACCATGCAACAATAAGGAGACCAAAAGACTTGGCATCTGTTTAAAAAAAAGTTGTTTTCGTCGTGTCAGGATCGATCGGTTAGAGTATGTTCTTGTTTCGATGTAGTTTTATTGAAAGTATCAAAGAATTTCGAAGAAAGCTATAATATTATTTTGTTTCCAATTTTGTATTATATTTTCTCGATTGTTCAATATTTATGATACAATTACTTGTATTGAATATTGCTTTGATACAACTTATAGTACACCAAAGTGTTCTGCGAAATGTGAAAATAATATATTCTGTTCAAGAATCTTGGTAATAAAGGAAAATCCAGTGAGATGGGAGGGGGGCAATATGGATAAATTTGAAACTATCACACCAAACAAAGAACAATAAATTCAAATTAATTTCTTGTTCTCTGTCTGTTCGTCTGTCACAGCTAGTTTTCTCCGGATCTGCAAAGCCGATTCCGTTGAAATTTTTTACACATATGGACTTTAGTGACTCAAACACGGGTGCGTGACGTAAAAAGACAACTTTTGAGTATGAGGGTCAATTTTGGGGGCAAACTAGATTATTTTAAAAAACGATTTTAAACTGTATCGTGTAATTTTACAACAAATAGTTTTAAGTTATTCAAGAAATTAGACCAAAAGTTACCATACCCAAGAGTACTGAGATTTATGTTTTGAAAAAAAAAAACAAAAGATATTTCTTCTGCCTAGTCTTGTCCTAACTATATTGGGGTCGGCTTCCAGTCAAGCCGGATTTAGCTAAATACCAGTATTTTAAGAGGAGCGGCTGCCTACCATATATCCACAACCCATTAACTGGGTAACACGGTACTTCATGGCAAGACTGGAGTCAGATTTACTGGCTTCAGACTATCCGTAGCGACTGCCAAAGATCTACAAATTACAGCCGGGACCAACGGCTTAACGTGCTTTCCGAGGCACGGAGGAATCTCGGTATGTTAAGATGGTCACCCATCCACAGACCAACCTTGGCAAGCGTTGCTTAATATTGATGATCGACCCGCGCAGCTGTTATTATCTAGCCACGAGCTCCTCAGCTTTTTCAAAAAGAAATTTTTATTACTAGCAAACTATAGGTATTCATAGATTCAAAATATATAATATACTGTAATAAATTTAAATACAATAAAATAAAAAGAAGCTGGATAAAGGCATTGTTTTATTTGAATACTGATGTATTCATAAGTCAGATATGCAAACAATACACACCCTCTCACACACACACACGTACACTACACCCATATACAAAGAGAGGCCCTCTCACACACCATTTATTTCACATTTATTTCTATCTTGATTTTTGTGTAAAATAGTATAAGCTAGTTTAAATTCTGATACTTCGGGGAGTGGCGCCGTATGCCGAAATACAGGTCCTAACCTAGTTCGACAGCGGATGCTGTTATATAT
This sequence comes from Lacanobia oleracea, assembly GCA_950371165.1. Classification (NCBI taxonomy): domain Eukaryota; kingdom Metazoa; phylum Arthropoda; class Insecta; order Lepidoptera; family Noctuidae; genus Lacanobia; species Lacanobia oleracea. The sequence continues at coordinate 29,047,226 of OX493387.1, read as the reverse complement.
ATTTGAACCATTGTTATCTACTAGCTAATAATTTACGACAATATAATTATTTTTTCTCTTAAAAATGTAACATATGTGTATTTTTTGGGAAATAAAGATTATTATTATTTTTGTTTTTTACTTTCTCGGGTCCTTCTTCCTAGAGACCCGGTCTTTTGGTAGGCGTACGAGGGGCCGAAACCAACTCGTAGAGGCCTCTTTAGACATTTCAAATGGGATTGGACACCAACCGACGATTATCCCTGTATGCACTGTGAAAGTATACCCAAGGACCTTCCCCGGTTGGAGCAGAACTATTGCAGAATATGTAAACAAAAGATGAAAGGGTTTGGCTGGTTTAGTGTACTAATAATCGTTTACTATGGAAGAACTATTGGCCCCTGCCTGACCATTGACAATTAAAATGGCTTTAAAATGGCAGGGGGTGACTTGCACACTCAATAAATGGGCCCCCCGAAAAAGGTCGCTAGTACAAAGTAACGTAGCGCCAAGGGGGCAACATATCCTGAGGTGCTAGAAGAGTGGAGAGGTGTACCACGGCTATCAGGACAATCCCGGAAGTACGGTTAAGATCCCTTCCAGCACCTTACTGGATTATACATCCTTCTCCCGAGCACGTTTGCTCTTGCGAATCTCCTCTCAGACCGGCCGATTAAGGCAAGAAAGAGCTGGGAGCTCTGTTCCTCGTCAGTTTTCACCCCGGCCAGCCAACAAAGGCAAGCCGGAAATGAGGAACAAGAATTCTCCCTGGAGATCAGGTCCATGGGGTCGCCAGTGCCCAACAGTTCGCCACAAAACTGCCTTGCGGATATTATTATTATTATTATTCTTATTTTTACAATTATTACAATAAATAGATTCAAAATTAATAGTAAACTGGCCAAGTGCAACTTTAAAAGAACTAATATGTAGCAGCAGGAGGCCGTAGATTAAGAAACTTCTAACATCTGTTAAAACAGGGCGGTAGTGAGGTCATTCCATCTGTCTGTCAGTTGTCACTGTTAAGTAGTCATTGTCAAAAGTGTCATTGTGTGACACGTGTAAGTGAGGTGGGGATTGTAACATTCATTCTGGGAGAACGTGCGCGTGGGGGAATGACCTCACAACCTTCATCTGTTTCCATCTCGGATATTCGTGATTATTGAGATTTAAAAGTTTGTGAAGTAATAAAAGGAAGATCAACGCTATCTGTTCGTGGTATTATTTCCTGTTTTTTTTTGAGGAGTTTTCTGCGGCTACCCTCGTCAACCTGAACAATGAAAAACCAGTCTGGAATGGAGGCAAGTAACTTCACAACAGCTGGCCAGGTCAAGGAAAAGTGTGTGGATATGTGTGTGAGGATATTCACGTCAATCTGGTGAGTTATTTTCATTTTGTAATAGCTGTGGCGCTGAGGCATTCGTCAGTTAACATTTTTAATTTTGTTAACGAGAGCTTAACATTTTCGATACTATGGAGACTGGCTCACAAAAGGTTTGGAGACAACTCTCATGATTGACGATCATTGATTTTTGATAATTGAATAGTCGTTTTATTGCTCCATGCTAAAGTGAGGCTATTATTCTCGTGTTGATTATAGTTTTGGTGTTGTAGTAGTAATTCAGTCGCTATAGCTTTGGTGTTGCTGGTTATGGCGTTTCAAATAATGCTGATGAAGCGATATAATTCTGCTATCGCTGGTAGAGAAATAGACTGAAGAGCTTAGTGTAGAGAGATATGGTCACAATACCAACCTCATCACAAATACCCTCCTGCCTTACACTTTATTCTGGAAATTGTGATAATTGCAAAATCAATGTAACCTATCACCATCTGGGCATAAGGCTCTTTCTTGTATCAATGTTCTAATTTGATTTAGATTGACTTTATACTGGGCTACTATGCTGTCCAGAAACCTTTATTCCCCCTCAACTTTTATTTAACTTGTACTCTCGTAGTGTTTCTCAGTTTCAGATATCGTATCACGGTGGATGAGGCCAGCAGGAGGCTAGCGGTTCGCATGCTCAACTGCTGTGCAGCTGCAACTTCTGAGCAGTTTGGAGCATGACAGACCAAAGATCGTCAAGCTTTTGACAGGCTGCAGTAGCTGATTATCATGTCAACATCTATGGGGTGAAGAGCGTTCAAGGCCAACTAGAATATTGGGAGAGTCGCTGCCATTTTATTCTGATTATGAGTTTCAAAGCTTTAAAGACGTTCATTTCAATTCAGTGGTTAGATTGATAGTGCTAGGTAGCTTTGACAAGCATAGTACAAAGAGAATACTAAAATGTTTTCCATTAGTAATAGTACTCGTATTAGCATTCTATTCACTGCGAACTTTAAGATGAGATATCGTATGGCAAGGTTGCCACAAGGTCGTGTTACAACTAGACGATTTTAGTAAAAAAAAAATGAGACCTGGGCAATTGTGTTAACGTATCGGCGACAGTTTGAATTACATAACGATTAGCAAATTTGATAGACATTCATTAAACCTTTAAGGGTACGCAGAATTCTGAGCTATTACAATTTCTAAATAGACTTTCCATTTTTCACTAGGGCTACTTACTAGGTATGTGAGTTAATACGACTCTGATTAAAATAAGGTTGACTGATTCAAACTGTACAATGCAGCGATGACCGTGATGTTCGTAGATTAACGTAGAGTAAGTCGTGAACGTAGCTCCATTATATGAACGTTAGAAGCAAACATTGTTAGACCTCGTTATTCTTCTTTTTGTAAGCACTGATGTATAGGCATAGGTTACTTGTCAGTATGATTTATAATCTCTGTCGGGAAGATGCCTGCGGTCAAGTACCAACTGACGTTTTGAATTTATGAAGTAGATGATGAGTTAGCATCAATTTAGATGGTGAGAACAGGTTCTGATTTCTATGGATCGGTGACTGTACCAGAGTATTGTAGCAGTATCCCAGAATGATATAGACGGGGAGTCTTTATCAGGGTGTCGTTGCGGTAGCTCTTGGTGACATAGCTGTTGACTGTGAATAAGATACCTGGTCATTAGTTTTCTTTTTATTTACTGTCAGTATTGCTTGGACTTGGTAATCACGAATACTGTCGAATCGCGAATCAAACCTATAGCATTAGTTTCAATAACAACTTTTGCAGCCATTTTGGAACTGTCAAAGGCGAACAGGTAGCTCTCCTGTGTTTAAGTTTGTAGACAATTTCCGTAGAGATTAACGATAGCAAACCCTAGTAAAATGCAATAACTGAAGAACAGCTCTCAATATAATGCGTTGAAAAATGGGCTTCATCTTTAGAGCTTCTTATTCGTGAAATTGCGGGATGAAATAATGTGTTAGGAAGATCCCCAATCATCAAGTTCCTCAATAGTTAGGTTAGATGTCATAGTTGATTATAGTGGTAGTCCACCAAACCTAATTAAGAATGGCTTGTATACTCATACTCGAAACACTTGACCCCATCTTATAAGCCACCATCTTACCATCAGGTGAGATAGTGGTCAAACGCGTGCCTATGTGTAGTTAAAAAAAAAAAGTAACATGTATTGTAGCACATTTGGCGCTAGATTTTTTCAGAATCGTTGGTGCAATATCTGACTGTGTTGGTGCACATAGCGCTGCGCTAAGTATCTTCAGAAGCGTTGGTGCGATTTCTGACTGTGTTGGTGCACTGAGCGTTGGTGTGTTGTAACACATGTTGCACTAGATATTTTGAGAATCGTAGGTGCGATTCTGGTTTTTATTGGTGCACAGATTTTAATGAAAGTTTCATGAGTTGAGTATGCGTTGCCAATTTGTGAAATTTATTTTGGTGATTTAGTATTAATTAAGAATGAAGAGAGAAATCAGTGCGAAAACGAATCAGTGAAATACGCTCATGACCTAGGTTGCGTAAAATGCCTAGTAGTGAAATTCCTGAGGGTAATGACTCTGATGACTAAACCTGATATAATTAGATTTTATCGTAATTTGATGTCATTGAGGTAATTCGTGAAGAAAAAAAATATAAATAAAAAAAAAAACAAGGTGTGTGTGATCTGTAGTTTGCCATGTAATTTGCTAAGCGATGCCGCTGGTTAAGCGATGCCGCTGGTTAAGTGATGCCGCTGGTTAAGCGATGCCGCTGGTTAAGTGATGCCGCTGGTTAAGCGATGCCGCTGGTTAAGTGATACCGCTGGTTAAGCGATGCCGCTGGTTAAGTGATGCCGCTGGTTAAGCGATGCCGCTGGTTAAGTGATACCGCTGGTTAAGTGATGCCGCTGGTTAAGTGATGCCGCTGGTTAAGCGATGCCACTGGTTAAGCGATGCCGCTGGTTAAGCGATGCCACTGGTTAAGTGATGCCGCTGGTTAAGTGATGCCGCTGGTTAAGCGATGCCGCTGGTTAAGTGATGCCGCTGGTTAAGCGATGCCGCTGGTTAAGTGATGCCGCTGGTTAAGCGATGCCGCTGGTTAAGTGATGCCGCTGGTTAAGCGATGCCGCTGGTTAAGCGATGCCGCTGGTTAACACGTTGACTGCCAGCCCGGTCACCGGTGACCGGACCCCGTCTTGTATCCACGCGCCGTGTTGGTCACTGGTGACCTCAACACAGACCTGTTCTTGGGCAGAATTATTACGCCGGTGGCCACGTTTATCGTACATTTGGTGTATGCAAGTGACCGGAGCGGCGCTGTAGACTGTTACTACAGCGTGGTATCAGCGTGTCAGCGTGTGTTATGAAATTGTGAGAAATGTGGGACAAAAATGATGAAAGTAAGAGAAAAAACATAACCGTCATAAAAATCAAGGATTTATTTTTTTCAATGTTTGAAGTATAAGTAAAAAACAAGTAACTAGGCATTCTAAATAAAATACAAATTAAACGTAGCGCAAACGACTGCGGGGTGCGGGTGACCGGAGAAATGCCCGCCCCGGCGCCCCGTAACGGAAATTCACATTTTTACTATCAAGGCGCCACGTAGGTCACCGGTGGCCTCAGTTGGTTTTTTCGAAATAATTATGAAACGCAGCTTCTGATCGAATTCAAAATTAGATATATTTTAAAATATTGATATTGCCCTCCTATTTTCATCAAAAAGTTTTTTATTGATTTTTCTCATTTACACTACGGCAGTCAACGTGTTAAGTGATACCGCTGGTTAAGTGATGCCGCTGGTTAAGTGATGCCGCTGGTTAAGCGATGCCACTGGTTAAGCGATGCCGCTGGTTAAGCGATGCCACTGGTTAAGTGATGCCGCTGGGTAAGCGATGTCTTGGTTAAGCTGACCTATCTCGGTCAGGCATGGCCGAAACAGTGTAATGTACACACAGAACTTTCTATTCCAGACACGCCACACGAGGACGTGTGAGGCGCAGGACGGCCGTGTCACAGCAGGAGGCCGTAGATTAAGAAACTTCTAACATCTGTTGTTGTGAGGTCATTCCATCTGTCTGTCAGTTGTCACTGTTAAGTAGTCATTGTCAAAAATGTCATTGTGTGACACGTGTAAGTGAGGTGGGGATTGTGACATTCATTCTGGGAGAACGTGCGCGTGGGGGAATGACCTCACAACCTTCATCTGTTTCCATCTCGGATATTCGTGATTATTGAGATTTAAAAGTTTGTGAAGTAATAAAAAAAAGATCAACGCTATCTGTTCGTGGTATTATTTCCTGTTTTTTCGAAGACGTACGAGGAGGAAGGCCTGCCCGAAAATAACATTCCTGGTTCATCTCCCACAAATATATTTTTTATTAAATATTAAGATCCATAATGTTTGTGGTATTAAGAGTCAATTGTCACATGAGTGATCCTATAAAGGAACCGTTTTGTGATACAGTCGCTTGGAACCCTAAAAACCAACCAAAAGTCAGGAATTCAGGATACGCAGACCAAAAATTAAACCGTGGATATGAATACCAAATAATAATAACTTCGTGAATCCTGACCAGTATTTGCTTTTATGTTTATCGTTTCAGTACAAGTATGTGGGCAGTTTTGCTGTTTATGAGCCATGTACCACCACTATGAAGATTCGGAGCCGAATCCGAACGGAGCCGAAAGTACCCGAACGAAGACGAAGAGAAAAGCGTTTATTCTGCTATCAGTAAGGAATATGTATCGTCTATTATGATGTGAGCTTAACTTTGGTTCAAGAATGCTTTTGCGAAGTTTATATGATAAAAGTTTGAAACATGACGCGTTTAACAAGCCACACACTAAAATTTAACATCTTTTGATATGGAGAGAAGTATTTTTTGTAAGTAGCTACTCGCGACACTCATTTTCGAAGGGTTGTCCCGCGTGGTTTACTCTAGGACAACATAGGTTTGCCAGCCTGCACTGTCTCATTCTTGGGCAAAGGCCTTCCCCATTCCTTTCTTTGTTGGGCTTCTTCACACCAATTCCCTAAGAAGCTGTACAAGGCGTTCTCCATGGTCAAACTATAAAACATGGTTTATGAATCCGTATCGAGAAGCTATTTTCAGCAAATACCTAGTGAATCTGCAAAAATTGCATGTTGGAATCTTCAAAATAAATTTCGTGTCAGCGATCTGAAATAAAAGTTCTGTTTTACATAAAAGAGCCATTACACATAGAAAAAGTAAAGCGCTGAACATTTCTTATAAGTGCCTGTTCTAAAATATGAAACTTAAAGTCTTTAATAAAACAAAAAAAAATCTTCTCGACCCATATTTCAGCCACTTTCGTTAGAAACAGGGCAAGACGGAGGGTACTCAAATTTTATCGCACCTCAAAGACGTTACCAGCAACGGTGCGGGACATACCGGGAGCGTTCTACTCTCATAACACGGAATGAAATGCACCCAGCTATTGTACGTAGTTCTACCAATAAAGAAACCGTTACAGAAGATCAAAGATTTGGAGTACACATTGAGATACATAAACCTACGACTAACGAGCGGCTTCTGCACCTACATGTTTGTGAAGTGGTGTTTGTTGGCTTGCAGGTTGTGTACCATTAGCTGAACCCAACCGTTTCGTCTCCTAAAACAAGAGAACGACCACGTTCGTATACGTAACGTGTTGATCAATCCCAAAACATTATAACTGGTATAATGTCAGTTTGTCTACAGCCCAAGGTGTAGGGCATTATTGATTTATTATAAAACTAGCTTCTGCCAGCGGCTTCGCCCGCGTGGTCCCAAGGGAACATACCCCAGGATAAAAAGTAGCCTATATCCTTTTTCAGGCTCTAGGCTATCTCTGTACCTCATATTCATGAAATTAGTTCAATAGTTTTGGCCTGAAAGTGCGACAGACAGACAAACAGACAGACAGAGTTACTTTCGCATTTATAATATGAGTTAGGAATACTGATATCCAACTTGCAATAGAAATGCTTAGACATAAATTATCTTGATGGTAAGTATTTCCACGTACTAACGAAGTAGTATAAGCAGCTGCAGGCTAGAGGTACCACAACATAAGTTTCACTAAAGATCCTTATAAGAACAAGAAAAATTCCTTTTCATCTTTACTTGGACCTTCTGTACCGGTACTACATGGTGGTATCTTAGAGCTCTCTAATGACGTCACCGCAACCTGCCTCTGAATAGGTACGTAGTGCTCCTGACTCTTCGAATACATCGAGACAGTTTGGCGCAGGCTTTCTAACTAACACCACTGGTGCTACAACACTGATCAATAAATAAGGATGGCGCGAAATGGCTTGTTATGGAAGATGTAATTCTTAAAGTGATGCCTTTTTTTTTTTTTTTTTTTTTTTTTTAATGATGGGAAATCATCAAATGACTCCTCCCGCTCTGGGTGAAGCAAGAGGGAGTGTCAGACTCTTACTGACTAAAACCCATCCGTGTTCCTCCTGGTGCCCTTTGTGTTCCAAGGCTACGGCACCTCTTTCGAACAGATTCCGCAGCCCCAGCAGGCACCTGCCCTATCGGGCCCCGTCTTCCACGCTGACATCTCTTTGAGGCGCGCTGGGATCGCAGCGCGCCGCCGACCCGGGCCTAGTTCTGATCAGACGGCGAGCCACCCACTGCTCGCCGTCCGCAGGCCCGCGCCTACGGCGGCCGGGAATCGTCCTGCGACTCCCGACGCCTGGGGCGTCTTCTTCTGTTGCGGCGACTGGGACGTGAGGTTTCCCTCTCTCTCACACGTTCGGCCTCCTCCTTTGCTAGCATTACTGCTTCGCAGAAGGAGGTGATCGCTTCCCATGCCTCCTCGCTCCGGACCAAAGATTGAACCAAGGCCGGTCGCGAGAGGTCGCCGCCGCCGATCGCCTCGACGAGGACCCGGCGGTGCTCCGCCCAAGCAGGGCAGACCTCCACCGTATGCTCCACCGTGTCCTCCGGGCGATCCTCGCAGTGATGACACCCGGGCGCGTCCTCCCGCCGAATCCGAAACAGGTATCTCCCGAAACAACCGTGTCCGGTGAGTACCTGTGTCAGGCGGAAGGTGAGGACGCCGTGGCGCCGCTCCAGCCACTCCTCAAAGAGGGGACTTATCGCCTGGATTGTTGCGTGCCCAGCGCTGGGTTGCGACAGTCGCTGTCTCCATACCGCCATGAGGTCCTGCCGGAGCTCCGTCCGCCTTGCTGCGATTTGCCGCGGCAGAGGTGTCTCACCCCGGCGTTGCGCCTCCACGCGCCACTCGTAAATGTGCGCGAGGGCTCTCGCCTCCAGATCCCATGGCGGCAGTCCGGCAAGGAGGCTCGCCGCCTCCCCAGAGACCGTGCGGTATCCCCGGGCCAGCCGGATGGCCATGACCCTCTGAGACGCGTTGAGGTAACGGGCAGGTCGCTTCCTCAGAGTAGGCGCCCATACTGGCGCCCCATAAAGGGCCATGGACCGCACGACCCCCGCGTAAAGCTTCCGGCAGGAGGTATTTGGACCCCCTAGATTGGGCAGAAGCCGCTTGAAGGCAGCCCCGGCTCGTCCCAGTCTGGGAGCCAAACGTCGGAAGTGTTCGACGAAGTTCCATCGGCTGTCAAGGACGAGACCTAGATACGTCATCGTCGACCCGACGCCAATGTGAACCCCTCCCACCGTTATTTGACATCCCGATGGTGGCCTGTTCCGAGAACCATGGAAGCACATGGCTTCGGACTTGTGCAAGGCCACCTCGAGACCCAACTGCCGGATCCTCTCAACGACTATCGCAACCCCGCGTGTCATAGCGTCGGTCGCCGCCTGGTGCGACCTCCCCTGCGCCAGGACCAGCGTATCGTCAGCATAGCAGACAACGTTGACGCCGCCAGGGAGGTCGGCGCGCAGCACCCAATCGTAGCCGATGTCCCACAGAAGCGGCCCCAGAACGGAACCCTGTGGAACACCGCACGACATCTCTCGCCGGTTCCACTCTCCCAGGTGACCGGGGTAGATGACGGCTCTGTCCGTCAAGTAAGCCTCAACTACGCGACGGAGGTAGTTCGGCACCCGGTGATACCGAAGTGCCTCCCTGATGCAACTCCAAGGCAGGGTGTTAAAGGCATTGGCGATGTCTAGAGACACAGCCAAGACGACCCCGCCCCGGGAAACCGCGTCCCCCGTCGAGAGGGCTCTCACGCGCATGATGGCGTCCACCGTCGAGCGTCCCGTGCGGAAACCGAACTGGTTTTCCGCCAGATCCGGCCCCACCCTCACTAGGTGCTCGACGAGGCGGTTTGCAATTACTCTTTCAAAGAGCTTGCCCACCTCATCGAGCAGCACGATGGGCCGGTATGCGGACGGAGAGTCCGCGGGGCGCCCCGGCTTCTTAATGAGGACCAGTTTCCCCGTCTTCCAACGAAGTGGGAACTGGCCCCTCTCTAAGCATGCGCTTAGGAACCCTCTTAGTCGAGGCCCAAGAGCCTCCAAGGCCAGGACCCAAGCTTTCCCAGGTAAGCCGTCGGGTCCTGGGGCGGTATTTTTGGCCTTCAGCCTATTAACCGCCACTCTCAGGTCTACCTCAGTCACCTCAGGGGCATCGTCATCGTCGTCATCGGTGCAATCCGCATCGGGCACCGCAGGTGGCGGAGCCATAGGCGGGGGAGTATGCTCCTCTCGCGAGGGGAATAAAGCGCTCACCACGTCCTCCACCAGCTGAGGCCGGAGACTCTGCGTCAAGGGGGGGGCCCAGGTGCGGAGCTTATTCCGCACCATTTTGTAGGGTCTACCCCACGGGTCCCCGTTCAGAGACTCCAGCATCTCCTTGCGAGCCAGATCCTTGGCCTGCAGGATCCCTGCTTTGAGGGCGGCCTTCGCCAATTTGTACTCCTCGTATAGCTCCGCCTCTCTGACCTGCGCATCTGGAGGGCGGATGCGGAGCCTGCGGTGCCTGGTGTACCGGCGCCGTGCGGCAACGCATGTCTGACGCAGCGTCGCCAGCTCTTGTGACCACCAGTACACCTGGCGGCGGGCGCGTCCTTGCTTAACCCGGGGCTTTGCCACATCACAAATATCGGACATGGCCTCCCGGAACCACTCCGCTTCGTCGTTGATGTCAGCAGGCCTATCCGGAGGTGACACCCAGGCCTGCACGATCGAAGCTTCCAGGAGGAGCTCCCGGTCCAGCTGCTTCAGCGCCCACCGCGGACCAGTCGAGGCCTGCCGGACTGGCGCGGTTGAGGTCTGGGTGGAGACGTCAAACCGGATATACCGGTGATCGGAATAGGTCTCCACCTCCTCTAATACGCGCCAGTCAATGACACGCGGTGACAGAGCAGGGCTGGCGAACGAAATGTCCACCATCGACTCCCCCTGCATCCGCACACACGTGGGGACAGAACCCCGGTTTAGGACGACCAGGCCTGCCTCCAGAGCCCAGTCCTCCACCATCCTGCCCCGCGTATCCGTATAACGGGAACCCCAAGCCAAGTGCTTGGCATTGAAGTCCCCGAGAACGAGTACGGGGAGGGAACGACACCCGGCGATGACGACGCCCAACTCCGTAAGGGAGTTTTGGAACTCAGCGAGAGTTCGGTTCGGGGAGAAGTACACTCCTACCACGACAATCTCCCCGAACCGTGCTGCTACGCACCCCTGTCCTCTCCTGACGCTTTCGAGGGATGGGGTACCTGCAGCGGCCGACGAAATTAGGGCCACTGAGCCGTTCAGGTCCTCCACCCAGTCATCCCTGGGCGGGACAAAGTAGGGCTCAGCGACCACAGCGATGTTAATCAACCACTGTGCCATGCTCTGGACCAACAGGTCTTGAGCGGCGGCGCAGTGGTTGATGTTCACCTGAAGGAAGCGTAATGGAGCCGTTATTGGCACTCCATTTCTGCTTCCTCCTGAGTCCCTTGTGAGTGTGACTCACTCGCGACAACCGAAGCGAATTCGGTGGCAGTGACGGCGGTGGTGGTCGCGGCAGCGGCGACTGCAGTGGCGGCGGTGGCGGCAGGGACGTCGGCGGCGGCAGGGACGGCGGTGGTGGAGGGCTTCTTTTTGCCCCCGGCTTTGGCGGGTGGGACGCAGGCTTTGCCCACAACCCAGTGATCGGCCGGCTTGCCAGCTGCCGCACATACAACGCAGTGCGGCTTGGCGTTACACGAGCCGGCCTTGTGTCCGGGCTGACCACAGCGAAAACAAAGATCGCTGCGGTCCACCTCCGAGGTGCACTGGACTCCCACATGGTTGCCCACTTGGCAGCGGAAGCACCTCAGAGGTCTGGGTTCCAGCAGTTTGACCTGCGCAGATACCCAGCCCACCAGGAGTCTTCGGCCCTCCGATATTTTCTTGGCCGCCGTCACGGGACAGCTCACCACAACGGTTCTCATGCCCGTGCGGTCAGGATGTATGGTGCCTGCCTTCTCCTGCTCGGCAGAGCACCCTCCAGTCCTGACGACGGCGGCCACCACTTCCTCCTCCGTGACGGAGTCGTCCAGGCCTATAATGCGCATATCAACGCACTTGGTAGGCCTGGACACTCGGACCTCGTCCGCATTTAAGGACGCTCTAAGCCTTTCAGCCAGAGCGTCAGCGGTCGGGCCACTGGCTGCGCCGGGGATCTCCAACATCCGGGCCCCAGAAAGATTACGGACCCAGAGTTCTTACCGCAACGCGGCCGTGCTAAGATCTCTAGATTACTAAAACCCCAGACTGATGTCTGGGAGGAACTTTTATCCGAGTGGCAATGTAGGTGGGAAAATTCCATCAAAGGCCGTCACCTCCACCATTTTTTTCCATCTGTTCGTGAGCGGCTGGACAGGACATGGCTGGAGGTGGATCACTGTGTTGCCCAATTTCTCACAGGTCATGGCAATTTTAAGAGTAAATTATTTTCCTTTAAGCTTGTGGCCTCGCCTTTATGTCAATGTTCTACAGCTGACCATGAATACGAACAATCCGCACATCACATCTTATGGGAGTGTAGTCTTTGGCAAACTGTACGCAATATTATGTTAGATAGTATTAAGGTTACATCTGGGGTAGTTTACTATACGGACCTTGTTGAAACCAGAACAAATTTCCGTGCGTTCAAGCGATTTTGCCATACCTATTACTGGAATCAAAAGTAGCTCACAATTTAGGACCCATTAGTTTAAGTGGTAAAATATAATCCGTGGTGCTTGGCAACTGGGCTTAACCCAGTTGTATTTGTCCCTTGGTGCCTATTGGCCTAGTTCTATTCTGTCTCCTGCTTGATACGGAGGGAAGTGGAAATTATATATATTTTTTTTTTTTTCCTACTCCTCCGCTGTACTTTTCTGATTAATTTCGTTGCAGGATCCAAGACAGTTGAATCGTTTCTCCGGGACTCGTCGGGTTTCATTGGCTCGGCGTTTTTCTGGTGGTCGCCACTGTTGATTCTGGCTTTCAGGAGTTGCAGTGGTTGGGAATGTGTGGCGGGCTTGTCCCAATCCGGGCCCCAGTCATGGTCATCCTGTGTCGGAGGCCCCCAGTAATGCCGAGCTCCTGAAGGTTCACCGCCTCCTTTGCCTTTATGAGCACTTGGCTGTACGTCACGCCCCTCTTCTCCGCGTCCGGCTGTAGTGTGATCACTACAGCTGCGGTCTTAGGGGCACGGAGCCTGGCTGCGACACTTCGTTCTTTTTGCCGCCGTCTCCTCTCGCGTTTCTTAGTCGCCCTGTTTACTTTTCTCGCCTTCTTCCTCTCTCCGACTACTTGCCATCCAGCTTCGGCCGCAGGAGAGTTTGAAGACGGGGACACCTGTTGCACAGCTGGTGCTGGAGCTCGCGCTGCCTGTGCAGCCACCCTACCTGTCTTTGGCTTGGTCGTTGCCGGCCTAGCCCCTCGGTTGGCCTGACCGGATTAAAGTGATGCCTGAGAAACCAATTTTCCAAATTGACTACCAACTTTATTTTCGTAAATTCATCTAAAACTGTCACAAGGTAAATGATAGAGGAATAGTAATAATACCAAGTACTTAGGCACTTTCTATGTTACAAAACTAAGGAATATAAGAACAAAGATCATCATCATCATCCGCCTAGCCTTTTCCCAACTATATTGGGGTCGGCTTCCAGTCAAACCGGATTCAGCTGAATACCAGTGTTTTACGTGGAGCGGCTGCCTACCAGACGTCCACAACCCATTAACTGGGTAACACGGTACTTCTTGGCAAGACCGGAGTCAGATCAGAGAGCTTCTGACAATCCCACCACTGCTGAGACCTGACGGGACGCTTGCCCACTCCGCTGAGGAGAAAGCGAACTTGTTTGCTTCCTTGTTTGCGGAATCTTCGCGTCTGGATCCTGGTGGCGCGAGGCCCCCTGCTTCTCCTGGTGGATGCGAATCGAGCATGTCGAACATTTGCATTCATCAGAAGGACGTCCGTAGGGTACTGCGTAGCCTAGAAGTGAACAAGGCTAGTGGCCCCGACGGGATACCGGCAATTGTTCTGAAAACTTGTGCGCCTGAGCTGGCTCCGATCTTGACACGCCTATTTCGCCTTTTGTATGAGACTGGAAAAATGCCGAAGGCTTGGAAGCAAGCTAACGTGCAACCCGTGCCCAAAAAGGGTAGTCGTGCTGACCCGTCGAATTATAGACCCATCTCGGTGCCGTCCATACTCTGTAAGACTATGGAACGCGTGCTGAATCATAAGCTCCTGGCGTACCTAGAAGCGAATGATATCCTTAGTGACCGACAATACGGGTTCTGCCGAAATTGGTCAACTGGGGATCTTCCTAGCGTATGCCATTCACATCTGGAGTGAAGCCAAAGAGAAGCACGGGGAGGCAATAGCGGTCTCCCTTGACATCTCGAAGGCCTTCGACAGAGTCTGGCACGATAGCCTTATTAGTAAGCTTCCTTCCTTCGTTCTGCCCGCCGGTTTGTGTGATTGGATTGCAGATTTCCTGAGGGATCGGTCTATCCGAGTGGTCATAGATGGCTGCTCGTCTGGACTGCTGGATATTAATTCAGGGTTCCTCAGGGGTCGGTGCTTTCGGCAACACTCTTCTTGCTGCATATTAATGATCTGCTTAAACCTGGTACCTTTGGGTAAGTAGACGACAGCACTGTTGCTGTCCGACGCACGAGCTGGTGGGTCGCAGATCTGGTCTCTCCAGGAGGCTATGGTTGACCACTTGAACGTGTCCTTACAGGCTGTCTCTGAATGGGGTGATGCCAATCTGATAAAGTTCAATGCTGCTAAGACCCAAGCGTGTCTATTTTGCGCCAAATGGAGCCAATTCCACCGAGCTCCATCTTTCCGAGGTTCAACCGTGCCGATAACCGACCAATTTGAGCTTCTTGGGGTTACATTAACATCTACTCTCAATTTTGGCCCTTTCATAGAGGCAAAAGCTCAAGTGGCTGCAAGGAAGTTGGGGATCCTAGCAAAGGTGAGACGGTACTTCACGCCGGAACAGCTGCTCAAACTCTATCAAGCGCAAGTTCGATCGTGTATGGAATACTGCTCTCATCTTTGGGACGTATCTGCCAGATACCAGCTTGATGCCCTTGAGTCAATTGAGAAACGAGCCAAGAGGATCATTGGCAATGAGAGGCTTGTCGCGACGAAGCTCCAAAATCTTGAGCATCGACGACGAGTTTGCTTGTCGGTTTTCTACCGGTTGCATTTTGGGGAAGGAATTGCATAATTTAATTCCGCCAAGCCCGTTTCATCATCGGACCACAAGACGAACGGCAATGTGCCACCGGTACATGGTGGACATCCCACCCACACGCACAAATCGTTTTGGGAACACATTCATAATGTGTACAGCTAAGGAGTGGAATTCCCTGCCGGAGTCTGTGTTTCCCGATAGCTACAACCTGGGAGTCTTTAAGTCAAGAGTGAATAGGTTACTTCTAGAGAAGCGTGCTCCATCTTCGACCACATCATCGCTTACCATCAGGTGAGATGGTGGTCAAGCACGTGCCTATTAATAGTAAAAAAAAAAACCGTAACGACTGCCAAAGATCTACAAATGACAGCTGGGACCAACGGCTTAACGTGCTTTCCAAGGCATGGAGGAAACTCGGTATATTAGGATGGTCACCCATCCACAGACAAACCTTGGCAAGCGTTGCTTAACCTTAAAGATCGACCCGTGCGGCTGTTATTATTTAGCCTCATGATGAATATAAGAACAAAGATATTGCAAAAACCCCTTGAAAAATTTACGCTACCAATTCATTCAAAGGCCAATCTAGTTACAGCTTCACTCTGCATTGTCCTAGTTTACAATGACAGTTATGCAAACCTCAGGGACAGATCCCGGATCTGATTATTAAAATCAGCATCAAACCTACACTTCAACTGCCTCTTAATGTGGTCCACGACACTCTACAGGAATACTAATAAACTTCGTTTGAAGTTCGAGAAAATGTTATTAAAGAAAGTTCTGAGTACACGAGTAGACGTGACTAATCTATTTCCGTTAATATTGAATCTGTTGAAAGCAAATATTGGAATGAAAGATATTGTTTTACGACGTATGTATGTGAGTTTTATGAGGAAATTACGATTTTGTTTGTTCTCGTTAGTTCGTATTCGTATTTGTAACAGCCTCTATAATAGGTTGTATAAGTTTTGATATAAAATCAAATGAACGATGTAAAAAAAAAATATATACTTGTTTGTAAAAATACGAAAATAACACGATTTTTATGCCGCATCTCTCATTCTCAAACAAAAACAAGAAGTAAAAAGTTTAATTCTAGGCGAGCGTGCTGCATCGTCCATCACATCATCGCTTTCTAATTGTTTTTCTAGATGCGGTCGTATTTCACAATATTTTAATTTTATTCTGGCCAAACTAAAGTTACAGTCAATAATTATATGACAAATCTGCTGCATTATCTTCATTCACCCACATCATAATGTCTGTATGAAACTTCTTACATTAAACGATATTTTATGTTAATAAGTTTCAAAACTGTTTGTTGTATCCACACACCTACAATGTATGTAAGATATAAAATGGCTATGTTAATAATGACGTAGCATGCGGTTAACTGTCCGAAAATACTGTCATTATGAAGTGAAAAGAAGAAAAATACTTTATTGTTCTAATATGTAAAAATCTTCCGTTACTGAGTGACTGACAGACAACGCACAGCCGAAACTACTGGTCGTAGAAAAATGAAATTTGGAATGTAGTTTCCTTGGGGAGTATAGAGGAGCGCAAAGAGGATTTCCAAAAGTTCCTTCGGGAATGGGAAAATGCGCGTACGAAGTCGCGGGCAATAGCTATTTAATTATATTTACTTAGGTATGTCGTGGTATTTCTCAGATATTTCAGGAACGAGGTTACAAATAATTAGCTTCAAACCTGTACACACAACAACTTCATTAAGCTGAACAGAGTACATATTTGCGTTCCCCGGGGAAGACTAGCAGATCGCCTCACCGTCCCTGGCACAACTCCAAGGTCAATTGGTGCTTCGCCGAGATCTGGGCCAATTAATAGACGTGGACTAACACTTAGTAGTAAAATTGGTCTATTTAGGTGATAAAGGGCTTCAAATTCAAATTCAAATTCAAATTCAAAGCATTTTATTTCAAATAAACCATTCACAGGCACTTTTGAAACGTCAAGGTCGGTCAGTCAAAAACATGGAAGCTATTTGCACGTTCCAAAGCGTAGATCTCTATGGAGAAGAACGTGCTAGAAACTCCACGGACACTCTTTTAAATCATGTTCTGTTTTACAAAATTCCAAGTTACATATACTTGTTGCTTCTGCATGTGAGGACAATGCAAAGAAAAAAAAAGGGCTTATTATAAGAATTTTAAATATAAAGATTAAAATAAGCCAATGGCAGTTAAGAGATGACCAGTCTCAACCGACGGCGCCTGTTCACGAACATGACGCGTGTATCGGCACCCTTCAGCTCAACAATTTCGAAGGGAACCGAATGATCAAACCCACGCGCCGCCATCAGCGAGACATTTGAGTGAGCATGACATGCTCTCAACCACCATGCTCGTTCAAGTCCAACAAGTAAAACTATAACTACCTACTCACATAAAATGTAAATGGTTTCATGGTACTCACATTTACAAAATTTGAAAAATATGCTTCTACTTTACACAAAACTATGGTTGTCAATGACCAAATAATGAAAAATAAATTAATAAAGAGAACGATTAAGTTCTTACATCAAAAAGAATAAATAAGTAATTAATATAATAATATAATTTGTATGTACATAAGAATAAATAAACGAAATAATGTAAGAACCTCTAAAAGGAGCGAGCATCTCTTCCAAATATGAAAACATAAAAACCTAAAAAGTGGACCTAAGCAGCTGTGACTGTGGAGCAGGACCAGCATTTAGCCAAGCGTTTTTATCGAGGATATAATCTTCCAGTTTATAATACGCTTGCCTACATAGTGTGCGTTTTATGCATGCTTTAAATTTTCTCTCATTCAGTTCGAGAATATCAACTGGTATTTTATTATAAAATTTAATACAGTACCCCATAAAAGAAGTGTGTACTTTGGCCAATCTGAATCGGGGTTGATCTAATTTGTTCCTATTTCTAGTATTAAAATTATGCCTGTCACTAATCTTGCTAAAGAGATGAAGATTTTTCCGAACATACATAATATTTTCGTAAATGTATTGACAAGGTACCGTCATGATGTTGATATCCTTAAACAGTTCTCTTAGGGAATCACGCCGACGGAGATTGTAAATGGCTCTGATGGCTCTTTTCTGCAGGATACATATAGACTCGATGTCTGCAGCACGTCCCCATAATAAGATACCGTAAGACATGATACTATGAAAGTAACTAAAATAGACCAGCCTCGCGGTATCTATATCGGTAAATTGACGGATTTTTCTGACAGCGTATGCTGCTGAACTTAGCCGTCCCGCAAGAGATGTTAAATGAGGACCCCATTGTAGCCTTGAATCAAGCGTAATCCCCAGGAAAACCGTGTTTTCGACGAATTCAAGTTTCTCCTTGTTCAATACTATGTCGCAATCATTTCTTTTAACGTTCGGTAAGGCAAATCTGATGCATTTAGTTTTTTTCCCATTTAATACTAAATTATTAGCAGTAAACCAATTTTGGACCTGCTGTAGGGCGTTATTTACGTCGTCAAGATTTATGGAACGTCTATCTATCTTAAAAATTAAGGACGTATCGTCAGCAAATAATACCATATGAGGGTGATTTTTTAAAAGATGGGGTAGATCATTAATATATACTAGAAAGAGGAAAGGACCCAAAATAGAGCCTTGAGGTACCCCCATTTTGACTTTTAAACCCCGTGAATTGACACCATTTATTTGAACTTGCTGCTGTCTATCATTTAAGTAAGATTTTATTAGACTGAGTGCAAGTTTACCTAGTCCGTAATGTCCTAGCTTTAGGAGCAAGGTTTCGTGATTTACACAATCAAATGCCTTGGAGAGGTCACAAAAGATTCCTATGGCATCTTGTGCCTCTTCCCACGCTGAGTATATGTGTTTTAACAACGTGGCACCAGCGTCAGTCGTACAACGACCCCTGGTAAAACCATACTGTTGATCGTGTAAAATTTTATTGATGTTAAAATGATTGAGCATCTGATTGAGCATTACTTTTTCAAACACTTTGCTAAAAACCGGCAAAACAGATACAGGTCTATAATTATTGGTGTCTTTGCTGTCGCCCGATTTAAATAGTGGTATAACCCTACTATATTTCATTATATCCGGAAAGACTCCTTGGTCCACACATAAATTAAATATTAAAGCCAAGTATGGTGCTATAGTTTCAATTATGGACGTGCACACTTTAATAGACATTCCCCATATGTCTTCGGTCAATTTGATTTTGATTTGCCGGAAAGCTTTTATGACTGTCACAGGGTTGATATGTTTGAACTGGAATTCAACCGTACAACCTGGAACGTTAGCTTTTAATAAATTATATGAGACCTCAGGTGAAGAATTTAAATATTCCGTAGTTTTAGTTGGTATATTGGTGAAAAAATTTACAAATTCTTGAGCTACTTCTAAATTAGAGCTTTTGGCACCATGTGTAGTCTCCAGTAAATAATCAGTGTTTCGTTCTTTATTTCTATTAGTTTCATTATTAATAACTTTCCAAACTGTCTTTATTTTATTTTCTGACGATTTGATCTTATTGCTAATATATAGGGCTTTGGCTACCTTGCAAGTATTTCTGAACACTTTAGAATATTTGTTTACAAACTTATTAAAAGAATCAGTGTTTATGACAGGCTTAAGGCCATATAGCTCATATAGTCTTTCCCTACTTATCCTAATGCCTTTAGTCGCCCAGTCACTAAATACATACTTAGGGAAAGTATCCTTAGACTTCTTTTCAAAAGTTGCATTGAATTCCTTTAGAACCACTGAAAAGAAATTATCATAAAATTTATTAGCATCTTCAATGTTATGGCCTAGAAAATTTAACTTATTTTGTAAGGTACCATTGAATTTAGCTAGTTTGCCAGTTGTAATTGGCCTATATTATTGTATATGAATTTTTTCCAAGGCTGCTTTAAACTGAAATGTTACCAATTGACCACTATGATCAGAGGGAAGGTAATTAACTATGGCTTTATCTAAATATTCACAATCGCAGAATACATTATCGATACAGGTTGAAGAAGTTGGTGTTACCCTAGTCGGTTCTGTAAACACATTAGACAAATTAAACGATTTAAAAAGGCTTATAAATCTGCTGCTATTTGAATTAATTTCTAAAATATTAATATTAAAATCCCCACAAATAATCGCGGGCTTGTTACCTGCTGCAAGTTTCGCAAGGATATCTTCCATTGTTGACTCAAATAAAATAAAGTTTTGAGGGTTTGGGGGTCTGTACACGCACACTATGATATGCTTATCTAGCTCAACACAGGACAGCTCGATGCAATGTTCCACTGATAAGTTAACGATGTCATTACGTTGCTTAAATTTTAAGTTTTTTTTTAATAAGATGAGGGAACCACCACGTAACATAGATTTGCGGTTAAAACAACTGCCCACATTATAATTTTCATAACTAATTAGCATCTGGTAATCCTTCAACCAGTGCTCACTAAAACATACAATGTCAAACATGGTTTTTTCTAAAAACATTTCAATTTCTAATAATTTGGAAGAGACACCTTGAATATTTTGATGAAATAATTTCAAGGCATGCTGCTGACTCCCTTTTTGACAACTATTTACTAAAGAGCAAGAAGATACCTTGTTAATGGTAGGCATAAGTATTCTGTCGCTGGTATCCTCTGTTGTCTTATGTACTAGTTTAAATGAGTATCCATAGAGATACATGGAAACTCCGTACAATTTTTATAAGTATTTGTAGCACTATAGCTACCGTTACTAAGGCTCTCCACTTGATTCTTAGTAAAATTACTAAACATTGTGGATTTAATTATACAAGACTGCGACATACTACTTATGTCTGAGTTAATAAAATAAGCTAATAGCCTTGCTATTGTGTGTCTAAAACTAATTGGCAAATACACTGTATCCCTAGTCGATTTTAAATTTTCCACAAAAATGTTTGTGTCAAAAAACATAAACTTGTCACTATAGTGACTTACTAAAAAGTGCATGTGTTTATTTAAACTATGAATATAATTATTTTGTCTACTTGACAATTGTTCAAAATAAGGAAATGAAATTCTAACTAGACAGGCGAGCCGTTTAATGGATATGTTGGGACAATGGACTAAATCAATGTCTGATGAATGCTATTTCGGGACTTAAACCCTTTGTTCATGATTTAAGGCTAACAAGTACTCTTGGTTTTATTAACGACTACTACTATTTTGGAGTAATTATTTTAGATGTGCTATATACAATACAGTCGACTCGGTCTAGTGCGTTTATAATTTGTACAAGTGTATTCACTTCATTTGTACAAGTGGGTATCACTTATGGGGTCCTTTATGGAGGCAACTGAAATGTCCACGAAATATAGTAGATACTGTACTGTATTTTATAGGTGAAGACCTGAGTCACAATTCTACTAATTTTTAAATAACGTTCGTATTCGGACGTCAGTCAAAATCTGTCAAAAATGTATGGAAATTGAAGCTTTTTGACAGATGACTTAGATGCGATTGCGACTATTGTTTAAAAAGGAGTAGAATGGCTCTTTGTTATTGGTTGTCTGTACAATTTAATGTTCTTATTGTTTTTGTTGCCTTGCGTACAAAATGAATAAATTGTTCTGCTATTAAATCATATTGTATTTTAACTATTAAAAGTATCAATTATCTCCAGGATCTAAATCACTGGTATCCCATCTATAAACACACGCCGATACCGAACAATACGCCGCTTCCCCACGTATGAAGCATCACGTATCTCATACTTTCTCTTGCAACGTTGACGGCTAAAGTTGAGAGCTCTAGTAATCCATACCATCGGCAAATTAAAAAACTTTCACGGGAACTGCCCCTTTACTTAAAAATATGTTCAAAGTAGTAGTGGCATTGTTCTGGTGGGCTAGACAGATAATCCTGTTGTCCTAATTTTTTGAACATTTCTGTTATCCTGGATGACTCGACTCCTGCAATTCCTAAACACGTAAATTCCTAGGGCATTTCTACGTTCATCGTCATCATTATCCATAGCCCACTGGTAGGCATAGACGTCGCTTTTCCTGAGGCAATCATGGCGCTCCTGTGACATCCTCATCCAAATTCCCCCAATTAAAATCAAAACGATACGTAATGATGCGATAATTGAAAATATTTTGTAGCAAAACAACAATGTCGTCTATCCATCTCGCTGCCAAATGACTAATATTTCATCTACCAACTTTTAAACGACTGTTAATGTCCTGTCATATTTTGTAGTGTCCTGAGATGAAACAATAATTCAATATTTTTAGTAGCATTATTAAATCAAAGATAAATGTTTGTAAAACCATAAGAAATAATAGTTTTAGCATTTTCATCTTAGTAACAATACAATTGTTTGTTACAAACAAATCGTTTTCCTATTACTTTTTATGTTTGTTTAATGATGTTACATGTTCATTTTGTAAACATAACTATTTGCTGATAATATTCTTTATTGTATTTGTGTTTTTTGTGTGGTGTTTGTTTTTTGTTTACCGTGCTGATTAACTCAAGTGTCTTGCGTTATGAAATGTAAATACTATTCTGTACGAAAAACAATCGTTTTGAATCCAGGACTTCAAGCTTAGCCATTACGCTCCCCAACACTAGGCCATCGAGTCCAGAGTAGTTAAGTCTCAAGACGTGAACTTTAAAATTTAAAGCTATAGACTGGTACTGGTTATTATATGATGAGTGTCCTTAATCAATTAAGGCCAAGTTTAGTACGACGCGCACTGATAACATACGAAATTATGGAGTAACTACAACACTAAGCTTTATAACCCAATAACTGTGCCTTATATCTATTTTCCAAACAATAATTTACCACACCTTCAGCTTCCTACCTTCTCACAGCCAACAATAAAACAAATACCAATAATCTAAATAAATGCCGACTATTCCGTTGTACCGAGGCGTCCATTAAACGCACTGTCCGGCACGGTCACCAACAAAGCAACAACGTAACACAGTGGAGGTAACGCGGCGGAAGCGACAAGAATGCGCCGATCTGGAACATCTTGCGATGTCCGACTACACGCTATTAACGTTAAGGAGGATACAGACTTGCGGCACGTTCAAATTTTATAAGATGTTTTATCTACTTGTTACGTGATTCAATCAATCTTTAGGCAGATTCTCGCAATGAATCATCATTAAGGACCACTCATCATTTCTACCCAACTCTTTTGGGGTCAGCGACCAGTTTTACCACATGCAGTTATATACCTGAATTTTACACTGAGCAGAGCGTCTGCCTATCTGACCTCCACAGTCGAGTTACTGGATAAGACAGTACTTAGGTACTCCTCGGCGAGTCCGTTGTCAATTTTCTGTATTCCGACTCATACGACTGTCAAAGTTGTTCCAGTGACAGCCGGGACTGGCATGATAACAATGTTAATAATTGTTATTGTGTGTTATGCTTGACGTTGAATAGAAATTCACTCAAACGTTCTGACACGTATGAGGGATTTTCTAACCAACGTCAAGCATAACTGTGCTAGGGACTGCCCCAGCCCAGTTATTAACTTGGTTATCTCGGCCCTTATTAGCGATTTAATGCAACTTGTGCGAATTGCTGCAGAAGTGTTACTCTGAGTCCTTAAACACCTCTCCATAATTGTAATTATATTTAGTTCTAAAAACTAACACAGTTCAATATTATGCAGCAACAGTTAGTTACAATGATGTCTTGCTCACTTCATTTGCCCCAGTTCTACAACAAAAGAAAGTCGAAATAATCAATCAAGTTTTCCAACAGTGCACTCAACTGCAGCAAGGCAAATTAATTTAAAATGTTCTGGAGTTCACGCGATATAAAATTAACATTGTCAGACCATCTGCGACGCGGGCAGTGTGTGCGTTCTCTAGCTCAGAATTGTAACAGACCTTTATTTCATGTTCAACATCTTTTGTTTCGCGAGGACAAGACGAAACAATGTATTGTGTGATGCCAACAATGGGTGCTACGGAAATTTCTAGGATTCGGTTAAAATTATTAAAATTTATTTTGTTAATATTTTTGGTCATTTGCGTCTATAAAACATTACTACTTACACACTTAGATCGAGCGCACACTCATCGACGCATTCCAGCGGCAGCATGTAGTTACAATAACAGACGGACAGTAAGCGCACATAGTTGTGGTGTGTACCCGGCCTTACTGAGTGACTGAACAAACTAGTGAGTGAGTGAGCGGTGAACGAGAGCGCGGAAATATGAACGACACTCAATGGGAAATGATTATGATTTCTGGCGTTGTATTTTGTTGTGCCTATGCTCAGCCGTGGGCGAATGCGAGATTTGGCTGATAACGATGTATGTGGCATACAGTTACGGTTATCATTGCTTAAATACGCTACACCTGGACAGCAGCTAATCGTTGGAATTTAATTTGATATCACTATTTTCATATTTGCACCGTTTCACTCTCTAAAACTGCTAAATGTAACCTTGTTTAGGTAAAAGAACAACCAACCAACCCAGTCCCTACCTCCAGCTCAATCTCACAACACACTAACCCAATCTATCAGGCAATCTCCTAGCTCGAAGGCGCTGTATACCGTGAGGAATCAATCTCGTGCGCATCACGCCGGTCATTATTCACGCGGCGCAGTACGGCGAGGAGCTCGACGTAGATTGTTGATGACGCGCACGCTATCTCAGCGCCGCTTGCACTGAGATAGGAGAGCTGATGGCTGGGGGGGGGGCGCGGGTTAAACCCGTTTGAATAATCGTGTGTAATGCAGTTTTGAAGACTAAAGTGGTTTCTTTGGCTTAAGATTATCAAAATATTTCCATGACTTGTAATTCAGTGTAGAAAACTTAAGTAAATCCATTTAGCAAAAAAATATTCAAATTCAAAAATTCAAAATTCTCTTACTGACAAATCCTTTAACTCTTTATTTCCTTTGGTAACCAACACACATTTTTTTGTGCCCTAAACGCAGAAAGTTCAAGAATATTATTTTCTCAACCCTACAACTTACCTACACAGATTGGATCAAATTAAGTCCGGTCCTTGTGATACATACTGTGTCATAAGTCTGGGGCTCAGTATCACACTGTAGAAGCGTTAGTAAGTTCATCGCGGCGGACTCGACCGTGTCACTGCGGCGGGGACGGTTTGTACCGCGAGATGTTGTGTTACCGCGGTACAACTTGCAAGTGTACAATGGTTGTTGGACATTCTGGAGTTTTCATTAACGAGGATATTTGTTAGAAAATGTAGTGTCAGAGTCAGTGGCCAGAGGTAATCAGTAGACAGAGAGATCCGGATGGAGAAAGAGGAGGCCTTTGCTCAGTTGTGACACATTTGTAGGCTAAGAAAAAGAAGTGACAGTAAGTTGACTGTTATTTTGGGCAAGATAGTGGTCAAACCAATGTCTCAGCCGATGTGATGTGAAAAAAAAAACGCATCACTGCTACACTATCATAAAAAAACTTCAAATACTCAACATGAATACATTTCAGACGCGATGACATTTTGTAATGTACTTAAACTTACCGTGAATAATAATGACATGCAATTTTATTGGGCCGTTCCAAAAGTATAGTTTTCTAGTTCAGCATCATACATCACGTAATCGAGACAGATTCAATTCTCGAATCAATAACGTTTCAACGTTACATTACACGTGACATTAAATTTTGAAGGTGTCCGCACGGATGCACCCGTAAAGCTGTCCGGTCGGGAATGAAGCCGTACGTAATGCAAGGATTGTTGCGACCGGTCGGCGTGGGGTTGAGTTATAAACCGCGCTGGCTGGGAATATGTGCACTGTGCAGTATTGTGCACTATGATACCGAATGATACCAGTAATTTTTTACAGTATGTATGTGCATGTGCATTTGGAAGTCTATGGTTATATTGTTGACACATTTTTTTGTATTTGAATGCGCTTGCTATTACAGCTTTTTAATAACGTTGGCGTGTAAGTAGTAGTATTGTCGAAGGTGGTTGCTAGCTAGGCTACTAGCTGGTGCTCTACATGGAAAGCTCTGAACCGATTGCGTACGCAAGAGATCGATAAAACACTGAGTGTGAGTTTGTTATGGTAATTAATGTCGGGAAATGTTTTATGTAATTATGGATTTTTTCCAGCAGTGGGACAACATAGGCTAAATAAAAAAGTCTTGTTTGTTTGTTTGGATTCATGATTTCCGATTAAGATGCTTCAGGTGGTCGATTGTTATTCTATTTATTAAATGAACAAGCAGTTTTCTAGGTATTCACTAACTGGTATACTTGCTATGGAACTGAGCGTGTTAGTGAAAAGTTCTAATTGGTAAAAATCACACGAAACTTTTAATAGAAACTTTCATAACGTTTCAGTACATGCGATACACAATGCTCCTACATATGTTATGTAGGAGCATTCTTTAGTAAAGCAGAGGGCGACATACAGCTGCTAACAGTATTACCATGAGAAAGAATGAAAATCATCCAAGGGACACACCGAATTCTGTCAACTTTATTTACATTGGGGACCAAAATCAAAGAAACATAAATGGACTGAAACGTACACACAGGTAGACGGTTCCTGACAACTCTTCGCTAACAAACAAGAAGCTATAATTTCTAACCTGAGCAAGTTGCTAATCCGTCATGAGTTACAAACTCCTGTATATATTGTGAAGCCAGCGTGTTGCCAACATAAAACATTGCTCCTCAACATTAATGAGAAAAGGCTGTTCAGCAGTGATTGCTGAAGTTCATCAGGCGGCACGTTTTATAGATTTAATTAATAAATGTTCCGTTAACGTCAGGGGGTGATTGTAAGACGCTGGGGGAGGAAGCTGAAGAGATTGAGTGAATTTATGTGAATAGTTGAATGAAATGAGTTTTATGGTGTATAATTTGAATGGCGTAACGAAGGGTTTTGGTTAAATACGCAGGTTAAGTACAGCACTATTCATGCTAAAATTATAAATTAAAGGCTAAACATATTGTCTTGGAATAGGATAATTTTGTATGATTTTCTTTGAATCTCGGTATGATGTTTGGAAGCTTCATAATTAATCTTTAGAATCTCTCTAAAAAAAAATCATCAGTTACGACGGTTCTCGTGCCAGTGATTAAAAACAAAACAGGAGACTCTTCAGATCGGTCGAATTACAGGCCTATTTCTCTGGCAACGATCGTCGCTAAGGTGCTTGATAGTGTGCTTAACGTACAACTAGTGAATTATTTATCTTTGCACGATGCGCAATTTGGTTTCCGGCCTGGCTTATCCACCGAAAGTGTAATTGCGTGCCTTAAGCACACTGTCAGGTACTACGCTGACAGGAGTACAC
Source organism: Lacanobia oleracea (assembly GCA_950371165.1). Taxonomy (NCBI): domain Eukaryota; kingdom Metazoa; phylum Arthropoda; class Insecta; order Lepidoptera; family Noctuidae; genus Lacanobia; species Lacanobia oleracea. Next base: position 29,019,988 of record OX493387.1, on the reverse strand, counting down.
CAGTTTATGCAGCGTTCCTGGATCTCTCCAAGGCCTTCGACCTGGTCTCATACAACATTCTCTGGAATAAATTAAAGGAAACAAGGATACCCAATGAGCTAGTGAACGTTTTTAGGTACTGGTATGGCAACCAAACTAACGTTGTGAGGTGGGGGAATGACTGTTCCCTGCCATACAGGTTGGAGTGTGGCGTCAGGCTTAACATCCCCAAATCTTTTTAACTTGTATCTGAATGCATTGATCGAGGAACTCAGCAGTGCACGTGTGGGCTGTTTTGTGGATGGAGTTTGTTTTAACAACATTAGCTACGCGGATGACATGGTGCTGTTGGCTCCCTCGATCAGTGCACTCAGAAAACTTGTCAAAATCTGTGAGAGCAATGCTGCCAGCTATGGGTTGCTATATAATGTGAATAAGTCTGAACTCATGGTTTTTGAGGCTGTTGGCAGGAAATGTCCAAAAAATGTACGACCGATAAAAATTAATGATGTCCAAATTCGTCGGGTAAATCAGTTTAAATACTTGGGACATTTAATTGCTGACAACCTTAGAGATGATGCTGATGTTGAACGGGAACGCAGGGCATTAGCGGTACGGGTGAACATGTTGGCCCGTAGGTTCGGTCGATGTACAGAAGCGGTCAAACACACGCTATTTAAAACATACTGCACATCTCTGTACTCGAGCGCCTTATGGATCTGCTGTACCAAACGTGCCGTCAATGCGCTGCGCGTCCAATATAATAACGCCTTCATGACCACTTAGAGCCAAATTTGAGCACATCAACATCGGAAGCGCGCACAAAGGTCAGTTGGAATTTTAATAAAGCCGATTTTTTTCTATTATATTCAAAGATCGCAGCCGTCGACTGGGCTCCTTTATTTAACTTAAATTTAGATATGAGTTTAAAGTATTTCTATGAGACGATTTATTCAATTTTAGATGACTGTGTTCCCAAGAAAAAGCGAAGTCGTATACGCTCGAGGTACATTTATCCCGAGTGGTATACGGGTGAGATAATTCGCGACATAAAACTCAAAGCGGCTCTTCATAAAAAGTATAAAAGGAGTGGTTTAAGGAATGATTACGAATTGTTTGCTCAGTGTAGGTCCCAAGTAAAAGGGAAAATTTTAGTAGCACAGGAACAATATTGCCAACGTTTACAAAACCAAATGTCGAGCGACCCTAAGTCTTTTTGGTCTTATGTAAATTCTAAAAGAAGTAACACTAGTAGTCAAAAGATTTTAAAGAACGGAGAGGCATTGACATGTGAACAAGCGGTTCAAGAATTTGCTGAATACTTTTACTCAGTGTACAGTGTTGACAAACCGAGACTAGATGTGGATGTGGCGATAGTGGAAGCGGGCAGTCAGAACGGAGCAGGGCGGGTTCATCTTGATAGATTGGAGTTGGATGACGTGGTACGCGCCCTGCAGAATCTTAAACCGAAAAAATCGTCAGGGCCTGATGGTATTCCGCCGTACATTTTTAGGGACTGTCGAATGGGATTAGCGAAACCGCTGTTGCACATCTACAATCTTTGCCTCAAATCGGCTGAGTTTCCCGAGATGTGGAAGATTACCCGGGTCATACCGGTACCGAAGGGAGGTTCGGGAACTAAAGTTGAAGAATACAGACCGGTTGCAGTGTTGTCGACAATGGCTAAAGTATTAGAATCAGCAATTCATAGGTGCATTTTTCAGCAAGTTAGCTCACAACTCACAGACGCGCAGCATGGATTTCGGCCGAGTAGAAATACTACCAGTAATTTACTCGGCTACATGGCGGGTGTGGTGCCGATAGTGGACGGTGGGGGACAAGCCGATGCTACTTATTTCGACTTTAAAAAGGCTTTTGATTTAGTGGATAATGATGTGTTGCTGAAAAAGTTAGCAGGGATCGGTTTCACCCCGCATTTACTTAGGTTTTTTGCTAGTTATATGAGTGACAGGCAACAGTATGTTGACTATGCAGGATTTCAATCAAATGCATACTATACTAGATCTGGGGTAAGCCAAGGTACTAATTTAGGGCCTCTGGAATTTCTCATTATGATTAATGACCTACCAAACGTTGTGCAAGAGGCTAAGTGTTTGCTGTTTGCCGACGACCTCAAGCTTCATCTCCCCATCACAAACGTGACTGACTGTGAGAGACTGCAGAGAGATATAGACAGAGTGGTAGCTTGGAGCAAGAGTAATCTCCTGCAGTTTAACACATCTAAGTGTGTGACCATAAGTTTTTCGCGCGCACGCACACCCATCACGCATACTTATACGGTGGACGGAGTGCCGATGGATAGGGTTACTGAAGTGAGGGACTTGGGAGTTAGTTTCGTCACTGGGCTCACCTTTCGTGATCATATAGTTAAGATATGTAAAAAAGCATATAGAAACCTAGGATTTGTGCTTAGAATGGTTAAAGGCTTCACAAACATGAAAGCTATAACGGCGTTATACAATGCTTTAGTAAGAAGCCAACTAGAATGTAACGCAGTTATCTGGGCTCCACATGAAACTAAATATAGTCTCATGTTGGAGCGGGTACAAAATAAATTTATTAGGTACTTATATATGAGGGAATTTGGCGTATATCCATTTTATCCATTGATGTATCCAACTCTATTTGTCTTGGGTATGGTCGGATATAATGAACTGAGGGTCAGGAGGCAACTCACACTAGTGACTTATATCTTTAAAATAATAAGAGGGAAGATACACAATGCGGATATATTGCAAAAGGTGGAACTAGTCGTGCCAGACGGGTATGTGGGGCGTCGTCGACAACCACGGTTGCTGGCAGAACCGCGCGCGCGTACTAACTTGCTGCGCGAGGCGCCGCTAACGAGCGCGCTCCGCACTCTTAACCTCATTGCTAATGACATAGACATATTCTGTTGCACTTTGGGTGAATTTACAAGAATAGCTACTCATACAATTTGTTATAAAAAACAGGGAACTATTTAAGTTTTAAGTGTGCTACAATATCGCATTGGGTCTAGTCTGTAAGGATATTTGTATGTATGTAAATAAATAAATAAATGACGCTGATGCGGCTGCCGCGTTACTGCAGTGCGTCAGAGATGTTCGCAAAAGCCCGAGTCGACAGCTTCTCAGCTATAGTGAGGAAGAAAAGTGCGTCGCTGCTCGCCAGATTGCGTGGCAGTGGCAACAGCCTCTTGAAGGTGATAGCTGACAGGCTTGGTGAGAGCACAATAAAGGGGCATCTCATAAGAACAACCCTGTCTGTCGTAGAATATACTACTCTGTCAAGAAAGAGATCAATAATACACAAAATGTCTGTTATTCATCCAAATTTATTTTATCACCTTCAAAGAATGCTCCTTTAGAAACGATACACTTGCGCCAACGAATAATCCATTCATCAAAACATTTTTTCAACGCTGCTTCCGGAATTGAGTTCAGTTCTCGCCGCGAATTCTCCTTTATGTCTTCTATCGATTGAAAACGGGTGCCACGAAGTGGTAATTTGAGTTTAGAAAAAAGAAAAAAGTCAGCAGGAGCCATATCTGGTGAATATGGTGGTTGCTGGATGGTATTTGTTGAGTGTTTGGTTAAAAATCTTTCACAATGATAGCCTTGTGCGAAGGCGCATTGTCGTGGTGCAAAATCCAATAATTTTCTTTCCACAAATCTGACCTTTTTTGTCGAATTTGCTGTCATAAACGCCGCATAACGCTCAAATTATATTCTTTATTTACCGTTAGACCTTCCGGTAAGAATCCAGAGCGCACAACACCGCGATAGTCAAAGAAAACAGTCAACATGACTTTGACTTTTGATCGACTTTGGCGTGGTTTTTTCGGTTTCGGTTCAGTTGGAAGGCGCCACTCCGAAGCTTGTTGACTAGTTTGCATGTCAAACTCGTAAACCCACGTCTCGTCACCAGTAGCAATGCGTTTCATGAATGTTGGGTCCGAACTGACTCGTTCTAGCATGTCCTCAGCGACTTTCATGCGATTGAGTTTTTGGAGAAAATTCAGATCTTTTGGGACTAGCCGAGCAGCAACATGTTTCATACCCAAATGATTGGTTAAAATGGTACGGATCGACTCGTGAGATACAGAAAGTTCGGCGGCTATCTCTCTCAGAGTTGAATGGGGATTTTCAGTCCCTATTTCCTTCACTTTTGCGATGTTAACTTCAGTTGCAGACGTTGACGGCCTACCAGAGCGAGGCAAATCTTCCATCACATCTCGACCGCTTTTGAACGCTTTGTACCACTCATAAGCACGAGTTTTTGATTAAGTCGATTCACCGTAAGCCTTCTGTAACATTTTCAGTGACTCCGAACACGAAATTCCATTGGCGATGCAAAATTTAAGACAAACTCTTTGTTCGATATTTTTGTCCATTATGAAATTCGCAATACACACTATATATGATATTACCAAAACCAGCACTGTATTTAATATAAATAACAGATGCAACTCAAACTCCGCGCCAAAATGGAAAACAGTTGTGCCAATCTAACAACTACAAAAAAACAAAAATTTGAATTTGGAACCATAAACAAATCATCCATTCCCGATACTTTTTTGACTGAATGTAAGTACTAAGTTTTATTTTTTTGATTTTTATGTGTATTAGTTTATTTTTATGTAATATTATATTGTGTATTTTTTGTATGGGTCTTAGTTGCCTGACAATAAAACATTATTATTATTTCCAAAACTTCAAATTACCTAAATAGATTTGGCTTCTACAGGATTTTTTCAAACTTATTCTTCTCTTTTACTATTTTATCACTCTGCCTAGCGTGCCTAGCCTAGAATAAACAGACTTCTTCTTAGTCGGACAGTCTTGTCAGAGTGGTCGTATTTGTGCAGATGAGGTACATGGAAAGACATTCAGTGGGTTGTCGACTTTCCCGAGGACAGTTCTCTCAGCGAGGTGCTTTCATTTCTTCCGCTGAGAACACTCTGGACATCCACCATGGTTCAACGTCAGTTATACAGATTATTTTAGACCAAAATAAAAACAAGCAGACAACGTCAACATTAGATAGCTCACTAGGTACAACAAATGATATTTTTCAAATGATTTAAGCAATATCGCGTTTACTCGCCATCACTTTTTTCCCAGTTTGCCCGTTGTGCCCCGTGTGTCCAGCTGGCACGTGCATTATTTATGAAAATGAAACAAAACCAATAAAACTTATTGCAATGAATTACATTTCGTATATTTTTCTCCACAGCGTTCGTTTCCGCAAACTTTTTCTTTGCTCACAATTAATGAATGCGCTCCGTCTGTGGTGATTCAGGAAATGTTTTAACGTATTTAATTTAAGAGGGGCTTATTTTTCCTTCAGGGTAATTTATGCTTCGTAAATTATGGTTTAAGGAATCAACAGAGTGAAGTCTTTTTTAGAAATTGAATAAGCAATAATGACTATTCTCTATCAAGATTATGTTAGATTGGTAAGCAATCTTAGAATTAGTCTTGATCAGGGGTGTAGCTACCCCGGTATAAACCGTTTCAATGATACGGGGCTACATGACCAATATACGATTCCAGACAGGCAGAAAGCTCTCCTGGAAGTTTTGACGCAGGTCGTCTGGGGTAAACTTCGTTACTAGTCTTGATTAGAAACGTTAGCCTTGTCACTTTAGCGTTGACAGTTTAACTATATTTAATTTCATTTAAAAACGTATCCAACTTCGGCATCAAAGAAAATAAATACGAACTTTTAAATCGTTATAAGCGTTTCACTCCGTTTCAGTCCATAAAGATTGCCATTATTGAGTTTTTAGGAAAAATTTCACTACGCAAACACCAAACTACATTGTTTCATTGAAATAGTAGTCATAACATCACTTTAATGGGACCTCTGCTCATGAAACACGTTTCCTCTTCATCGTTATATTTTGGGAAATGTAGGAGAGATGAGGGTATCTTGTAACGTTGGTGTTATAAAAGGAAAAGTAGCCAAGATGTAAGTTCCGCGGTAAACAAAGTTTGAGTGTTGGCAACACTGTGACGTACAATATTTCTATTGTTTTGTCAAGAAGGGTGAACGTGCTCAGAATGCTGGCATGTTGGTAACTGTCGATGTCTCGAGTTCCCCATCTTTGATCATTTGAATGTCATTGTGTATCGTCTGGCACAAAGAGAGCTATTATGGAAATGTGTTCACATTTTGCGATAAACTTTCTCGTAGTAGAGGTTTAAAGTTTTGACTCAAAGATAACTAGATATTCTTAGAAATTTGTTTCAGAGTAACAAAGAAAATGCATTCTGTATTCTTATTTTTCTTGAAATTGTTTGTCGACGTATTTGAGTAATTACAAAATTCCATTCGTTTAAGTACGTTAGTGAACTTTGTAATGTTGTTTACTTTGAAGTCTTTCGATTGACTTATCAGTCAGTAAGCTGACTCTTAGTTCAGCAGTTTCAAATGTGCTTTATCTTATTCTAAAGAATATTTAGGTGTGAAAATAAGTTTCTTTGTTTGCTATGCTTTTACGCCTAAATTGCTGAACTAGTTTGATACATTTTGGTAAAGAAATAGATGGGACGGTAGGCTACTTTTTATCCTTTACAAAAATCTTTGTAACGCTACCGAATCCGCAGACAAAGCTTTTTTCTAATTATAGGTAAATTTGGTACCTAACTTTTCTTATTAACTGCGAGCTTCATTGAATTGGCGTTGCTCAGGTGTTCGTCACTATTGTTTCAGGCTTCCAGTCCGTAGACTAGTAGCCCAACCCAATAAACTATCGGCCTATAAAAAGTCTGCAGTCTGCGAGGGCTCTTATAATCACCGATATAGTAAAGGAGAATGGCTTAAAAAACCCTGTATTCTACCCAGTTTAGATAGCAAGTAGACACCTCCACTTGATAGTTTCCTTTGTACCCCAAGTCTGCTTCATAACTGTATCCCCGAAGGAAACTGCTCATGAATACTATAATATTGCTACTACTATTATATTAAAAGAAAATTACTCTCGACGTATATTTGATAGCAAAACCGTAATAATTAAATTTAACGTTGTATTGAATTTAAAGAAGTTCTGCTAAATGATTTGGGAGTACTATGAGAAGTGAGATTTCTATAGACTAGCGCGGTAGTTTATTTGATTATTACTGATTCATGACATTTCGTGATTTTTCCTGAGTATTGCTGATGAAACTGGGAACTGACCGTAAGGCCAGGCGCATACAAATAATTATCAAATCAACCAAACTCTTTAGTTTAGTTGTGGATATTGTTTAGTTGTGACTAAACAGTGAAAGTCATTGAGAGTGCAGTCTTACTCACTCTACGTCACTTTCATAAAAACAAAAAGCGATCGTTGTGATTTGATTTTATGATTTTTTTGTCGTGCAACTTTCTAGTTGATAGCATGCGGATCTCTTTTCATTTTCATATTATGTGGAAACACAAATAGTTTTTGATGAAAAGGAAAATGTTTGTATACGCCTGCCCCACATTGGTACGAGTATTTGCGATCACAGCATGGCTACATTGATGACGTGATCGCTTACGCTAATGTCGGCCATATCTATAAATTTAAATTGTAGCAATCGTTCTGAAGTATAAGTAATTACATATTCCAAGTTTTTGAAACATCGTTAAATTAATATTATAATTAACAAAATACCTAAAAATATAAACGATATAATTAGTGTCGCTGGTCCGTAGCACTTGATGTAATTACACGTAGTCTAAGCACCTGACACCAACAACTGCTTGTTAAACTTTATTGTGAATTCATAATATGTTAAATTGTCTGGATTTTAACTACAGTTTTTATGAGATGAGCGATTTTGACACATTGACGTTATTTGCAGATTTTACTGCAATATTTTGCAAGAACCAAGAGTCCTCTATACTTCAGAAAGCATGTAAACCTTGGACCCGGCTCTAAGTCATTGCAGATAGTCAGAGATGGGAAGTAGAAAAAAACCGACCAAGTGCGAAGCGGTCTTGCACACGAAGGGTTCCGTACCATAAACCTAAGTTTTTATTATTTGTTGTTATAGCAGCAATAGATTTTCACTATTTGTGTCAACTGGCTACTTATTATGGTTCTGGAGATACAGACGGACGGACGGACAGCGGAGGCTTAGTAATAGGGTTACGTTGGATACCCTATGGGTACGGAAACCTAAAAATCTTGAATTAATTAAGATTATGTATGTATGTAAATCGGGCTGGTTTCCGCAACTCCACGACTAAGCGCGTATTTTGCGTGCACTTGGGACAAATGTGACATTCGATCCACCCCAGCTCCTCAAGGAAGGCCAGCAACGCGTTGGTGTTACCAACTATCTCGCAGAGGGTACCTGGGTTTCCGAAGTACTTTGCCCTGTAATCTGCGACTACCAGGCAGCTTAGAAGCAGGTGTGCTGCTGTATCATTCTCCTCCATGCAGCCTCTGCATAGCGGGCTGTCAGTAACTCCTATAGCATAGAGGTGTTTATTAAAAGACCCGTGGCCAGTTGTTACGGCTGTGACTGAACGCAACTGTTGTTTAGTCAGTCTTAGGGCTTGTTTTGTGAATCGGCCATCTATAGAGGGAAGTGCCTCTTTGGCTTGCCTACACTCACTATGGTCAACCCATAGCTTGTGATGTTTATCTCCGGCGCGTTTCCTTACCAGATTGCGTAAGTACCCGAAAGGCAGCGGCACGATGGGTTCAGGTCCCATCGCTGACAAACTCGAACCCCTTCGGGCGAGTTCATCCGCAGCGTCGTTGCCTCGAGATTCACTGTGTCCCTTGAATGGTTAGTCACCAACCACCACTAACCTGGTTGAGACGTTGGTGACACTCGAGAATCAACCCAGAGTTCACTGTGTGGCTATTCAGAGCTTGCATGCTGTCCGAGAGTTTGCGTATTGAGTGGTCCTTAACTTCTCTGGTTAGGACGGCCGCCAGAGAAATGCCCATGCATTCAGCATGGAACACTGTGCCCCAATGGTGTGGCTATGGGGATATAATTAAGATTATTAATAAACTCTAAAAAGAATGGTTTTATGGAAAATGCGGATTTGCGCACAGAAACCTCCTTACTGATCAGTAACATAACCAAATTTACATAACAATTTTTCCAGAACAAATCTCAAGCAAATACAAATGCACACCGTAACGTAACGCTGTTCGCGTAATCCAATTGAGTCAGAGCGTCATTAACGCTCGCGCTTTGATGCCCGAGCTCCTTGTGCCATCGCGATCGAAAGTTTTTGATCAAGTCTTATTTTTTAACGAATATTGTTTGTCCAGTGTTTTTTTCCACAGTATTTTATACTTCAGTGAAATGTAATTATAATAAAATATTATTGTTTTATAATATGTCCATGGCATACTTTTAAGATGGAATTTTATTCGGAATAATTTAACTATACATATTACCATTTTTATAAAATAGCATTTGACCAAAATAAAATATGATAAAACCAACATGTGTGCTAAAAAATTTGTGACAGAAATGAATCGCTGTAAAACCGTCCCCACGTAGTCTTGTCTGCCCTACCCTTAGAGTGTAATTTAAGCCCGCGTAGGCGTGGAGGGGCGAGGCGGCCCGCGAGCTGAGGAGCCGGCTCAGCCGCGGTGGTGAGCCTCTTCCCCCGGATCGCCGCAAGGAGTAGACGTGTACTCAGTGCCGTAGACCATTTAAATAAAAAGTTACATACAAATTAAGTAAATTGAATTCCATAATAAAAATAGGAGTGCATATAGTAAGAAGAGTTATCCAAATAAACCCGGTGTATCACGGTTTACGTAGCTGATCATAGTGCCCTGGTACCTGACCTCTGTGCATTGGCCAAGGATACTGGCCTCGCCTGCGTACTCGCAACATACCTGCCCTCGTCCACGCCTTGGACACGCCCTGGACACGCCCTACTGCTGCGATACTAGGACTACCACAGCGGCGCTCCGCCTTGGGCACTGGACCTTGGACAACTTGTACCTCCTCACAACTTCTGCTGCCCGGGTATTTCGTGTCTTTATGGATGACAGGAAAATCTGTTGAGCTTCTTTATAATCGAACGCTAAACACCCGATACTATTAACCCGCAACGGAGTTGACTTTAAACTATTGTCCTAATAGCTTATACTACCCTAGTACAAAATGGATAAGTCTCTCTCTGAATCTAATCTGGCCAACCAAGAAGAGAGTTATGACTCACCACTGAGTCATGTCTCCCAAAGATTTAAAAGAAGAAGAGGGGATGATCTTGACGGCTTTAGAGAAGATATGATTCAAATGGTTAAGACTATGTTGTTAACTCAAGAAATGGAGCTTAAAAAAATCACCTCCACGCTCATGGAGATAAAACTCACAAATTCTAATATAAAAAACTCGGTGACCGCAATAACTTTGCAGAATGAAGAGTTTAAGAGAAATATTGAACAGACTGATGGAGATCCATGCAAAAAAGGATAAGGAATATATAACCCTTCTGGAAGAAAAAGTTGAGGATCTTCAGCGAGGAAGTCGTAAATCTAACATTGAAATTAAAAATGTTCCCAATAAAATGAAGGAAACTAAAGAAGACCTTATTGGCTTGGCAACATGTCTAACTGAGACCGTAAACTGTGCAATCACGAAGTCGGATAAACGTGATATTTACAGAATTAAGGGGAAAAAGTAGGGTATGACTAACACCCCTATAGTAATAAAGCTAACCTCTACACTACTAAGGACTGAGGTGCTTAAGATGTGTAAGTCTTTCAACACCAAGCATAAGGTAAAGCTCTGCGCTAAACATCTAGGCTTGAAAAGTAGCGAAGACACACCTATATTCGTATCCAAACAGCTCACTGCAAAAGGCTCCAGACTACATTTCCTTGCACATGACCTCGCTAAGTCAAAGGGATATAAGTACTGCTGGACTGCCTATGATAAAGTTTATGTGAAGAGACATGACGAATCACCTACATTCATAATTAGAAGCGAATCCCAAATACAAAGCTTAATGCAAGAAGCGTGACTACTATTTCCTTATCTAAACTGTATGTTTTTACTAATTATTTTATTCTGCTTATTGAACTATTTAAAAAAAAAATTGTAACATAAATACTCTCTATTTACACCTTACACTCAGTCTATACAAAAACAAAACAAATGCATGTGTTATTTATATATGATATGTGATTATTTACCCACACTACACACTTGGGGGCCGAGTCACCTGCGTCCGTAAGAGAATACCCAATGTTAGACCCTACACGTGGGCCCCGGGTGGTGCTAATCAGGTGACACTAACTGGTGGTAGGCTTCGGCCGATGGCTTGTGACCACCTGCTGGGCAAAGACGTACCGCCAAGCGGCCTAGCCGTGTTCCGGTATGATGCCCAGTGTAGCCAATACAGAGGAGTTGGGTCGAAATAGTTGTTCCAATGCAGGCAGACCGACCAGGCGGGGAAGGACCCGATGGACATTCCCGATGGACCATTTCAAATCACGTGCGGGCGTATGTATGTACGCCCGTAACGACATCTGTTATCGGCGTTTCCGTAATCTTGAGGACTCCAGGTTCTCAACGCTGTGGGTTTTAGTAGACACAGGCCTGGATAAAATTGTCTACACTTGTGTCTACTGTTCGCACAGCGCTGATTTGGAGACAACTAAGCTCACACAGCACCTGAGTGAGGCGGCGGATGCGGCTCAGCAACGGTACCCTTCTGCCCAATTGGTGTTACTGGGGGACTTCAACGCCTACCATCAGGATTGGCTCTTCCCATACCAGTGCACAGACCATGCTGGACGAGATACGAGAAAGCTAGTCCTAGCGCTGAACCTTACCCAGCTGGTCCAGGGGGCAACGAGGGTGCCGGATGTTGACTCGCACACTGCCAATTGCTTGGAACTTTTGCTAACAACAGATCCAAACCGTTATTCGGTCTCGATTTCTTCACCACTGGGTAGTTCCGACCACTGTCTGGTGAAATCTGTATCTGTTTACTCCCCGCCCGATCCTAGCCCAAGAGGCACTCGGTGGGTATGACGATACAGGTCAGCAGATTGGGATGGCATGCGATCTTTCTTCGCATGTTATCCTTGGCAGCCTACTTGCTTTTCTTCGACTGATGCTTCGTCGGGCGCTGACGCCGTGACGGATGTGTTGCGGAGGGGAATGGAGTACTACATTCCATTCTCTGACATAACTATGTCTGGCGAAGCTCGTTTATGGTTGGAAGGTGTTACGGAGGGCACGGTTTGACCACATCAGCCGAATAGGGAACAAACTTGCTTCATACCCAGCAGGTAGTAAAGCTTTTTGGTCCCTGGCTAAGTTGGTCGAATCGAACTTCTGCCACCCCTCACTACCACCACTGCTGAGACCTGACGGGACGCTTGCCCACTCCACTGAGGAGAAAAAAGCATATATAAATAACAAATAAAACTTGAAGAAAGTTGTAGATGTTCAATATGAAAATATTTTTCACCTGTAATTTGCATCGCCGAAAACATAGTCATTAATACTTCAATGCATTTGTTGAATCATGAGTATTAGTTAGCCATTAGTCTGCCGGTTCTGGAAAAAAAAACATACCTCCAAACATACATACAAGTGTCTGTTTGTAATACCAAATTAACAAAAGCCCATAAAGGATCACTCGGGTGTCTGTCTGTCTGTCCGTATGTCACAGCCAGTTTTCTCCAGATCTTCTGGACCGGTTCTCTAGAAAGAACAATGGGTAATTTTGTATGGAACCCATACCCACTTTGTAGCATTTTAGACTAGGTGTAATTTAGAAGAGGCCTAATTGAGTAACTCGAAAATAAGTGAACGAATGAATGAATGAATGAAAGACCGAAGTTATGATAACTTCTTTGTAACATTTTTAATTGCTAATAATCGCACTTTTTCTGCTTTTTGGACTAAATAAATAGGTAACCAGTCATTTTTTCTGTCTTTAGAGAGCGATATAAAGCTATCGTTGGTTTTTGGTACAGAAAAAATATTAAATAAGAACTATCAATCTTAAATAGCACAGTTTTATTAAATTGTATTGTTACTTTCAATGATTATATCATCCCAGGCACTTGCCGGACCTACAAAGTTATCTAGGTGCCTGCCAACACCTAAGTACCATATTATGCTAATAGTATGGGCACAAGCACCTAGAGTTCTCATACCCGTCATGCAGGAGCAATAATACGCTTCGATGGCTTCTCTGCCCTGGACATTAACCTTGATTAAAATATATGTGTAATATATTTTATTCGACACGTGCCTCGATAATATGCGGCCTCTAATTAACGAGCAGTTTTCGGTTACTAGCCCATGCTGCGACATACTAGGGCTACGGCTCGAAGATACCTCAATATTATATATACCATCTCCACCTCGCAAATGCTCGGCAACATATGATCTAGCGAGCTTTAAATGGTATGTGCCCAAACTGAGTAGAATGACGTCTTCTTCTGTCAATTGTGGAAATGGTATTGACGTAGCCGTCATTGTTGTGAACACCGCCCGTTGTCTGTTCATATGTTCTGCGACTAAATAATTGCCCAGTCTGTTGGGTTCACTTCTTCTTTGCGCTATTATATTGATAAAAGCGTGGGCATGCTCATTATCTGTCAGACGCTGCCTAAATGCATTTATAAGGGCTCCCGCAATACGGAAGTCTTCAAATAAGTGAGGGAGTGTTTTATTGATAACTGTATGCCTAAATATTTTGTAGTCCCTTTTGAACCATCCGTTTATTACTTCAATGACCCAACGCACTATGGTGATTTCTCGAGATTTATTGGCTTGAATATCTGTAAGCTGTGTGGCATGCCTATCTTTACTTGGTGGCATATGGGCAACGTAGCCAGCACTTTCTATATCTGGAATAGAGTCTCTAAAACCTCGATCTCATATAAAAACGTCATCTGTTTGTAACGTTATATGCACTGGGGACGTATGATCATTCATAATCTCAGTCATGATTTGGGCATCAGTCTTTGTTGCAGCGTATGGTCCACATATATCTATAATATAGCCATCTGGGCAAGTAATCACAAAGGGTTTTTACAAGTTTTTATACTTGTGTAAGCTGTAAGACTTTTTTTGAAATAAAAAGTTTTTACTTTTCTGTACGTATATATACGAACCATCACAAATAGCTATAGCCACTGGGTTTATAGGGTTGGAATATATTGATGATGGTACTGCAAGGCTGTGAGCTATAATTTCACCCCGACTTATATGATTGAAACCCAAATGGCGAACAACAAAGTCTTGGGTCAAGCAGTTTTAAGCAAAATACCGATCGTTTTACGAGATACACCTATTTGGGAGGCTATACGTGTATTTGGTTCACCAGACCGTTGTTTTAATAAATATATTCCTAGTGCAGTTTTTGGTCTTCTACATTGATTTAAAAGAGACGGTGTCTCATTCAATTCGAATTGTTGGTGTGTTAAGCCAGTTAGGTAATATAGATCCTCTGGTAAAATGTTGTTTACATTGTCAAAATCTATATTAGTCTTATGTTTATATGCATCTCGTAACGTATCAATCATATCTTTGAGATGGTCTGGTGTGAATATTGTCTCTCCATTATCATACAGGGAGCTCCAATTTTCTGTGTTGATGTGATGTGTACAAACGCGTGCATGTTCAGGAACGTACACGCTATGATTAACCAACAAGAATATTTTTATAAACCTGGACACTCTGTGAAGTTCTTGATTGATGCACCCATGAAATAAACAGTGACGCGCCGTATTTGCAACCCTTCTATAAGTTGGAACAGACGTTGGGTGCTCTGGGTTTGCAAGTTCCTGGTTTTGTTCTTGTTCGAACCTAGCTTGCTGTCGTCTTCCAGCCACCCAACAACGATGAAACATAACCTGAAGTTGATTCAGGGCCATCTAAAAGAAAAACCAAATCCTCAAGTAACTAAAACAATAAATAACTTAATAAAGAGTGAACAAAAAGACACCGTGTACTCGATGATCAAAAGCTATTGTTATACTAACCTCATTTATGTTAATTCCGTGCCATCACATACTCTGTGAAGCCTGGATTGTCTTCCAAATAGGTTCGCGTCAGTATATGCCGGTTTCGGTCACGAATTACTGATCTTGTACATGTAACACACTGTATACGGCGTTCACCCTCCATTTTTTTGAAGCAGATGAGTAATAATAATAATCCAATCGTTAAGTAATTAACTGAAGTCCGTTGTGAAAGCCGAGGTTGTAAATAAAAGTAAGAATGAAATAAACTAAGATATGCGCGCGCGCTCAAAATCAGTTCCTAACAGGTACTAACTACTAACGACACACCGACGCTAGCACAAAATAGTTCGAACTACCCACCTAATGGATAAAATCAAAAAAAATTGAACGGGCGTGGGTCGATTTTACTAAGGATTTTCGGTATTTTCAACATCGAATATCTTTTTTCCTACATAAGTTACAAAGTTGCTCCGATACAAAAAATATCTACGTTTTCAAAGACCTTTCGAATGGTACCAATTTCAACTTGCTACAAACTGGGTAAGTTCAGACCCATGTTCTTTGTTATATTTCTGTGACCCAACAACGGATATGTTACGTAAATAAATATTTTTTTACTATAAGGGTCATTTTTGGGCGTCAAACTATAAAACTTATGAAAACAGTTAAAAAAACCCATAAAGGATCACTCGGGTGTCTGTCTGTCTGTCCGTATGTCACTGCCAGTTTTCTCCAGATCTTCTGGACCGGTTCTGTAGAAATTTGTTATATTTCTGTGACCCAACAACAGACATGTTACGTAAATGAATATTTTTTTAGTATAAGGGTCATTTTTGGGCGTCAAACTATAAAACTTATGAAAACAGTTTTTCTATCTGTACGAGTGTGTGACATATCAAATGAAAAATAATTATGAGGGTTTTAATTAAATCTATTTCATAACTTTAAAATAAATCGTTTTGAAGTTATTCAAAAAATTAGACCAAAAATGACCATTCCCTCCCCCTTTACCTCTGAAACTACTGAGCCTAAAATTTGGAAAAAACCGTAGAAAATAGTTATAGTTATATGCCAAAAGAAAACAGGAAAACCTATAAGAAGTCTGTAGCGTTAAAATAACTATGAGGGTTTTTGTTAAGAAAATGAAATTGGTTAAAAACCCCTCTGCACGCGAGTCCGGCTCGCACTTAGCCAGTTTTTTTCTATATGCATTTGAAAGTATATACGACAGCTAAAACAAAAACACATTTTTAATGATGTTATAATGAGTAACATATTTTTGAAAGGATTACGGTTCCGTCCACAAAAATCAAAACCCATGAAAATACTAGTAATGCGGGCGTTGCCGCGGGCAGAAACTAGTCGAACATAAAACTCGCAACAATACTATATTTAAATTTCGAATAAAAGAAAATTCCACGTGAAATTGATCACAGGTCCAATGAGTTTCTCGGGTTGTTTTTTTTTAATTATCAAAACTTGTTGCCCAAAAACCTATTTAAATGTAATACAAAACTATCAATAATGATTAAAATAAGTGCTTATTGTATTTTAAGCCTCAAAAGTAAGCTTTTTCTAGTTACTAAGAATTGATTTATGAAATCGTTCTTTTAAATTCATCAAGTCGAAATAAATTAAAAAAAAAAATGGATAACCGTAACCGATATGCCACACCCAAACAAATAAAAAAAAATGGTTGAAAATTTTGAACACGAATATAGTGACATTACGTGTTATTGGATCTGTGTTTGTAAATTGCATTTAGATCTGAGGTTTTTATTGATTTTCATGATACTTAGATTCATGATTGTCATATTTTTAATCGTGTTTACATGTGAGTGGGTGATATTTATGTAAAATAAAAACGTAAACAAACACAGTTAGCGCGAAACTTCGGCTTTGGGAATCAAAATCCTTCATGACCGCTACATATATCGTTAGAAAAATGAATACATTCGTTAGATAATCAAATGATGAGCAAACCACTACCCCCGTAATGGAGTTTGGGTGTCCGAAATCCACAATTTTCATTTTTTTTAGCCTCAAACATCGCTGTCATCAAAATTGCAACGCAGATAATTTTGTGTCAAGATTCGATCGTATTTTTAATTAACTTATGTATGAATTAGGATAAAACGAAGAACGCAAATAGAATGATTATGTCTCGATTTTGCCCTTTTGCACTTTCTTAGCAAGCGAGAAGTTTGTTTACAGAAAATATAAGATATTATAAGATATTTTCAGAAAATCTAAGTTGACTACCTTTGTAAGAGGTGAAGTAATTCATATTTAAGACACATTTTTAAGTAGACTGAAGCAGTTGGAACGACTATAACTTGTAATTTATGATATTTCTCACAAACTATTCGTATAATATAGTTACGGAAACAAATGTTCCATAGAAAATTCGATTGCCGAAATTTGACGTAATTGCTGAATTTGATGACGTAATTCGCAAAATCCCGTCGACTCAACTGGTGTGTCAAATGTCAAAATCTTGTCGAGCAGAGTGATTAACGGCTTCGCGAGAGAGAGTAGAAGCGATTATAAACTATTACAAAAAACCGGGATTGTACGGAATTAACATGCACTACCGAAAAGTCACAAGGTTTTGGTGAACGACAGGCCACAGGTGGCAGATCTAATAATTACCAATATTTTGTGACTAAAATGTAAAAAAGCATAAGAGAAGGGCCAGTGCAACGTTTTTATTCCAGTTAATATTTAAAGTAACGTGAAACGGAACGTGTTCTATTACACTAATCAGCGTCTGGTGACGTCACTCGTGTTAGTTTATAGTCCAAGATCCCAGGGCTCCCAGACGTTACTTATTTCGCAGTATCAAAATATTTGAATAGAGTAGTGGCCAGTGTAATTTCAACGTACGCATAATAAGTATCTGCTAGCTCCATCCAATGGGCAATTTGTTTTTAGTGATGTATGTAGGTATGACATATTTCATAAGTGTATAGGAGGTAATTTTGCAGTTTTAATTTTATACTTAGTAAATAAACTATGTCCAAAAGATACTTGTGAAGGATCTCAATTGTCAGTAAAGATAGCGATCAGATCTCACACTATTACAATGACTAATTAGTCTTAAAATTTTTACTCAATTAGTAATTGTTTAAGAATATATATTTTGTAAAAATCGTGAAAATTATCTAGTCGCTTTATAGCTAGCATTTGATGATGATACTTACAAACTGGCGGTCGCGTCAACTCAAACTAGCAGGTAAGCGAATGTTCAAAGTACCTACATACTAATACTATTCTATTCCACACATTTTGTTACTGAGCAAATAAGTAAGTTCTGGAAGCACTGGGATCTTGCTCTATGACTTTGAATTATGACAGTTCTTGACCAGTAACAGACATGAGTGACGTCATCGTCCGTTTTGGCGCCAAAATTTAAACGGTCTGCTTAATAACGCAATTTTAGCAATAAATTAAAGCGTATTCATTTTTTATTTATGTGGCGGTCAATTCTAGAAGGAGTTCTTTAAAATGAAAGCAAAAATAGAAATATCGCATGTTCCCTATTGTAGATAGATTGTCACTTATTCTGGTCCCTATGCTCACATCTATCCAATAGTAACCACCCAAAAATTTGTTCTCTCAATCTTCTGCACGTGAGCTATTTCAAGGCTTTTCTAAGTGTTTCTCCCTCGCCCCGCACCTCACACCCCAGGGAAATCACGCCCTCGCCTGATTAACGCGCTTACTCATCTTCACTTAACATTTTATTTCACCCTTTCCAAAGCAGTGCCTTTATTCCTGTCAGCATGAAAACACCATCGATTTATGTTTACTGAATTACTTATACGAAAACGGGAATCCTGAAATATTAACTTAACTTCTGAAGCTAATAAAATGCTCAATGGTTTATTAATTAATATCTACTGAACATTGTTATTGATTTCTCTTTCATTTGCATCGCATGTATGTGCTTATTTGGGTGGAATGTTTGAGTTAATTATTATAATATAATTCATTTTGATAATTTGTGCATGTTCATTGAGGTATATGGATACTATGGGGTCGGAACCTCTAGGTATACTTGTGTTTATTCATGAAAACTGAGTTCAGTTTCCATTCGGATTGTGTTTTTGGAGTTCTAATAACGAACCATTAAGAAGCAGAAAAGTTCTTGTTTGTGCAGGTGTAACACTATACGTTTTCAATGTTCATGCGACTATTAGTTTCTCAATGTTTTTACTTATGTTTTATTTTATGCATCATATTATGCGTATATAACTATATTTTCATTATTTTTGTAGATTATTTACATACTATATATTCACACTTTGTATGGACTCCATTCAACATTATGTATGTTCGTACCTAACCCACTGTTACCCTCTCCACTGTGGAAAAGGCTCGCTGGCTGGTACGCGGGTGACGTGACCAACTAAACGGTCACGTGTGAGCCGCCGCCGTACTATGGCGATACCTTTCAAATGCTGTTATATACTTATTGACAGTCGATTCCTTGATGTGTATACGTGAGACGAGAGTCTGAGTTGTGATGGCTGGGAGTTAATTCAATAATTAATACTTCAAGTTAAGATAGTCCATAGACAAGACCTTGACGATCCAAGTTCAAGTTAGTAATATAATGGAAATAAACACAAATCATGCAGAGAAGACAAACTTCTGCTGAACTATTTCATTGTATCTCTAATGAGACTAGTTCTAACTTAGTTGATAGTTGTAGGTAGGTACCTAAACTAATTAGTTGTTCAAATTGTATAACTTTGTAATGAAAACCTGCAAACACTGACTGATAAATTTTAGTTAAACTTAAGACTGAAACCGTTCAGGTTACCAATTCAAAGGATTTCGATTAGGTTTCTTCAAAGGTTTTTCTTTGAACCTATTGATATGTGTAACATTGCAATTGGCTTAACGTTAGGAAGCGTTAACCTCATCATGTCAATCCGCCGTAAATTAAGTTGATAAACCTCTTCAAAACCCTGTCACAAAACTGTTAAAACCTTATTAGAAACCCATTAGTAGTAAGGTTATTGACATTATTTTGACTTCGTATTTGAAGAGGCTTACCAACTCAATTACTAAATAGTGTTTAATAGTTAGGATGTGGTGATGAACTGGTTTTTTTTAAATTATTGATGGGTATGCTCTTGACTCTAGTCTATGTTAGAGATGACAAAGACAAAGTCTACGATGGAGCGAGCTTACCCAGAAGGAGCCTATTTACTCTAACTTTGAAGAGGTTAGGGTTGTAAGCTTTTGAAAATACAGACACAGACAGACGCAGGCAGAGAGATCCACTCCATTTCTGTGCGCATTATAAAAGACTTTTGGAAACGCTTAGTGCGAATTTGTGATATAGTTACAAAGTAGGGATGGTAAGATGCAGTGCGTCTGGATGTCCGATGATAGAAGGGGGCCGGTGGGATGAGGTCGTGGAGTTCTTGGGCACACTCACCGAAGTACAATCTGTAGAAGACCGACAAGCAGGCAACCAGGTTTTGTAAGACCTTTAAACTTCTCACCCATATAGGGGAGCGAGGGGCTTGTTGTAACAGGGGTAAGTAGTAACAGGCCCTTTTCACTAGGATCTTAAACGCTATTAACGTATTTCTTTGACTCGATTTAACCTATAAACCGCGCCGCATCATGTTGCCATAGCCAATGTCCCGCCGACCGGCGCAGTGAGCGGAAGTGTGCACGTGCTTCATTTCTGCCAGGTAATATAAAATTGTACTGTCGTAAAATTTCGGTTTGCGTATTTAATATCGACTAATTTCAAATTTTCTATATCTTATTTCCATTCAAATTTATCTATCTCTGATAGTGTGTAACAGTTTTTATGATTGCTAAATTGTTTAAATAGTTATCTTGATAAATGTTGAAAATCATACCATAGGGTTAGTTGTAACAAAATCCCGGGGCTTGTTGTAACGTGTTACAACATGCCCCAAGTTATGATGTAGATACCTACTTTTTTCTTTTGTTTTAGAATGAGAGTGTATAAAAGAAAGTCAGAGCGGGCAACACAAAGCCAAGAAGTGTACGAGTTAGCGGCAGCTGAAGTTTTAGAAAACAAATGCAGTATTCGGAAAGCTAGTCAGACTTTCGGATTATGTCACGTCTCTCTTTATAGATACATAAAGAAAAAGAAGAATAATGAAAGATTAAGAGTTGGTTATGTAAAGTAAAGAAGATTGGATAGAGTGTATCATTTGTAAGATGTGGGCACATGTAGGATGTGTTACAGGAGACATTATATCTTTTATTTGTATTAATTGTAACTCAGATGAAGACTGAATTTAATTATAATGAAACCCACCAAATGTTGATTCTTACATAAGTATAATACTTTGTTAGATAGCTATTAAGAAGAGATAATTACGAGCATACCTTAAATAATTTAATTACTTACTGTGATTTAAAAGTGCCATGATGATTATAAGTAGTGTTTAACTAAATAAAACTGTTAATTACTTAATTTTTAAGTGTTGATTAATAAAAAAATGTATTTGAGTTGATTTTTGATAAGAATTACGTGATACTTACTTTAGAAAGATGTCAATTTTTAAAAAAAAAAACAAAGAATAAATGATTAGAGGTATTATTGTCGTTTTTTTTTGTCGTTACTACTTGCCCCGGTAGATGTTACAACTTGCCCCAAGCACGAGGTAAGTTGTAACACCGCACTTCTTCTAGAAAATAATTGATTGTAAAATAATGACCAATAGTTATGGTATGGTATGAATAGATTTCAAGATATATTAGTTTTAATGAAAACTGTTACAACAAGCCCCTCGCTCCCCTATTGCTATCTTTGTAACCGAATAAATAACTCACTTATTCCACTTAATTTTGGAGATCACAAAATTAATTTCCAACAAGTCAAGAGCCTTCAGCCATGTATGGTTATGCAGCAGGGTCGCGATCCGTATTTTTATAACATTTGACATGTTTATACTTAATTCTTGACGGATAACCTAACAAGATTAAAAATGAAGTTTGCGTTCAAAACATTGTACCTAGGTACCTAATGTTGCCGTGTCCTTGTCGAGGCGATCGTCGGCGGCGATCTCTCACGTCCGGCCCTGGTTCAGGCCATGGTCCGGAGCGAGGAGACATGGGAAACGGTCACTTCCTTCTGCGAAGCAGTAATGCTAGCAAAGAAGGAAGCCGAACGTGTGAGAGAGAGGGAAACCTCACGCCCCAGCCGTCGCAACAGAAGAGGACGCCCCGGGCGTCGCGAGTCGTGGGGCGATTCTCGGCCACCGTAGGTGCGGGCCTGCGGACGGCGAGCTTTGGGTGGCTTGCCGTCTGATCAGAACCAGGCCCGGGTCGACGGCGCGCTGTGTTCCACGCGCGCCTCAAAGAGCTGTCAGCACAAAAGATGGGGCCCGCTAGGGCCAGTGCCTGCTGGGGTTGCGGACTTCGTTCGAAAGAGGCACCGTACCCTGTAACACAAAGGGCACTACGAGGAACACGGATGGGTTTTAGTCAGTAAGAGTCTGACACTCCCTTCTGCTTCACCCAAAGCAGGAGGAGTCATTTGATGATTTCCCATCCTTAGAAAAAAAAAAAAAAAAAAGGTACCACCTTATGTTAGAAGAAGTACGAAAACAAAAAAAGAAGTTACACCTATTTGTGTAAACATATTTTTATGACGGTTTGTTTTACTTTATTTTATGTGTCCTGTGCGAGTACCAAATAAACATTTATCTTTCTTTCATTTATTAAAACAAACACACTGCACAGTGTCCGGCGAGTCGAAATCGACGCAATAAATGTGTGTCTCCGTCGCCGTCGCACAGTGGCGCCCTCTTCCGCTCCCATAACAAAATCTTTGTTCCGGACCGGAACAATTTATTTTTGTTTTTGTTGTTAATTGCCAGCATGTTTAATAAGTAGAGGGAAACAAACGGGATGTAAGAACTATGTTCAAGGGTATGCGTTATTTTTGTAGCTAGGGGTCTTTGTTTTTATACCGACCAATGTGATGAAGCATCGGTTTTTCTTTGTGAGTAGTATGTTATTGAATTCGTCTGAAAATCACTGTGAAATAAGAATTGCTTGGATATGTTCATAGTGTTCTAATCTAGTTTCTTCGTAGAACCGAATAGATAGTTTAGAAATATAAAATTTGTTCCGAAGCCTATCCCGCAAGACCAGGAACTTATTAAGAAAAAATAACGCTAACTTATCTAAATGTTAGTGCAACTCTATATGTGTTTGAGTTTTTGGTATAAAATAAGTACTTTTTATAGATTTTATTACCGACAAGCAAACAATTACGAGTAAATACCTCTTTTGACCGATTACGTAAAGTTTAAATATATGAAATTTTCGACGCAATGCCTCTTTTTAAATAGCTTTCGATCTATTAATAGGTGTCGTTCATTAGTACCAACCATTCTCTTACCATGTAGGAAGGTCAATCTAGCGACCCCAGGAGAGGACCGTCACGCAGTTGAATGCTCCACCTGTAACGAGCCCCACGGGGACCGTTGATGTTGATTCATACCCCCATCACTGTTAGTGTGGGCATACCTTTGTGTGCCGCAAATGACTAAAACGTTTAACTGAAGTTGCCTGGTTGGTTGGTTTTGGTGGAAGCATTACATAGGTCTAATGTATCATATTTTTTTTTATTTTTATTTATTGGTGGTTTGCTCTTGACTCTAGTCTATGTCAGAGATGACAGAGACAAAGTCCACGATGGAGCGAGCCTACCCCGAAGGAGCTTGTATGTATGTTGTGACTTTTTAAGTGTATCTCGTTATTATAACTAACCATTTTCATACTCATTCATTAATTAATATTCTAAGCCTGATAATAAATGGATAATACATGCATGTTTTCAGGATTTCTTGCTTAACAGACCAGACTTTACTTAAGCAGAGTCGGAGGCACACGAATTTGTAGGTCGTGGGTTATGGTCATCTATTGTCACTTTTGCAGGGCCAGGTACTTCCCCGAAGCTCAACCACCCCTAGGGACGGAGGCGGAAGTGGGCCGATGCTCAGGGAGGTCATGTACGGCGTGAAATGCTGGCACGGAGGATCGGCGTCTTGCTCAGCACACTCGTAGCGGATAGGCTCGCAGCCCGCTTGAAGACTCGCTGAGGAGTGATTCCCTTGGGAAAAACTCCTCAGCGGCTAATTCAGGATACCACAACACTTATATTAAACTGTTATGGAAAACAAGTAAATACGCAGCTAACGTTCGTGACTTCTAATGCGCTTGGCGAGACGTTAAGTGATACGTGCTGACTCCAATCGGTCTAGAAACGACTGACCGCGCTGCCTGGGCGCAATCACTTTTTATTAACTCGCTTCGGTCGATCACTTCACTCCGCAGCGCTGAAATTCTCGTAACGTTTCGTCACAAAGATTCTTCTTTTGTTATAAAGTTCAATTTGAAACAAAAACATTCACTTTGCACAGTTCAGCTTCTCTATACAAAACAAAACTCAAAAAAAATAACATCATTAATTACTTCTCATCATCTGCCTAGCCTTGTCCCAACTATATTGGGGTCGGCTTCCAGTCAAACCGGATTCAGCTGAATACCAGTGTTTTACGTGGAGCGGCTGCCTACCAGACCTCCGCAACCCATTAACTGGGTAACACGGTACTTCTTGGCAAGACTGGAGTCAGATTTACTGGCTTCTGACAATCCGTAACGACTGTCAAAGATCTACAAATGACAGCCGGGATCAACGGCTTAACGTGCTTTCCGAGGCACGGAGGAAACTCGGTATGTTAAGATGGTCACCCATCCACAGACCAACCTTGGCAAGCGTTGTTTAACCTTTAAGATCGACCCGTGCAGCTGTTATTATTTAGCCACGAGCTCCTCCACATCATTAATTACTTCTAACAGCAAAAAAAGCGCTGAAATATCCTACCAGCAAGATATTCTTCTCTAAGTACATACAAAGCGAAGTTTTTTCAATCCATTTGCTGTCAGCTATATAAAGCTCTTCAGGCACATAACAAATATCTCGAGAACTAAGATAAAAACTATCTATCGACGTGAAGACAACGGAAACTTATGTAACTTCTTGGTATCAGTCTCTGAAATCTCTCAGCAGTATGATTGCATGGAACTCCTTTTTAAATCATAAAGGGACGAACTAGACAGATATCGCCCAAATTGGAATAAACAAGCGTAGAATTGTGAAGGGTGGAAGAAGTGGAGGCAAGCCTTTCCAACGAATTGAACAAAACAGACTTTCAGAAAAAAACGAAAACTACTGTGTTCATAACAAAATCGTACCTGAATTCTGCGGGCAAAGTAAATGAACATATTAAAAACCCGTTTGTTTTGTTATTTCTATTAGGTACGGAGCAAAACGAAAAAACTGTAAGCAAGTGTGCGAATGCGCTGAATAAAATTAATGTAAGAAATTAATTTATTATGGTTTTAATTTCTAAATGCTTTTAATTTAGACGTTGAAAAACTTAAATGCATTTAGAAATTAAAACCATAATAAATTATAACAATTCAAAACAAACAGAAAAATAGTACAAGACAGTACAGTTTCTAACTAAGCCACAAAATTAAAATTCAAGAGAATAATACATTCAGCTGCACAATCAATCGGAACATTACGTTGTGACATAAATAAAAAGAGCGAAATTAAAATTTACTAAGCGTTCATTATCATGAAAACCTTCCAAGAACTGCACAGTGTGACTTTCATTAAAAAACGTGGAATAAAATTGTACAGAAATCACGGAGTTACATAAAATCATGCAACCTAATAAATTCTAAAGTTTTCACCTCTCATAAGGCCTGTGCCTCGAGTTTTGCGGGCAACGGGGCGGCGGCGGCGGCGGCGCGGGTGACCTGGTAGACCCATTTTTGAAACCAGTGGGTAGATCGCACGACACTATAGCGGCGTAGTGTTGTGTTCGTGGTTGTGTCGTCGAGATATTTGTTTTTATTCGCGAATGAAATGTCTAAACTACAGCGACAACATTATTTTGATTCAAATTTATTCTTAACGCTCGATTTATTGTAGGCAAAAGAAGAAAATAAATTGAACAACACTGCAATGCAGACGCGCGGGCAGTCACCTCTCGACTGGCACGCACCGCTTGTTGCCCGCCCTTGCGCCGCTACCGCGCCGCTCTTTTCGAGTGTTAGTCCATTTGATTTGACACATTAGATCCTGCCGCTTTCGCGCCAACGGCACCGTCGCCCGCTACCCGCAAATCTCGAAGCAGAGGCCTAATGGGTAAGTTTGTGGTGTAGCGTTGGCCAAATCAAAAAGTTCTTCGAGCTTCGGGATTACTCGCGCCGACTCAAGATCAATCGGATGCAACTCACGAAATTATTTCGCTAAGTATTTTACACTAATCCCATGTTTTGAGTTCCTCAAGCAGTTGTTAAGCAGCGCTTGCCAAGGTTGGTCTGTGGATGGGTGACCATCATACATACCGAGTTTCCTTCGTGCCTCGGAAAGCACGTTAAGCCGTTGGTCCCGGCTGTCATTTGTGGATCATTGGCAGTCGTTACGGATAGTCAGGAGCCAGTAAATCTGACTCCAGTCTTGCTATGAATTATCGTGTTACCCAGTTAATGGGTTGTGGAGGTATGGTAGGCAGCCGCTCCTCGTAAAATACTGGTATTCAGCTAGACCCGGCTTGACTGGAAGTAAGTTTGGAAAAGGCAGGATGATGACTTTGTGGAGGGGCGTCATTGACGAGGCTTTCACGTTAAATATTCAGAACTAGCTGTAAACCGAGCGAGCAAAAACTTAGTGAGTGAGGGGTTTTTGTTGATGTCTCTGGTAAAGGATTGGTTGGGATAGATTTTGTAGAACTTAAAGAAAGAAGATAGAAAAAAACATTGTTTACCTTGCTCAACTAGATGCACATTACAGGTATAATCGTGAAAAATTAAAGATTAAAATGGAAATAATAACAAGAAAGTTAATCTTAGATCACAGTTCAACAAATGCGTCACATTTTTAAAATAATAGTCTCATACAATACAGTTCCAACAAAGAGCACATCAAACAGGATATGAAGAACAGGCGCCATTAAAAACTCACGTCGTTACAAACTTGTAAAGAGGTGTTTAAAAAAATTAAGACGACATCAGTCTTCAGACTTCCATAGTCAGCATCGACAAGTTTATAATGACACCGCTCTCTGAGAGTTTGCTAAATTCACGAAAAAATGCTACGATTTGTTTGAAAATAAATTTTTTTATTGAAGTAAGTCTACATTTATCTGATTTTAGACGATTTTTAAGGATTTTTCCTCTTGATAGGTTAATGAACTTGAACTTATATTTAATAGCTTTTGCTTGCGTCTTTGATTGTGTTCAAATATTAGTTTTGCAAAAACAAGTAGACTATAACTGTCTCGAGGGTCCCAATTGTTTCCAATAATAAGAGATTTTTTTTTGCAAAAATCTGTATCAACGCGAGCGAAGCTGCAGCCATAAGCTAGTATAATTATAAAACACGAACTTTCTTTCTTCTTTCTTTCTTTCTTTCCTTCCTTCCTTCAGGAGACGCGCTGGAAGGGAAATAAGTCACGTGACATCGGGCAGGGGTACCGGCTAGTGTACACCGGATCACCAACGGGCAGGGGCGGAGTGGCCGTGGTGCTGTCTAAGGACCTTCAGGATGGACTACTTGAAGTAGACCGATGCAGCGACCGGTTGATGCGAGTTAGGGTGCTGATCGAAGGGTCGGTAACGAACCTAATCAGCGCCTATGCTCCTCAAACTGGTTGCTGTGAGTCTGAAAAGGAGGCCTTCTGGGATGAGTTCGAGGACGTACTACGCGCTATTCCGAATTCCGAAGGTGTTTTGGTTGGGTGGGATCTCAACGGTCACGTAGGTCAGTTTGCTGGAGAGTATGGACGTGTTCACGGTGGTTTTGGATATGGCCAGCTAAATGCAGAGGGAGTCAGTATACTCAGCACCTGCGCTTTGTCTGACCTAGCCATCGCGAACACGTTCTTTCAGAAGAAGCCCCAGCATCTTATTACGTACCGTAGTGGTGCCTACTCAACCCAAATAGATTACCTGCTGGTGCGACGGTGCCACAATGGCAAGGTTACCAACTGCAAAGTCATCCCAGGTGAAAGCCTAACGGCTCAACACCGCCTCCTTGTCCTGGA
Organism: Lacanobia oleracea; assembly: GCA_950371165.1. Lineage (NCBI taxonomy): Eukaryota > Metazoa > Arthropoda > Insecta > Lepidoptera > Noctuidae > Lacanobia > Lacanobia oleracea. The sequence goes on along the minus strand of OX493387.1, from coordinate 28,991,926 downwards.
CTTTGCGGTTGTACCGAAAAAGAAAGTGACCGAAAAACGCAAACCCCGCACTAAGTGGTGGTTGCTTGATGGTCCTAGGCAGTCAGACTTCATCGCGGAGGTCGAGCATCTCGAGATCAGTGCTCCGCATGTGTCCGCTCAAGAGATCTGTAGTAGGATCCATTCAGCAATCACCGATGCGGGTAAGCGCGTCCTTGGCACTTCTCGTGGTGGCCGCACCATAGAAAAGGAGACGTGGTGGTGAGATGACGGGGTGCAGGAGGCGACTCGGAAGAAGAAGGTTTTATTTAAACAGTGGCAAGGGTCCAACTCTCCGGATGACAGGGAGGCATATGGAGCGGCTAAGCGCGCTTGCAAAAAAGCTGTAGCCAGAGCCCGCAGCAAAAGTCTGGCGCCCTTGTACGACAAGCTGAAAACTGCGGAGGGGCAAAAGCTTATTTTTAAGCTGGCGCGTGCCCGGGAGAAAGCTGCACGGGACATTAGCAAATGTCTCTGTGTAAGGGACGCCCAGGGTAAGCTGCTCTACGATGCCCCCTCTGTTAAGGAGAGATGGTGTACATACTTCGCGGAGCTGTCTAACAAACAGCATTCCCATAACCTTCCTCCCGAACCGCCTCCTAACCTTGGACTTATTTCCCCTATTTCCTCCGACGAAACCCGCATTGCTCTTCGCCACATGAAGAACCGGAAAGCGGTCGGGCCTGACAATGTGCCAATTCAAGTGTGGAAGGCGATGGGCCCACATGGCGTGGACCTTCTGACAGATCTTTTTAACCGCATCCTGATCACCAAGGAAATGCCGAACCAGTGGCGATTTAGCCTGATTATCCCTGTTTACAAAGGCAAAGGTAGCGTACAGGATTGTGGTAGCTACCGCGGTATCAAGATCATGTGCCACACCATGAAGCTCTTCGTGCGCATCATTGACACACGGCTCCGTAGCGAGTGTACTGTCTCTGAGTGTCAATATGGCTTCCGGGCGGGTAACAGCACCATGGACGCAGTGTTCGCCTTACGGAATCTGGCTGAGGCTTACAGAGAGAGAAGGAGAGCTTTGCATATGGCCTTTTTAGACCTGCAGAAGGCCTTCGACTGTATACCTCGGCAGTCCATCTGGTGGGCACTGCGCTTCAAGGGCGTTCCCGAGGCCTATATTGACATTATCAGAGACATGTACCGCGATTCCGTGTCCTCTGTCCAGACCGCTGTTGGCGAATCGAATGGCTTCCCAATATCTGTTGGCGTTCACCAAGGCTCGGCTCTTAGCCCGTTCTTGTTTAACGTAGTGCTCGATGTAGTTACGGCAAACATCCAAGATAAGCCCCCATGGCTAATGATGTATGCCGATGACATCGCCCTCGTTAATCAGAACAAAGCCCATCTTGAGCGCAAAGTCAATATTTGGAAGGACACGCTTGAAAACGGTGGTCTGAGACTAATGTGGCGAAGACTGAGTACATGTCCTGTGGCGGCACGGATTCAAATAGGTTCATCCGAATAGGTTCGGACCTGATCAGAAAGTCCGATACGTTCAGGTACCTTGGATCCGTGCTGCACGAGTCTGGCAACGTGGACGACGATGTCCACGCACGTATAGGCGCGGCTTGGGCGAAGTGGCGCGAGGTAACGGGCGTTGTATGCGACCGCAAAATGCCTCCGAAGCTCAAGGTGCAGATAATATCTGCCCATTTATATATTATATAAATGCATCATACGGCCTGTCCTACTGTACGGCGGTGAATGTTGGCCAGCACTAAGCAGACACACCCAGGAGCTTGAAGATGCTGAGGTGGATGAGTGGCGTAACGCGATCCGATCGCATACGCAACTCTTTCATCAGAGGTAGTCTTGGTGTCCGTGACGTGGGGGAAAAATTGCAAGAGTGTCGTCTGCGATGGTATGGCCACATCATGCGCCGCCCTATGGAGTACGTTGGTCGGGGATGCATGAATATGGCTGTTCTTGGGGCTAGGTCCCGTGGTCGCCCTCGCAAGCGCTGGTTGGACGTCGTTAAGTCCGACATGAGAGCCAATGGCCTAACTGAGAAGGATGTTCAAATCGGGCAAAGTGGAGGAAGCTAAGTAGAAAGGCGGACCCTGGCAATAGCCGGGATTAACGCCAGGTAGAAGAAGAAGAACTGAAAACACTATAAGCAACATCAGCTTGCGGCACCCGATGACGTCAAACACAACAAGTCCCGCTTCTTCTCAGCTGTTATTAAACAAATCAGTCCGCTATCAAAGCGACAAATAATGACCGCGCCTTATGTCCCCGGAGTTATGGAAAATACGTTAGTTCGTCTTTTGTATACGAGAAAGGGTTTGTCTAATCTATCGAAAATGCAGACTAAAGCAGTTTTTATACCGTAATGGAAACATCTGCAGCAACAGGAGATAATATTTGTTTTGTTTTATGTTATTGGGTATTTGGTGCCTAGGGATTTACCTATGTGGCTCTTTTAATTATTTTATGATATCATTAGTGGTTTTTTCAAGAATAGGTTTTTTATTTGACATAGTGAATTCGTAACAAATAAAAAGCCAACTAAACTAAAAGAACAATAATAGAATTTAGGATCCCTTGACAGTTTTATCAGTGAACGATGTGCCAAGGCGGGCTCAAGCTCATTTAAATTCCATAATTGCCGTGCCTTTTAATTACTGACCATAGAATTTCGGAAATAAGAAAATAGGTATTCTGGTACAGTGACCCGTAAGAATTTAATTCGCTACGTCTCGCGACTCTCACTAAAGTGTCCGAAGCAAAGGAAAAAACTGTCAACTTGGACTAAGTTTAATTGCCTTAATAAATCTAGAAGCGAGAAATTTACGGCAATGAAGTGCGCGGCGACGATACAGGTGGGTGATTAGCTTAATTTATGGAATTTTGGGAGAAGTGGTACTGGGGGAATGCAGGGCGGGTTTTTCAGGGATGTTATCTGAGAAAATATTATTTAGAGTATGATGTACATCTAAAATATTGTACGGGAATCGTTGAGTGGTTTACTAAAACGTTACAACTTACGTTACAGACACAATACTGTGTCGAATTTTGTGGAGAATACACAACCAAACGCTTGGTGTTCAAGCCAACGACATATTTATAAAAAACAGGGAACTATTTAAGTTTTAAGTGTGCTACAATATCGCATTGGGTCTAGCCTGTAAGGATATATGTATGTATGTAAATAAATAAATAAATAAATAAATAAATATTACTACGAGATCCGATTAGCTAGCATAATGTCAGAATGTGAGCCAGTAGACACAGGAATAGGAATCGAGTGTTACCTAAACATGGAACTTCCCAAATATCAGCTACGAATCTGCTACGCCGTCGTAGCATGTTGCTACGCCGTAGCCTGCAGCATAGCGTGCCGTGCGACGCATGCACTATAAGCTGTCTAGCGTTAGTTGATACGCCAGTAAATAAATATATTTTTTTATTTCTTAACCAGCAGAGGCAATCGTATTTGTGGTTCCTCATAAAGTCAGCATCATCATTATAATTTTAGTCAAAAGACATTCACTGCTGGACGTAGGCCTCCAACTCCAACTGCCGCCCATCGACAGGTCCTGTGCATTTTGCATTCAGCGGATTACACGGGCTTGCAAAAATCCATCGGTGCTTCTTGAGGGAGGCCTTCGAACGCTTTATCTTCCGTCCTCATAAAGTAGACCAAATAAAATAACTAGAATTGGTTCTTCTAATAAATCTGTATGCTATAATTCATTAATTCTCTACGCAAAATCAACATCTTAACAGTCAACCACCTACAACAGATCCCTTTATTAAAATAATATTAAGATCTCCTTGCAGTCCTCCGCCGCAGTCGGGTCGGATCCCACCATCATTATGTACAGAAGATGATCGGCCGAATCAGTGGCCTCGAAGACTCTGGGATACCGATAAACGCCTTTGTGAGGAATTTTAAGGGATTTATACGTAAAAACTCTTTACCGAGACTTAGTTCAGCATGAAGGACACGAATATAACAACTATCGTGGCGTTCGAATTTGAGTGAATATAGTTTTACGAACATACTTTTGGAAAACGAATACAATACAAACACCTAAGTTACTGGCCTGTTGGTCTAGTGGTTAGTGACCCTGACTGCTATGCCAGAGGTTGTGGGTTCGATTCCCACCCAGGACAAATGTTTGTGTGATGAGCATGTTCATTTGTTCTGTGTCTGGGTGTAGTTTATCTATAATATGTATGTATTTAGAAATATATAAGTATGTTTATCAGTTGTCTAGTACCCATAACACAAGCTCTGCTTAGCTTGGGACTAGATGGCGTTGTGTGATAGTTGTGTGGAATATTATATTATTAAGTGGATATTGTCGATGTCCGAATCAGTTCACGTCATTTCATTGTTAAGATCATTAACTAAAACACTGTATATTTTAGTACCTATAAAAGTAATTTACTAACTGCTATAAAATATCGAAAGTACTCGTATCAATAATAAATTAAATTTGGTTTGACACAGTTTAATAGTACGTAATAAACAGTTCACATTAAAACTGAAAACATAAGCCGATAAATATACATTTAACTACCGCTGATTAACGAAATGCAGTAGCCACCTGACGGCTTTACAATGTTCCTGAGTTATTGATGGACATAAAACAATACTCACGTTACAATAGTAAGTTTTTAGCACTCTTCATTTTATTGGTTTTCATAATTCTTCTGTTTTTTAAAAGCCCTTGTTGAAAATACATTATTTTCTCACTACTTTTAGAACTAGGGGTATGTATTTCATTTCAAAACAAATGAAACGCTTAAACTCTTACCTCTCAGTAATTACGAGTACTTACTCACTCAAGTTATTACTTATTACATCTGCCAGTACCAAAGCTTTAACGAAACTGTACGAACCAATAATTTAATTGAAGTCATTACGTCGGTACTTGAATATCGGAATCAACTAAATTGATTTATCATGAGTAAAGCGCTTCAAACTAACTTGCTTCCTATCAATTGTGGACGATCTCATTTTATTGACAATAAACTTAATACCTACTGAAGAAATTAATTGCTTATTAAAATTACGAATGTTAATTAGTTGGCGTAAATGAGAGGTTCGTTTGTGGACTTTAATTTAAACACAAAATATCTAATTAAGCTTTTAACAAGCTCCATGATAAATCCAATCTCAAAGTACATACATTTATCAGTAAAGTTAGAGGCAGTGGCCCGACAATTCAAAAATAAGAATAGAAACCAAACCTAAGTGAAATCGGCGAACAAAATAACGCATCAGCAAAACTAATAACGCATCTTGAAGGTAAGGAAAATAATATTAATAAGAGAAATAGGTGTTAATAATCTTAAGAAGCCCATCGACTTTCAAAGCACAAAATGAATTTAAGTTGATATTTTAAGTGTTCAAAACTCTTACAGAAAATAATTATCAACTTAAATAATTTTTGAGCAATAAATCACGTCCACTCGTCGCCTCAGTTGAGATAACTCCACAAGATCACAATAAATTAAGAAAGTGACGTATCTCCGTACGTGGCTCGTGTCTTAAGTGCCCACACCGAATTTAACGACTTTTCTAAGATAAATTAGGTGACCATTTGATCGTGTTTTTTTTGCAGCTCAAATAAGAAGTATTTAAATTACATTTGTTTTCATTGAGATGAAAGTTTATACTGTTTCATTTGTCTTGTAAAAAGGTTTTAAATGCCTCATCACCACAAACATTTGGGTAGTTCAAAAAATCAGGCACAATAACAATTATTATTTTTGACATGTCAATGATTTTACTACAAATCTTTGTGATGAGGTTTTCTTTTAACTTTTTGGAGGATTCGTAAAATTAACTGTTTCATATCTTGAGACAAAATGTGACTAGCACAACACGGTCACTGGTCTTTGTCGATAACTAAGAAAATGCTTACCTTGGTATTTTTTTCTACAAGTAGTAAACAAAATTGGTAAATAATTAATTTCTCTGACTTTATATGATTCTATTTTAGTAATTATTGAGTAAATGGAAAAATGATTTGTTTGAATAATGCTACAAAGAGCCGCTTAAACTATTACCTAAACGAGACAGTTGTAGGTAGGTACTGCATTTTTCAGTCTAATCAAATTTTCATTATAATACTAGGAGTAACAACTAAAAATGTAATTTAATCCAAAAATGGATATGTAGATAATAATAATATGCATAAAATGTTTAATAATATGTACAAGTTGGACAGGAAATAATAAACTTTTACAAATTAATTAAAGCGCTCTTCCTCTCTTCTAATTACTTAAAGTTTTATTGTGCCCGACATGGTCCATAATTGTTTCTATTTATTTATTAATTTTACCACCTGTATGTGTATATTATGGATTGCAGTAAACGATTTGAGTACGGTCACAAAGTCACCAGTAGCAATTCGCCAGGCCCTACGGAGCATAACATGTACTAATTAGCAGCGGGCTAATGATTGCCAATAATAATTTGGTCCACGCCTCAACGCCCGGGCGATATTTATAACTATAATGCATTGTCAAATGTGACACTATAATCAATCGGGCAGATAGTCATTAAAATTATGATCGTAATTGTCATTATTTGTAAGTATGCTTATTTAACCGATATGGGACGTTATAAAATCAGGGAGTTATTTAATTTTTAAATCGTTTCGTTGGAGAATAATGTGTTCAGAGCAAATTTATAAAACAGTATTTACCTTTGGAGTTTAAAGGTAAATTCTGTTTTATAAATTTAAGCTTTTCAGATGAGTAAAGTTTAGAAAACTGACTCAATTTCCATATGTATCAGTTATCCCCTCAGAAGTGAGTTAGTTGTGGGAACATAGGTTACCGCTGCGACCGGCTCGACGCGCGGACATTGTATTATGGATAACTGTTTGTACAGACTACTGTAACTTTGTTATCATAACATGTTTTTTTTTTATTCACATTCGAAATTGTCTGGTATATAATAGGTTCCATTTCTATCCCGAAATCTGGCAGAAAAGACATGATTTTCTGGCAGAAAATTCTTATTTGCCACATTTTATCATTTACCTTGTACTGAGAAGTCGTTTATTTCCATCATATCAAACTCTTTTGTCCTCAGTATACCTCATGTCTCTGAACAGTTGCACAGTCGCGATCAGCACTTCCAGCAATTGGCCACAATTCCGTGTAATGGCGCGGCAGACCGCATCTTGCGAGTCACAAGCCCGCTTTTCAGCACGTCTGTACCGGAGTGTAGACGTTGTAAATGTCTCCAAGAGTACATGATTGGACGGTTAAAGTTTTGGTTATTTTAAACGTACGACGATTTAGTAAATGGAGTGCTGCCTCGTGGATCTAGTTATGGGTTTGATTCTGTAATTGAGAGCCTTTGTTTTCCTTTAGTGTCCGCCTGAAGTCTAGCTTTATGTGTAGTGGAAGACCATAGATTCAACCTTTATTAAATGAGTGCATGACGATACTCATTAAAAGCAAATTGAGGGTGTAAACAAACACACTCTTGCTCACCCCTTTGTGGATTACCGACATGACTTTATGTTATTTATACAAAAATAGCAACAAACTGAGAATTAACTTCAGACTGACGTATAATACACGTAAATAATTTTCCTAAATTATTTCAGAACACACGTAAGTATGCAATATTTTACCTTGTACGGAGTATTCTCCAACGAGCACAATATTCTACTTCTAAACGGCGCCTCTGTAAACTCCAGCCCACTCACATAAATATAAAACTGCTATAATTCCTGATTTTATACCAACTGCAGTTACTCTAAAGTCGATACTTCGCATTTCTGAGTCGAATAAAATCCAACATAATGCGCGAGTTGATCGCACGTTAGCAATTCATGGGCGCCCGCGTCGCAATACATCGCTTGCCACTCGTAAACACGTTTTATTGAGTTGTGTAGTGAGCGAGCGATAAATATTAAAGTAGCAAAGAACGAAGAATGCATTTTTAACCGACTTCTTCAAAAAGGAGAAGGTTCTATGTTCGGCTGTATGTATCTTTTTTTTATGTATGTTCACCGATTTCTCCGCCAATTCTGGACCGATTTTAAACATTATTTTTTTATTCGAAAGCGTATACACCTGAGGTGGTCTCATTGTCACCAAATCAGAATTTGATGATGGGATCCTATGAAAATCGAGGGGAACCCTCAAATTTTATAGGCAAAAACACTGTTTTTTATAAACTTTCTAACGCAATTCAGATATTTGTGCCTGGTAATCATCATCTTATGTTGTCCCATGAAAAATGTTTGTTCAGCGATATTTTCGCTAATTGTTAACCGATTTGAATGATTCTTTTTTGGTTTGGAAGAGTATTTTCTCGGAATGGTCCCATTTAAATTTGGTGAAGATCTGATGAAGAACTTCGGAGGTAGGCAACGGAACTCTTCAATAAATTATAGCAAATGGATCGGGATTTCTGTAATCGCAGGTCTGTTGATTGTTTACACCAGTTCATAACATAATATCACACCGGCACGCTGAGATTGTTGTTTAAATTTTTAGTGGTACGCAGGTAATAAAAAATAATTTTTAACAAAAAAATAAAACCCACTTCCAAAAATAAAACACTACAAAGTAAAATACTACTTTAATTTCGGAAGTCGGTTTTCAAAAACAAAATAACCAAAAACATCGACTTCCGAAATAAAAGTTTAAAGCACAAGATTACCAGCAATGTCAGCTGGGGGTTTTAACTTGCGTTTTAATAAAGCTGGCATCATTCCTACAAGAGTATTTCATATCTTATTAATGGTAATTGGCTTTAATTGAGCAAAACCGAACAGTTTGTATAAATATCGAAGTCCGGACCAAACTCAAGCAATTTGAATCAAGATAGTCTATGAACGAGCAAACCATTATACAAAAACAAAATTCAAATAATACCTTGAAAATGATACCCAGAATAAAAAGATTCTTCAACATCATAAAAATCAAAGAAGTTGTAAAATGGAAAATTCCATAATGTGCCTTCTCATTTCAGAACTTACTTAGGTGAAGTTGCATAGAATTTTTATTGCACCAATGTTACATATTCTCGTTGAAATTCACGAAGAAATCGAAATCTCAGAGTACAAAGAAGTATGATAAATTTCTGTTTTGAACTTTTAATATAAAGAAGTCAAAGACTTGTGTAACATTATAGAAGTAGCTCTATTTTTTAGATACTTTCTCTGAAGAAGCTGGTGGCAGTATTGATGTGGCAAGTGTTATTAGGTTTTTCAATCTGTAATTTCTCAGTAGATAATCTGCAATTATGCTATTTTGGTACACCACTGCCCAACCCTTTATTATAAAAAACAGATTTTCAGCTGAAAAAGTCAGTTTTCCAAACTTTACTCAACTGAAAAGATGTGCAATGGCAAGCAAATACAGGGATGATAAAATGTTTACAACAAATAGTAAAGTTCAGCTGCCTGGAAGCCGCACCGTGCCGAAGATTTACAATAGAACTGTTTTTATAAAACCTTATTGACGAATGATGAGTATATAATAAAGGTGCTGAAGCTTAGCTATGGTTATAGCTTGCCCATACTGGGTTCGATTTCGTAATGGGGCAAAAACTGATATTGGGTTCGTTAGCTTGCATAATGAAAAGTCGAGTACCCATTAAAATACTCGTATTTTTAGTATACATAACCTTTTTAATTGCCACATGTGGAATATCTGTAATTATCGTAAGTATAAAAATGTTTTATTTTAAAGCTGCGTCCTTGAAAAAACTTCTACAATTCTAGATTTTTGATGTTGTGCTATATTTTATCCAACACACAAACCATAAACAATCTGCTGCACGCGACTGGATGACCTTATGAAGATCATGTCATTTGCTTCTTATTTTGAACACCAAAACAAAAACAACTGTAATTTGTCCTGAAAAATTATTACAGTTGTCAGTTTTATTGCACTTAACGACACCTCTTAGGTATTCCGAACAAGCAATGGAACAACATAAAGCTTTAGACTCCCTTAAAATTACATAAAATTGTTCGCATTGTAAGTCACTCAAGCTGTCCGATAAGCTCGTAGTACAAGCTGCGTGTGTAATATAGTATTTCACATGCAGCTTGTACTACAAGGAGGGTAATATAGTATTTAACAACGACTAACTTGAATTGGTACAGAATAGAGTTTGTATCAGTTTTAGTACGGCGTGGTTGCCTTTTGTTGGCAATTTAAGGTAATTTGTGGACAATATTGTCCAGCTAACTTTGTGTAAACGACCCTTTTGGCCTTTTGGGTTAGCAGTATTGTATGTTTTTTCAGGTTTAAGAAGGCCTTACTAGGTTAAAATGATAGTGAAATTGCTGAGTCTTGATTATTATTTATCTTGAATGGCTTCCTGAAATTGAGCGTCAGTAGAAAAGTACAGTACTTATTCGGGATCGCCCGAACTCCGTAAAAGAAACAAGATAGTAAAGGAAACAAGATAGCAAGTGGAGGCGACGGCGGCGGCGAGGATCTGATGCGGGAGCTGGCTAGTCAATCGGGCAGAGGTTCGCCTTTTCTTGTTAGGCTGCTGGAACTCGAGTACGCTGCGAACTATGCCCGTACCTATTTTATATTATTCTGTTTTGGCTGGCCAGCGGACCCTTCCTCACCCCCGCTATCACATATTTATTAAATTCAGTGTAAATACATGCCATGAGCTGGCGCGTCTCTTATTATCTAGTACCTAAACCTAATACCTAACTAATGACATATAGTTCTTACCTCTGCGACGTCCCATTACGCTATGGCGTGAGGATAAAGCGGCGCGCATATTTAAATGGCCTCTCCCCCCGCCTCACCACTATAAAACCGTACGGCACCGCCGCAGGCCTGTTTATTGCTATTGCGGGCGTCGCAGAGATAAGGTGAGGAAAAAACAGGTGGTAATCATCATTTAATTACATAACCTACCTATTTACATAACTGTTATCTTTTATAAACTTATTTCTAATTAGACAGTTTCCTAAAAACATTGTTTACTTAGTAATTTGGGGTTCTAAGTGATTTATTTTGCATACTACACGATTATTCTAATAAGACATACTCCAATACATTATTCTAATTACTAATTAACAATTCTTATTAGACATAATCTTCACACATTGAATAAGAACATTTTACAACAACTATTTTACAATAAACTCGTAGGAATCGCGTTATGCTATTTGACGCTCGGTAGCTTGCGGTCAGTTGCGGTCCTCACTACTTGAGCCTAGGTGTGAGTTGACCTCAGGGCGTCGTGCACATTCTCCCGCCGTCGCCACGCTGCGACTCCGTTGGTAGCACGACGATCTTCCTGGTGGGGCGGCGCAGAACGTGGCCGCTGCTGGTGGTGACGTCCACTACTCGTACTTCTCCGTCGGCGCCTGGATACAGCTGGCTTACTCGTCCGCGGGGCCAGATGTTGCGCGGCAGGTTGCTGTCGCAGATGATGACGAGGTCTCCGACCTTGGGCTGGACTCCTGTGCTGGTGGGCTCCCGCCGGTGTTGCAGTAGGGGCAGGTACTCCTTGACCCATCTTCGCCAGAAGACGTCCGCAAGGACTTGTGCTCTCTTCCATTGCTGGCGGGCTGTCACGTCCTTGCCCTCGAAGTGACCTGGCACTGGTACGTGGGAGTTGGGTCCGATGAGTATGTGGTTCGGTGTCAGGGCCTCAGGTTCTGATGGGTCGACTGAGACGTGGGTGAGAGGTCGAGAGTTTACTGTGTTCTCAACCTCTGTCAGTAGGGTCACCAGCGTCTCATCACTCGGGTACCGCTCGTTCAGGGTGATCTTCAGGGCTTCTTTCACCGACCGCACCATGCGCTCCCATGTGCCTCCCATGAATGGGGCCGACGGGGGGATGTACTTCCACACGATGTGATGGCACGTCGTCTCATGCTGAAGAGCTTCCAGCGCTGCCTCGCCGAGCTCCTTGTCTGCCGCTTTGAAGCACGTAGCGTTGTCGCTCCACAACTCTTTGGGGCAGCCTCTTCTCGCCATAAATCTTCTTAGCGCCGATATTGCCGAGTCAGCGCTCAACGAATGTACGACTTCTATGTGTATCGCTCGTGACGTCATACATGTGAAGAGAGCGCCATACCTCTTCTCTCGGTGGCGCGCGACCGTGACTTCTATGGGGCCGAAATAATCAAGTCCCGTGAATGTGAAGGGACGAGTATGATGGGCGAGACGGGCTGGTGGTAGGTCGCCTGTTGATGGGCAAGCTGGCTTCACCTTTCGTATGCGGCATTGTAGGCAACTTTTTATCACATCTCGTACAGCTGGTCGTATCTTCGATATCCACAATCGTTGTCGTAACTCATTTACGACCATTTCCACGCCGCCATGATGTAGTCTTTCATGTACATAAGCTATGTACAACTTAGTGTACTTTTGTTTACCGTCTAATATAGGTGGGTTGGACGTATCTTCACTTATCTCATGCGCTGCGGTTACTCTTCCTCGCAAACGTACTGTGCCTGCCGCGTCGAGGTACACGCTGAGGTGACTTAAGCGATCGTAACTATTTGGCGCGCTTTTCTTCTTTATTCGGTCGATCTCGGCGCTGTAGCTCTCTCGCTGGCTGGCTCGAATCCACATAAATGTTCCGCTTGAAGTAGGTATGAAGTAGGTATTTCTATATAGCGACGTGTAGAGTTAGGTATTTCCTTATTTTCTTGCGTGGATTGAGTTTTCTTAGCTCGCGTAGTTCGCCAGTCGGGATCTTTTGCTTCGGTTTTCTTCGTACGTTTTCTTGTAGCGGTGACTGTATTCTTGTTCGGTTTACACAGGTTAGTGAACTGTAGGACTCGTGCCGTTGCTCTTATCAGTCGTAGCCACTTAGAAAATCGTTCGATTTCCGGTAGGCAAACTCTGTCGCAGCCGTTGTGTTGTTGACATGAGTTACATTTTTCTCTTTCTTCTCCCGTATCGTACTTCACCACGCTCTCTTCTCGGGGCCACTGGGACTCTGGTGACTTCAAGAATGAAGGTCCGTGGAACCATCGATGGGTGGCGCTGAAGGTGTCCGGCGTGTCTCTGGTCGCGTCGTCGGCCACGTTGTCTCTGGATGGAAGCCATCTCCACTCGTCTTTCTTGGTGGTTTCTTCTATTTCGGCCAGACGGTGAGCCACGAAGGATTTGTAGACGCGGGGCTCTGACCTGATCCATACCAGTGCAGTGCGGGAGTCACTCCAGTAGGTTTTGCTCGTAGGTGTGAAATCATGCTCTTCCACGACGGTCTGTGCGAGTCGCGCACCTAATAGGGCTGCCTGCAGTTCTAATCTGGGCATGGAGACGGGTTTCAGTGGCGTGACTCTGCTCTTGGCGGCTGCCAGCGATACGTGCACGCTGCCATCTATGCGCTCCGTTCTCCAGTACACTGCAGCGGCGTACGCTTCTTCACTCGCGTCGACGAAGGTATGTAACTGACTTGATACGATCTGTTGATAATCGTAACATCTAGGTATTCTCAGCTGTTTGATGATGTCGAGTGACGTAATCCACTTGTTCCATCTGTCGATCAGCTCTACTGGTAGTGGGTCGTCCCAGTCGGTCTTGTAACGCCATGTGTCTTGGAATATTCTCTTTGCTGGGGTGGTCACGGGTGAAATCAACCCCAGTGGGTCGAATAGCGCCATGATGATACTCAGCGCTTCTCTCTTGGTGGGAACGCGCTTGTTCTCTTCTAGTTCTGATGGGATCTTCATGGTGCCTGTGTTGAACCCGATGCAGTCTTCTCTGACATGCCAGATTAAACCTAATGTCTTCTCTTCTTTGCCTCCCAGGTTCACGGTGGTGGTGTCTTCGATGGGCCCCAGCCCTTCGATGGTTTTCATGTTGTTCGATGTCCACCCGTTCAGCACGAAGCCTGCCTTCTTGTGGATGCCATCAACTTCTCTGGTGATCTTGCGTGCTTGTTCGATGTCACGGAAGCTTTGGAGATAATCATCCATGTAGTGATTCTTCTGGATGGCGGCTGCTGCGTCTGGATATTCAGTGGCAAAGTCTCTTGCATTCTTGTCCTTGATGAACAGTGCGGTGCATGGTGACGAGGTGGCTCCAAAGATGACTGAGGTCATTCTGTATTCCTCTGGCGCGCCCTCCCGCCGTTTGCCCCTCCACAGGAATCGTAGGGCATCTCTGTCTTCTTTTCTTATCTTTATTTGCATGAACATTTCTTTGATGTCTCCGCTGACGGGGTATGCGTGCTGCCTGAACCTCATGATGACACCTGGGAGTGACTGGAGTAGGTCTGGCCCCGAATGTAACATGTCATTGAGGGACATGCCGGCTGCTCTTGCTGATGCGTCATGGACCAGGCGAGGCGGCTTGTGGGGCTTCGCTGGGTTGATGACGGGAAAGTGGGGCAGGTACCAGGTCTTCCCTGCTGGTGCTGGTGTTGGCGCCTTCTCTGCATAGCCTGACTGGAATAGGTTATCTATTCTCTCTTCATACTTCTTTTTTAAGTCTTCATCCTTGTCTAATCTCTTCTCTAGTGAATGAAGACGTCGTTCAGCTTCTTGATAGTTGTTAGGTATTGCGAGCTCCTTCTCTTTCCACAGCAAGCCGGTTTCAAATCGCCCTTCTGGTAGTCTTCTGCTGGTTCCTTCGAGGATCTGGAGGGCCTTCTGGTCAGGATCTTCTCTGGGTCTTCTTGGTTCGATGCATAGTGACTCGAGCTTGAAGTGATTCTTAACCAAATCTTCTAATGATCGTTCCTCTTCTTTTTGTTGAAGTCTGCCGCAGAACGCTACCTTAGCTGTGAGTGAGCTATGGCAGCCATGAAGAACCCAGCCGAGTTGTGTGAGTGAGGCGACTGGTTGGTTACGACGACCGGTGCGGAGCTTTCTTGACACGATGAGATGCCAGTTGTCTTGTCCGATTAACAACTTAGGCGAGGCTCGTTCATATGTTATCTGATCTCTAATGTCGATCAGATGTTCGCAATCTTCAATGTGGCGATCTTGCACTGTTTCTGGCGTGAAGCTAAGTCGGTTGACAGTACGCGCGGCTTCTATCTCGTACTCTTCGTCTGCGTACTTTCCCCTGATGCTGAGACCGACGACCTTGCTGTTGTCGTGCTTCATCTCATTGCCGACTCCTTGGATCCACATGGTGCTGCCGGGTCCATCAGCCCCAATGACGTCTGCTATCGAGGCGTCCAGCAGCGTGACTGTGCTTCCTTCATCCAGCAGCGCGTAGGTTTCAATGCTGGAGTGCGGCCCTTTCAGTATTACGGGCGCTATTTTCAAGAACGCGCGTCTATGGCCACCTGGTTGCGCTGCTGATGTGACTTCTACTGCTGGCGCGGCTGTCTCTCTCTTCTCGGAGTCGTCACTGGAGCTGCTTGGTTCCTTTTCGTGATGCAGCAGCTTGTGATGCTTCATTGTGCACCCATGTCTTCCACACGGCGGCGCCCTGCAGAGGAATCTTCGATGGCGACTTCGGAGACAGCGGTAGCAGATGTTGCTCTTCTTGGCTACCTCCCATCTTGTATTCGTGTCGAGAGCGATGAAGTGTTTGCAGTCGGTGAGCTTGTGTTCTTGCTTGCATTGCGGGCACAGGTCGTCTGATGTCATCTTCTTCCCCATAGGCATAGCGAATGTGCGCTCCACCTTCTTCTGTCTTCTGTCCCTCCCCCAGTTTTCATCAGCAACTGACTCGGGTAGGGCGTAGGCGCCGCACTTGTCCGCTTCTTCGTTTAGAAATGTGGACATTTTCTTTAGTTCTGGGGCATCTTCTCTCTTCGTAGCTGCATAATCGTACCACTTGTTCTTCAGGATAGGAGTGAGCTTCTCAATAACTGTTCGCGCCATCTCAGGACTGTGTAGGTATTGAGGTTTCTTCAGTGCTTCGATGGTGCCGACTATGTTCGCTATTCGCCCAGCGAAGATGCACAGGTCTCGGGGGTTGTCAGTGACCTTGCTCAGTGACTTCAGCTTCTCCATTTCGACGTGAATGAGTGCTTCTGGTCTCCCAAATCTTCTTTCTAGAGCTTCTACGATCGCTCTTGGGTCGGGTTGACTTAGTAATAGGCAACCGACAGCTTCTTTTGCAGTTCCACGTAGACTCCGACGTATCCGCGCTATATTCTCGTTGCGTGTGAAGTACATGAACGTCTCCTCAAATGCAGCCTTGAAACCAAGCCATTCGGCGCTAGCCCCATTGTAAAGTGGAAGCTCTTGTATGTACTTAGGCGGTTCCCTCGTGCTTCGTACCGCTTGTGAGAGTGCGGCGGCCAAGGTGGACACGTCTATCAGTGGCTGGCTGGTCACAGGCGTATCTTCTTTTTTCTTCTTAGATTCGACGTCTTCTTCTTTATTTTTCCTGACTTCTTTGCTTGCTGAGTGTGTCTGGTCCGCGTTGGGTTCTTGGAGCCACGTACTGATGCGTACGGAGGCCAAGTCATCTTCTATTTCTTCTTCTTCTTCTTCTTCTTCTTCGTCAGAGGCATCTGCTTCTGCTTGCAACCGTTGAATACGTAACTGTTGCATTTCTGTTTCTGCTTGAATCTTCGCTTGTTTCAGCTTCAGCTCGGCCAGACGCTCTTTCGCCTCTAGCTCCGCGAGGAGTTTCTTGCGTGAGGCTACGGAGCGACTGGAACGGGCGTCAGCAGGCTTGAGGGTTCGCTGCGAGGTCTTATCTTGATGGGACGCGGCGCTGATACCCTCGGTTCCTGATGACGTCGTTGCCTCGGTGCCCGTCGAATCACTGGTTCCGCTTCTGGTGCCCGACGTGTCGGTAGCGGTGTTCGACGTGCTGGTGGTAGCTGTGTTCCCTCTTGAATTCTCTTCTGCAGGCTTGACGACGCCCAGCTCGTCCTGCCGGCGCTTGGTCTGCTCTCCATCTTTGCTTCGTGTCAGCACCATCTTCTTTGGTCTGGAACAGCGATCCGGCTTGCGAAAGACCAATAATATTCGGGATCGCCCGAACTCCGTAAAAAAAACAAGATAGTAAAGGAAACAAGATAGCAAGTGGAGGCGACGGCGGCGGCGAGGATCTGATGCGGGAGCTGGCTAGTCAATCGGGCAGAGGTTCGCCTTTTCTTGTTAGGCTGCTGGAACTCGAGTACGCTGCGAACTATGCCCGTACCTATTTTATATTATTCTGTTTTGTCTGGCCAGCGGACCCTTCCTCACCCCCGCTATCACATATTTATTAAATTCAGTGTAAATACATGCCATGAGCTGGCGCGTCTCTTATTATCTAGTACCTAAACCTAATACCTAACTAATGACATATAGTTCTTACCTCTGCGACGTCCCATTACGCTATGGCGTGAGGATAAAGCGGCGCGCATATTTAAATGGCCTCTCCCCCCGCCTCACCACTATAAAACCGTACGGCACCGCCGCAGGCCTGTTTATTGCTATTGCGGGCGTCGCAGAGATAAGGTGAGGAAAAAACAGGTGGTAATCATCATTTAATTACATAACCTACCTATTTACATAACTGTTATCTTTTATAAACTTATTTCTAATTAGACAGTTTCCTAAAAACATTGTTTACTTAGTAATTTGGGGTTCTAAGTGATTTATTTTGCATACTACACGATTATTCTAATAAGACATACTCCAATACATTATTCTAATTACTAATTAACAATTCTTATTAGACATAATCTTCACACATTGAATAAGAACATTTTACAACAACTATTTTACAATAAACTCGTAGGAATCGCGTTATGCTATTTGACGCTCGGTAGCTTGCGGTCAGTTGCGGTCCTCACTACTTGAGCCTAGGTGTGAGTTGACCTCAGGGCGTCGTGCCCAGTACTTCTCATGATTACAAAAACAAATCCTTTTCATAATATTAGCCTACACTACAAAACATTATCAAAATAACACCAAAAGCAACTAGTTTAAAATTAAAGCAAGCCAAGTTTCGCTGGCATGCAATAAACTAACTCCCCGAGTAGGACCTCTCACAAACCAGCCTTCACGTTGCCGACGAGGAGGTAATTACCGTTCTTTCATTCACTAGTTATGTAATATTCAATAGCCTGGCCTGCTTAAGTAGTAAGTCTAACGCTAAGGGCGGCTACAAGCTCGCGACTGTATAAATTCTGAGTTTTACCTTACAGTCACCACCATTATCTGTACGCTAAAGAAAATCGAAAATTTGCTCTCGAGGCCCGATATACCTTTGGGATGGCTCAGCTAATTATCAGCTTGCCGCACTTGACTCGGTGGAACGCATAGCTAAGAGACTCATCAGTGACGTAAATCTGGTAGATGTGAAACTACATAGCTTGGCTCCTCGGCGTGAGGTTGCCTGCTTGTCGGTCTTCTACAGATTGTACTTCGGTGAGTGTTCCCAAGAACTCCACGACCTCATTCCACCGGCTCCCTCCTACCATTGGACACTTAGACGCACTGCGTCTTACTTTCCCTACTTTGTTGCTATTCCACCACTTCGCACTAAGCGTTTCCAAACGTCTTATATAATGCGCACAGCAAAGGAGTGAAACACTCTGCCTGCGTCGGTGTTTCCAATCGCTTACAACCCTAATCTCTTCAAAGTTAGAGTGAACAGGCTCATTCTGAGTAAGCTCGCTCCATCGTAGACTTTGTCTCTATACTAAAGGCAAGAGGAAACCCATCACAAATAAAATAAAAAAGACTTTCACATGCTCATGTTTTTTTCCCATAAAATAATAATAATTTTATTGGTCTGGAAAATTCATCATTATCTTTTCAGAAACCCATGGTTTGCATTGACACTCTGCCATTCTCTTGCTTGTACTGCGAATCATTATTGG
Organism: Lacanobia oleracea; assembly: GCA_950371165.1. NCBI lineage: Eukaryota > Metazoa > Arthropoda > Insecta > Lepidoptera > Noctuidae > Lacanobia > Lacanobia oleracea. The sequence goes on along the minus strand of OX493387.1, from coordinate 28,973,178 downwards.
GTGCACTAGTTGCCTATACAAATACAATTTAAAAAATGCAAACCTAGGTAAAAATTCGTTGTGTGAATCTGCTTGCCAAGTTTTTTTTCCGACTATGTTGGGTTGGCCTTTTTGTCTAACAGGATGCTAAACCAATTTTTTGCATTATGCGATCCGACCCCCTTGGCACGAATATGATTTTAAGTCTTGTCAAATATTGTAGCGCGATTATTCGCATCTACGCCGACGCCCTACCGCGCCGTCTACCCGGATATAGTTGGCCGCAGTGATTAACCTCTGTGTTTGTCTTGCACGTCGCCGCTCGACGGCTCGGCGGCTGCAAACTGGTTTACTTTTACAACTAACTGGTTTATTCGCACCTAATCGGTGAATGATTAATCCTGCTGGGCTTCGGACCAAAGTTATTTGACCTAGAACGGAAATAGAAAGCCGAATATATTCGCAAATACCGAAGCGACCACGTATTACGGGACGGCTAGAACAGATGTGTCTGTAGCTTGTAGGCGCAGTTAGTAAGAGGAAATCGGGAACATTGTTCCGGGGATCGGATCAAAACTGTAAAAATTTTAATTAGTTAAGACAAACTTTTTTTGATTACTATGAAACTTATAGTGATGCAAAAATAAAAGCCTTTCACAGCTTCTGGATTGGTTGGCTGTTATTTCTAAAACTTGTTCCAATTATCATCTTCACACACACCACTCATCTGAAGCTGTAGAAAACTGCTAGAAATAGACCGCTCACAAATTTACAAGTTATTATACGATAACTATGAATATTATATGCAACATTAATACTTACTATGAATATAATATCTATTATATGTATAATGTATTTATGTCGGGTTTATACTTCACGCCACATGTCACGTTATATGCAACGAGCAATATACTCGTAATACTACTACTGAAGTGACTACTGAAGTGGCAACACTGCCCAAGTGACATGTAAAATATTTGTTCCGTATTTTAAAATTAGATTTAATTAGTATTTAAGTGAAATTAAGGGGTAATTGTTTGAGTATACACCATATAATTGCAAAAATACACAGGATTATTGTTTTCCTGGAATTCTATCAAGAAAATCACAATTTTTGGTACCGGCTGTCACCGGTAACCTAAAACCGCCAGCAACTTGTGAACTACGTATGGAACGATATTAAACGGGGAAGTATTGTTTACTTTTATTTTATAATAGCACACATTCGTCACTTTATCTCAGTGGCACGTCCTTGCAAAGTGTTAACTTTTATGTAGATTTTTAGGACTCAGCGTTGATATTATATTGCTTTGTTTACATCGTGGAAAACGTCAAAATACTTAGTTTCTGTTGATTTTCCGATATTTTCAATAATGTTCAACAAAAATAACGCTTATATGATTGTTATTTAACATAGCTTACCTTTGATCTATTAAATCAAAAGTATATTTTAATCTAGTCATCCTACCCACATTAAGGAAATCATTATTTAAAAGATATTTTAAGCAAGAAAATTCAATAAACAATATCTTTTAACCTCTTGGCTCACCAATGCCCCACCGTTGTATGGCAAATGGAACCTTTTGGTTCCACCGGTGTATATGACAGGTTAAAGCTAATTCAGCAGCCTACCTCATTTCTCCACTTAACTGCACTAATTTCTCCCCATTTTTATTACCTATTTCTTTAATTTCCCACTTTCCTTTATTTTGTCTTTTTTTTTTTTTTTATTTAGATTCTCACACATTTCTTTTACTCTATTTTCAGTACTTAAACCTGAAAACATGCCTGTGATGACCCGCAAAGCTACAGCTCAGGATATGGAGCTTAAACTGAGAACGGCTCTCCAGGAATTAAAAGCCTCAAATGAACAATGTCAGGAAATGTTACAGGAACGAGAGGATAATGAGGTGGAAGTACGAAAAATGGTCCATACAAACACCTGCCTTAAACGGGAGCTAGTAGACCTCAGCCAACAATATCAAGATGTTGTTGATGAACGTGACCAACTGCGGGTAATCACGGATGGTTTCAACAACTGTAGCAACTTGTATGAGGAGGCTTTACGTAAAGTTAGGGACCTAGAGGATGAACTTATTACTGCAAACAGTTGCATCATCAAATTGCAGAATGAAAAACAGAGTGCTCAGGTTAAGGAAACTTACCACTTATATAATGAATTAATAGGTATAAATAATAATTGTAACCCTCATTCCACAGTCACGATAGACCTAACTGAAGATTCCTTATTGAAACAGAACTATCCTAGTCATAATAAGTTAAAAAAGTATGCAAAATTAAATAGGTTTATTAAAAAATGTTATCGGTACAAAATACAACATAAACAGTTTTTAAAGAATATTCCACTCAGGAAGGAACGTGTTGACCTGATTAGTAAATTAAATAACTATCAAATTAAACTTGAAGATAGCATAAAAATATATGAAATTGATACACAGCACTTACAGTCTGAAATACAGGTACTCGAAGCTTCACTAAGTTCTCTTAATAGTAAATATATACAATCTCAGAACCAAATAAGAGAACACATTCTTGCTGCAAATGAGTTAGTCATGTGTCAGTGTACTTGCCAGACAGTATCAAATCTTGATGCTGTCCAGCCTGAGGTATCGGACGCCCCGTCCCAGGCGGAGAATTTATCCCAAGGCTGTGTCATCAACCAAGTTGTAATTGATTGTGAACAGGATTTATCTCAAATTGAACAGCCCAAGATTAATAGTTTCTTATCTGTGAAAAGTGGTTATCATTCAGTTATGTTCTCAGACAGCATAGGAAGAGGTTTAGGTAAATTATTAAGTAACAACCTGAGTTACCCTATACAAAATTACTGTATGCCAAGTTCATCATACAAGCATATTATGGCGTCATTAAGAAACAATAATTTTAGTTCTAATACCAATATTACAGTGTTTATAGGGAATAGTTTAAATGTAAAAAAAGCAGATATCACGGACAATCTAACTGAGATGTTAAAGTTAAATTGTAATAAAATAATATTGTGTGCATTTCCTTATTTTGAACAATTGTCAAGTAGACAAAATAATTATATTCATAGTTTAAATAAACACATGCACTTTTTAGTAAGTCACTATAGTGACAAGTTTATGTTTTTTGACACAAACATTTTTGTGGAAAATTTAAAATCGACTAGGGATACAGTGTATTTGCCAATTAGTTTTAGACACACAATAGCAAGGCTATTAGCTTATTTTATTAACTCAGACATAAGTAGTATGTCGCAGTCTTGTTTAATTAAATCCACAATGTTTAGTAATTTTACTAAGAATCAGGTGGAGAGCCTTAGTAACGGTAGCTCTAGTGCTACAAATACTTATAAAAATTGTACGGAGTTTCCATGTATCTCTATGGAAACTCATTTAAACTAGTCCATAAGACAACAGAGGATACCAGCGACAGAATAGTTATGCCTACCATTAACAAGGTATCTTCTTGCTCTTTAGTAAATAGTTGTCAAAAAGGGAGTCAGCAGCATGCCTTGAAATTATTTCATCAAAATATTCAGGGTGTCTCTTCCAAATTATTAGAAATTGAAATGTTTTTAGAAAAAACAATGTTTGACATTGTATGTTTTAGTGAGCACTGGTTGAAGGATTACCAGATGCTAATTAGTTATGAAAATTATAATGTGGGCAGTTGTTTTAACCGCAAATCTATGTTACGTGGTGGTTCCCTCATCTTATTAAATAAAAACTTAAAATTTAAGCAACGTAATGACATCGTTAACTTATCAGTGGAACATTGCATCGAACTGTCCTGTGTTGAGCTAGATAAGCATATCATAGTGTGCGTGTACAGACCCCCAAACCCTCAAAACTTTACTTTATTTGAGTCAACAATGGAAGATATCCTTGCGAAACTTGCAGCAGGTAACAAGCCCGCGATTATTTGTGGGGATTTTAATATTAATATTTTAGAAATTAATTCAAATAGCAGCAGATTTATAAGCCTTTTTAAATCGTTTAATTTGTCTAATGTGTTTACTGAACCGACTAGGGTAACACCAACTTCTTCAACCTGTATCGATAATGTATTCTGCGATTGTGAATATTTAGATAAAGCCATAGTTAATTACCTTCCCTCTGATCATAGTGGTCAATTGGTAACATTTCAGTTTAAAGCAGCCTTGGAAAAAAATCAAACACAACATAGGCCAACTGGCAAACTAGCTAAATTCAATGGTACCTTACAAAATAAGTTAAATTTTCTAGGCCATAACATTGAAGATGCTAATAAATTTTATGATAATTTCTTTTCAGTGGTTCTAAAGGAATTCAATGCAACTTTTGAAAAGAAGTCTAAGGATACTTTCCCTAAGTATGTATTTAGTGACTGGGCGACTAAAGGCATTAGGATAAGTAGGGAAAGACTATATGAGCTATATGGCCTTAAGCCTGTCATAAACACTGATTCTTTTAATAAGTTTGTAAACAAATATTCAAAAGTGTTCAGAAATACTTGCAAGGTAGCTAAAGCCCTATATATTAGCAACAAGATCAAATCGTCAGAAAATAAAATAAAGACAGTTTGGAAAGTTATTAATAATGAAACTAATAGAAATAAAGAACGAAACACTGATTATTTACTGGAGACTACACATGGTGCCAAAAGCTCTAATTTAGAAGTAGCTCAAGAATTTGTAAATTTTTTCACCAATATACCAACTAAAACTACGGAATATTTAAATTCTTCACCTGAGGTCTCATATAATTTATTAAAAGCTAACGTTCCAGGTTGTACGGTTGAATTCCAGTTCAAACATATCAACCCTGTGACAGTCATAAAAGCTTTCCGGCAAATCAAAATCAAATTGACTGAAGACATATGGGGAATGTCTATTAAAGTGTGCACGTCCATAATTGAAACTATAGCACCATACTTGGCTTTAATATTTAATTTATGTGTAGACCAAGGAGTCTTTCCGGATATAATGAAATATAGTAAGGTTATACCACTATTTAAATCGGGCGACAGCAAAGACACCAATAATTATAGACCTGTATCTGTTTTGCCGGTTTTTAGCAAAGTGTTTGAAAAAGTAATGCTCAATCAGATGCTCAATCATTTTAACATCAATAAAATTTTACACGATCAACAGTATGGTTTTACCAGGGGTCGTTGTACGACTGACGCTGGTGCCACGTTGTTAAAACACATATACTCAGCGTGGGAAGAGGCACAAGATGCCATAGGAATCTTTTGTGACCTCTCCAAGGCATTTGATTGTGTAAATCACGAAACCTTGCTCCTAAAGCTAGGACATTACGGACTAGGTAAACTTGCACTCAGTCTAATAAAATCTTACTTAAATGATAGACAGCAGCAAGTTCAAATAAATGGTGTCAATTCACGGGGTTTAAAAGTCAAAATGGGGGTACCTCAAGGCTCTATTTTGGGTCCTTTCCTCTTTCTAGTATATATTAATGATCTACCCCATCTTTTAAAAAATCACCCTCATATGGTATTATTTGCTGACGATACGTCCTTAATTTTTAAGATAGATAGACGTTCCATAAATCTTGACGACGTAAATAACGCCCTACAGCAGGTCCAAAATTGGTTTACTGCTAATAATTTAGTATTAAATGGGAAAAAAACTAAATGCATCAGATTTGCCTTACCGAACGTTAAAAGAAATGATTGCGACATAGTATTGAACAAGGAGAAACTTGAATTCGTCGAAAACACGGTTTTCCTGGGGATTACGCTTGACTCAAGGCTACAATGGGGTCCTCATTTAACATCTCTTGCGGGACGGCTAAGTTCAGCAGCATACGCTGTCAGAAAAATCCGTCAATTTACCGATATAGATACCGCGAGGCTGGTCTATTTTAGTTACTTTCATAGTATCATGTCTTACGGTATCTTATTATGGGGACGTGCTGCAGACATCGAGTCTATATTTGTCCTGCAGAAAAGAGCCATCAGAGCCATTTACAATCTACGTCGGCGTGATTCCCTAAGAGAACTGTTTAAGGATATCAACATCATGACGGTACCTTGTCAATACATTTACGAAAATATTATGTATGTTCGGAAAAATCTTCATCTCTTTAGCAAGATTAGTGACAGGCATAATTTTAATACTAGAAATAGGAACAAATTAGATCAACCCCGATTCAGATTGGCCAAAGTACACACTTCTTTTATGGGGTACTGTATTAAATTTTATAATAAAATACCAGTTGATATTCTCGAACTGAATGAGAGAAAATTTAAAGCATGCATAAAACGCACACTATGTAGACAAGCGTATTATAAACTGGAAGATTATATCCTCGATGAAAACGCTTGGCTAAATGCTGGTCCTGCTCCACAGTCACAGCTGCTTAGGTCCACTTTTTAGGTTTCTATGTTTTTATATTTGGAAGAGATGCTCGCTCCTTTTAGAGGTTCTTACATTATTTCGTTTATTTATTCTTATAAACATACAAATTATATTATTATATTAATTACTTATTTATTCTTTTTGATGTAAGATCTTAATCGTTCTCTTTATTAATTTATTTTTCATTATTTGGTCATTGACAACCATAGTTTTGTGTAAAGTAGAAGCATATTTTTCAAATTTTGTAAATGTGAGTACCATGAAACCATTTACATTTTATGTGAGTAGTTATAGTTTTACTTGTTGGACATGAACGAGCATGGTGGTTGAGAGCATGTCATGCTCACTCAAATGTCTCGCTGATGGCGGCGCGTGGGTTTGATCATTCGGTTCCCTTCGAAATGGTTGAGCTGAAGGGTGCCGATACACGCGTCATGTTCGTGAACAGGCGCCGTCGGTTGAGACTGGTCATCTCTTAACTGCCATTGGCTTATTTTAATCTTTATATTTAAAATTCTTATAATAAGCCTTTTTTTTTTTTTTTCCTTTGCATTGTCCTCACATGCAGAAGCAACAAGTATATGTAACTTGAAATTTTGTAAAACCAGAACATGATTTAAAAGAGTGTCCGTGGAGTTTCTTGCACGTTCTTCTCCATAGAGATCTACGCTTTGGAACGTGCAAATAGCTTCCATGTTTTTGACTGACCGACCTTGACGTTTCAAAAGTGCCTGTGAATGGTTTATTTGAAATAAAATGCTTTGAATTTTGAATTTTGAATTTTGAATATACAAACATGCAAATAAGCATTTGATATCAGTTGACGCAAAATATAAAAAAATATCATAAATGCGGAACATTGAATATGTAGTACTTAGTCAGTATGATCGATGTTATAAAATACACTGCATTAGTATGAGATGAGTAGTAATATGCCGAATGGTGTCAGCCGGTGCCGTATGATGCCGTAAAAGAATAATGCCATCCCATCACTTCCCATGGGTGTCGTAAAGGCGACTAAGGGACTCACCAGAGAATGGGCACCAGCGTTCTCTGTGAAATGCAACACCATATACTGCGATCGCCAACCAGCGTGCCAAGCGTGGCGATTATGGCAAACCCCTCCTTATGGGGGAGGTCTATGTCCAGCAGTGGACGTCTTTCGGCAGTAATGATGATGAGTAGTTATAAGTAGTAACCGATCGGCTTCACTCGTTACAATAACACTTGTTCCTTACAAAACCAAGTGACAATAAATTTGTGTCAGTATTTACAACTGCCAAACAATTGTTGTTGTTAACATTGTGTTAGTTGACAACAGGGATTTTATACACTTTGTACTGTTAATTTGATAACCATGTCATCTTGGCCTATCTAATAGGTCTAGGTAGGATAGACAAGGAAATCACGCTTTAAAGGAATTCAACTTCCCATCATAAACACAGCACTATTCACTGAAAATTACTCGTTGAACCAAATTAATAAATAATTTGTCAAAAACTAAGCTCTGCCCTCGCTAGCAATTAATTTTTGTCCATTGGACCAAATGTCCGTGTCATTTAGTTAACCGGACAACGTGCCCGGAATTCAATCAATCAGAAAATTGAATGCTATATTATTTACAATGTAATAACTGCTGTTGGACATGTTAGTGTAATTAATTCTGCCAATCATGGCTTTTAAAGTGATCTAATCAAGTTTGATTGTTTGTGTTATACGAGTACCTCGTGGCAAATCAGCATCCCACCTGATGAAATGAAGTTACCGCCATAGAAATTATAAACGTACTAACTTTTGCCCGCAGCTTCAGTCGCGCTATAGTAGTAGTAGCCTATAAACGTCTCCAGGATCTCATTTGTCTGCACCAAAATACATTAAAATAGAGACCATACCTGTCGCGATTTTATTCAGACCACTTTGATTGACCGCCTACCGTTTCCGCAACTTTAAACGTCAGCCTCCAGGAGGCGCGCTAGCCAGCTAGAGGTTAGGTTATCGTTGGAAGCACTGATCTGATGACGAAACTCATTCTTTGATACAAAGTTACACTATCGATGTGTGCCAAAGCCTTCTTTTCAGTCCGGGAAGATTGCACAATTCTTGTGGGATATGTCACGAAAGAAAAAGCTGGTATAAAATATAAGTACAACATAGGATAACATAACATCGTGCCTGTCTTTCTAGAAATATTATGCAGTGCTGTACTATAGTACACCCAAATATTGATTTCATTTTAGTTATGTTTGAATATACTTCCATAAACCTGCGATTGACAATAAATAAGTAGTTATCTTCTTCACAAAATGGATATTGCATAACGTTGTATCACATAACAGTTTCTAAGTTCACGTTTAGTTGCAAAACAGCGCAGTAGTAAGTGTGACGCGTGTTGCGGACGGAGTTCACAAAAGAGGCTTGCGCCAGCAGCACTTGCAGCGACTTGCAGCTTAGCGAGGAGTTTATGAGCAAAACATATCTGAGAAACATGCCACTTGTTTACTTACCAAAGACGCCAGTACGGGCTCGAGTTTGGTAAAGAAGTCCCTTAGAAACGTTTGCAAGGAGAGAATGGTTATATAAACTTCTTGCTCTTGCGTGTTTTGATGTTAAAGAAATGAAATGACCAACCGATGTGCTCGCACAGAAGTCTGTCTCATAAGTAACTTTTCAAGACTCGATTATCATTTCCCTTTCACCTGGGAATAGTCTTGGACAGGAATCTCAATTTCAAGACTCATATCGGTCTGCTAGCTGGACGAGTTCGCAAACTGATATACTACTCTGTCAAGAAAGTACCGGGAAAAGATCAATAATACACAAAATGTCTGTTATTCATCCAAATTTATTTTATCACCTTCAAAGTATGCTCCTTTAGAAACGATACACTAAACTTGCGCCAACGAATAATCCATTCATCAAAACATTTTTTAAACGCTGCTTCCGGAATTGAGTTCAGTTCTCGCCGCGAATTCTCCTTTATGTCTTCTATCGATTGAAAACGGGTGCCACGAAGTGGTAATTTGAGTTTAGGAAAAAGAAAAAAGTCAGCAGGAGCCATATCTGGTGAATATGGTGGTTGCTGGATGGTACTTGTTGAGTGTTTGGTTAAAAATTCGTTCACAATGATAGCCTTGTGCGAAGGCGCATTGTCGTGGTGCAAAATCCAAGAATTTTCTTTCCACAAATCTGGCCTTTTTCGTCGAATTTGCTCTCTTAAACGCCGCATAACACTCAAATAATATTCTTTATTTACCGTTAGACCTTCCGGTAAGAATTCAGAGTGCACAACACCGCGATAGTCAAAGAAAACAGTCAACATGACTTTGACTTTTGATCGACTTTGGCGTGGTTTTTTCGGTTTCGGTTCAGTTGGAAGGCGCCACTCCGAAGCTTGTTGACTAGTTCGCATGTCAAACTCGTAAACCCACGTCTCGTCACCAGTAACAATGCGTTTCATGAATGTTGGGTCCGAACTGATTCGTTCTAGCATGTCCTCAGCGACTTTCATGCGATTGAGTTTTTGGAGAAAATTCAGATCTTTTGGGACTAGCCGAGCAGCAACATGTTTCATACCCAAATGATTAGTTAAAATGGTACGGATCGACTCGTGAGATACAGAAAGTTCGGCGGCTATCTCTCTCAGAGTTGAATGGGGATTTTCAGTCACTATTTCCTTCACTTTTGCGATGTTAACTTCAGTTGCAGACGTTGACGGCCTACCAGAGCGAGGCAAATCTTCCATCACATCTCGACCGCTTTTGAAGAACGCTTTGAACCACTCATAAGCACGAGTTTTTGATAAAGTCGATTCACCGTAAGCCTTCTGTAACATTTTCAGTGACTCCGAACACGAAATTCCATTGGCGATGCAAAATTTAAGACAATTTCTTTGGTCAATATGTTTGTCCATTATGAAATTCGCAATACACACTATATATGATATTACTAAAACCAGCACTGTATTTAATATAAATAACAGATGCAACTCAAACTCCGCGCCAAAATGGAAAACAGTTGTGCCAATCTAACAACTACAAAAAAACAAAAATTTGAATTTGGAACCATAAACAAATCATCCATTCCCGATAGGTACTTTTTTGACTGAATGTACATCTTTAAAACTCTCTCATATTGCCAATCCCATTATAATACGTAATGTCTATTTCGCACTTTGCCTATCCATTGTAACATATTGCATATCTTGTTGGGGCGGCGCAACTAAAACCACCCTCAAGCCGCTAGAAGTAGCACATAGGGCCATAATAAAAGTAGCCACTTTTCGTCCTATTCTCTTTCCAACAGATCAACTATACAATGACTGCAAAGTGCTAAATGTTCGGCAACACTTCATCCTACAAACAGTCATTCTCCAACACCGCAACACCCCATACCGAATAATAGAAAATAAAAAACGTAGTAAACGTCGAAAGGATGGGATATGCACTCTGCCGCGCGTATGCTCAACTTTTGTCAAGACATTTTTTAATTTCCTTGGTCCGTTTCTATATAACAAAATAAACGAAGAGTGTCAAATGTACGGCTTACCGTATTACAAATGCAAAAAGATTGTACAATCGTACCTCCAAAATAAGTCATATGGCGAAACTGCACAGATCTTAACATAAGTGATGATTTTCTAAAACTTCACACTCACACACACACCACACACCCAATCACACACACCACACACCCAATCAGACATACACACCACACACACACACACACACACAAACACACATATTTACCTTAATTTTTTTTATCTTGTTTTTTATTTTCTTTTTTATCTTAATTTTTTACTTTAATAATAACAAAACTAATCTTAAACTTTTAATGGTCTAATTCACTCTTCGAAATTGTAACAGTAACATCATAAGCACTATGTAACCTTTACGTCATTGTACCTTAAGGGACCGGACTGCTTCTCCTTAACACAGGTTTCCATAACCTAGCTAGGAGGGCAGTGCTCACCCACACGTTTGTAAAGATAGTACTTTTTTTGTAAAACTGTATTTTTAACGTGTACCACAATCTTTTGTTTTGTGTAAATAAATAAATAAATAAAAAATAAATAAATAAAATTTCAGACGAAAGACTTCCATTGCTGGACATAGGGCTCCCCCAAGACACGCTACCGACGGTAGACGGTTCTGCACGAGTCGCATCTTTTGTCCAGGGTTTTCCAACAACTGAAAACTATATTAGGTTTGCCGTAAAAATATTTGAATATGAGCCTAATTTATAAGAATTACCCAGAATATTTTTTTTTAGTATTTATTCAATTCATCCGGAAACGCAGTATCCCGGTCATTTTGTCCGGAATTCACAAAAGTGCTCGTGTCACTTTGCCCGCGTATTCCGCTTAGTGCATCTGTGTCGGCCATCAGATCGTGACACCAAATATTCCCGGAAGGTAATTGGTTGAAACCATTCAATTGTGAACAAACGTTTTTTTTTACAAATCGGTTACCAAGAATTTTGCTACATATACGGAAGAGAAAATTGTTATTAAATAAATAATAAATAATAATAAAAGTTTATTTTGGAACAATAATACATGACTAAGTACAACAGGTAAAACGATGATAGCTGCAAAAGTATAAACTGTAGCGCAGCTAACAACGCCCTTCTCCAAATACAGAATGGAATGATGTTCCATACAAAAAGTGTTAGACTGGTAAAAGTTAAAAACAAGCAAGATAAAAATAAGCAGTATAGGATCTATGATTGGGATGTATTTTGACGTTGAGTTAGAGTGGTGAGTGTTTCTGTAGAGTGAATAGGTGTGTATGAGTAATGAGTGTAATGAGTTATGCATGTATGTTGTGGTGATTGTGGCATGTCTGTTGTGTGTGGTTATGTTGGGGTGTATGTTTTTACACTTCCACGAGTTTCTCTGTTTCATCATAATTTTGTGATTTTAGCCAGGTGTCAAGTTTTATTTTGCATTTACTCTTGATTAATGGGTAGATGTGTAGGCTTTTGTTTACTTTGTTATACATTTTAGAACTTATGTGTTTGAAGTGACGACTTGCAGCTACGGTACTACGAGACTCGGTGTTACAAACCCTATTCGAGCGGCGTATGGAACAGAATTTGGTATCAAACTTAAGTTGGCTGTGTTTGCGAAGGATAGTTTTTAGGATAAATTGCTGTCTGACGGTGAGGACTTGGCAGAGGGTATATAGAGAAGATGTAGGATATCGGATCGGCTTCCTTGCCAGCACCTTCAGGACAGCTCTCTGCGCTCGTTCGACCACATCATTGTTTTACCGGCACCACCCCAGAAGCGCAAAGTAGACGTTCAACAAACAGCTGAAATCGGCCGCACCTCTGAGCTTCTTAAAAATATATATGAGTTTTCTCACACGAGCCACAGTTGAAGCAATATGTTCCTTCCATTTCAGGTTGCTATCAAGAGTGACTCCAAGATATTTGATAAAAGGAGTATTTTCCAACAGTTTACATCCACAGTTTGCGTGCAAGTTTGGGCAGGTGTGTGCACGAATTTCAATCGGTGTAGGGGGCTGACTTGACTTCACAGTAGAAAATGTGATAAATTTAGTCTTATTGACATTGAGAGTGAGAAGATTTGTGGTCAGCCACCTCATGACAGTGCTCAAGGCAAACTCCGAATTGAGACGAGTTTCAGTCCAGTCCCGGCCATGAACAATTAGAGCTGTGTCATCAGCATAAGCTATGATTTTACAGTTAGGTAAGGATAACTGACACAGCTCGTTCACGTATATAAGAAAAAGTGGGGGACCCAGGACACTGCCCTGGGGGACACTGAAAGTAATCGTCTTCTGGTTGCTTAGGAAGTTTTCAAGTTTTATAACTCGTTTACGACTTGTAAGGTAACTCCTGAAGAGATCTTGGGCCGTCCCGCGAATACCAAGGTGCTCTAGCTTCGATAAAAGTATGGGAATTGAGACAGTGTCAAAGGCTTTGGATAGGTCTAAGAAGATGCCTATAGTTTTATGTCTGTTTTCCCAATGGCATTGCAGTTTCTTGTCACAACACACATACATTCGCACACACGCACACAGATACACACACACATTTTATGCACGCGTAGGACAACGCCGAAATATCGAATAGTTTACTCTGTTAGTTTCTACCTTAATTACAAAATAATGTAAAAAAATTGATTTCACTTTGTAGGAGCTAGTCTGTAGACTAGCTAAGTTGTAGTTGTAGAATTGTTCGGAAGAGTTACCGCGACCCTGGAACGCAAACGGCAATTACAGGTACTGGTTTAGTCAGTAACAGTCTGACACCCGCTTCCGCTTCGCCCAGAGTGAACAAAATAATGTAACGATTACGATAATTCATTCACGGATTGATAGCTACAATATCACTGAGTGCCGTCGGCTACTTTAATTCCAGGAAAACCTTCGTCTTTACATTATAGTCAGTAGAAATAGCGATTTAACTATTTTCACAAGACAGACCCCACAACGCGACGTGGAAAACTATAATACCTTTTTCTCATAGATATGAAATAGTCAAATCTATAATTCTGTTCCATTATAACACAGATAAAATCAGATCCCCATTTGCCCCTAAATGATATGAGACATAAGTACGAGTATTATTCTAAGTTCCGCACCTTTCATTACCTTTCCTCAGACATTATTTTCTTCTCTTTCATTAGTATTTGCAAAATCACAACACGTAGTCGTATATTACTTTTGCCGGGTCATAAATATGACCTGCACATTACAGGTTTGAGTTAGGCAGGTACACTCAGCAGGTGGACTTTTTACAGATGAAAAAAAAAACTAGTTTTACTTTCGATGGATTAATGATTTTAAAACGAGACTGAACTTTTGAGCAATAACAAAATAATGGAATAGATCAGTAGAAATAGTTTTATATTATACAGCTATAGGTATCAAAAATAGCACAGACATACCCGTCGACGGTATCTTATCAGCGCCACATTGTGCCCGTCATATATAAGTGAGCTCGCTCACTGTGAATTTATGATTCATCATCAATACAGTCACGCGTTTGTTCTATAAAGTGGCGCGTTGCAAATGCGACACATGATCATAAGTAGCGTTGCAACGTTGGCTTCACAAAATGCGTTACTGAAGCGACGCAAAAAGTCGTCATGGCCAACCTACCTATGTCCTGTGTACGTTTTAAGGAGCGAACCTATGATCATTCGCAGGCACAATTTAGACTCGTTGTCCGTTCCGGGAATCGCGCCCAAGTCTGAGAACTCATTCGTAGCGCTTGCCAACACCAGACCATTGATGCAGCCAACCATTAATTTAATTCATTTAAACTCAAGCACATGAGTCTTAGTATCAGAAATTTAGCAGGAGAAAATACTGCCACATCATAGTTTTCTATTTTAAGATTCAGTGAGAGCATTCGAAACTTTCTTTGGGTTTAGACTTGTAGATTGGACCTTCTGAGCTACATCATTAGTGTTCCGGGTAATCATGGTGTAATTCATCTCAGTGGGGTAAATATTCGTATTTACCGTTATTTCTTGTGACGGGTACTTAATCAAGTCAAGGGTGTTGGAGTAAAGACTTGTTTCGCAACGGAAAATTGTTTATGTAACACTCAGTAGTAATACGTAGTAATAGTGTAGTTCTGCGAGTGGGTTACTACTTTATGAGCTTGGATAATATCAGTGAAAAAGTTGTGTAGTATTAGTGTCACGGAAATCAAGAAAATTATGCATATCAGTTCTGTGTCAAAAAATACTTTTTCTATCCATTTTTTTGCCATTTTACAACCTGAATAAATAGATATAGTAATTATTAAATCAAAATAATTATATCTACACGCGTAAAAATCCAACTTCTTTCTATAAAAATACTTTTCGTAAATACTTTTAGCTAGCTATCTTTACCCACTAACTTTTGATATTACACAAAACCGATAAGTATTCTACAAAACAACTGACGAGTTTAATTCATTAACAATGTCCCTTTACGAGAGACTAAACAAGTCAAAAATCGTCTCTCGTCCCACTAGCACCAACGTTCAATACTTTCTGTTAATAACGTAACTCCAGCATTTCCAATTAAACTTTATCGATGTTTACTTTTAACATTCCTAATAAACACGGCCATTAGACCATGACGGAATGTGGTTGTGACAGTGTTCCGATTACTGAAATGTAACAAAACTTCACTAACACTGCTGTGCTGGAAACCGCAGACCTGAAACGATTTAACTGTAGTTTGCGACACGGGGTTATAGTGTGTATGTCTTGGTACAAAAGGGTGATTATTGTGTGTGACTAAGTTTTAATTAAATTATAGCATCTTGTGTACAAAGCAGAAATTGTAGGAACATTAACAGATCATCTGCTGCGAGCTGCGACTGGCTCGGGTGAGTGCGAGCTTGTTGAGAAAAATGATGAGTTTGAATCGCTTTAGCGTGAAAAGGGAATTTTGTTATGTGCATAGCATACGCAATAACACAAGCGTTAAAATTAAGAAATTAATTGGCATAATATCCTATCTATGTTTTAGGTTAATTAAGGACTGTGGTTGATGACAACTAAACTTTTAATCACAATTCTGAATGAATGGCAAAGCATTATCAAAATTTAAATTCTAGGCATATTTAACTACGGCGGCGATCTCTCGCGACCAGCCTTGGTTCAATCTTTGGTCCCGAGCGAGGAGGCATGGAAAGCGATCAACTCCTTCTGCGAAGCAGTAATGCTAGCAAAGGAGGAGGCCGAACGTGTGAGAGAAAGGGGAAACCTCACGTCCCAGTCGCCGCAACAGAAGAAGACGCCCCAGGCGTCGGGAGGCGCAGGACGATACCCGGCCGCCGCAGGCGCGGGCCTGCGGACGACGAGCAGTGGGTGGCTCTCCGTCTGATCAGAACTAAGCCAGGGTCAGCGGCGCGCTGTGTTCCACGGGTGCCTCAAAGGGCTGTCAGCGTAAAAGACGGGGCCCGCTAGGGCCAGTGCCTGCTGGGGCTGCGGAATCTGTTCGCAAGAGGTGCCGTAGCCTTGGAACGCAAAGGGCATCAGGAGGAACACGGATGGGTTTTAGTCAGTAAGAGTCTGATACTCCCTCTTGTTTCACCCAGAGTGGGATGAGTCATTTGATGATTTCCCATCCTTAAAAAATAAAAAAATATGGCATATTTAACTACCAAAAATCAACAAATCTGGCGATTCTTTTCCTAAAAATGTTGGGATTGACTTTCAATTATACTGGATGTCACTGAATATCAGTAGTTTAAAAAACCAGAAAAAGCGAGTTGGACTTGCACACGAAAGGTTCCGTACCATAAACCTTAATTTTTATTAAAACTGTCAACAGAAATACACAATCTGTGAAATTTTCAACTGTCTACCTATTAATGTTCTTGAGATACAGCCCGCTGACAGACGGATGGACAGCGGAGGCTTAGTAATAGGGTTCCGTGGGTTAATCTTTGTCTACGGAACCCTAAAAAGAACGAATGTCTAGTGTCCATCTAACATTCACAATCCAGTATCTGGGTATCACTATACCCTTGGCAAAACTTGTGTCATGTTTCTTGGCTTCTGCCTATGAGTAATACTGTCTTCTTCACCCTCAAACAACAACTGAATATGCTTTCCGACATGCCAATGCACGGATTTAACTGGCATCTCGTAAAATAAAATATTAAAGCAAATCTGTTCAATCGATCCTTAAAACATACAAAAATCAATGAAAACCCTACTTTAACCCTTCACTTTTCAATAAACAAAATGCAATGAGCATGCAAGCCCATGGGAAGGTCTCCCAGTCGCAGTACGTCACCGCGACTTACGAGCGATATTTTATAAAGAAGTTCGCCGCAGATACGCTGTACAGCGCTGCATCACTGGAAAGGGGCCAGGGCCTCAAGTTTGCTATTACAATAGTGAAATAGAATGGTCTATCATTGATTTCATAATTGTTGATTTTGACAAGTTTGGTAATCTACTACTATAAAAGCGTCATTATGACTTTCCAATGGTCAACCACTGACACTCCATTGAAAGAAATGGCATAGAATGGTAATGTTGTACACAATAACAAATGAATAAACAATATGTAAAAATAGATATAAAAAAAAATCTGGCATAACTTAATGTTCAAATTCAGTAGTAGTTTTTCGAAAATCATGTCACTAACGGGTTTTATAATAATGGCAATACGAAAATGTCTTTCTACCACGATTCTATTACGAGACCATTGTCCGACCAGTGATCGACCATTATGAATTAGCAGATTACGAACTTTTAATAAAATGACAACGGGATCGTGTTGGAATGACGAATTTATAATAGCAGACTTGGGGCTGACTCGCGTGAATCCGTATTCGACAGTAAGTGTTATGATTTTTAAATGTTTATTTCGTGCTCCTGGCCGTTTGTTTCATGGTATCTGGTTTGGAGATTTACTAGTTTTTGATCTATGAGAAGTTTAGAGTATTTTTAGATCGTAGAAACGTGAATACCTACTGTCGACTTGCTTTAACAAAACATCTAGGTAAGGTGGTCATTTAACTACATTTAACTCGTGTCTATCATTACCAGTTATTTTCTTTCAGACATGAAAACTTGGAGAACTTGTATAGTGATGACTCAGTAGTAGTGACCCCGACTTACGAGTTAGTTTTGAATACAAACCTAGGCGCTTTACTTCGTGTTATTTATTTTATCATCACTGCTCTCAAACCGGTGATAAAAAACACGTCGTCAGGAAACCAGCATTCTAAGAACCAAAAATAGTAGTCATGTTATATGTATACAGTTTCAAAATAAGCATACGTATGTAAGCAGCAGTAACTACATGTATGTTTGATATCTGTTTCGAAATAAAACTAGTTACAAAGACTATGGTGAGCACACATTTACGTTTTTATTACATGTTACATTTACCAACCCGCAATGGGCCCTCTTAGCCGATTGCCGTCAACTCCCTCTCACAGAGAGGAGGCCTATCCCCTGGCAGAAGAACATTATAGAATGACTGTTTTAGCAAAATCCATCACCACAGCACCTGAACTTAGTTCCTCCGTCATATTTTCCTCAAAACACCCACAGCGGCTACATACATTCAGTCAAAAAAGTATCGGGAATGGATGATTTGTTTATGGTTCCAAATTCAAATTTTTGTTTTTTTTTGTAGTTGTTAGATTGGCACAACTGTTTTCCATTTTGGCGCGGAGTTTGAGTTGCATCTGTTATTTATATTAAATACAGTGCTGGTTTTAGTAATATCATATATAGTGTGTATTGCGAATTTCATAATGGACAAAAATATCGAACGAAAACTCGTGCTTATGAGTGGTTCAAAGCGTTCAAAAGCGGTCGAAATGTGATGAAAGATTTGCCTCGCTCTGGTAGGCCGTCAACGTCTGCAACTGAAGTTAACATCGCAAAAGTGAAGGAAATAGTGACTGAAAATCCCCATTCAACTCTGAGAGAGATAGCCGCCGAACTTTCTGTATCTCACGTGTCGATCCGTACCATTTTAACTAATCATTTGGGTATGAAACATGTTGCTGCTCGGCTAGTCCCAAAAGATCTGAATTTTCTCCAAAAACTCAATCGCATGAAAGTCGCTGAGGACATACTAGAACGAGTCAGTTCGGACCCAACATTCATGAAACGCATTGTTACTGGTGACGAGACGTGGGTTTACGAGTTTGACATGCAAACTAGTCAACAAGCTTCGGAGTGGCGCCTTCCAACTGAACCGAAACCGAAAAAACCACGCCAAAGTCGATCAAAAGTCAAAGTCATGTTGACTGTTTTCTTTGACTATCGCGGTGTTGTGCACTCTGAATTCTTACCGGAAGGTCTAAAGGTAAATAAAGAATATTATTTGAGCGTTATGCGGCGTTTAAGAGAGCAAATTGGACGAAAAAGGCCAGATTTGTGGAAAGAAAATTCTTGGATTTTGCACCACGACAATGCGCCTTCGCACAAGGCTATCATTGTGAACGAATTTTTAACCAAACACTCAACAAATACCATCCAGCAACCACCATATTCACCAAATATGGCTCCTGCTGACTTTTTTCTTTTTCCTAAACTCAAATGACCACTTCGTGGCACCCGTTTTCAATCGATAGAAGACATAAAGGAGAATTCACGGCGAGAACTGAACTCAATTCCGGAAGCAGCGTTTAAAAAATGTTTTGATGAATGGATTATTCGTTGGCGCAAGTGTATCGTTTCTAAAGGAGCATACTTTGAAGGTGATAAAATAAATTTGAATGAATAACAGACATTTTGTGTATTATTGATCTTTTCCCGGTACTTTCTTGACAGAGTAGTATACTGCGTCTGTAACATCACCGTCATCGCGGTCCATTGGCAGCCGCGCGTGTACTGCGTCGTCGCTCGAGTGTACTCGGGGCAGTCAGCCAACAAGACAGGTTGACTGGAAGCCAATGTTATTGTTGTAAAGAGGTTCAATGAAGTAGTCACAAATGTTTCAACTTTCCAAGAAAAGTTTGCCAAGCTGATAATTAATGGATTTATCAGTGATTGAACAAAACCAACGAATCACTAAACAAATGTCGACTGCTGTGTACAGTGGCTACAGGAGCCACTGCTGAGCATGAGATGCTGGGTTTTATTTCTGGTTCGTTGGCAAAATTTTGTTCAGCTTTTTCATCATTTAATAGACCACAGTCAGGATTTGTGCTCAATTTATTATACTTATGATTTCATCAGTCAGCCATACTACGTTCGTCATGTCTATTTTTGTTATATTACGATATTCATAAACCTAATATTCTTTCTTGACATAAACTGAAATTTTTTGGAAAATTTTACACTCACATTAACATGAACACACATGAAATTCCAACAACATCTCCCGTTAACAAGCGTCGCTAAAACTTAGATAATAACATAACTCCACTGTCGAGACTTTGAGTAATGAGTGCGAATGTCAGTAGCAGATGAGTCGCCACGATTCACTAACAGTGCCTACCTAATTACGGGTGCATATTAGAGTAAGTAACAAATGGATTACTCAATATGAAACAAATGTATGTGTTACTCATCAGTGAGTAGTTTGACCAGCACAGATATGAGCTATGAAACTAATAGTCATCATAACTTGAGGGTGTTTTTAAGTCGTTTGTACATCATGCTTGAATGAAATAGACCCTACTAAGGGGTCTCAGAATATTAAGACACTAATAAAGCTCTTAGTTTTATGTGTGTGTGTGGTGAGTAAAGCTAAGACGTAACAAAACTGCGTCTCAAGCTTTGCGTTGATCCTAGTGTTCCGTTAATTCCATACTTCGTGTACACAAGCAGTGGGCGGCAGAAAATTCGTAACTCACGTTAATTCGGGTCTAGACTTATGAGCACTTTTTTCAGTTTTTGTTCCAGAACTGAGGCTCCACAAAAGTAGGTGTCAGTCAATCTGATGAAATGTCGCTTAAAGAGCTTACTTTGGGGCCTTTTGTATACTAGGTATGAGAAGTTTGTCTGAAGCTATGGACATCGAGATGTATTATCTGAAATAGCAAAACAAAGTTTTTTTATACAAAACACAAGTTGTGGTAATTTTTTTGTACATTATTCTGTATTTTTTGGCTGACAATATTTATGTCAATCACGAAAAAATAAGTTGTGTTGTCTTTTAGATGAACCTGGTATATTTACAATGGATGAATCTGAGTTTCTGCAGAAAATTACTGTTAATTTTTTACTAAGTTAAATTATTGAAAATTTATAGCGTTCACGGTTTTTTGAAATACAAATGTAAACAACAAAATTAAGTTTATCAGTTCACAAAGCCTATTTTAACTAACTGTTCAATATTACAGCTCACTGTGTTAAGATTTCATGAACACTTTATAGTTATCACCGCGACTGTTAGAGTAACATAGAACCATCACATAGTGTGCTCACGTATTAACAATCTTAAAACATTGTCTTCCAGACAAATAGACACAATAGAAATTGTATTGTTCGTCGGTCACCGGTGACCGACGCGGCAGTCAATGTGTTAAGTAAAATGATAACTACTATACGAGTAGATAGTGTGGTTATTGTTCTGTTAGCAGTTTGTAAAAGCTCGTGTCTAAATAATATTTGCCACTGTTGATCTTTGAGGTTAAGCGACGTTTGCCAAGTTCGTTCCTTGGGTCGTTGACCATGGGTTACGTAACAAGCCTCCTTCATAATAAAACAAGTTAAGTCGTTGGTTCCAGTGATCGGATGGAGCTCATTGACAGTCGTTACGTGCTGTCTTCAGTATTGCCAAGGGGTGTCGTGTACTTATCGAGTTACTGGATTGCAGAGGTCTGATAGGTCATCATATCAGCCGAAAGACGTCTACTGCTGGACATAGGCCTCCCCAAAGCGTCGCCACAATGACCAGTTCTGCGCGTCTCGCATCCATCGGCTACCCGCAACCTTCACCAGGTCATCGGTCCACCTTGTGGGAGGCCTTCCAACGCTGAGTCTTCCGGTACGCGGTCGCCACTCCAGAAATTTTCGGCCCCATCGACCATCTGTTTTACGAGCAATTTGCCCTGCCCACTTCTACTTTAGTTTGGCGATCCATCGGGCTTTGTCGGTAACCTTGGTTCTCTTGCGAATATCATAATTCCTGATTCGATATCTGACAGGCAGTCTCTCCATATAAAACACTGGTACTCAGCTGCATCTGATTAAACTGGAAGCCGAAACCGACATTTTTGGGAAAAACCACACGAAAGGTTCCGTACCATAAACCTTATTTTTTGTTATAACGGCGATAGAAATACACACACATGTAAAAATTTCATCAGTGTACCTATAACAGTTCATGAGATATAGCCCACTGACAGACAGACTGATAGACAGACGGACGGACGGACAGCAGAAGCCTGGTAATAGGGCTCCGTTGGTTAATCTTTGGATACCGAACCCTAAAAAACAGGTAGATTCATTGGTTTTGTTTTCTTTGGTTGTTTTTAGAACTGAACTACCTTTTCAATGAGATCTTACACTGGCCCTCGCATGTTTATTGACCTTTACAAATACCTTTTAATACTCGTATGTACTTTGTGTGTCCTTGTGTCGCGATGTGAATCGAATACCCTTTACATTTTGTTGCTCGTTAGCTAAATCCTTACTAATATTACAAATGCGAAAGTAACTCTGTCAATCAGTCTGTCTGTTGCCCTTTCACGCCAAAACTACTGAACCGATTTAACTGAAATTTGGTACAGAGATAGTGTAGAGAATGAGAAAAGACATAGACTACTTTTTATCTTCGGAATATGTTTCCTAGGGACCACGCGGGTGAAACCGCTGGCAGAAGCTAGTTGTTCATGTTTGCTTATTTATTTCGTGGTTCTCTTGAAACATTTTATTAAATTGTTTTGGTTTTGTTCGGTAGACAATCTGCCTAACCGTTATCCGACTATGTTGGAGACAGCTTCTAGGCCTACGAAATGCAGACGTGCACCGTATTTATCATGAAGCCTATCTGATCTTCACAACACTTTAACCAGAAAAGTGTCAGATTTTTTGTCTACTCCCGAACGACCGTCAAAGCTCAACCAATTGCAATCACAACCAGCAACTTCAAGTGCTTTCCAAGACACGGAAGACCTTGGAATGTTAAGATGGTCATCCATCCACATTTATGAAGTGAAGTTAAATAAGGGGTTACTTTTCATTCTTTAGCATACTTATTCTTATTTCTTTCTTTTTTAGGTTGTCAATTTGCAATTACATAAATAAAAAAACGTAAATAAACATACACTTATGAAACCACATCTAACAGTCATATCGTCACAATTTTTGATCTCTTGAACCCGCCTCACATTTCGTCAGCACAGTTGTGCTGTTAACGTGCATTAGTGTCTGCACCGCGAGGTGTCAAGCGACTTCAGCTGACTCAGCGGGAGAGCTTGTTTTGGGCGGCTTTAGATGGAGGGGCTTTTATCTAACTGTTAGTAAATGTGATGGAGCTGAGTTGTTAAGATGTTAATATAAAATAGTTATCAAAACAGATTTCGTTTTCGAGAAAGTCACGTCTTCACTGTTCTTGTCAGGAATCCAAAGCAGTGATGGTTAAATAACAAAAGTTTAACCTGTGGTTACCCGGTTGCAATTAGCCGTCGCGATGCCACAACAATTGAATAGTTTTACTGTAAAAAAAAATCGGCGGCCGCCATGTTTTATGGTGCATAGGGTAAAAAACACTACTTTAAAAAAAAAAAGAAGTTTAAACTGCGTGAAGTAGTAAGGCATATGGGATGCCATTAAGCGTCCATTTCCGTTGACGCCCCATAGCACACACGTGTGCCCACGACAACTGACAGGTTAAATATGTACCACTCTATGGTGCCCTAAGGTGGCAAGCGGTACCACTAATTCATGCAATGCATAGCTGCAGCTAAATATTATATGCTACGCCGTAGCTCTCGTAGCAGTGCTACGGGCTACGGCGTAGCAACCGGTGCAAAACTAAATTAGTTTGTTAGTTATAATGACAGACATAACTGTACTGTACTGTGTAAATATACTGGATATCACCGTCTCTAGTACAAACCAATGAACATTTTACCAGAGGCTTATTATTTTGGTATCGAGATTAATCCCAGCGAAGCAGCAGGCAAATGCTACTTTTATTGAAGTTCTGCGATATGCATGTACTGGAACTAATTGCATGTAAATAATAAATCTCAACTTATGTTAATACTTGCTCAAAGTAAACGACTGTTTAGCTTTGATGTGAACTATGTACGTGTGTTAGTTCGGGGAGCTTTGTCAAAACAAGTCCGGAGCAAGAGTAAACGTGTGCTGCACTTTGTGCCGCCTCTAGGGAATAAAGTAGTTACACGTGAAATAAGAACAGTTTATACATACTGCACCGTTAATTTTGTGTAAGTTCGTGATTGTTTTTTCTTTTCTTTCAAATACCGCTTATGTTAATATGTTGTTTCTATTAAAATGTTAAGTATAAGTTACATTTACATTGGATTTAACAATTTTTTTATAGAAGATGTCATATGTCTTTACTTTAACTAGTTTGCCCACAGCGTCGCTCACGTGTCATGGAATATAGTAGCAACCGTGCATTTTATGTGGATAATATAGCAATAGTGTACAAAACTACATTCCTAATCGGGTATTAATACCAGAGATTACGCCCTACTAACAAATAAACAAATAAATTTAAATGTACGTCATTAATAGTTTAATTTTTTTGGTTTAACTAAAGTCGACCACACTAATTAAAAGCTTCCTATAACCCACCAAAGAACATATATAAAAATAAAACCTCAAAATTACCGCCAAATATTCGGAAAATACCGCAGATGATGGCACCCGACTCGTGCGCAACACTCCTACAGCGAGCTAACAAGAATACTACGTCGGCTGTTTGCAGCTCAGAGCTCAGTGAACAGTGTTTGGGAGAAGCGTCACAGCTACACACAATCATATAGTACTTTTAATACCAACAGAAGGCATTGAACCGAGTAAAGCCGATCGAATTAGATAAATATGACGCTTGTAGGTTGAAAGTGATATGCAAACAAGTTGAAACTGAATTTTGACCTTTACAATATTTAAATTTGCTTCAATAAATATGATTATCATTTGCCAAGCCTTTTCCCAACTAAATTGAAGTTGGCTTCCAGTCAAACTGGATGAACCTGTATTTTGCGTAGAGTGGCTGCAAACCAGACCTTCAAAATCCATTAAATGGGTCACACTTTTTCTTGGCAAGACTGAAGTCAGATTGACTGGCTTCGGGCAATCTGTAACGACTGACAAAGATCTTCATATGGCTGTCATTTCGGGACCAACGGCTTGACTGAGATAAAAACCTGTAGCAAAATGACTACTTTACTTTAGGGATTTAATGTTCCCCACACTATTAACATTTTATCAACGATGTCTGCACGATGAGAAACAGCTACTGAAGATAATATATATTAGACGTATAAGTGTATTTAAGTGTTTTATTAATACTACACTTTTTATTTTGATGCCTATTTACAAACGTTTTTTGTACTTGACATATTTTTTATATTCTTTGAGGTACATAAATCTATATAATTATAGGCACGTGGTTATCGATAGAACTGATACAAGATTAATGTTCTGAATTGTATATATTTCAGTCGCCTGATTCTTTCAGTAGGAACCTCTTTATAGCACAAAAGCCCTGAGAGTACCTCACCGAGACTTATAGTAGTACTTAGTGCCACACGTTTCTATTCGCACTTCATTTGAATCTCCAGACACATTGTAATCCTAAACTTCCATTCGTAAATACCTAATTCTGGTACCCAAGTGTTTATGGAGGCTAATGAAATTCTGTATCGTGCCTTATAATGACAAAACAGAATTTATGAGATTAAATGGATTTTAGTATTCAATCAAGAGATACATTCAGATAGAAAAGCAAGGGAGAGTTTAGCATTGGGTGGCTCGCCGTCCGATCAGAACCAGGCCCGAGTTGGCGGCGCGCTGTGTTCCACGCGCGCCTCACGGAGCTGTCAGCAAGGGAGACGGGGCCCGCTATGGCCAGTGCCTGCCGGGGTGCGGAATCCGTTCGAAAGAGACGCCGCGTCCCTGGAACGCACAGGGCACTGGGAGGAACACGGATGGGCTTTAGTCAATAAGAATCTGACACTCCCTTCCGCTCCCCCCAGAGCGGAAGGAGTCATTTGATGATTGCCCATACTTAAAAAAAAAATGTGAGAGTCTAGCATAAAACCAAATCCCGGTTGAACAAATATAATTACCAATATAATAAAAACAATGATTACCAATATAATAAAACTCTCTGAAAAGATGTAAATAAGACGGAAACTATACATAAAAGTGGAAGGTATGTGCATCTGTGCTTAGTTAGTTAACATAACTCATAATCCCGCCTTTGCTGTCACACAGTCGGTTAAAACAGTTTGTAAAGGCGGTAGTACAGTCACCATTCCGAACAGCTTTTACTGTGGAAACAGCCGGTCGATTCTGTAAACATGTCGAAGTGAAAGCATGGGTAAAGTGATTACGAAGTGAACTGCATTCCATCTTGATTACATAGATCGACAACTCACTTTGTGATCATTTCACCCAAGCCTTCACTTCAACATATTTATAGAATCGCACTGCGGACATTTACGACAGTCATAGGTTATATGAAAGTCTCTCACCACAAAGTCCGAAGCCCCTCTCACTCGCTCATTAGCCCGATGGGTCGTGATCCCCACTCTCTCGCTCTAAGTGCTCCTCAACTAATACTGGCTTGTATTAATTTAGGTGTTAACAGAATTCTTTCACGGTCCACTGGAATCAAATTAAATTAGAGATAGATTTACTGATTGGTGGCCTCTGAGTCAGAAGGGGTCAAGTGATATGGAAATAGGTTATCGCTCTGTGTCCCAAATAAAGATACGTTTCTATTACTACCTATAATAATACGAGTATTACACTTATTCATTAAATTCTTGATTATATGTTCGCCAAGTTCTTGTTGTATGGTCTAGCTACATTAACAGTGTGTTTAGGACTAAGTCTTCCAAATACTACATATTAGTAGGTCACTTAGCCCGCGTCTCTCATGGCCACACCTCAATCACTTCGTACAGCCTTTTTCCGATTTTAAATTTGCAAAATTACATTTGCCCTTAAAAATCCTCACTCATACATACGGCATATTATATGATTGCGTTTTACTCACTAACTGCGATAACTGACAAATTCTTATTATTGGTGTTAAATTCTACTTTGTAGTCTCTAAATAACATCACATTGTAATGCATTACTTCAGTCAAGTTACGACGGCCATTCAACGAATAATTCAAGTATAGTTTTTCTGAACAACCGTGACCCGACAAACTATGAAACACAGATTACCACATTCTAAAGCCAAAAAAAGGAAAAAGTGAAGACATGGGAGAGTCCATCTCATCTGGGCGGGACAGCTTCGCGGGAGGGCGTGGGTTGGAGCGGGACGGAGACGCTACGGAGCGGGATGGTGCAATAACACTGGATATTGGAAAAGTTCCGCTAACTGTACCTCTGGCCCGCGGTGCCGCCGGTAACCGCTCAGATTTCACACCACAGTTTAATCGCTAGAATGGTGAGGGACTAGTGTGATGGTTTGTTTGATTTCGGAAAAGACTTACTTTAACTATGTTGATGACAGATTTTAACAAAATAAATCTTTTGCGCGCGAATCTGACTCGAGCTTGGCCAGTTTTCTATTACAGTAATATTTTTAGTAGAACAACCTATTCAATTTGATGTCCCAGCCAAGCCTGGTTTTAAATTGAGCAGATGGAAAAAATATTGTACTTTTACAATAAATTTTATAATCTGCAATTCGGAGAGGCCAGTTTAATTGGTTTTGTTGGTTAAAATCTGATCCTAACTGGGGTTTTGGACGAGTCCTTAAAAAAAATCGCAGGCCACATCAGGGGTACAAAACTAATAGTATGCCGTTGCCGCCGCCGCGTACTAAGCTCCGCAAAACTGCATTACTGCTCACATCATCTTGTGTCCACTCGCTCGCACGACGCGACACCACAACAGACTGCAATAAAGCACTCTCGGGCCCGCTTACGCCTATTACTGTGAGCAAAGCGGACCCGCTTTGTCGATGGATTGTGCCTAATTTGTCAAGGAAAATGCTGTTTTGTGTTTAAATTTTTGATAGCACTCTGCATATGTCTCCACAACTCTTCGTTACGGCATAATATTTTGGGGCAACTCTGCCAACAGAGAAATGGCATTTAAAGCCCAAAAACAATGTCTTCGAGCCACATATTTGTTAAAAACCACCAAAAGTTGCAAACCATTTTTCGTTGGTTTAAAAATACTTACGCTTCCATCCCTCTATATTTATGAAATTTCAATATTTGTTAAGGAGAATCTGTCTAAATTTGAAAAACTTAATACTAGACGTCACCAAAGCACACTAAAATAAAAAAAAACACAATACTGCACTTTTCTCAAAGAGCTGTCTTGGCATGGGTCCAAAGATTTACAATAAACTACCAAAAACTTTAAAAAGCATGACCAACATAAACCATTTTAAATCGCAACTTAAGAAATTCTTGACTGAAAAGGCTTACTACTCTATCAATGAGTTTTTGGATGATAGAAGCATAAAATAAAAAATGTCCGATCCACTTGTTATTATATCTTGTTTACGACTTTAATTGTTTGAAATAGTTTTATTTAGTTTGTAGTTTTTGTACCTAATTTTGTACGCCTTGCAAGGCAAAACATAGTGATACAACACAAATTTTATACCATGTACCAACAAATAAAATACTTTGACTTTGACTTTGACAAAGTTTTTGAGTCAAAATGGAATGTACACAAAATTATTGAAACACAAAAGTCTGCTCGTAGAACATAATAAATTGCTG
Source organism: Lacanobia oleracea (assembly GCA_950371165.1). Lineage (NCBI taxonomy): Eukaryota > Metazoa > Arthropoda > Insecta > Lepidoptera > Noctuidae > Lacanobia > Lacanobia oleracea. The sequence goes on along the minus strand of OX493387.1, from coordinate 28,944,476 downwards.
TAAAGGGAGGAGTTCGTGGCTAAATAATAACAGCCGCACGGGTGTCAAGGTTAAGCTACGCTTACCAAGGTGGGTCTGTGGATAGGTGTCCATCTTAACATACCGAGTTTCCTCCGTGACTCGGAAAGCACGTTAAGCCGTTGGTCTCGGCTGTCATTTGTAGATCATTGGCAGTCGTTACGGATTGTCAGAAGCCAGTAAATCTAACTCCAGTCTTGCCAAGAAGTACCGTGTTACCCAGTTAAGGGGTTGTGGAGGTCTGGTAGGCAGCCGCTTCACGTAAAACACTGGTATTCAACTGAATCCGGTTTGAATGAAAGCCGAGCCCAATATAGTTGGGAAAAGGCCAAGAAATTAAAAAATAGTTGGATTTAATAGCTTAGCCGCATTTGCTACAAGATGCGTACTAACCGTCTAATGAAGTACGCCGCGTATCACCAGAAACGGCGTAGTGCGCGGCTCTTGAAAATTCATTGTACGTTTTGTTCTTTGCATAATCGTGTTATGATGTCATATTTAATTCTGCAGATGGTTTTATAGAAAACGATCTAGTTATAATAATATGATTTTGTTAGCAAAAGCTAAAACTTGTATAATGTGTTTTGTAAAATAAGATGTAATTAATAAAACAATACAGTATCTCATACCCATGGGCCATGAGTTTATTTTAGTTAAGCCGTAACTCAATAAAAAGCGGTAGAATTAAGTCTGAAAAACTATTAAAAGTAAAATCCAAGTCATACGACCTGATACACGTAGACAACAATCAAAGTATTCCACTTTGGAATTCTTGTGGCATACTTTCAATCCAAATATTAAGTTATTGTTGCATTCCTTCTCTAGAATTGTTTCGGTAGAAATCAGCTTCAGTAAGTTATCCTCCAGTTAGGACTCCGTCATCCGCCTGCACACTTCCAGTAACACAACAGTACAATATATTGTAATTGTTATACCACCTAATTTGTAACGGTCACCCGATTGCCAGCCATGCCAAAGCCATGCCATGCCGTGTCGTCTTGGTGCAGCCAAAGCCACAGCCACAGCCTCAGCCAAAGCCATAGCCATGACGACCAAGTACGCCACGGCAGCCACAACAAAGAGGAAGTCGATTGACTAGCACGTCACGTGCGCTTGTCAACCGCTTGCTCTTCCCCTGGATCGCCGCAAGGTGAAGACGTGAACTCAGTGCCTTAGACCATTTAAATAAAGAAGTTACATACAAATTAAGTAAATTTAATTCTATAATAAAAATAGGAGTGCATATAGTAAGAAGAGTTATTCAAATAAACCCAGTGTATCACGGTTTACGTAGCTGATCATAGTGCCCTGGTACCTGACCTCTGCGCATTGGCCAAGGATACTGGCCTTGCCTGCGTACTCGCAACATACCTGCCCTCGTCCACGCCTTGGACACGCCCTGGACACGCCCTACTGCTGCGATACGAGTACTACCACAGCGGCGCTCCGCCTTGGGCACTGGACATTGGACAACTTGAACCTCCTCGCAACTTCTGCTGCCCGGGTATTTCGTGTGTTTATGGATGACAGGAAATCTGGTGAACTTCTTTATAATCGAATGCTAAACACCCGATACTATTAACCCGCAACGGAGTTGACTTTAAACTATTGTCCTAATTGCTTGTACTACCCTAGTATAAAATGGATAAGTCTCTCTCTGATTCTAATCTGGCAAACCAAGAAGAGAGTTATGACTCACCACTGAGTCATGTCTCCCAAAGATTTAAAAGACGAAGAGGGGATGATCTTGACGGCTTCAGAGAAGATATGATTCAAATGGTTAAGTCTATGTTGTTAACTCAAGAAATGGAGCTTAAAAAAATCACCCCCACGCTCATGGAGATAAAACTCACAAATTCTAATATAGAAAACTCGGTGACCGCAATAACTTTGCAGAATGAAGAGTTTAAGAGGAAAATTGAACAGATGGAGATCCAAGCAAAAAAGGATAAAGAATATATAACCATTCTGGAAGAAAAAGTTGAGGATCTTCAGCAAGGAAGTCGTAAGTCTAACATTGAAATTAAAAATGTTCCTAAGAAAATGAAGGAAACTAAAGAAGACCTTATTGGCATGGTAAAATGTCTAACCGAGACCGTAAACTGTGCAATCACGAAGTCGGATATACGTGATATTTACAGAATTAAGGGGAAAAAGCAGGGTATGACTAACACCCCTGTAATAATAGAGCTAACCTCTACACTACTAAGGACTGAGGTGCTTAAGATGTGTAAGTCTTTCAACACCAAGCACAAGGTAAAGCTCTGCGCTAAACATCTAGGCTTCAAAAGTAGCGAAGATACACCTATATTTGTATCCGAACAGCTCACTGCAAAAGGCTCCAGACTACATTTCCTTGCACGTGATCTCGCTAAGTCAAAGGGATATAAGTACTGCTGGACTGCCTATGGTAAAGTTTATGTGAAGAGACATGACGAATCACCTACATTCATAATTAGAAGCGAATCCCAAATACAAAGCTTGTGACTAGTATTTCCTTATCTAAACTGTATATTTTAATTGATTATTTTATTCTGCTTATTGAACCATTAAAAAAAATTTTGTAACACATATACTCTCTATTTACACCTTACACTCAGTCTATACAAAAACAAAACAAATGTATATATTATTTGATAGATACGTAGGACGGGGACAAGTGAAACCACTGCTTGCTGTTAGCGTACTGACGTATATTCTTAGACAGCATGGCGGGTGGTGCGCGGTTGTGTGGCGCACGCACACATACATAACATTCCTCCCCTTAGTTAGATACACATCAGTTAAACATATACAATATAATAATAATAATTGCCTTAACCTAAAAGTATTGCCTATAATTAACCTTAGGGCGAGTGCGTTTAGACCGAGCAGTGGTTGCCAGGGTACTACTGCTGGATCCTTGTGTGGGCTCTGCTGACTGCACGATTGGTTCTAGGTCAGGCAAAGCCTCCTGAAATTCGTCATCATCTGACCGGTCCGGACCTGGTATGTTCGATGACTCATGTGAATCTCCACCTGGCAGTGCCTGGGTATGGCTGTCATGAAGCTGTATAACTGGGTCATCTCTTCTTTCCTCCTCCGCTATTGGTTGCTTGTCCTCCTGAGGCGCACGACCGACATCAGGTGATGAGTCATCGCACTGAATCTCCGTGTCAATATCCACCTGGTCATTGCTATCGTAGCCCTTGTATTTCACTATTTGATTTTTGTGCTTTTTAATGGTCATTGATGTGATATTGTCTTTAACTATATACACGATTTTGCCAACTTTCTTTGCAATTGTACCCCGACACCATGTAAATTTACCGTTTGTTGTATATTTCTTATACATTATGTGTTCTCCTTGTGAGAAACACTGTTTATTTTGGCCTCCTGATGCCTTATTCTGTGAACACTGTTTTTTACGTACGACGTTAGCTTGCGCCGGAGATGAGGGCGTCGACAGATGAGGGTTAATCAGGTCCAAGCGTGACCTGTGTTTGCGTATACTAGCTCGGCAGGCGAAACCCCAGTTGTTGTATGTACTAAATTTCTATAATCGAACAAGTATTTCGATACATTTTTATAGGAATTCTGTACTCCTTTGACGCTTAGTAGACTTGCTTTAATGCCCTTCTTGACTATTTTAACATAGGATTCCGCCTGTCCGTTGCTAGCCGGATTATATGGCGGTGACGTCACATGCGAAATACCGTTTAGTGCACAAAAGGTTTCAAACTCACGTGAAGTAAATGCCGTGCCATTGTCACTAACCAAGGTATACGGAATTCCATACCTAGACATAAAATCGCAAAATTTTTCGATTGTTGCCGCAGACGTCGACGCGTTCTTCATATTATACACTTCTGCCCACTTCGTATATGCGTCTACTATTACTAAAAACGTGTTACCGTTAATAGGGCCGAGGAAATCGCAATGTACTCTATGGAACGGGTACGGCGGGTAAGGCCAAAGCGCGAGAGGCGCGCGCGCCGGCGTCGGGCGCAGCTGTAGGCGCGCATTACACGAATTTATCATGTTTTCCAGTGCTGCATCAACCCCGGGAAACCAGAACCTAGACCGGGCCTCCGCCTTTGTTTTTACTATACCTAGATGTGACCGGTGAAGTTCTGTTAACACAATACTTTGAAGGGTTCCAGGTATGACCACTTTGTGGCCCCTCATTACACAGCCGTTTTCGTACGATAGTTGTAACCTACATAAATGGAACGGTTTTAGGGTAACATCTACCATTTTCGTAGGCCAACCGTTTAAGATGAAATGAATCACTTTTTGTGAAGTTGCATCTTTACGGGTTTGTTCGCGCAACTGGTTTAGTGTTACCGGCAAATTACCTTCTACGACGAAATTGATGTACGAGGCGCGATCAGGTATGTCTTGTGCGGCGTCAGCGTCGCCGAGCGCGCCCCCCTTCGACGCGCGCGCCCCCACCCGCTCGGGCAGGCTGGCTCGCGATAAAAAATCCGCACTATTGTCAGCGCTCCGTACGTATTCTATGTTAAAATTGTAACCGCTTAAAAACATCGCATATCGTTGCAGCCTGTTCGCGGACACTTCCGGTATGCCACGAAACGGCCCAAAAATCGATAAAAGGGGTTTGTGGTCCGTACGGAGGGTGAACGGAACGGCACGGCCGTACAAATACTGGTGGTACCTGCGTATCCCAAAAATGATCGCGGTCGCTTCCTTCTGGATTTGCGAATATCGGTTCTCGGCCGCGTTTAAAGTTCGCGACGCGAAAGATATCGGACGTTCGCCGTCGGCGTCGAGCTGTGATAGTATCGCCCCTAATCCAGCTGGCCCGGCATCTACAGTGAGCACCAATTGCGCGGCCGGGTTGAAATGAGCTAACACTTGTTCTGAAGCCAGACATTCCTTAATGGCGACAAACGCCTTATTATGCTCTTCCGACCAAACCCATTTAACTCCCTTTTTCAGTAAATCATATAGCGGATTTAATATGCTGGACGCGTTGGGCACAAAATTCCTATAATAATTTACCAACCCCAAGAAAGATTGCAGCTGATTTACGTTCGTAGGTACCGGCGCTTCTACCATAGCCTTGACTTTAAGCGGTGATTTGTTTAGGCCGTCTTTATTAATTACGTAACCTAGATAATCGACCTCATCTTTAAAGAACTCACACTTCTCCCTCTGCAGTGTGAGGCCTGCGTCTTGTAATCTTTTCAGCACCTCATTGAGCCTAAGCAAGTGCTGTTCAGTGTTTTCTCCCGTGATGAGCACGTCGTCAAGCAGACACAGCGTGCCGGGCACACCCGCTAACACGCTCTCCATGGCCCGCTGAAATATACTCGGTGCTGAACAAAGACCAAAAACCATTCTTGTATATCTGAAAAGTCCACGGTGCGTATTGATACAAGTCAACTCTTGCGATTTCTCATCTAATTCAAACTGGTTGTACGCATTTGAGAGGTCTAATTTTGTAAATTGTTGACCGCCGTGTAATTTCGCAAATAACTCGGTTATAGTAAGCAAAGGGTACTGATCCACAATCAGCTGTTTGTTTACACCTGTGGAATAGTCGGCGCAAATCCTAATCGCCCCCGATTTCTTTAGTACAGGTACGATAGGTGAAGCATACTGCGCATGACTCACCGGCACTAACACGCCTATTGTCAACAACCGATCTATTTCCTTGTCTACTTTTTCTCGCAAAGCAAATGCTATCGGCCGCGCGCGTATGTAAACCGGTTTCGAGTTGTCCTTTAATTGAAGACTAACTTTGTATTTATTAAATCGTCCTAGCTTATTGGAAAATACCGATGGATATTTATTTTCCAGACTAGACCCTATTTCGCTACTTCCGCTGGTTTGCTTACAATAACGAACCGGTATGAGTTGTAATTTGAAAAGCGAAATAAAATCACGGCCTAATATCTCCGCAGCGGCATTCCGCACGACATAAACACTAAGCGCATGTGTTTGCTTCGCGTATGTAACTGGTAAAAGTACTACCCCCAAGCACGGAATGTTATCACCAGTGTAAGATAATAACCGCTTTTTTGTTAATGACAATGGCACTTTCGTAAAATATTTTATGTACGTGCTCTCGGAGATCGCTGTAACGGCTGAACCGCTGTCTACTTCAAATTTTAGTTGAACTCCCGATATTGAAATCGTTTCGAGCAATGGCTCACCTTTTACTGAACGAATATTAAAGCACTCACCGTCGTCGCCCTCATCCACGTTGTCGCTTGCATCCAAGAAATTTACATTTTTACACATTCGGCGTAAATGACCGACCGATTTGCACTTTTTACATTTGTATTTCGCGAACCGACACTGAGATGTTTTGTGGTTGTGATACCCACACACTTGGCACTGCACTTTATCACCAGCAGAGCTGCGTTCAGCGGTGTTCTCTCGCTGGCGTCCTTGTGTAATTTTGAACAGCTGTTCGTGATGTACGTGTGCTGGCTGCGCGGCCGCCGCGCCTGCGCGCGCGCAATGTACACTCTCCGCCAACTCCACGGCCTTGGCCAGAGTCAGGTCCTTAAGGTCCTGTGCGAAGAGCTTATCCCTCTCAGGGCCAGAACTCATTCCCATGACGAACCTGTCTCGGAGAGCTTCGCCCACGTTAGTGAACCCGCAGTGCGCCGACAACCCGCGCAGGCGCGCTGCCCACTGACTAAACGTTTCTTGCGTTTGTTGCGTTGCCGCGTAAAACTTGAACCGCTCGCTGAACCCACAGCGCTTCGGAGTAAAATGGTCGTCCAGCAATCCGACGATATCTTCGTATGGCACGTCCTGCAGCTGCTTTGGCAGAGCGAGGTCATATGCCAGTTTGTACGTGCCATCACTGAGCGCGCTAAGTAGAATCGCTCGTCGCTTTGTTCCCGCCGCATCTATAGTTTGGTTTATGTCATTCGCAATGAACCACTGTGAAATACGAGCCTTGTACGTTTCCCAAGACTGGGTATTGTGGTCAAACGATGACAAAATCCCGAAAATTGCACCGGACATTTTCCGTTACTGTTTTTTTTTTATAATGTAGGTATGCTCGTCGCCACTGATAGATACGTAGGACGGGGACAAGTGAAACCACTGCTTGCTGTTAGCGTACTGACGTATATTCTTAGACAGCATGGCGGGTGGTGCGCGGTTGTGTGGCGCACGCACACATACATAACATTATTTATATGATATCTGATTATTTACACACACTAAACACTCGCAAATACATACGCGTATATAACTTATATTACACACTCATTTCGACCTCTCTAAGCTATGCTTTTATTATAAATATATATTGTAAAAAAATCGTACATGACGTTAAAAATCTGTTCTTTTATGTTGGTTGTATATTTTTCTCTCTAAGCATAATATATGTTGTTGAGGATCAAGGAAAATACGTTTACGAAAGCAATATGGTATTGAAACTCAGATTTTTAATTTACCTTTACCATGGATAGCACACTTTCAATAATGCAAGAAATAGACGAAATTGCTATAGCGCAATCCAAAGAATTTCAAATTAATGAGTTTTCAAAACAGTTCTTTGTACATAAATCAGATCTTACTATAATATCGCAGAATATAAGAAGTATATATAGTAACTTAGATGATTTACTAATCTCCTTAACACAATTTAATTTTAGTGTTGACCTATTGGTCTTAAATGAATGTAGGCTGGACGAAAAAAAAACAACCCCTGAAATCAAAAACTATAATACTTTTACCACAAGTAACCATATAAACCAGTGCGATGGAGTGGCAGTTTATATCAAGTGTGATCACAAGGTTAGTGTTAAGGAAATAATATTAACTCACGCATCATGTCTACGATAATAATGCCTAATCTTGTTGTCCTTGCTATTTATCGATCACCCTCCAATAAAAATGCTGACAGTTTTATAGGCTCGCTAAATAATCACCTAGACTCTCTTAAATCACATAAAAATATTGTTATAACAGGTGATATAAACATTAATTTAATATATAAAACTACGGAACAAACGTATGATCGCACAAACAGATTGAACTACCTAAATATGCTTGCAATGCATGGCTTGTTACCGGGACATACCTTACCAACCAGAGGCGAAAACTGTTTGGACCACTTTATTTTGAAACTAGACAAGAATAAAAATGCTTCGGTTGCTGTATTGAATGCCACTACCACGGATCACTTCATGATTTTCCTTAAATTATCAAATTTAGTCAATTCTCATAAATGCTCGAAAACTATAAAAAAGTGGACTTTGATAAAACAATAACAGCCTTAAAGCTAAGTAATATTTTTGAACTTAACTTAATTAATGATCCAGTAACGTTATCTGTACAATTAATAGACCAACTCCAAAAGTTCCTTCAGCAAAACACTATTACTACTTTAGTTCCTAGAAATAATCGCATTCTTAAACCATGGATAACTTTAGGACTTTTGCGCTGTATTCAAAACAGAAACAATATGCAAAGAAAGCTACGATCTGACCCACAAAACAATATATTAAAAATTACTTATAGAAGGTATCGCAACCATTGCAATAGTTTAGTTAAAAAGCTTAGAAGAAAATATGATAGGAACAAACTACAAAAAGCAAACAAGAATACAAAACAGATGTGGAACACAATTAATAAAATAACTCATCGCAAACCTAAAAAAAAGTTAACTCAGAATTATTAGAGATAAAGATCTCCCCACAGGCTTCAGTAGACCACATAAACGATTACTTTTCAAACATTGGGAAAACCCTGGCTGAAGATATCACCAACGCAAGCCGATCCCAATTTCAACACTCCGATCATATAATAAATACACAGTCGTCTTCCTTCGTGCTTCTTGAAACGGATCCTAGAGAAGTCTATAACGTGTTAATGAGTCTAAAATCTGAAAGCGCTCCAGGCTGGGATAATATAACAACCAAATTTTTAAAAGCTGCCCATGAAATAGTTATACCCATAATTACGCATCTTGCTAACTTGTGTTTTAGCCAAGGGAAATTTCCACCAGCTCTAAAACAAGCCATAATTACACCTGTGCATAAGGGTGGAGACAGAGATGACGTTAATAACTACAGACCTATCTCTGTTCTGCCTGCCATATCTAAAATCATTGAAAAACTAATTAACATAAGACTTACTAACTATACTAACAAATTTGACATTATTTCACAAGCTCAATATGGTTTTAGACAAAAATTATCTACAGAAGATGCAGTTATAGCACTAACCACTCATATAGTTAGCTTAGTAGACTCAGGAAAAAGATGTCTAGCTGTATTTCTTGATTTGAAAAAGGCTTTCGATACCGTTTCTGTCCCCATTCTTGTGCACAGTCTAGAAAGTATAGGTGTAAGAGGGAAACCGCTAGCGTTGCTAATGGATTATCTACGGAATCGCAGGCAAAAGGTAAAGGTAGGGGAGTATATTAGTAAGGAGTCTCACGTGACCTACGGCGTTCCGCAAGGTAGCGTACTCGGCCCGACTCTATTCCTGATATATATTAACCACCTATGCAAAATGATATTAGATAATGGTCGTGTCTTCTCATATGCGGATGACACTGCTATCGTTTTCTCTGGTGATTCATGGGAATCTGTACATCAATCTGCTGAGAAGGGTCTTTTCAGGATTGCTGACTGGTTGAACTCACACCTTCTTACACTAAATATTTCTAAAACAAAATATATTGCGTTTACTATCTACAACAACACTCAACCTGGGCCTAACGTAACTCTCAAACTCCACACTTGTCATAATATATCTGATACAAACTGTTCTTGTCAAAATATTGAAAAAGTGACTCATATAAAATACCTAGGTATAATCGTTGATCAGCGGTTGTCCTGGCATACTCATACAGATATGGTCATGGCACGTGTAAGAAAACTTATCTGGATATTTAAGAACCTAAGACATGTGACAACTAAAAAAACATTAACAGAAGTCTATGTCTCTCTGGCTCAATCAATTCTTACTTACTGTATACCCGTGTGGGGCGGTGCGACAAAAATGAAATTTCTTGAGCTAGAGCGAGCACAGAGATCTCTTATCAAGGTCATGTATACCAAACCATACAGATTCCCAACCAATGAGTTATACTCCCTTAGTGGCATTCTCACAGTCCGAAAATTATACATCCTTCATGCTATCCTAAAATTACACAAAGCCCTACCCTATGACCCTCACTATCAGGAAAGGAGACGAAAGCACAGTGTTGCACCAGTAAAATTTGTTAAAACTGCATATGCCAAAAGTCAATTTAAGACAAATTCCGCTGCCCTATATAATAAAATTAATAAAATTATTCACATCTATCCTATGACTACTGAAGACTGCAAAAAGGCAATAGTTCAATGGATAAAACAGTAGACCTATGATGACATTGAATTATTACTGCGAACATCGTAACTGAATTGGAAATAGAGAGAATACACACTCACACACCTCACACACCTCTCTCTCACACACACACACCATCACACACAACACTCACACACATTTTTCCCTTTTCTATCTTGTAATTTTTATTTTTTTTTGTACACTACTTTTACCATTTAATTATTTGTCATTGAAGAGCGAGACCTCCTAGCACAGGTATATCTTTTACTTAAAAGGAGGTCTCTATGTGAGAGTACCTGTAAAAGTCTGTACAAGTTTTTGCAATAAATTTTTTCATTTCTTTTTTTTTTTTTTTTTTTTTTAACCTAACGCGATGGGCGTTACCGAGCGGCGATCCCCTCCTCGATTTAGAGTGGGGGTAAACTTATAAAATAGGTCGCGCAGCGCATTTATAACATTATTCTGATCTAGAACCTAGCCTAAGCCGAAACTCTGTTCGATTGTAATTTATACAATAAATACCTACCTACAATCGAGAAAATTGTTTTTCGCTTTCCTGTGTTTCACTCAGAAGTGAGATGAAGCGAAATCGCCGTGAACTTCATGGACGTGGGGTGCGTCCACCCGGATGGGACCCCTCGAGCGACACCGAGCAAGATGAAGACGGCGATTCTACACCACCGCCCGCTAGAAAAATTCTGAAAAATCTCCTGCAAAATGAGGTCGACAAAGCCGTCCGCGAACTGGATTCAGACATCGGTATATCCAAAAATCATCGTGCTGCGTCCCTCATTCCTGAATTCGACCTGGATGGCGAAGATTGCACAGTATCAGTATGGTTAAGAAAAATCGATCAACTCGGCGACATACATCGTTGGAGCGATGAGATAAAGGCATTCCATCTGCAAGACAAACTACGAGGACAAGCTCGCAAATGGTACAACCGACTCGACGAGTATAATTACTCGTGGGACGAGTGGAAACAGATGCTGCTGCGTGCCTTTCCAAAACATCGGGACTACAGTGCATTGTTAGAAGAGATGATGCAAAGACGGAAGATGACTAATGAAACAATGACCAAATATTATCAAGATAAAGTATCCATGTGCTTCCGTTGTAAGCTATCAGACAGCGCCAGTGTCTCGTGCATCATTCGAGGCCTACCCTCATCTTTGCAACCAAATGCACGTGCTTTCCAATGTGAACGCCCTGATGAACTATATGAAGCATTTCTCTGTGCCCTCGACGACTACCGCGGCCCCGCACCAGAAATTTGCCTACCGAGTAAGGATCCTCGCCCAATGCCTGCCGAAAAGAAGATTTTTACGGAGAATGATCCTTGCCCACGCTGCAAGAAGACTGGTCACATGTTGCGAAATTGTACGCTTCCCGATCAACGTGTATGCTTTAAATGTGGTAAGCAAGGCCACATCGCTACCCGCTGCAATAATTCATCTGCAACTACCCTTCAAAAATCTACGTTTGATGTGAACAACAGCGTCAGAGACATTAAGATAATCCAAAACTACAATGACACCTACAAGAAAATAGCCAAGATCAACGGAGTCCACGTGAAGACCTACATCGATACCGGAAGCCAGGTGAACGTCATGACCAGTCGGATCTCCAAATTATTAACTCTCGACGTCATACCTACGAGTACGATCCTAAAAGGCTTTGCCGGCGGGTTAATTACTTCCCGTGGAAAAGTAAAATTTAATCTGGAAATAGACGGTATTCAAGTTACTTGCGATGCGTATCTGACAGACATCGAGATGGGTGACATTCATTTACTCATCGGTCAACCCGTCATTAATGCGAGCGACATTGCACTCGTCGTAAGCAACAGAACAGCCAAACTGATGCGCGAATCTGACTCCATGCCAAAGGAAGATGTGGTTGAAGAGCTCCACAAGTTCAAGATTGTTACGGTTATGCGAGAAACGTTGCCACCAGGAGCTTCCATCATCAAGGTCCTGATAGTGGGCAACCGCCAGAACAACGATATCTGTACCACTGCACGCCACTACGAGCTTCAAGGAGTTTCCTACTCCCTGCCCGCCACTCTCCTTCGAGGCGACAGCGGACACATCAAGGTCATCAACACCGGTACTGAAGACATCGTGTGGGAGGCTGGCCAGGTCCTCACACGCGCCGAGAGCTGCGACACATCACCCACCATATGATAAGTCAGGTTAGCCAAGCCAAGCCATATTTGCCTTTAAAGCCTTCTGATTTGCCTATTTCATGTGATTTGCCTAAATTAACTGTGTCGGAAAATATGCCTTTTGTTTTTCCTGTGGATAAAGATTCAAATCTGAGCATAGGTGGAGTTTTGTTAGACGACATAAAAATAGGCAGTTTGAGTGTAACGGAACGTAAAGATTTAATCAAATTGCTAATTAGATTTAAACAAAGTTTCGCAGTCAGCACTAAAGATCTCGGCTGCACAAATTTAATTCAAATGCCAATTACTTTGACTACCGATAAGCCCGTTTATCGACAACCATATAGACTATCGCACTGTGAACAAGAAATAGTAAAATCTAAAGTCTCTGAATTATTAGAAGCCGGTATTATTAAAGAATCAGAGTCCAACTATGCTTCTCCAGTGATATTGGTAAAAAAAAAAGAACGGGGATAGCAGACTGTGCATAGATTATCGCGCACTTAACGCCATAACAGTTAAAGACAGATATCCGTTACCTAATATTGAAGATCATATTTCCAAGTTAGCCGGTAAAAAATATTTTACGTGCTTAGATATGTCTCACGGTTACCATCAATTGGCGCTAAAACCCGAAGATACTCATAAAAGTGCATTTATTTGTCAGGCCGGTCAATTTGAATATGTCCGTGTTCCATTCGGTTTAGCTAATTCTCCGTCAGTTTTCATGCGTTTAATTAACAAAATAGTAAACTTCATTCATTTTTCCCAAAATGGCGGTAGTAGCGACTCATGCGAGGTTTTAGCTTTTCTAGATGACATATTGGTACCCTCAGTCGACGTTAAATCTGGTCTTGACATGTTAGAGGTTGTGTTAAATAAATTCGAAACCGAGAATCTGAAATTAAATATGAAAAAGTGTACGTTTTTAGAAACTCGAGTAACGTATTTAGGACATGAATTTTCCGAAAGTGGTGTGCAACCGGCAGAGTCAAAATTAACCGCCGTGTCACAGTTTCCGGTGCCCAAAAATGTACACGAAGTTCGACAGTTTATCGGGTTATGTAGCTATTTCCGTAAGTTTATTCATAAATTTGCTCAAATTGCTCGTGCCTTAACCAATTTAACAAAGAAAAACGTTGCATGGGATTGGGGTAGTGAACAATCAGAGAGTTTTAACGAATTTTAAAAAGTGTTTGTGCTCCAAACCGGTGTTAGCGATATACGATCCCGAGCTAGAAATAGAAATACATACGGACGCTTGTAAGTTAGGCATAGCGGGTATATTATTTCAAAAACAAATTGATGGTACCCTAAGACCGGTAATGTATTTCAGTCGTGTAACTTCTAAACAAGAAAGCGTATATCACAGCTACGAACTCGAAACACTAGCGGTTGTAGAATCTTTGAAAAAATTCCGTGTTTATGTAATTGGGAAACATGTAAAAATTGTTACGGATTGTACCGCGGTGCGTTCCACTTTGACAAAACGTGACATTATTCCGCGGATAGCCAGATGGTGGTTGATGAATCAAGATTACGATGTAAGTGTAGAATATCGGCCGGGTGAGCGCATGAGACATGTCGATGCACTTAGTCGAAATCCTGTTGACGCGCTTAATGTTAACCGCCTAGAAGTATCTGATTGGTTCTTTACAGTTCAGTATCAAGATGACAAAGTCAAAAACATAATTGATCGATTAAAAACTGGTTCAGCAGAGCGCGACTTAACAAAGGATTTCGTACTGATAGATGATAGGTTATACCGAAAAACTCTGTGCGGTAATCGTCTTGTAGTGCCGGGACCAGCTAGGTGGAAAATTGTTCAAATGCACCATGATGAAATAGGCCATGTAGGGTTCAAGCGCTGCATCGAGCTTATTAAAAATGACTACTGGTTTCCGAGAATGACGCGGTTTATTCAGAAATATGTTGCGGCGTGTTTACATTGCGCTTACGGAAAAGGGGAGCACGGGAAAAAGGAGGGTATGTTGCATCCTATTCCCAAACCAACTGAACCGTTCAGAACAGTACATGTAGATCACTTAGGACCGTTCTGTAGGACGAAGAAAGGCTATGTGTACATGCTAGTGATAACCGATTCATTTACAAAGTTTGTAATTGCGGAACCAACTCGGACAGTAAACTCAATCGAGACAGTCAGGTTATTAAAACGAATTTTCGTTTTGTTTGGATACCCGGATAGAGTAGTGTCGGATCACGGAAAAGCCTTTACTAGTAGATATTTTAAGAAGTTTGCTACAGACAAACAGTTTAAGCATACTTTAACTGCTATAGCTTGTCCTCGAGCTAACGGCCAAGTTGAACGTACCAACAGAACCATTTTGATCGCGTTACGAGCTACTGACCCTAGTGAAGCCGCGAAAAATTGGTCTAATAATTTACCTGACGTAATCTGGGGTATTAACAACACTTTAAACGACACAACCGGATATAAACCTTACGACTTGATGTTTTCACGGAGTAGTAGGCCAGCATGTGATGTTTCTATTCCGGGGCGGGTAGTCGAATCGACCCACGTGAAACGCACCAAGGCTAAGCAGCGCATTGAAAAAGCTAGCGCTAAAATGAAACACCATTTTGATAAGCGTCGTAAGCCATGTCACACATATAAGAAAGGTGATTTAGTACTTTGGAAACAGGCTCCTACAAGTAGCGCGGCTAAAGTCAGTACTAAACTAGATGATCTCTATTCAGGGCCGTATATTGTCATAAAAGTTGCTGGTAAGGACAGATACAGGATCAGGAGTATAAAAGGTTTGAGAGGATATAAGAACTTCATAGGTTTAGTATCTGCTGAATCCTTGCGACCCTATCAAAGTGTAGCTCCTGTATCTGACAGTGCCAGCAGCTCTGATGAGCAGTTAGAGACAGAGGACCTAATAGATTTACTGGAAAGCTAATTGTGTTCCCTTTTCCCATTGCGGGAGCAATTGTTTCAGGATGGCCGACTGTAACGGTCACCCGATTGCCAGCCATGCCAAAGCCATGCCATGCCGTGTCGTCTTGGTGCAGCCAAAGCCACAGCCACAGCCTCAGCCAAAGCCATAGCCATGACGACCAAGTACGCCACGGCAGCCACAACAAAGAGGAAGTCGATTGACTAGCACGTCACGTGCGCTTGTCAACCTAACGCGATGGGCGTTACCGAGCGGCGATCCCCTCCTCGATTTAGAGTGGGGGTAAACTTATAAAATAGGTCGCGCAGCGCATTTATAACATTATTCTGATCTAGAACCTAGCCTAAGCCGAAACTCTGTTCGATTGTAATTTATACAATAAATACCTACCTACAATCGAGAAAATTGTTTTTCGCTTTCCTGTGTTTCATAATTAAATCAATACAAACATACCCTCTGACGTGAACACAATGTCTCAGTAATCAATTAGAGAATAAACACACAGACGCATATTAATATAAATACCATATTATAGCATACTGCGCGTTAAACCAAGCATTCCTCAAGAGTCGAGGATTTCACTCGATATCAATGCAGCTTAATTCCGTAGCTATGTATTGCAGAGCCTTCATCAATAGGATATATTGAAATAGGCTTACGCGCTATTATAAAGCCTATTGTGCAAGTTATATAACGAATTAATGAATGGTAGGAATTATTAGGAAGCTCGTGGCTAAATAATATCAACCGCACTAGTAGATCTTGAAGGGTAAGCCACGCTTGCCGAGCTTAGTCCGTGGATGGGTTTAACATACTGAGACTCCTTTGTACCTCGAAAAGCACGATAAGCCGCTGGTTGGCTGTCATTTGTAGATCTTTGGCAGTCGTTATGGTTCGTCTGAAGTCAGGACATCTTTCGACACCAGTCTTGTCAAGAAGTGCCGTATTTGTTACTCAGTTACTGGTGGTAGAGGTCAGATAAGCAGTCGCTCTAACAGACTGGTATTCAGCTGAGTCTGGTTTGACTGGAAACTGACCCCAATGTTATTGAGAAAAAGCTAGATGATGTGGAATTGTTCAATCAAATATTAATAAAGTAATCCAACCGTGGGATTATATTATTTAGTAAGCGGGTGGTGGATTTCGGGCATCACTATTGTAATGTGGAATTAGAATTTCGTCTTGATTAATAATTCATTTTGGTATCGTCTGTTTTATCCTTCAAAGCCTTAAAGTTACAAAGAGATCTGTGTTCTACTTAATTAATTGTCTTATTGTTACTTAATTAATTATTTGTTTTAATTAATTGTTTGCCCTTGACGATTGAAGTCAAATAATAAGTAAAAGTTTGAAACGTAATATTTCTGAATACAATATCCTACTATACTAAGCCTGCGAGTTTCTTCCGAAGGATTAGACATAACTGTATCTATATAGGCCAAGATACTTTAATCCCTTTCATGTGAGCCTATTGCCACAACCGCGAACAACACCAGACATGGGACTGCTACTGAGAAATTCGTAATGGAAAAACCCAATAACATTTTGTCAAACCAACAAAATCAAACCTGAGACCTTAGATTTATTCAGTAATAGCATTAGCGACCACTGAACCACAGATCAACATGAGCAAAATATTTGGAACTATTACGTTATAAGAAAAACGATACCAAAAACATTAAGTAAACTTACTTATTATCCAGTTAGTGACACCGACCCGCCAACAAACGCTCACGTAACAGACGTAACACAACAAGCAGTACAATGCACTCCAAGTCGAAACTGAAGTACCCAAAGTAGCCTACATTAAAGAAGATTGTACAAAATTTAATTTTGCGCTAAATTGCAATTTTATTCAACTAAAATAAGATTGCATACACGATTCCGCCTGGAAGTGCTTTTTGTGCTCGCGTCGAACGAGATCCAAAGTTAATCGTTATTATTCTACTGTTTTCTTATTTACAAACATTACGCCGGCTTACGGTCGCCGGAAAGAAAATACGTACAAAAAGGTATTGCGATTTAACGCACTGAGAGAGAAAATTGTACCGAGAGAATTTGGTTAGGATGTGGTTTGTTTTATGCGAAGTTTCAATTTTGGTGTGGAGATAAATGTTTTTTTGCAGGCTTTGTCTTCTGATACCTGGAAATTGGCCGACACTTTTCTATCTATACTAATATATAAAGCTGAAGAGTTTGTTTTGCTTGAACACGCTCATCTCAGGAACTACTGATCCGATTCAATAAGTTATGTCAGTGTTAGATAGCCCATTTATCATATATATCATCACACTAAGACCAATAGGAGCGGAGTAGATGATTTTGCGCGGGTCGACTAGTCCCATATATTTTATTAATAAGAAAATAAGGGAGGTATTTCAGTGTCTGAGGGCAAGTTTCTGTACTGACTACATATTTTGAGTTAAGAACGAGGAAAACCTACTTTTTCACCAAATAGCTTTAAGACTAAAATAGAGTTTGCGAAATACTCAACTTCAAATGCGTAATTCAAAATATTCAAATATCGGGTGTCGGTTTCAAATTCGCCAAACATTCACCTGAACTAATCTTACGGGTAAAACAATTTCCTTATCGAGGAATTTTAGTGAGAGCGACTTGGCGGGAAACATTCCGCACTCAGCTCGTACAGCGGAATCCAGAATGGATTAGTTTCCTCTGCAACTCCAGTGCGTTTTTCCGCAGCGTTTTTTAGACGAGTTACGTCTCTAGACGCGCTTTTCTGCTTTGTTTTTAAGCTCTTCAGAGAGACTGTTGCAATTGTACATTTTAATCTTGCTTTGCTTTCATTTGACTTCTTTAGAGTACCTACTGGGGTTTTGTTTTTTTAGAACCTAATTGCAGGTGATAAGATTGTTAGTGTGATTCTAGGTGTCTGAAGGAATTTGTTCTTGGAATACCACGTTATAGGTGTGCTTAATTAGAATAGAAGTGATCCTCATGATTTCAATAATCTGAAACTTAGGTGGTAGCAGCTGAGAAGGTATTCACTTCCTTTACAGGTCAACATTTTTGAAAAGGAAAACGTATTCTTCAGATTGTTTTTGAACCCTGTCCGGGACACAAGCTCGTCCGTCCAGACCACAATACCTGTGAGCGCTCCAATATGCTTATTTGTACAGGCATTGTGATTCCATCCCTTATTCACACGCGAATGCTATCCTTTGTCACTGTAGAAATGTGAAACAATATGACAACCAGCCTGATTTTGCGTTGTCTACGCTATACAGAGTCATGCAGAAATATTCTATATGGTCGGCTATGTGTATGACTGGATAGATGAGAGGTTAATTTGACGAGTCCTGGAGTCGCAATCTTTTATATCAATCACACATAAATATACTACTCTGTCAAGAAAGTACCGGGAAAAGATCAATAATACACAAAATGTCTGTTATTCATCCTAATTTATTTTATCACCTTCAAAGTATGCTCCTTTAGAAACGATACACTTGCGCCAACCAATAATCCATTCATCAAAACATTTTTTAAACGCTGCTTCCGGAATTGAGTTCAGTTCTCGCCGCGAATTCTCCATTATGTCTTCTATGGATTGAAAACGGGTGCCACGAAGTGGTAATTTGAGTTTAGGAAAAAGAAAAAAGTCAGCAGAAGCCATATCTGGTGAATATGGTGGTTGCTGGATGGTATTTGTTGAGTGTTTGGTTAAAAATTCGTTCACAATGATAGCCTTGTGCGAAGGCGCATTGTCGTGGTGCAAAATCCAAGAATTTTTCAGAAGAAGAAGCAGCAACATGTTTCATACCCAAATGATTAGTTAAAATGGTACGGATCGACTCGTGAGATACAGAAAGTTTGGCGGCTATCTCTCTCAGAGTTGAATGGGGATTTTTTGTCACTATTTCCTTCACTTTTGCGATGTTAACTTCAGTTGCAGACGTTGACGGCCTACCAGAGCGAGGCAAATCTTCCATCACATCTCGACCGCTTTTGAACGCTTTGAACCACTCATAAGCACGAGTTTTTGATAAAGTCGATTCACCGTAAGCCTTCTGTAACATTTTCAGTGACTCCGAACACGAAATTCCATTGGCGATGCAAAATTTAAGACAAGCTCTTTGTTCGATATTTTTGTCCATTATGAAATTCGCAATACACACTATATATGATATTACTAAAACCAGCACTGTATTTAATATAAATAACAGATGCAACTCAAACTCCGCGCCAAAATGGAAAACAGTTGTGCCAATCTAACAACTACAAAAAAACAAAAATTTGAATTTGGAACCATAAACAAATCATCCATTCCCGATACTTTTTTGACTGAATGTATTTGAATACTCTTTAATCTAAAATAGACAAAACAGATGAAGAAAACTTACATAAGGTAATTGTGTCACCCTTTTTTTTTAAGGATGGGAAATGACTCCTCACGCTCTGGGTGAAGCAAGAGGGAGTGTCAGACTCTTACTGACTAAAACCCATCCGTGTCCCTCCTGGTGCCCTTTGTGTTCCAAGGTTAAGGTACCCCTTTCGAACAGATTCCGCAACCCCAGCAGGCACCTGCCTGAGCGGCCCCGTCTGCCACGCTGACATCTCTTTGAGGCGCGCTGGGATCCTATGTAATGTGGCGTCCTTATCGATAAAGGAGCTTCAACCTTTAAAAAGTTGTCCAAAAAGACTTAATACAGAAATCAGAGGACCAGGTGATGTGGCTTAGTTTAGGAAAGCCCTATGTCGACCATTGGATTGTGACAGGCTGAGAGATCTTTGAGTAAAGTTATTTATTTGTTTTAATTCTACGTTTCCTCTTTTCAACCTTGGCTAACAGACTTTTTTCGTAAGAATGAGTGCCATTATTATTTTCTATAGATAAATCTTAACTAAAGTCTGCCGAGTGGGTCCTGCAGCTTATGCGTATGACTCGTTAGTTTGATCACACTGGTTATACTGTTTATTCTTTGCACTGTGCCCCAATTTAATGTATTGGTCCTAACTCGATATCTTGCTCTTTGATACTTGGAATATCGAATATCAAAGGATTAATTAATCAATTAGATGTATTGGAATGTGTCTACTCGTGTACTGTTGAGTATTGCGGTTGGGAAAGGGAAGGTTAGCGGTGTGGTTTACATTTAAGCGTAAAAAAATGTGGATCTCGAGACAATACTGTCTGTTAATTATTTTTAATAGTTTTTGTCCTCGGCTTCCTTGGCGTTAAAATATCATAATGTCTATCACAAAAGCCATTTGTTTTATGGTTTAAGCTTGAAAAGTAGCAAACAAATACACTTTTTCCTCGCATTTATAATATTAGTTACGATTTAACGAAGGATTCTTTTCAGAAGCGATTGTTTATGGTATGAATTTTATTAGACTTATTTTTAGAGAAGATAAGGAATGAACAAATATTGAATGATTCAAACATATCCATCACAAACCTCGCTGAATCTTAGGCGTTGGAAATGAAGCAGTAATGAATATTTTTAGACTGAAATCCGCCACTCCGACATTATTTTTTTGGGACTCGATATTGTACAATCTCACCTGTCGGAAAGTGATGATGTGGTTGAGGAGAAAACAAGCTTGTCTAGAAGTAACCTATTTACTATTAACTTGAACACTCATTGATGGGAAAATGCTCGGCAGATGATAGGACAACATTTTCAGCATCACTTCTTAAGAAGTGTCTGAAACCACTCAACTCACAAACCATAAGTAAGACAACACACTAAGTTACAAACTTATTTCAAAGAAAAGAATAACTTTAGCTTAATATGTAACATCGACACTGCTTCACTTGTTATAGTATGTCAATTATTAATTGTACCCATAGGGCTGAACCCTATCTCTTAAGATACAGGCTAGACCTAGTTTAAGAGATAGAGTCTATAATTGTGCTTAAAATGTAACAAATGTAAAATAGATAATCTGCAATGTGTTCTTATTTTATGAAATAAATATTTTTTTTTATTCTTATTATTAAAATGAACACAGCGCTCATCAAAACCCAAGTATTTCGGCAAGATTGACCAATCTAGAGGATATTGGCTTCAGTCACCATTCGGAAACCGAGTTAAACGTTGAATAAATAATTCTCGGATATTGGAACTCCTTGGACGTAATAAGATGTCGTAATCGAATCCTCGCTGAGTGGTAATGAGAAATACAAACGACACTCGTATCACGACAATCGTGAATATCGAGCCAGTTACGTGGTATCAGAAGCTCTGGAGTTAATTCCCAAGTCAGCAAGTGTATTTCGTCACCTTATGTGTGAAAGGAAAACTAGAGCTTCTTTTGTTTCAAGGAGTGTTAGCTTGCACTTGATTGAGAGAAAAGAACAAAAACTTATGTCTGATTTTTTTTAATCATCTTAACAAATCTATTCTAAGTAGTGGGCTGGTTTTAAACCTAAGTGTATTGATTTCTTTAGTACAAGTATAAGCATTAATGTTTCTTTTCTTCACGCATATTATGTTTTAATAGCTTACCTATGCCACATTTTGCAAAAACACTACTAAATTTAATAAAAAAACTACTACCGAAAGCCTAGAAGATCTCCATTTCTCTCAACGTTACTGAAACACTTCTTCTAAGCCAGCGCCCTTCATAGTCGACCTCATCGATGCTTATCATCGGGTGAGATAGTAATGACAAAGAGAATGGTTCTGCACAACTGTACGCAGTCTATCAATCAGCCTAGCCTGTTCCCGACTTTGTCTGGGTCGGTGCGCAGTCTGTCTTCATGCAGCAGAGCACCAGTTTTGTACATGAAGCGACTGCCTGTCTGTAATAATGCATGCGAAATCAAAGTATTTTCATTTCTTTTATTTTTCAGGTACCTAAACTCACCTAAACACTCCGCTACTAAAACATGAAAGAAAATCTGTTTTCGTTAAACTCGCTACTATATGTCAACAGTTTGGCGCTAAATAGAGATAAATTGCTGCCAATGCCTTCCCAACACGTTTCAATGTATTTACTAGCTTTATTTTTTATTTATTTACGATACTTTTCGTAAGGTAAATGGTAAAGTAAATACAATAATTTATCTTGATGTTTCTGGAGTAGGTTATTAATTATTATTATTACTATTAGTAGGTTATTAATTATCTTATAAGGTTATTGAATTAGACATCGTATAAATATAGGTTATTTGTATCAGCAGTTTATATGTGGAATAGTAGAGAATTAGTCCTATGAAAAATGAACCATGACAAACCATGTCAGAGGCCTTTGAGGTGGTTTAGAAACACAGATAATAGTGTGTGGAGTCGTTGGACCTTGATGCTCATACGAGGAGAAAAAGAAGTCCCATGGAATAAATTATCGTTAAAAGTGGCTGACAGTCAATCACTTGGGTTCTACACTTTTAAACTCATTCTTAATTTGAATGAGTCATCAAAACCAGCCAGACCTTGCCTACCATAAGGTTTTTTTTATTCTTTCTTTCAGTTGTAGCAAACAACTTTCTCAGTATCTAGTTACTGATCATAGTTCCTACTACATAGTGTTCCACAAGCCATTTCTAACTAAAGACCAAGTGTCCAAGTTAACAAAGGAACGTAAGTATTGATACTATCAGTCCGATTCACGAGTCGAAACGACTCATATTTTATTATTCTGTTTGTTTTTACCCTTATCAGAGCAAAATATCTTTACGGGGACATTACATATAATAGACGAGATTACTCTCAAGGGAGATTGACAAAAATGCGGGGAATATAATACAATTCACACCAGAACTAAGGGTCACAATCTGTCAGCAGACCACACGATATCCCTACAGCCGCTATTACACAGGTGGCAGTGAATAAAATTACACATAATGACGTCACCGGCCCATAGAAAAAGGCTGGCAATTAATCAAATGAAAACAGAGCGATGGGACCTCAACCCTTGATGGAGACATAAAATGAGAACATGGCTGGTAACGCTTTAATATGCTTAAAGTGCGCATAACATTTAAACATATTGCAAGCTTTCTAGGGTTCCCTGTATAAAGAGGAAGGCGGCCTATTGCTAATTTCAAAGTCATACTAAATGTCTATCTGCTCACAAGTGTGTATTTTTGACCCTAACAGGTCGCAGTTTTATGCTTAATTTTATAATTAATATCATAAAATAGAATAATTATCATATAAGAAAAGTTCAGCTGGTTCTAAACTAGCGTATGTTTTTTGTTTCAGTGATCTTCGAAAAAAAAAGGTGGACAGACGCGCGAATGTGGAAAAAGAAGAGTTTTCATATTTTATTGTTGGCGAAACAATGCATATACGAGTAATATTATGTATTGTATAGCTTGGCCGTACATGGCCATTGCGATGTGAGAGTAAGTGCCACACTCGCAAGTATTTGTAGATTACACTGTTTTATCATTGTTGTTCAAGAAAACTATGAATAAATTAAAATAAAAGTAGTTTGTTTGTTTTCAAGTTACTAATCCTTCAGGAATTTAAATTAAACACATTCCAGAGTCATAATTAGAACATTTGCCAGCAGTGCACATACTCGTAGGTTCCATTTGCAAACCGATACAGTAGTTAGCTACCTCAAGCGAAATACAATTATACAAATTAATTACAAACAAATCGGGCTAATCAACGGGTCAATTGGATCAGAGCGTATTACAATTAAATATGTAGCTAGCTGTAAATAATTACTACAGTCATATTGGGTCGCAAGCAGTGAAATTTTAAGGCGTTCGATACTGTATCTATTCCAATCCTCCTAACACGATTAGAGAACTTTGATATCAGGGGGAATGCTCTTTTGTGGTTAGAGGATTACCTTATAGAAAGGCAACAATGCGTTAGAGTTGAAGATTCCTTCAGTAATTTTAGTGGGGGGTCATATGGCGTGCCACAGGGCAGTACGCTAGCCCCGACATTGTTTCTAACTTACATTAACGAACTCTGTAAATGTCAAATAAAGGGTGCTGATATTCAAATGTTTGCTGATGACACTGTCATACTGTTCCATAGCGACACTTGGGAGAGTGTAAAACAAACTGCTGAGGAAGGCATGTCTGTGGTCACCTCTTGGCTTGAAGATAGTTTATTAACGCTAAACACTGACAAAACAAAAGTTCTATGCTTCAGCAAAACCAAAGCATCTTCACCAAAAAACTTCCTAGTTCGCATACATTCCTACCCTTGTAACAGATCCAATAATACTTTTTTGCCACGCTGTAACTGCCCCACGTTAGTTAGATCCACAGAAATTAAATACTTAGGAGTAAATATTGACGACAAACTATGTTGGAAGAAGCACATAACTGCAGTTAGCAACCGACTAAGGAAACTCATTTATATTTTTAAAGACTTGAGATTGATACCAGATTTAAAACTTTTGATTCACACCTACAAAGCCTTAGCAGAATGCGTAATAACCTATTGTATATGTTCCTGGGGTTCGGCAGCCAAGACACATCTTCTTAAACTTGAGAGGGCGCAGCGTGTTGTGCTCAAAGTACTTCTCTCGCTACCGTTTTAACATCCTACTGATTCTGTTTATAATAAGGGCGATGTTCTGTCTGTCAGAAAGTTGTTTGTGTATCAATGTTTACGTAAATATCATAAAAATACAGTACCCTATCTAATACCTTCTGGCAAAAGAAGAGACGAATGCCCAATCCCTAGAGTAAAAAGCAAATTTGCCCAACATCACTATAACAATGTAGCACCTAGATTGTACAATAAACTTAATATAGCTCATAAAACCAAACAACTATCCAACTATTAGTTTAAAAATAAAATAACATTATGGCTGAAACCATTAAATTACGACGAAACCGAAAATCTATTCCTAATTTTAAAATAAAAATAAAGCAGTAAAACACAAAAACCACTCTCACATTGTCACATACACACACGAACACCCACCAACACGCACGCACACACACACACACACACACACACAATATTTATTTCGCAGATTGTAAACTTTTGGTTATAAACTTAATTAATAGATAAATTATTATAAGTTATGATTGTAACACTAGCTCGACATATTTATCTGGAAGGAACTGATTCCCAACATACAGTTGACGCTAGTTTGGGAAACAGGGCTTGCACATGAAATGTAAATACTTGTTGTTGCAATAAAGATTTGTATTTGTATTTGTATCAAAAATGGAGATGCAGTAAGTCCAGTCGTGCAATATCAAAAGCATATCATTGCGAGGCAAGCACTGGTGATACACCAACATATGAGAAGCGGTGGAGGAATGCTAAATTTCTGAAAAGGATAGATTTTATTAATGATTTGAATAACTGAGAATTTTATGAAATAATTACATTACTTTTGATTCACTTCAATCATCATCTGCCTAGCCTTTTCCCAACTATATTGGGGTCGGCTTCCAGTCAAACCGGATTTAGCTGAATACCAGTATTTTACGCGGAGCGGCTGCCTACCAGACCTCCACAACCCATTAACTAGGTAACACTGTACTTCATGGTAAGACTGGAGTCAGATTAACTGGCTTCTGACTATCCGTAACGACTGCCAAAGATCTACAAATGACAGCCGGGACCAACGGCTTAACGTGCTATCCGAGGCACGGAGGAAACTCGGTATGTTAAGATGGTCACCCATCCACAGACCAACCTTGGCAAGCGTTGCTTAACCTTGAAGATCGACCCGTGCGGCTGTTATTATCTAGCCACGAGCTTCTACAATTTTGATATGATGTTGTATATGTGAAGTTATCTTTGCTTCAGAGCTTAAGCCTAGACGAAGTTACATTGTATCAGCGATAGCAAATACCAAAGTCCTTTGTGTTTTAGTTATTTTTCATTTGATTCACTTCAATATCTTTTACAATTGTTACTCATAAGCTTAGCTATTCTATGTAGATGTAGTAGATAGTACCTACTCAAGTATGACTGACTATTAGTACAAGAAGGCAAGATATAATTATGTCGACAGTTAGACAAATTACGATTTTTACGTAAAAATATTCGATTTAACGAGTAGGCAAGCCAGTCAGTGAAATTTCTAGCCGCCTTTATTTGCGCACACCGCACAAAATGGAATTTCTTCATTCCCCGAAAATCCATGGTTATTATTACATTATTCCACACACATAGTACACACAAATCCATTATTCAGACACATTATTGACATTCTCTGCTGATTAAACTCGGATTATCGACGAGCCGCACTGATGCAGCCTCACACTAAAAATTTATTCCCACCAATGAAATGGTTAGTTAATTAATCGTGATGTTATGCAAATGATTATGTAAGCTTTATTACTGTAGGGCTAGTGACTAGTTTTTACTGGTCTGGGATCTGAAAATCGGTATGTTACTTCGTAAAGGCCTACGTCCACAGGCGCTACACAAAGTGCCATTCCATTGGCGATGGCAATTGTCGATCACGGGACATTTCTGCAGTGTTTGTCAATCCCATACATATCTTTACGTTTTGACAATCCCTATCGCCACGCTACTGTGACAGAATGTCACTTGTCTAGAGACTCAGGAATGCTCTCCAATAGACGGTTTAACACGTTAAACATTTATAAATATATGGACTGAACCTTTAAGTTAAAAATACTATTTGCTAGTTGCAATGATTTATTTAATTTTGCACATTTCAGTAGGTTTTAAACAGTTATTCGTTTTAGTAATTAATTCATTAAACTACGCGTTTATGACCTAATTTACATTTACTTTGCCTTTTTTTTAAACAAGAAAATAAACTGTATTTTTGTTCTTTATAGTTCTGCAAAATCGTCTTCATTACAAGAGTTGTTCCATTTATTCACATTATTTTACAATCTGAAATAAATAAGGGACACGAAGTTTGGAAATAAGAGCGGTACCTAATATTATTTTCAAAATTTGACTCGATACTGTAGTTGGCAGCATTAATGTGCTTATTCATTTTAACTCCTCTATGATGTGTTGGGATAATTTCGAACATATCTACACAACAAATCTAAAAAGTTATAGCCAAAGAAACGCAGCTTAAACTCATCAAGTCGATCTATAATAGTCTAGTTAAAGCCATAATTTCACACTTCACAATAAAATTGTATGCCTTCGTCCGTCGTACAGAATACGGTCGTTTGGCACTAAAAACCCGTTGCCAGGGTAACGCGTTTCAGCGCCTCCTGAGTTCGTGCAAAAAAACCGGAATAAAGTTTTTCATATACAATTTATCTGTAGGCTGTATGTGATGGTGAGTGTATTTTTTGCATATTTAGATATTTTATGAGGTGCCCGTTCATTTTGCTGGCTACGGGCTATGGTGTGAGGTGCAAGTCATAAGCGGAAAACCGAATATTTTACTAAACTGGTTCTGATTTTGTTTATTAGCTGTAATGATTAGCAAAGCATGTGTGAGTTTAGTAGATAGTTGAATGTAAGTGTGCACAGACTAAAGCAATTGCTAGAATTTGTCAAGTGAAAGGGTTTAGTCTTGCGCAAGGGTATCATGTTACTGCTCCGCATGAGTCCGCTCAAGAGATCTGGAGTAGGATCCATTCAGCAATCACCGATGCGGGTAAGCGCGTCCTTGGCACTTCTCGTGGTGGCCGCACCATAGAAAAGGAGACGTGGTGGTGGGATGACGGGGTGCAGGAGGCGACTCGGAAGAAGAAGGTTTTATTTAAACAGTGGCAAGGGTCCAACTCTCCGGATGACAGAGAGGCATATGGAGCGGCTAAGCGCGCTAGCTTAAAAGCTGTAGCCAGAGCCCGCAGCAAAAGTCTGGCGCCCCTGTACGACAAGCTGGAAACTGCGGAGGGGCAAAAGCTTATTTTTAAGCTGGCGCGTGCCCGGGAGAAAGCTGCACGGGACATTAGCAAATGTCTCTGTGTAAGGGACGCCCAGGGTAAGCTGCTCTACGATGCCCCCTCTGTTAAGGAGAGATGGTGTACATACTTCGCGGAGCTGTCTAACAAACAGCATCCCCATTCCCTACCTCCCGAACCGCCTCCTAACCTTGGACTTATTTCCCCTATTTCCCCCGACGAAACCCGCATTGCTCTTCGCCACATGAAGAACCGGAAAGCGGTCGGGCCTGACAATGTGCCAATTGAGGTGTGGAAGGCGATGGGCCCACATGGCGTGGACCTTCTGACGGATCTTTTTAACCGCATCCTGATCACCAAGGAAATGCCGAACCAGTGGCGATTTAGCCTGATTATCCCTGTATACAAAGGCAAAGGTAGCGTACAGGATTGTAGTAGCTACCGCGGTATCAAGATCATGTGCCACACCATGAAGCTCTTCGAGCGCATCATTGACACACGGCTCCGTAGCGAGTGTACTGTCTCTGAGTGTCAATATGGCTTCCGGGCGGGTAACAGCACCATGGACGCAGTATTCGCCTTACGGAATCTGGCTGAGGCTTACAGAGAGAGAAGGAGAGCTTTGCATATGGCCTTTTTAGACCTGCAGAAGGCCTTCGACTGTATACCTCGGCAGTCCATCTGGTGGGCACTGCGCTTCAAAGGCGTTCCCGAGGCCTATATTGACATTATCAGAGACATGTACCGCGATTCCGTGTCCTCTGTCCAGACCGCTGTTGGCGAATCGAATGGCTTCCCAATATCTGTTGGCGTTCACCAAGGCTCGGCTCTTAGCCCGTTCTTGTTTAACGTAGTGCTCGATGTAGTTACGGCAAACATCCAATATAAGCCCCCATGGCTAATGATGTATGCCGATGACATCGCCCTCGTTAATCAGAACAAAGCCCATCTTGAGCGCAAACTCTACATTTGGAAGGACACGCTTGAAAACGGTGGTCTGAGACTAAATGTGGCGAAGACTGAGTACATGTCCTGTGGCGGCACGGATTCAAATAGGTTCATCCGAATAGGTTCGGACCTGATCAGAAAGTCCGATACGTTCAGGTACCTTGGATCCGTGCTGCACGAGTCTGGCAACGTGGACGACGATGTCCAAGCACGTATAGGCGCGGCTTGGGCGAAGTGGCGCGAGGTAACGGGCGTTGTATGCGACCGCAAAATGCCTCCTAAGCTCAAGGGGCAGATATATAAATGCATCATACGGCCTGTCCTACTGTACGGCGGTGAATGTTGGCCAGCACTAAGCAGACACACCCAGGAGCTTCGCGTCACGGAGATGAAGATGCTGAGGTGGATGAGTGGCGTAACGCGATCCGATCGCATACGCAACTCTTTCATCAGAGGTAGTCTTGGTGTCCGTGACGTGGGGGAAAAACTGCAACAGTGTCGTCTGCGATGGTATGGCCACATCATGCGCCGCCCTATGGAGTACGTTGGTCGGGGATGCATGAATATGGCAGTTCTTGGGGCTAGGTCCCTGGTCGCCCTCGCAAGCGCTGGTTGGACGTCGTTAAGTCCGACATGAGAGCCAATGGCCTAACTGAGAAGGATGTTCAAGATCGGGCAAAGTGGAGGAAGCTAAGTAGGAAGGCGGACCCTGGCAATAGCCGGGATTAACGCCAGGTAGAAGAAGAAGGGTATCATGTTACTTAATTACATACTGGTTTGTGCAGTTAAGATATGCTCAAAGTTTGCTAAATACTGTTGCAACCCCAATAAAGTTGGGAGAACGCTAGGCAGATGTTTTAAATATGTAAAACTAAAACAATTCTGACGATTAACGTAAAACCGCTCCCGCTCATCCCTTGCCCACCTCAACAAAAAGCCGGCTAGTGGTGTATTGTCGCTTGCTTGCCAACGTTATTAATATTATCTTTTGAAACGCAACTTGTGCCTCGCGACGTCGCTCGTAAAGGGTATTAACATAACTCGCGTACAATGAGTTCAGCGCGGGTTACAGAATACGGATACAGGATTATGTAGTACGTGTACGAGTAGTGTAGGGTAGTGTGACGTCACGCTCACTTGTGGTGTTTATCATTTATCGGCTTATTGGATTGTCACGTGTTGAGTTTGTTCTTGGATCATAGAGGCCGACTATTGTTGATACGGTAAAGATTAGCAATTATTTATGAATTTAAATCAGCGTGATTGTCTTTCAAATTTCAAGATAGCTGAGACTGTGCCTAATGTTGACTGGTAGAAAATATCTAACGCATAAACTCGGCCTTTTTGTAGTATTTGTGTACAGGCTTCTTAATTAAAAACATTGGTAGAACGCTGTTAGTAATAAGACAGACTTTTTGAACTAGCAAAAGCACGTGACTCAAGTTCAGTGAATAGGTCAATAAAAAAATGCTCGAAAATGTTTCTCAGCTTTCACGTTACCCAGACAAAAAATAGTAAGACAAAAATAACTAAGTTGACCATATTCTTTACCCAGAATTTAATCAATCTCAAAACTCGAAACAAATCATCCTTATAGCCGACGGGCTGGGGGTTCGGGCCTCTTCAGAGAAAATCCTTGTTTTTTTTTCAAACAATATCAGTGACCGGTTGCTAGCCAATCGCCTGATACCCTCAAAAGCCAAAACCGTCATTACGGTTTTGGCTTTACGTAATGCACGTATAGACGTAAAGGAAATACATTTTAAATACCATACATATCTTCACGTCTTTTTTCGTCTTTCTTTGAGGGTATCAGGTATCAAACGTGTTGACCGGTCACTAATATTGTCTACGTTATCTTTGGCCCATGCCACAGCTAAACGTGTTGAATTAGTTACCTGTCTTCCTCATTTTAGGAAAAAAGACGTGAAGATAGTATTTATTATGTATTTCCTTTACGTCTATAATGCAAAATAAGATTATTAATAAAATGTCACGGAAAACAGTAGGCGTTTCGAACCGACATACTGTCGAACTAATGAGCAGTCGCTGTAGGGTGTTTCACACAAACATTACATCGCACTAATAAAGCATCGATGTAATAAAACATCGTACAACTAAATTATCGACATACCGTGTTCGATATAATGAAAATCGAATTAACAACTTTCGAATACACGTAGGGAACCCCAGCAAAGATAATACTAGTATTTCACGCCGGAACAGGTGCTCAAACTCTATCAAGTGCAAGTTCGATCGTGTATTGTATGTAGTATGCTATATACGTAGTATGAGTACTGCTCTCATCTTTGAGACGAATCTGCCAGGTACCAGCTTGATGCCTTTGAGTCAATTGAGAAACGAGCTAACAGGTTCATCGACAATGATAGGCTCGTCACAACGAGGCTCCAAAGTCTTGAGTATTGACGATGATTTGCTAGCCTCTCGGTTTTCTACCGGTTGAATTTTGGGGAATGTGCGAAGGAATTGCATAATTTAATTCCGCCAAGCCCGTTCTATCATCGTGGTGGCGCATCGCCGTTCATCACCACAAGACAAACGGCGATGCGCCACCGGTACATGGTGGACATCTCACCCACACGCACAAAACGTTTTGGGATCACATTCGTAGTGCGTACAGCTAAGGAGTGGAATTCCTTGCCGGAGGAGTCTTTAAGTCAAAAGTGAATAGGTTACTTCTAGGCAGGCGTGCTACATCTTCGACCACATCATCGCTTACCAACAGGTGAGATAGTGGTCAAACGCGTGCCTATCAATAGTAAAAAAGAATGGGATTAAAAATATAATGACCACCATAAAATGCTTTGATACCCTTAGTTCTTTTACCAAAAATATACAGGGTTATTTGTAAAACACCAGAAACCTCTTAGGCAGTGAAAGTACACATGATTATAAGCAACTTTTACTTTGGGAAAACTCCGAAATCTCGAAAAAAATATCAACTGTTTCATACAAAATGCAATATTTAGCCAATGAAAATGTATGAAACAGCTGATATTTTTCTCGAGCTTTCGGAGTTTTCCCAAAGTAAAAGTCGCTTATAATCATGAGTACTTTCACTGCCTAAGAGGTTTCTGGTATTTTACAAATTACCCTGTATATTTGACACCAGAAAAATGAAGTCTAAAATTACAATAGTACTCGCTATTTTAGTCACGACTGCACCTCAAATTGTATTCGAACACCAAATGTAGTAAATGATCACCAAATCCTGGCGAGCAAATTAATGCGCTACTTTTGCCTAAATAAACTACTGTGATTGCCATAAAATGTAGGCTTGAGTTACAAAGTGGATAAAATAAGTTAGGTTTGGTTAGAATTGTGACCAACCGCTACTTCTCGAATATTTTTTTGGAAAAAGTTATTTATTTCACACTTTTTTACTCCAAACACCAAACAATAGCTGCCAATAAAAATGAAAGAAAGCTTATAAATTAAAATAAAGCTTTATATTATTTACTTAAAAGTTTTGGATTAATAATGATTTGTTTGACATTAGTTTGCTTAAACAGGATAGCAAGATGTAAAAACTTTGATTTAAATTTTACATTAAAATGTTGGTATGATTTTGGTGATCATTTACTACTTTTGGGTTAACAATGATTTATTTGGAGTCATTTTACTTAAATAGGATAGCGAGACGTTAAAATTTTGGTTATTATTTTAAATTAAAATGCGCGTTTAATTTTGGTGATCATTTACTATTTTTGTCTCCTAAATGTTACTATATCTGGTGGTAAGTTAAACATAAGCCAAAAAGAATTATCACGGTTGTCTGACTGTAATTTATAAGGAGAGCAATGTTAGTAAAAACACGAATTTGCAGAGTTAGTAACACTAGACCTTATTTTCCGTGACTTTTTGGCCGTATTTCTTTTAAAATTTACATGACGATTTTAACCTTTTGCCGACCAGTTTCTATCAACTTCAAGTTGTAGTTTTCATCATTCAACACCCATTTATTCTGTATGAGCGTTTACATGTTTCATTGACTTGAGAACAATTTTAAAGGTATATTTAGTAAATAGATAAGGTAAATTTTAGAAATCAAGCGATAGTAGGTACACTTCTAAAAAGAGTATCTATTTATTGCTTTTCAAAAGTTAAACTCATTAACAGCTACGGATAGAACGATATAAGAGGGCTACTTTTTTACCTTTCGAGTTATTACCCGAAAGAAAAAGGAAACGGAAAGGGTATCTTGAAGTTTCCCAGTAATAGATCCCTTACTATAGAGGGCGGGTTGTAACTGTTTATAAGACAAAGTATACAAAGGACACTTACATTCGAGAGTTTTCGCAAGTGTGTAAAAAAACTCTTCCGTAGGAACCTTATACATCATGACAATCCCGACCCTTTGTTCCACTTTAATTGGGTTTTTCTTCAATATTAAGAAATATTTTCATCGATTTAAATTCTAAAGATAAAGTCTTTCGAATGTTTGCTTTTAGTACGCGTTGGTCTTACAAGAAACACGCTATTTCTAATGTATCGCGCACACGAACGCTCCCGAAAATTGCCGACTGACTGGCGAGTTCGCTTCGGTCTAGACGGGGTAATTTGTGGCAAAAACAAATTGCGATCCGCCTCGTCCTTTACTATATAAGTGAAGCTAATACTCAAATCTGAAAATATCATTATAACAAGAAATTGTACGAAAGAGGTCCTAAGCCAAGTCCTAAGCTCCTAACAACAAAACTTTTAATAGGTATGTAAGTACTCACGTGAGTAGCTCCAACTACCCACTTGTGAAGGTTGTGCTGACAAGTTGGACAGCTTTCTGATTAGCAAAACAAGTCGAACTGACCCCCGAGCACAACTTATTATTTTAATCAAATATGTTTTGTGGGCCCAACTGTTTAATTGAATTGTGATTTGTTACAAACAAAATATTGTTTGTTTCTGACATATTGTAAAGTTGTTGGTACGTGATGCGAGGTAGCGGAAGGATGAACATGCGAATATGTGATGAACATGGCTAAATCTGGTTTAAAATTAAATTATTTTGTGCCGTCATTAGTAAGAATAAGTTACAGAGAAAGAACCGTTTTTATTTAACCGAAAAGCGGCATATTATAATTTGGAATCATCATCATTTCAGTCGAAAGATTTCTACTGCTGGAAACTAGCCTCACTAGGTAATGGAAAAAAGAAATAAGAAAACTGCGGCACTTTATAAAAAGTTCTGTCTTATATTCTTTAAATAGATTAATTTCTCTGGACTTTAACGAAATCAAGTCTGGCAAATTGACATTTAGTTCCTTTGTATCACTTTGACAACTTTTCCCAAAAAGTGGGGCTTTATTCTGGGAATTGATGTCTGAGTGGTTGAACATAGATTTTTCTTCTATGGCATAGAATTTACATTCATTCACCCTCTGGATATGTTAAACAATTAAATATAAGCTTAGCTCTCCAAAACAAATGCCAGGATACATCTTTCGATAAACACGCGTTCTATTAATTACGTTGTATAGAAACTGTTTACCAAATCCTACTAACAGGTTTAATTTATTTTATTAACTGTTAAAAGCCAAAAGGCTTTTAACAGTTAATAAAATAAATTAAATTGCCTTTGCCAAAGACACTTGAAAATTATTAGTCTAGAATAAATCCAAATTCATTTCCTCATATCCCAAAATAAAATGTGAACTTTGTGACGTTTCAATGTCGTATTTACTATGCCATGAACATTTGAATCAGATCTCGATTCAATAGTCAGAATAGGTAGTCAATAGTCAGGGTAAGCCTTTGGTGTGGGATGCAACATGTGTCCACACCCTTGCGCCATCCCATCTTTTTAGCACGGTGGGCTGCGCTGGGGCGGCCGCTGCAGGTGCAGAAAACCTCAAACGGCGCAAATATAACAACTTAATTGGGAGTTACATATTTGAGCCGTTTGGGGTTGAAATATTAGGGCCATGGGGTCCAAGTGCGCATCGAGTCTTTCGGGATATCAGTAAACAACTTGTCGACAGTTCACGTGACCAGAGGGCTGGACTTTTCTTCGGCCAAAGAATCAGCATTGCGATTCAACGCGGCAATGCTGCCAGTGTTCTGTGCACTTTTGCGTTTTGCCATTGACAGCGATGTGGATTACTTTTTTGATGCCCAATGATTATTTTTATTTTTTTTATACGCGTTTGTACATAGATTCTTATTAATTAGTGTAGTTTTTTAAGTCTATAAAAATGTTCAATTTTAATTTTCCACGTATTAAAACGAAGTATAATAAATAGTCAGAATTCAGAATGTCAGAAGTAGCTGTAGCTCTTAAATATTAAATAATACATTTTTAACTACGTCCTTGCTAACTGGATTAAATTAGCAATAGACAAGCTGAGATTGGCTAATATAATGCCAAAACGTGGGTAATATCTTAGGAACAAAGGTGAGTCACCTACACGCGATGAAATTTTAATAGTATTAAACACGTGATGCGCTTGCTGTATACTTTGATTGATTTAGAAGGCGAAGTTACAGTATCTAGAAGTTTGTTTAAGCTTCGCATAGCTTCTAGACAAAGTTCTAGGAATATCTAACTTAAGTCAGATGACTAAACATAATTCAATTTCAGGTTTAGGAAGTTGACGGAGAACTAGAGGGAGACAAAAGAAAATAGTAAAATGAATGAATTGTTTGAATAATTCTAGTATTAAAAAGGAAGGATATTTGAGAGAGTGACGAGGACGACTGACATGCGAGTGTACAATCTTACATTAAGTTCATTGTTTTGAATATTAGTTCATAATTTCTCTTTACGTCACTAAACTGAATCACGGTGTTAAGATTCTCCGCAATTCCATGACCTCCTCGTGTTTTTTTTAAATTAACGTTTTCGTCAGGTACCTATATGTTGGCTTTTTATTCATGGTCCTTCGAGCCCGATTTTCGGATGCAACCGTGACTGATGCACCGTGAGTTTTGAACATTGCGTTAGTGGCGCCCCCTGCCGGCGATATTGGACAAATTGAGTGAAAAGTTGTGAAGTATTGTGAGTTGTGACGAAAGTGCGTATAACTGGACAAACTGTGAGTACTC
This sequence comes from Lacanobia oleracea, assembly GCA_950371165.1. Classification (NCBI taxonomy): domain Eukaryota; kingdom Metazoa; phylum Arthropoda; class Insecta; order Lepidoptera; family Noctuidae; genus Lacanobia; species Lacanobia oleracea. The sequence continues at coordinate 28,908,298 of OX493387.1, read as the reverse complement.
TAAAAATAATAAAAGTTAGTGATTCACAAGTGACTTAAAAAATTAAATAGCTAATGGACTTGTAAAATTTCTAAGCAAAAGTGTGTTTCGACGGGGAATCCATGCCCAATTTCGGCAAAGTAATAACAAACACTTAGAAAAATACTTTACACTTAGAAAAGTTTTAACTTATAAAATTTTGAAGAAACGTTAATAGTTCTGGTTCTGAAGAATTTGAGACTTGCAATTAAAACTACTTACATAGTTCTTAAAAAAAAACTATAAAAATGGATTCATTGTTAAGATTGCAAATAGAAACCAATAAAAAAATGCAAAGAGGATACATCAACTTCAAAAAGTCTCCTAAAGAAAGGGTTACCGTTAGCTATGTAGAAACAAGGTTGGAATGTTTAGAAAAACAGTGGTCGATGTTCGATGAAACCCATAACAAGATAATATCTGAGATTAAAAGGGAAGAATACGAAAAGTCAGAGTACCATTTATATGTATGGTCAAGCGGAAGATTTATACATGGACTATAAAGTTGAATTAAAAGAACGTTTTAATAATAAAACACCATCTGATTGTACGGAAAACAACAACCCGATAACTCAGACTGACGTGAAATTGCCTAGAATAGCGATACCTACATTCTCGGGTCACTATTCTCAGTGGACATCATTTCGGGACCTTTTTCAAACAAGATCCAATCATTAGATAACGTGCAAAAACTACATTATTTGAATTCGTATCTCACCGGCGAAGCTAAACAGTTGTTGCGACACCTACCTATTACCAGTGATAACTATATTACTAGTTGGAACATTTTAGAACATATATTTAATAATAAGAAATTTATAACAGATTGTATTTTCAAAAGATTTTTTAATCAAAAATGTTTAACGAGTGAATCATCGAATTCTTTAAAAGAACTTTTTGATACAACAAACGAATGTCTGAATGCTTTGAAAAATGAAGGTATTAATATCGAAAATCGGGATCTTATTGTTATTTATATATTGTGTTCTAAATTAGATACTGAATCTCGCAAACAATGGGAAGCTAAGATTTGTAGCTCAACTAAGGAATTACCATCATTACAAGAATTTTTAGATTTTGTTGAGCATAGATTTAGGTCAATTGAATTTTTCTGTACCAAAACTGTAAAGATCACTAACACAAAGTCACATCATGTAGTAAAAAATGTAAACGAGAACAAAATATCTGTATGTGCCTTTTGTTCAAATACCAATCATAAGATAGGAAATTGTAAAGATTTTGCTAAGGAAGAGTTGTCAGCTCGTCGTAATTTTGTCCAAAATTCAGGTTTGTGTTTCAATTGCTTAGGCGCAAATCACATGGTAACTTCGTGTCGTTTGCCCACAAGATGTAGAATTTGCAAGAAGAAACACCATTCGTTGCTGCATTCGAATAATAATAGCCCATTAACTGATGAAACAAGCAAGCAATCAGTTAATAGTACCAATGTTGTTGAAGCTGCAATAACATCAAAAGACGAGATCGAGGTAAGGAACATAACTAGTTGTATGTCTAACACAAATTGTCAGGTTGTATTAGCAACAGCCTTAGTAAACGCTAAAACTAACACAGGGTCTTATATAACACTGAGGTCACTATTATAACGGAGTCTGCTGTCCAAATGCTTAGGCTTAAGAAAATTAAATGCAACAGTGTTATAACTGGAGTGGGTGATGAGGACAACGCGTCGCTCAATTGTAAACATGTGGTTTATATTAAACTACAATCTCTCCAGGATCCTAACTTTACTGTAAACGTCAAAACATACGTTCTTCGGAAATTAACTTCATTTCTACCTGAAAGACAAATTGTCGTTCAGTTGTGGCCAAACTTACCAGTTATGAAGTTAGCAGATCCGAAGTTACCAAATAAAATCGACCTATTACTTGGTGCAGAAGTCTATTGCCAAATTATAACTGAAGGATTGATTAGAGGTCCAATAGGAACCCCAATAGCACAGAACACCAGGTTAGGTTGGGTTTTATCTGGCAAAATGGGTGATAGTGTAACCAATACTTTGAGCTGCAATAGTGCTATCATTTCCATGCATACTAACATTTGCGATGAAGATTTTAATCTTAAACCATTTTGGGAGCTCGAATCTGATAACTTTAATCTATGCAAAAATCAATTCACTCCAGAAGAAAAACGTTGTGAAGAAATCTTTAAAGAAACCACCAAACGCGACAGTTCTGGTAGGTATATTGTAAAGTTACCCTTTAAAGATAATGACCCGAGCAGTAAATATGGCAATTCACGCAATGTTGCCGTACAGAGATTATTATCATTAGAAAAACGTTTCTTAAAATCACCTGAATTAAAAAATAAATATTCAGATGTTTTTTTAGAATATATAAAGCTCGGTCATATGCAAATAATACCTGAAAACGAAATTGATAATCCAGAAGCAGTTTACTTGCCTTATCATGAAGTGGTTAGAGACGATAAAACTTCAACCAAATTCAGAATCGTATTTAATGCTTCTAGTCGCGATAAAAATAGTATTTCACTGAATAGTAACCTTACGGTAGGACCGACACATTCACGAGGCACATTCTTATGAGATGGAGGCTTCACCCTATTTGCTTAGTAGCTGATATCGTAAAGATGTATCGACAGGTGAAGGTGTCTGACCAAGATGCAGATTATCAACGTATAGTGTAGAGATCTGACCCTGCAAAAGAAATACAACATTTGCGTAGTAACGTTTGGGACTGCTTCAGCTCCATACCTGGTGGTAAGAGCGCTTCACCAAGTCGCATATGATGAAGGAGCCCAATTTCCACTAGCATCTGAAAGAGTATTAAAAGACTTTTACATGGATGATCTCATTACTGGTTGTAAAAGTGTATCAGAAGGATACCAAATATTCTCAGAAATGACTAAACTACTAAGCAAAGGAGGCTTTGAATTACAAAAATGGGCAAGTAATGATGACCAATTACATAAGGAAATAAACAAAGAAAGCATAACAAGCAACCTAGAACTGAAACAAAGTGAAACAATAAAAACATTAGGACTTACCTGGAATCGACGAACCGATGACTTCGAGTACTCCGTTCAGCTACCATCAATATCGGAACCTGTAACAAAAAGAAAGGTAATATCTGATATTGCAAAGTTATTTGACCCAATGGGTTGGATATCACCAGCAATCGTAAAAGCTAAAATTATGATTCAAAAGCTTTGGCTTGCAGGAATAGAATGTGATGATAAACTACTACCTGTACTATTAGACGACTGGATGATTTACCGTGCAGGACTTGTTGAACTTACCAAATGTCGAATCCCACGATGGATTAATGTCAAGGAAAGTAGCACTATAGAACTTCATGGGTTCTGCGACGCATCTAGTGAGGCTTATAATAATAATATCTTTAATAATAATATCTTTATTGAACACAATATACCTTACAATTTGCTTAAAATCTAGCTAGTGTTACATTAAAGTGAAAGGCGTACAAATATATTAAACCCTGCCTCCTAAACTAGGAAACCCTGTGTCTTAGGAGTCAGTGTTCTACTGTCGCTTGGACTATATCTTAACCCTAATCAAATAGACTGTACAAACGCTAAATCACCAGAATACTCGTATACACAGTAAGGATACATTCCAAATAGTATAAACTATAAAATAAAAAATTTAAAAAGGTGAATGAGGGGTAGACTGTGAGTGAGTGTGAGTGCGTGTGTGTAATGGTGTGTGTAAGGGTGAGTGTGTGTGAGTGTGTGTGTGTATAGCTGTAGAGATTGATATTAATCATATTACAAGCGTAGGAAGTTAGTGTGGTTATGCTGTGAGCTGGTTACGAGTTTTATGACATGGGTAACAGCAGTTTCTCGGTCTGTGCATAGTCAAGAAGATAAAGCAGGTTCTGTAATTTATTTTTAGCGTCGTGTTTATTGAGTCTCGTTATAGGTGAGGATCTATTTATGTTTCTATAGATTATTGAACTCAACACGTACAAATGTCAAAGCAAAGGCGGTTTTATGCGACACACTCGGGCAATTTGTAGTTTTTCCCCGTTTGCCTGGGTCTGGTGGTGGTATTTGCTGATGCTTCCAGAGTGTGGCTCTGAGCACAAAGAGCTGTCTCACCGTTAGAATTTTATGTTCGGCATATAGCTGATGTGTGGGATACCGGAAAGGTTTATTTAACATAACTTTGAGTACAGCCCTTTGTGCCCGTTCCACCTCTAGGAACTTTGTTTTAGCAGTGCCACCCCATGCTAGAATGCAATAGTTGGCGATGGACTGACAGAGGGAAGTGTACACCATTTTAAGAATCTCATGGTCTGCTGAGTGCCTTAACAATTTGACAATATGAATGGTTTTCCTAATTTTGCAGGCGGTATTTTCTACCTGACCATACCATTTCAGTCCATCATCCACCATCACACCTAGGTACTTGACAGATTTAGCTTGTGGCAGTGAAGAGCAAGTGCAGGTTGTCGGACCTAGACATGTATGGGCTATGATAGAATATGAGTTGGGGGGTTTCGTTTTCGCATTAATCGAGAAAGGAATAAAGTAGGACTTTTGGAGGTTTAATGTTAGAAGGTTCCTGTATAACCATTCTTTCACTATATTTAGGGATCTTTCAGCGTTTATTTTTACTTCTGACCAGTTTTTACCATGAACCACAATGGCGGTGTCATCGGCGTATGTAAATATATTAGCTGTTGGTAAGGTTAAGTTGCACAAATCATTGATGTAAATTAGAAATAGTGTTGGGCCGAGTACACTACCTTGTGGCACTCCGTAAGTCATCGTCTCATCAGCGCTAATGTGTGATCCTATTTTAACACAAATTTTCCTGTCTACTAGGTAACTCTCGAAGAGGTTATGTACTATGCCTCGTATACCGACACTCTCCAGCTTAGAGAGGAGGATGGGAACAGAGACTGTGTCGAACGCCTTTGTCAGGTCCAGAAATAGACCTATACATTTCTGTTTATTATCTAACTTCCTTGCTATAAAGTTAGTTAGGTCTAATACTGCATTTTCGGTAGATACGCCTTTTTTAAAGCCATACTGGTTATTTGCGATAATATTGTGTTTGGTTAGATAATTTACGAGTTGTTTATTAATGATTTTTTCCATGATTTTAGACATTAGCGGAAGTACGGCAATAGGTCTATAGTTGTCGACACAGTCTCTGTTGCCACTCTTATGTATAGGATGGACAACGGCTTTTTTGAAAGTGTTCGGGAATATACCTGTGTTAATAGAACAGTTAATAATATGTGTAATTAGTGGTACAAGGATCTTTTCACATAGTTTTACTACTTTCATGGAGATCCCATCCCAGCCCGTGGCACAGTCTTGTCTTAAGCTTGATATAGTCCAAGCAACCTCCGCGTCATCCACCGGTAGAAGGACCAAGGAACTAGGATATGACCTGCTGGTTTGGCTATGTGGCGCGGGGGGCGGTATCGAAGTCGCTATCGTAGATGATAACTTTTGAGCTATGCTAGCAAAGAAGTTACAGACTTGGTTGGCTGCCGTATATTGATCAGGAGCTGTTTTTAACAATTCGAGGGGGGGAGATTTTGTCTTGGTAGTGTATGTTATATCTTTTATTTTGTTCCACAGTGTTTTTGGGTTACTTTTGGCTTTGCGCAGTTTATTTTGTTCGTATACCCTTTTAAGTTTTTTTTAGTAAACCATTGCAGAAGTTCCGATACCGTCTGTATGTAGTTTGTATTGTTTGATTGTCAGGCGCTTTTCGGGCTTTTTTGTGGAGTTTATCACGGTGACGTATGCACCGTAATAAACCAGGGGTAATCCATGGACGAATATTTCGTACTTTTTTAGGGACCGATACTAATTTAGTATGCCTCACTATTGCGTTGTGTATTATTTCAGTTAGTTTGTCTGACGCTAAGTTAGGATTATTTGTATTTAATACTTCTGAGAAATCTTGTGCATCAATATCTATTTTGAGATTTGTGTAATCAGTTTTGGGTAATCTATAGGCAGGTATCATAGGCGGACGTGTATTACTGATTGATAGTAGGATTGGAAGGTGATCGGTGATGTGCGATTGAATTACGAGTAAGGTGGCTGTTCTGTCTGTTTTCAGTAATGCATGGTCTATACAATTACCAACTCTGGTGGGTATCCGGTGTGCTGGAAGTAAGCCATGTGTGGCGTTTAATGTTAGATAGTCACTAGCACGTGCCTGTATACCTAAAGGTTTAATATCTATATTAGTGTCCCCGATTAAAGTTAGATTTTTGTAGTTTTTGAAGGACGTGAGGACATTATCTAGGCTGTTTAGGAAGTTATCATACTCAACTCTAGTACTATATGACGGCGAACGATATACCGATACAATTGAAATTGTATTTGAAATTTCGCATGTTAGGCAATTTCCGTTTAGAAAGTTAGGTTCCTTAACTGTGCATTCAATATTATCTTTTATAAATAGGACTATTCCGTCATTTTGGTTAACTGTGTGCTGTGTGTAGTATGACTTATAGCCATTCATCACAGGTAAATTGGTAACTTTGTTTAACCAGCATTCAGTTAGTATTATAATGTCGCAGCCAATTTTGAGTGAGGTTATTAGAACCAGTAATTCATCAAAGTTTTTATTGATGCTTCGTGTATTTACGTGAAGAATATTAAACATATACTTTGATCCCATCAAGTATTTTGCGCAATCGGACGGTGAACACTTGAGTGATTGCGCAATTTCAAATTCATCCAAATCAGTAATAATAGAAGTTTGGATATGGTTAGCCATTTATAGTAAATGATTTATAACTAATTAATATTACACAATACGTAAGGGTGCGGTAAGTATACAACATGTGGATTGATAAAATGAACATTCACGGTGGGATATAGCATAACGTATGGGGTGTGAGATGATAAAGTATAAAGCGGTGAGTATGGTGTCATTGTGTTGTGGTGTAGGTTTATGTGATGAATTATGTGTGTTTTGTTGTGTTTTATAGTGTGTTTCTTTGTACTTATGTATCTAGTTACTGTTAAGCTAATATATGATCTGTAGTTATACAAACAAATAGTAAAAGTGAGAACCTCCTCGGCCAAGAGAAAACAAATACGGCTTACTGATAGAGTAGGTATATAGTCAATCTAGAAGTTCACTGAGCGCTGTTTCTGATTTAATCAGAATTTGCTTGTCTCCAGGTTGCTTTCGAAGGAAAACATTGCCATTTGAAGTCCAGCAAAATTGGTATTTCCTCTGCCGCGCAAATTCTCTGGCTAAATAAAACAGCCTTTTGCTTGCGTTTGATAGATGTTCTTCCACGTAAACGGCTTGTTTTTGTCCAGATATTCCAATTGTTTCAGTATTCAGTTTATCCTCTTTTTTTGACTTTTTATTATTGTATGATCGAACACGTGAAATAAATTCATATTTAGTCTGAACGTTACTAATTTCAGCAACTATGGCTTTGTTAGTGCCTCGATTTCCTGGTATGCGATATATGTCCCGAAAATGGGAAGCGGTTAGTGGTAAGTTCACTATATTACCTATGTTTGTTACCATTTTGGTCAGGTCTACCGCCGACTCGTTTTCCTGTGCAGGTATGTTGCGGACTTCAATACTGGACGACCGGGATTTATATTGCAGGTCTCTAATAGCTAATTCTAGTGTTTCTGAATACCGCTTTTGTTCCTTATTCTCTTCTTGCAGATGCTTAATTTCCTTTTGAAGGTCTTCGTACTGATCGCTGAGGAAAGTGATGGATTTCTTGATCTCAGTATTGGCCTTCTGAATTTCCAGATTTGTGTTTTGAATTTGTATGTTTTGAAGTTTTAATTCAGATATATCAGAGACCAGCTTTGTTATTAACCCAGTTTGTTCAGCAATTTGGCTCGTAACGTTTGCGTCTAGGTCCGCCTTCCACGCCAACAGCATCTCCTTAATCTCCGATTTCAATTCCTGTTTAAATTCATCAAATAGGCCCTGGCTGCGAGGCGAGTCATTTAGTCTCGGTCGCTTTTGTCGTTGGTTTGTATTGACAAATTCTGGGTCACTAGCTGCCATTGGGATATCTGGCACTGATTGAGTTTGATCCATTTGAGTTCGCGGGGTGGCTGGTGGAGACCTCTAGTCTGTACTCTAAACGCCATGGTAGGTACGTAATGCTGGCCCTGCAGTCGAGACTAGAAAGGTTGAATTACCACTTATTGTATTATCACAGCGACTGGCACACACGTAGCACTGCGTCCGTCCGCTACGAGTTTTGTAGCGCGTAACACCGATGCTTTATGACGTAGTCGATATCGTAGCGGTAGCTCGTAGCAGATGACTATTTCGCTGCTTTCGTCAGTTGCTTTCGTGGCGCGGCGGCCCACTCGGTCCCCTCCGTTGTCACGCACGGTGGTGGTGGTTCGGATCTCACCAAATCCCAAGAAGTTTTGGATTCGCAATTTGAGTTGAAGCACTTCAATATTTATCTATCTCACTCTAGACACGCCCAGTAGGTGTAGGCCGTCCATAAAAATACTTAAAGCGGGACAAGGAATCAAAATTTACACTCAAAGACCAATCAAAATAAAGAAAGGGATTAAACGCGACACACGTCCGTACTCGAACGAAGCTCACAGTCTGCTGTATGCTGCAGTGGTGTATATTATACGTGTTGTTGATGAATTGGGAAGCGTCTGCGTTCATCTGGTAACTTCCAAAACCAAAGTGGCTACAATTAAGCAAGTATCGATACCAAGGCTTGAGTTATGTGGAGCTGTCTTATTAGCTAAGTTGTTACAAGAAGTATCGGTAGTGTTTAACGTTCCAAAAACTAACCTTCGTGCTTGGACCGACTCAACCGTGGTACTGGCTTGGTTGAGCAGCCACCCAACACGATGGAAAACGTTTGTAGCCAATCGGGTGTCGGAGATTCTAAATATATTAGACAGGAACCAATGGTCACACGTATCATCTCCTGATAACCCGGCAGATTGTGCGTCGCGAGGAATTAACCCATCAGACTTACCGATGTTTGAACTGTGGAAAACAGAACCATTATGGTTGAAACATAGATCTGAATCTCAGGAAAAAACTCAAACACCAGACACTAATATAGAAGAAAAACAAAAAGGGTTTGTCATGTAACGCAGAATGATCAATTGCAGTTGTGGACCAAGTTCTCGTCTCTTCGTAAATTAGTTCGAGTTGTAGCACACTGCAAAAGATTCATTAATAAGTTGAAAAACGTACATGATCATAACTTACCTGTATGGTTAACTAGTATTGAATTGAATGAAGCTCTTCATATTTGTGTAAAACAGTGTCAATCGGTAAGTTTTCAGCAAGAGATTATAGATATTAAAGAAAAAGGGATAGCACAAAAGAAAAGCAAACTTACGTCATTAAATCCATTCCTAGATAATTCAGACATCTTGAGAGTTGGTGGCCGTTTAGAGAAAGCAGAAATAACAACTGATGTAAAACACCCAATAATACTACCGTCAAAATCTCACCTCACTGAATTAGTCTTAAATTAAACTCACCATAATACATTGCACGGCGGACCACAGCTCATGATTAATTATCTGCGAACTAAATACTGGGTCATTGATGCTAAGAACCAAGCAAAATTGGTTGTCCGTAAATGCATTATTTGTGTACGCCATGCAGCACAGACTAGGGTCCAACTGATGGGACAATTGCCTTCCGCTCGAGTTACACCAATTCGAGCGTTTTATCGAAGTAGTGTGGACTACGCAGGTCCCATACAGATTCGAACTTCCAAAGGTAGAGGTCACCGTGCCTATAAAGGTTACATTATGCCTTTTTGTATGTATGGCTACAAGAGCCGTACATTTGGAAGCGGTGAGTGATCTCACATCACAAGGATTCATTGCGGCTTTCAAACGATTTGTTGCAAGACGTGGCCATTGCGCTGACTTATTCAGCGATAACGGAACGAATTTTGTTGGTGCCGCTCGCGAACTCCGAGACTTGTTCACACAAGAGAAGTCAACCTTAACGATGGAAATCGCTGAGTGTTTGGCAAACAACGGCACCACTTGGCAGTTTATCCCACCCCATGCCCCGCATTTCGGCGGGCTATGAGAGGCTGGAATAAAGTCCTCCAAACATCATCTTAGAGGTGTCATAGGTACTGCGACTCTAACTTTCGAAGAGATTTCGACGCTTTTGTACCAAATAGAAGCTTGCCTTAACTCTCGACCGCTATCACAAATTAGCACAAATTCGCAAGAGACAACATCTCTCACTCCAGGCCATTTTTTAATAGGTGAATCATAATTCTAGTACCTGAGCATAATTACGAAACATCATCTATTTCATCATTGAAACGTTGGCAATTAACTCAAAGAATGCTGCAACAATTTTGGCGTAGGTGGTCAAGTGAGTATTTAAGTAAATTTTTACATCGTTATAAGTGGGCAAACAAAACTCCTGAACCTGAGATCGGAGACTTAGTTTTAGTAAAGGAGGATGGACTCCCTCCAGCCAAATGGCTTTTAGGTAAAATCATTTTTAAACACTCTGGGTCGGACAACATTACGAGAGTAGTCACTCTGAAATGTAAAGGTACCACATTTAAACGACAAATTACTAAACTGTGTGTGTTACCTGTCACTCAGTGATCAGTTATGTGTATGTTAGTGATTTGTTGATTGTTCACACTGTTGTAATCTGGTTGTTTTGGTATATATTGTAACGTTTTAAGTGTAATTTGTTCTTAGCCACTGACTGACTTAAAACTTGTTTTTAACTATACCATACAGTCCATTTGTTCGAATGTAGTCAGTTCATAATGGGCGGGAACAATGGACATTCTGTCCATAGTGGGCGGAATGTACAATCTTACATTAAATTCATTGTTTTGAATATTAGTTCATAATTTCTCGATACATGGCGTTGATCTTTTACGTCACTAAACTGAATCACGGTGTTAAGATTCTCCGCGATTCCATGACCTCCTCGTGTTTTTTTTTTCAGGTACCTATATGTTGGCTTTTTATTCAGGAGAATGGGATAAGAAAACGTGTTGCGCCGATCCAAAGTAACATAGGGCAAGGGGAGAGGAATGTAATTGTGATAATTACGTAATTGTAATAAGTCTTGTACAATCTCGTAAATACGTTTAAAGCGAGCCAGCGCTATCTAGAGGCCACAAAGTGAATTGTTGAAGTGCTTACAACAGAGAGATGTTTTGAGCTGTTATTTTATTTAGTAGTCGCCGCTTCGATTCCCAGCCGGCGGACGTAAAGTGAGCTGGACGCCGCGAGGGAAAGAACTGCCAATATTGAGGATGAGGTTTGCAATACTTTGCCCATGCAGATTCAACAAAGTCAAAACGTTTATTTAAATAAAAAAAATATCAATCGTGTAGCCTGTTAAGGAAATTACGTAGACTGCAGACGATGGATCGAAAAAAAACCAAAGTGATTTTAAAACTAATTTAATTAAAAGAAATTATTACAATTAAGTTGATGAAACCTATTCGATGTTAGAATATGGAATGACAAAATAATACTTAAAAATAACTTATTGCTACTGGTGTGTTTCTGCTGCGTCGGCGGCTCGTGGCTGAACGGACGTCATCGCTGCAGTTTCTATGCGGTTGGCGTAAACATGTAGGAATGTGCGAAGTACTAACACTAGTTTTTAAGTTGCGTGTAATGTGTGTACTAACAAATTATGGACTTTGTCTGAAATATAAGATTTTTATTTATTTTATTTATTAGGGGTCCGTATCTAACACCTCCACCCGCAGAACAGCAACTATTTGCTCATGTTGAGAGAAAATGTTGCTGGGAGTTCATCTCGTTTCCTGGTCACATCTTCGTATGTATGTATCTTGAGAGTCTGTTGTTTCTCTTCGTTGCCTGTTCTGAGGTTCCAGCATTTGTATCTGCGGCTTATTACCACAATGATAAGTATGGCTGCGCATAGTACAATGATGTAGAATGGTATGGTTGTATGATATAAGACTACTGGTTGAGGGTTGTCGATCTGGATAGGGTTCTCCATCAGGACTTTGTTCTGGATGCTGTGTAGTTCTTCCAGGTTGACTGAATTGAAGCCGATGATGTGAGTCGAGTCAGTGGTTTGGTTCAGGTCGTTATAAGGTATCTTTGATAATTTTAGTGGTTGTCCTTTTATTTCGTTGCTGTCGTTGATGATTGTGAGTTCTGTTGTTTCCAGATAGCAGTCCATGGGTATGGTGACAAGGTAACTTCCTTGTAGAATATTAAAGTCTTTTCTGCCGCAGGCTAACTGTACTTTGGTCGGTTGGGGCAATGATAAGACGTAGTGTTGATCGTCCAGTTTTTCAACTGCTTGTTTGGAGAGTGAAATCTTGGTGAATTGGCAGGTGTCTTCTAGACCTTGGTTGATGATGAGTTCCTGGATACAGTCGGGCTTCGTCCGGATTTGATGGCTTATCTTCTTTTCACAGAGATGGATGCTACTGTACTTCGGGCATTCAGCCTCTATGTACACGAATGATTTCTCGTTTGTTGCTATATAGGGAGAGGACGGAATAAGGGCAAGTTGTTTTTTATTAGGCACAATGGATAGTCTGTATAAATCATAAAGGTCTTTAGAGACTATGGGAAAGCTGTATATTATTACTATTCTCTTCTCAATAAAGTAGGAACCTGGTTTTATAAGATTATAATATTCTCGTAATTCTAAGTTTAAGACTTGATCTTGATTGTATATTGATTTTAACTTATCTATCATAGATCTTAACACTTCTATATCTATCATGGAATGATGAGTGCTGGACGCACGTATGAAAGCCATTATATTTTCTAACCTAATTATTATCTCTAACATTAAATCTTCAACGTTATTGGTTATGATTCCTAGAATTTGGGCAAACTTTGCAAATTTTATTAAGCTGTAATCTGTGTATGCGGTTTTCTCTAGTAGTAGTTCTAACGTTGCATTAACCTTTTCCTGATTTCTTGTTATTTGGTCTAGAATAGTGCCATGTTGGGACATCCATTCTTTACTTAGGCTGATATGATTGTTGAATTCTGAAACTATTTTATTTTCGTTGTTTTGTAAAGTTCTAATAGCCTCGTCATATTTCAAGGCATCTAGATAGTCTAAGTTGCCAGTGACACTTTTTATCACTGACCCAAGGCCATCTACAAGACCTCTTTTGACTCTCACGGGTTCCAGGGATTTTACTTGTTGTAGTACCTTACTAAGTTTGTTAGTAAGGTAGTCAATCTGCTATTCGTAAAGCATGTAAGTCTCATTGGTAAGTTTAATTCTGAAGGTCTTTAGTTGCGTCTGTACGGAATTTACTTTATCTTCTATGTCGGTTAATTGTATGTACTGTATGAGTGAGTGGTAATGTGTGGTTAGTCTGGTCGGTCCTAATCTGTACGGTAACAATCCTGGTCCATCGGCTAAGCTCTCAAGTCTTATCTCTTGGGGGTGAGTCACTTGGATTGTCAGTAGTAGCAGGATCCTGTAACAATTTGCTTGCTTTAGGAACACGTTTCTGCCGTGCTTTGGCTATCGGACCGCGTTTTTTCGAGGTATATATGTGTATAGGCAGATCGGCGAGTACCGTGTCCTGCGTATAACGTGGTGCAGCTTTCTGACGACTGGCAAAGGGGTTTTTAATGAAAACTTGTTGCTGAGGGGCATATTCTACTTCGGGCTCGCGATTTTTATTCCTGTTACTAATTAGGGCTGTACGATTTGCAAGAGATGAGTCATTAATTATTTCGTAAACCTGTTTCATTTGTTGCCTATGGTTTTGCGCGTATTGTTGTAGGATATGTTCAGTCAGGTCTATGTCGGTTGGGTCTCTGGGGTCGAAATGTCCGGTCATTAAATCAAACGGTCTGCACTTTGTAAAACTATGGATGGAACTGTTGTATGCTATGATGGCGTATGGCATAAGGTTAATTATAGGTTCGTCTTTATTTTGCAATTTAAGGATTCTAATGTGTTCCAATAAGGTTGAGTGAAAACGTTCGATGTTGCCATTGTCATTTGGACTATGAGGTAGAATTTTATGGTGGGCGATCTTATGAAGGCGTACAAATTCTGAGAAAAGTTGGTTCGTAAACTCAGTACCGTTATCAGTGATGATAGTCAAAGGTAGTCCATGATGGGTACAAAAGCGTAATAGTGCTTGTATAATGCTAATGGCGGTACCGTCTCGCAGATGATACGCTTGGGCGTACTTCGTGAAGACATCTATAAAAGTTACATATTTATCATTTTGAACTGTAAAAAGGTCCATGTGAATAATTTCAAGTGGTTTGGTAGCTGGAGGTACTATATTGAATTGGGGACTTATTGGATTTCTGTCATATTTAGCTTGACCACAGATGGTACACTCATTAATGAATTTGGTGATTTGTTCTTTCATCTTTGGCCAGTAATATTTTCGTGAGAGGGCTAAATGACATTCATTTATACCGCGGTGATTCGTTTTACCATCGTGATAATGTCGAATAATGTCTTGTTGTCGGAGGTATTCTTTAACATTCTCGAGTTCTGTCTTAGCTAATACTAGGTTAAGTGAGGAACTTCTAAATTTGTCTTGTATAATGGGTATTACTGAGTACATGGCTAAAGGTGGATTAATCAAGATAGTTGTTTTGACTTTCGGGTTCACGTATTCCTTGATAGCATTAATAATGTCGCTTTCGAGGTTGGATTCTGAAATTTGGATTGCTATTCGAGTATGATTTTCGAATGGTTTGGTTACTGCTGGTCGGCGTTTTATGTCACCAACTATAGTAAAGTACATTTGTCTATGAAACTTATTGAGAGGTTCGTCTGTAATGGGGATTTCTAGAATCGGATGTTCATTACTAGTATGTACGGTTTCGGTCGACGAGTTTGTTGGTGGAGGCGGTGCCTCCGATGGGTTGTTGATCATAGATTCGAGGTCGTTAGTACTTTCTGTCAGTGAGTCATTATCAGTTTTTGAGGTATCTACTGGTGGTGTTGAAGCCTCTGTTGGGTTGTTGATCATTGATTGCAGATTCTTTATATTTTCGATCAATGAGTTAATTTCCTCTATTTCTTCATTATGGATTTCTACACGAGAAAGTGCATCAGCATTAGTATTGAATTTTCCTTTTTTGTACACTACAGTAAAGTCATATTCACTTAGTCTGAGTCGCCATCTGGTCAGTCGTGAATTGGGTTCTTTTAAGCTCATCATCCATTGCAAGGGTTTGTGGTCAGTCAGTACTTTAAATTTTCTACCGAAGAGATAAGGTCTAAAATATTTTGTGGCCCAGACTATGGCAAGCAATTCCTTCTCGATGGTACTATAATTTAGCTCACTTTCATTGAGTGTGCGAGAAGCGTAGCAAACGGGTTTGTCAGAACCTATCGGTCCCTGGGATAACACTGCTCCGATAGCGAAATTTGAAGCATCTGTTGTAAGATTGAACTCTTTTTTGAAATCCGGGTATTGTAGTATGGGGTCATTTGTAAATAGTGTCTTGCAAGTTTCAAATGCATTGATATATTCTGAGCTGAGGGTTATTTTACTGCCTTTCTTTAAGCATTGGGTAAGTGGTTTGGTTATGCGTGCAAAGTCGGGGATAAACTTTCGGTAGTAACCGAGAAGGCCTAGAAATTGTTTGATCTCCTTGGGGGTCTTTGGAATCGGGTATTTTTGAATAGCGGAGATTTTGTCGGGGTTTGGCTTGACGCCGTCTTGACTGATAATATGTCGTAAGTATGCGGTCTCGAGTTTCAGAAATTCGGATTTATCCATTTGGATTTTGAAGTTGGATTCTTTAAGTCTTTGGAAAACTTTTTCCAGGTTATCCATATGCTCTTGCAGAGAGGTACTATAGACTATTATGTCGTCCAAATAGACAAGACATATGTTATTTTGAAGGCCTCTGAGAACATTGTCCATAACCCTTTGGAAAGTTGATGGAGAATTCTTGAGTCCCATGGGCATTCGAAGGAACTCGAAATGGCCGTGTTCTACATTAAATGCGGTTTTAGAAATGTCTTGGGAGTCCATCTCGACCTGGTAGAATCCACTTGCTAAATCTAAGGTCGTAAAATATTGGCTCTTTCCTAACTTGTCAAGAACGTCATTGATGTTTGGAATGGGGTATTTGTCGTCAATGGTTTTCTCGTTCAATTTCCGAAAGTCTACCACGATACGCCATTTCTGTTTTCCAGAAGCGTCTGTCTTTTTAGGCACAACCCAGATGGGTGAGCTCCAGGCTGAGTCGGAGGGCCCAATAATACCCTGATCTAACATTTTGGTAATTTGATTCCTTACTTCTTCGCGGTGGATGAAGGGGTATCGGTAACTTTTAGTATACACGGGGATTTCGTCTGTGGTTCTTATACGATGCTTAATTTTATTGGTGAACGTCAAAGGCTCCCCGTCAATGTAAAATATGTCTGTGTATCGAGAACAGAGTGCCAAAAGATTAGCTTTTTCCTCTTCATTGAGGTGATCGTTACGTAGACGTGATAATACATCTTTCGCACGTTTCGATTGCTTACTTGGTGTGCAATTGACGTTAAAAAGATCAGCACGGGCTGGTTGGTCTAAGGAAAAGATAACGTCATTAGGTGTTGGATTTTCTAACTCTACATACCCACGGCTATTGGTAACGGTTGTAAGACATTCGTGGATAATACAATTGCAAAAAACTTGATCACTTACTAAAACATCGCCATCCGGGGCATTTATGGGTATTCGAACTAATTTGGAACTTTTGGCGGGGACAATATCCTCGTACAGGTTAACATTGCGTGAATTATATACTTTAATTTGATTCATAGCGGAACGCGTTACTAACTGGAAATCTTTTAAATCTATTTTAGCTTCCCATTTGGATAATAAGTCTAGTCCTATAAGGCCATCGAAGTAATCGTGGAAACGGTAAACGAACAATTTTATTCTATCGGACTCATTGAATTCATTAAAACACGGCAGTGTTATGGAATAGTCATTTCTGCTAACGCCGTGTACGTTCGTAACTTCGAAAGGGTCGTAGTTAAGAGGATAGTCATAGAAGAACTTTTGTACAGCCTCGGGGCTTATAAATGACTGGTTAGCGCCAGTGTCAATCAAAAATTTTAAAGGAGGGCAAGAAATTTCTATGTAGGGTAACTGTCTTTGGGTCTGTAAATTAAGGTCTATTTTGGCTCTTTGGATGTCTGTCCCGATTGAAAATTTTGGTCTGATTTCTGATTTGCACCGCTAGGGCCTGGCTGTGGCTCTGTCTCACCTACTATTGGGTTATCGGAAACTGTAGTCAAATTGAAATCAGTCGTATTGGCGTTGTAGTCAAAGTCGCATACTATGTAGCAATCATTACCGTCCGTGTAGTAGTCATATACTGGTTCATAGTAGTAGTCAGCAGAATAATAGGAGCTATCAGGCAAAGCAAGTTCGCTAAGGTTTAACTCACGCGTTTTAAAATAATTGCTAGGTGGTGGGTTCCCGTTTCGTTGCCAATCGTGCCCTGGCACTATGGGTAATGGTTTCTGAACAAAATGTTGCACTCCGCTCATGGGTTTCGGACCCAAATTTTGTGGTGGGTTGGCCCTTTGTTGTAGTTTGAAAATGTGACTTTGAGGGTGGTAGTTAGGTAATGGTGCACGGAACATTTGTTGGGTTCGAGTAGGCATTCGATTTTGAGGCTGGTTGCTATTGAATTTAAAGGCCTGAGGCTGGGGTTGGTACCCACGTTGTCCTACTGGGGCCGGCCAGTTAGGTACTGGGGGTCGTGGAACATTAAAGGCATTAAAGGGCACAGTGGGCATCGAAGGAGATTTATATAGAATTTTGGGTGCGTTCTGAGTAGTTTGAGCCTTTGGGGCATCGTTACGTTGCTGCAGGTATATAATATTTAGTTCTTCCTGCACAAATTCCAAGGCTTTTTCTATGGTTTCCGGACGCATACAACGTATACGTGAGCCTAAAGGTTCCTTAAGTCCTCGTACGAAAGCCTGCATTGTAACTTTCTTATAAAGTGTCCGTTTCGCTTCAATAGTCGTTTGTAAGGATTCATGTAACGTCACGTAAGTCATAATCGTACTAAACAAGGATTGACATTGATCATAAAATTCCTGTGGGGTTTTATTACCTTGTGTAGCCAACGAGAGGTCATTGTATAAGGCTGTTTCGTCTCTCTGATCTGAAAAGTTGTTAATAAGAGCTGATCTAATACCTGCCCAAGTTTCAGGAATGCCATTTGAATTGATGGTGGATGCAGCGGGCCCTATTATCTTGTTTAGTATGCCATTTAAAAGACACAGGTTCCCTAGCTCACTACCTGGCTCGGCGCTTGCATACTGAGATACTATCCGGTCGCAGATGTTAATGAACCTCGTCAGTATATTGGGGTTTCCGTCGAAATCAGGCACAAGGCGTAAGGCTTTGAAAATTACATCGGGATCGTAAGGCATTTTAGATTCAAATAAATTGCTCAAACTAATATCTAAATCGCTATCTAAATCTCTGTTAATATCTACTAAATGTCGGCGCCCCTGTCGTGACGCAGGTACCTGACAACTTGATCTTTCGTGATGAAAAATCTTGGACATAAAAGTAACTAGGAATAGAGAGGAAGCAACACGAGAAAGATTCTAGTGTACTCACATATATTTCATCTCTGGTTCTTCCCCGTGAATCGATGTCTGGATTCTCCACGCGTCTCCGCAGCTCTGCCGTAGATTCTGGATACTCGTGACGTGACTTGAAAGCCGCCCGGGTGATTCGCGATCGTAGAGACCGATGTGAGATGACTCTAACGCGTTTCGCGAACCGGCCCGCGGGTATCCTATCGACTGCGCCAATTACGTAGACTGCAGACGATGGATCGAAAAAAAACCAAAGTGATTTTAAAACTAATTTAATTAAAATAAATTATTACAATTAAGTTGATGAAAGCTATTCGATGTTAGAATATGGAATGACAAAATAATACTTAAAAATAACTTATTGCTACTGGTGTGTTTCTGCTGCGTCGGCGGCTCGTGGCTGAACGGACGTCATCGCTGCAGTTTCTATGCGGTTGGCGTAAACATGTAGGAATGTGCGAAGTCGGCGGTATCCATTAGGGGTCCGTATCTAACAAGGATAACAAATGTAACGTGTTTGAATAAGTAGTGTTGATATGAGAGTAAATTAGTTTTGGAACATAACTTTATCTGGTTTTATTTTCAATTATCAACATATTATTAACAAACAAAAAACTTGAAATATTAATCAAAATAACAAATTGGACATAATAGTATTTAGTGTACACAGTTATACGTAAATTCATATTCTATGAAGTAAATTAATCTCATATTTCTGCTTTTTGCATCCATTTATTTTGCATAAATACGAGTGCGGGTACAATTTTGCATATATATTTTATTATGAGTATAAAAAAGTTAACGCATGAATTTTTCGAAAAGCCTCCAGGCCATGTATCGACTATGGTATCAGCTACGGTTTTCAGTGGATTTTTATCTAAAAATATTTCTATATTTTTTGTTCAAAAAAAAAGCGTGCTGGAAAAATATACGAAGCGAAAACGTATTTTGCGAAGAGTTTTTTCTAGCTATATTTGGGATCAGTGACGTGCTTTTTTCTAAAAATAACAATGTAAAGTTTAGATATTGTTATTAATAAGTTGTACATAACAATACGATGACACCTTTAATTTAGAGGATTGGAGTAGATGAAAAGTTATCTGTCTCTGAGAGATTCAATTTTTATACCTTCGCTGCTTCGTAAGGAATGACGGTTTCAGGAAGTCAAGCTCAGGACCATTGAATTCAGTGATGTCAGAGAACTTCAGAGATATTGTTGCTTGTAACCACTGCATCTGCAACAAGCACGCAGCTCCTAGCACTTTGAATGGCCTTATGGCTCTTACAATTAATTTAGAGGGGTTGCACCGCACTGAAGCGGCTGGAACCGGTTGGAACAGGCTCGGCTGTGACGTCACACTGCGTTCGCGTGCACATCGCTACATGGCAGGAGGATAGGTGTGGGCCAAGCTATAAGCGGCAAGCGGCAGCATTTTGGTTTGTAGGTCATAGACATAAGTATTCAGAAACATGTATGAGTGTTCGAAATGTATGGATTTCAAGATCACCGTTTAAGATCTCCATGATTTAGATTTGGTATTTAGTTTATTATTTTAAGTAGTCAGCTACAAAGGTGCTTTTTTAATGATTTCATATATTTTCTTTTCTTAAAAAAGCCATGCCTTTTCCTTTCGGCAAGTATTCGTGTGATATTTCTCTTTTCACCTAACATTAACTGATAAAATAGGTAAATTAAGTATGCCATGGTGACAAAGCATCTTCTACTATGCGGTTTTCATCTGAGCTAACCAACGATATCGCAAGTCGCTTTAGTTTGTAAAGCGACTTGCGACGCTCGAACCACACTCTAATAGAAGAAGAGAGAAGAAAGTCGTCACCGCTCATAACTTGACTAGTACGTTAATCAGACGGCCGCAGTACCATCTACTGTTCCCCTGATTAATATCAGTCATCCGCGCCCTGGGAGACCGCGTTTGGAAACTGCAAATCGGTAATACTTGCTCTAAGCGCTGCGTAAAGCGGCTCTATTCCCCGAACGTAATGGTGCAGCGCTGTGACAAGTCGCTGGGATTGCTGATTATTCTACACAACGCTCCCGTACTTGTGTGTATGTTTTCGTCTTTTTACATACTGAAACGTAAAAATCGTTTTTCATTTTTCATATCAAAGTGTAGGTTAGCGCCTACAAAATAATAACTCCGTAATCCCACACGACCATAGTTCCTACAAACGTATTATTTCACGTGGCTTTGTGTGCGCCGAGCCTATCAACGCCATCCATCAGATAACTGTGCACCACGCTGTATGCTCGACACAAACACTGATTATCGAAGAACGCGCCATTTAAGCCAGGACTACACTGATGGCCCAGTCGCCGATGAGCTCAGCTATCAAGTTATTAAAAACTGTGTTGTGTTCTGATTGTATGAGCTGGGGTTTATTTCTGCGTTTCGAAATAATGTTGTTGTATGTTTTCTTTTGTTGGATTTATATAAAGGATAATTGGTTTTTAAAAACGAAGTAGTGTGTAGGTATTACACATTATTATTATTATTTTATATTGGTTAGGTTTTGCAAGTTATTTATTAAGTCTGTTGGATCAATGGCTCATCCTAGCAAAGTTAATTTGGTACTTTGTGTTAGTTGTAGCGTAGAGAAAAATCACTACCAAAGTGATATATTTATTTACCATATTTTTTCCCTTCGCAATTTTCATCACAATCGTGACTTTTCTTTGCCAATTTATATGATTTCTGCGAGCCTTGTTGTTTATTTATAAGAAACACTACTATTCAATAAAAAATCTACCCCGTTGATCTCAAGGTTGCAAACGTGATTGCCAAGCGTGGGGTCTTGGATTCAATTCCCAGGTTCGCCAAAAAGTGTAATTGGGTTTTTTCATTGGGAATTTCTCAGTTACAGCCCGGAATGTATTCTATTTTGATAAGTATATCAAAATAGAATTACTTACAGTAATGTACCCACCCAGACCTCCCCCAGGCATAATAATGCTTGGGGGGAGGCCTGTGTGTGTACATTACTGTCCACCAGTTGAAGTCTTTAGGCTGATTTGATGAAATAGAAAGAATTTACTTAATTCTTTCTATTTCATCAAATCAGCAATCAAAAAAACAGTTACAAAAATAATTTGTGTTCCTGGAAACAGCGATGGTTTTCAGTAGGTAAATCAAGTAACGTAGTATAAGTAGTACAAGGGTTATCCTACAATTGCTGTCAATACGCCAAACACGTAAGTAAGCAAGGATAGTCTAATTACGAGTAGTGCCGACGTGAGCAAACAATTAATACTAATTCTAATAATTGAAATTGAAAATTCGTTTATTCAGGTTATTAACACCCATTTCAATACAGTTAAAATCACACACAGAAAAAAAATAAAAAATAAAAGAAAAATTAAATTAAAATTCATAAATTAAATTAATTAATTATTGCTGGGAAATTAAATTGGAATCAATAAGTTAAAATGCAAACATTAAATTACGTAACATAAAAAAAACAACACAATTAACACAATGTACAATTAACATTTTCTAATAGGCACTGGAACAGCCACATGTCTGCCACAGCAATGCCGAACATAAGGGCAGTCCAGCCTGTTAGCGATCATTGCCAGGACAGCATTGGGACTGGCCCACACCCGGCGCACCAGGGACCGCTTACGCATAGAAGCGTAGAAACAATCAGTGCGTGCCATCGCGAACATCCCCGATGCGCTACAGAATCGGGGCAGCCCCAGCACCGCCCGGAACGCATTGTTGTACTGGACACGGAGGGCACTGTATGTCCTTTCACTATAGTCAGCCCACAGGCTACACGTATACAGTGATGTGCAGTACGCTTTAAAAAGCGTGAACTTCACACCAGTAGTACAACGCGAAAACCTGCGGGCTATCATGTTGGCTCGCACCGACAAATATTACGACAAATATAAGATAATTACGGTATGTTATGTATGTCTATACAACAGATAGAAATAATGAAAACCTGTTAAAAATATTTCTACCTAAGTTCTGCCGTTTCCTAAAACCTTCAGAAATTACAAGCACGACGTTGATATTCCAAAACAAGATAATACCTGTGTATGTACGTAGGTACTCGCAGTATCCGCCAAGTTTGGAAGCTCCGAGGTGTATCTAATGTGCCGCATTACAGTTATTACGATCCCCCGTCAGGTTTTAATGGAACACTGACTTTTGGAATGTTCCAAATGTTCCAGACTCAGAATGAAACTTGGAAAGGATTTGTTTAGGAAAGAGGTTCGAGTGTGAGACGTGTTCTAATTCCACGTAGTTGGCTTCTTGGTTCACATTTTGGGAAGATTAGATAGATACTTTTTAATTTTAAGGATATGTTAAAGAAAAGTCTTAAATCTTAGTTTAACTTGCGTGCTTGGTACCTCACGGGTTAAACTTAAACGTCTATTAATTACTTCAATTTTGTATACATACAAAAAAAAATGAAAAAGTGTTTATTCATGAAAAAATGCAACATTAATCGTTTAGATTAATCTCATTAATCAAACTTTCTCATGTATCTGAACACTAGCTTCTACCAGCGGTTTTGTCCGCTTGAAGAAATATATCGTTATTTCTTCTTCAATGTCCAATCCATCTATACGCTAAAGGTTTCTAAGTCAAAAAGTCAAAGTCAAAAACGTTTATTTCAATTAGGCCATTAAACGGCGCTTTTGAACGTCATCAATTGGATCAGTAGTTTAGGTGTGAAAACACAATAAGTCAGTTGCGATAGAGTTTCCTTTACGTTTTTATTGTAAAGTTATCAGAGTCAGTTGATTGTGTAATATTGCTCGTAAGTGTTTGCAATAGTTAAATAGTGTTTTAATTAATTTATTACCTTCTCCGCCCATAGTTTCAGAGATAAATGATTTTCATACCACTCCACTTACATTTATAAAACTCACGCAGTAGGTACCCGGAAAATATATGTACAGCAGTGCATCATCGTGGAAACTTGCTTGAGGTGAGCTATTGATCAATACATAAAAAGGGAGGGGCAGTTCACTTCACGCTCACTCCATCAAAGTGTTCACGGTGATGTGTTCACGGAACTGACTGGTTGGACGTTAGCGGATAAGCTTGTTACTACTACCGTTATTGTTTTTACACCCAAAATCAACCAATCAACCATCCTTATTTGATTACAAAGGCGAACTCCCTTCCAACTTTTTAGTTATAGGTGCTTCTTATTTCTTCTGCTGATACGATATCTCAATAATATTATAATTATCATTAGTGCCACGAACTACGCTCACTATCGGACCATCCCAGCTAATTAGCAGATTATGTTAATCTTTAAGACCAGACTATAACGTTATTAACGTAATTTGTCTTAGAATAGTAAACAAACCACTTGAAGTATAAAAAGTAAACATTCATTCATACCCACTTGTAAACAATTTGTATTTACGTAAATCAATAATTCGTTTATTAGGACCGTTCTTGTAATTTGAAGGAAATCTTTTATGTAGGTTTGAAAATATGGTTGATTTAAATCTGTCTCGCAACGGTATATTTATCATCATCATTTCAGACGAAAGACGTTCAGTGCCGTGCGTCTTGCATCCAGCGGTCACCCGCGGACTTCCTTTGGTCATCGGTCCACCTCGTGGCAGAACGTCCAACAATTCGTCTCCCGGTACGCGGTCGCCGATCATCTTATTAAGAAGTAATTATAAATCGCTGTTGATACAAGTAACAACGAAAGTCTTATTAGAATTATTTACTAAGTGTTTTTACCAGCATAGTAATACTAGTAGCAAACAAACAACGAAATAAGTAAAAAAGTTGGTTTTATCAGGACACATTATTACTACTATTATATTCTTCTTGTGATATTAAATGATAAGCCACTTTACATCAAATGCACTTAGCATCATAACATATTTAAGTTTAAACATATTATTTCATAGTTCACATTAGAATGTGTCAGCTCGTCAGCTGCCACATCCCACGGTCTCCGTACATTACGCACGATTGAGTTCGTTTCATTATCAAACGCGTGGGTTTCCGAAATCCTTCCGATCTGAATCCTGTCAGCCCACGCTTTGTGGGTTGTGTGCAAATGTGGAATTGTGCCATTTTAGATTTTGTTCGCTTGATTTTTTGTGATTACTTGTTGAAAGTGATTGTAAGTTCAAACAAAAGTACTTTAGATGTCAAATTTTCTAGATATAAATGACGGCATTTTTCAAAAGTCTGGCTATAGTTTCTCATCAACTCCTATTAAACTTCAGACAACGTAACAAAAGTTTTTTTTGTAACTTGTTTGTGGTGTTTTTGATAGAAGTTTGTTGCAGCCAAACCTGTAGACACAAGCAGCAGCACACGCGAGCGCCTGCACGCCGCGCGCCACCTCGCCGAGGTCGCGAGCGCTGGCAGAGAGCCAGCTCCGACACTGTTGACCTAATTACGTGCCG
The DNA here is from genome assembly GCA_950371165.1 of Lacanobia oleracea. Lineage (NCBI taxonomy): Eukaryota > Metazoa > Arthropoda > Insecta > Lepidoptera > Noctuidae > Lacanobia > Lacanobia oleracea. The sequence continues at coordinate 28,883,294 of OX493387.1, read as the reverse complement.
ATTAGCTGATAAAGACGCGCGCGTAATCATAAGTGGGGAGTGTTATTTGTTGTATTCCATAAGTAAAATAAATGGGGATTGGTCTGGGAACTTAGAGAGATACAAAAGATTTATTGATTTGGAAGACAGAAGTGAGTCTGTATGTTAAGAATACCGAGTGATCGGATTTTATTTAGTCATTTCAAACGAATTTTGTACGGGATGTCAGTAGGAATCTACAAAACTAGAACTACTCGATTGATAGAGAAAATGTTGTAAAAATCTGTATTCCAACTATAAAATGCAAAAGTAATCGTGTCACTCCGTTTCTTCTTATCTTTTCAAGACTTAACGGCTTAAGAGCGCTGTCACAATTTTTCTTGAATTTGAGCGTTTGATTCGAGTTTTGATGTCTGATTATGCTTTAGATATAACACAAAAAAAAAAAACAAAAATACGTCTAAGAAAGTTTGATAGTTGATCTTGGTTCTAAATAAATATATCAATTTGTTCACGTACATCAGTAAATTCTTTGTCTCCGCAAAGGGTGTTTCATAAAATTACGCTTTTGGGAATCTTTTGATGCTTTAGTACACCGAAGATATAATAATTTAATCATTTTTTAAAATGCTCATGATACAACTGTACCTTCTCCTTTGAATGATCAAATCAATTTATTACGATTCATGCACTAATACACCAAAAATAATTCTGTAAAATTGAGAATTTTTGTCAATTTTCCGTACGAAACTATAATTTTTATCTATGAAAGTATAATCCAAATTAAAATTAAAATTATTTAATAATTAAGGAGGTATTGTTATAATGCATGAAAAAAAATATTGGTCTATTTAAAAGTAAACTAATATTTTTAAGCAATTGTTGTATACAGCGCTACAATCACTATAAATTTCGGGAAACGCGGTTTGTAGCTTTGGGATCGATTTTGTAATAGCACCCTTAAAGGATTGGTAAATGGAAAGATCATGTCATGTGCATGTGCATTCTTTTGGAATAGTTTCCCACCAGTTTTAGTATAAAACTAGCTTTTGTACGCGACTTTGTACGCGCATAACCTGTTTTTTTCCCGTTCCCGTAGGTATTTCGAGTAATCTTCTCTCAGTGCTTCCTCACACTCTCCAAGAAACCTACATACCAAACTACGGCTTTCAACGACCAGTAGTTTCAGCTGTGCGTTGTCTGTCGGTCACTTAATCACTCAGTAACGGAAGAATTTAATAAATATTATGATAACAAAAACTTACAGTACAAATATGAGCCAAAATTTAGTTTTCTTCAGTTCATTCAGCGAGTATTTTCCAGCTAATTTACTCGTCAAGACATCAGATATTCTCAAAAAGCTTCAGCATCCCGATACAGACTTCCAAGCAATCCTAATTAACATTCTCTCTAAATACTAAATCCAGTTCCCATTTTTCCCATAAACAATCCACTTTGCGTAATTTATATTAATACACGCTAATCTCAGGAACTAAAGGTCCGATATGAAAAATTATTTCAGTTTAGATAGCCCATTTATCGAGAAAGGCATAGGCAAGGTAAAACATCACGCTAAGAGCACTAGGAGTGGAGCAGACGAAGTTGCGCGGGTAAACTAGTGAGCTATTTACTCGTAATAGACTACAACCTACACAGTACACTACATTGTAACAAAATATAATTCCACGGAATCTTCTCATTTATCCCGACACAACTCTGGCTAATAAATACGCCGTTTTAATTCCATACGGCACTATTTTGCTTTTAATTATCTCATTAAGGCCTCTGCCTCGGGTTTTGCGGGTAGCGGGATGGCGTGTTGTGTTTGTGCCGTCGAGATATTTGTTTTTATTTGCAAACGAAATGTCTGAACAACGGCGAGAACATTTTTTTTATTCAAATTTATTCTTAACGCTCGATTTATTGTGGGCAAAAAAGAAAATAAATTGCACAACACTGCAATGCAGACGCGCACCGCTCGTTGCCCGCCAACGCACCTCTGCCGCGCCGCTCTTTCCGAGGGTCGATCCATTTGATTATACACATTTTGATTGGCCGCCACCACCGACCCGCTGCCCGCAAAACCCGAGGCAGATGCCTAACAGTATTTACGGCGCCGGTTAGTGCACGTTCATTGTGAATTAGTGGCACGTGGTTCTTTGAATTTAAGTTATCAACCAATATATGATAACTTAAAGTCATTATCATATGATAAATTAAATTGACGTTTTGTTAAGAAATGTGCATGATCCGTGGGGTTGCTGTATCTTGATAGACGTACTTGCCCAAATGTGCAAGCCGAGTGTTGAATCTAATTTTCTATCGTCAAAAAATACAAACATCCATATCAAGTTATATTATTATTTACATGATAAAACTTTATACGTTTGTTGTCAGTGAATTTCAATTTAGTAAGTAGAATTTGCATGATTAGCATTTTAATACAACAGTGAAGTTGATTTGTGATCCTAGCACAATTTAGCTATAACCTATAGCTAAATTGTACTAGGATACCTACTGAACTTGGTGGGGGTTTGGTAATGCATAATATAATTATTTAGCTGGGCTTTAAGAGAGTATAAACATTCATTTCTAAAACATAGGTACTCGTAATAAGGATATGCAACCTGCAATAGAAATTGTAAAAGTTGTGCATAGTGATAAGTAAAATGACTCCTTAAGAGATATTGCGTTTATTCTGTTACATGATGTATAGAGGAGATATGAAAAAACATAAAATTCAATCATTTCTGACATCACCTTGCACCTAGACCGTCTATCGACTAGATAACAAGCGCCAAATAAATAAATCCCATGCAACAACCATTGTTCAAACAACAATAATTACGTTGTATTGTCGGTTTCTTTGGCTGGCGAGCCAAATTGATCGCCATTCCCTGCGGCCGGGAGCTTGTGCGGGCGAGCACAGTGGTTGCCATCACCTGCGGCCGGCAGCCTTTTTTTTTAGGATGGGTAATCACCAAATGACTCCTCCCGCTCTGGGTAAAGCAGGAGGGAGTGTCAGACTTTTACTGACTAAAACCCATCCGTGTTCCTCCTAGTGCCCTTTGCGTTCCAGGATACGGTGCCTCTTTCGAACGAAGTCCGCAGCCCCAGCAGGCACTGGCCCTAGCGGGCCCCGTCTTTAATGCTGATAGCTCTTTGAGGCGCGCGTGAAACACAGCACGCCGTCGACCCGGGCCTGGTTCTGATCAGACGGCGAGCCACCCAATGCTAGCCGTCCGCAGACTCGCGCCTACGGTGGCCGAAAATCGTCCTGCGACTCCCGACGCCCGGGGCGTCATCTTCTGTTGCGGCGGCTGGGGCGTGAGGTTTCCCTCTCCCTCACGCATTCGGCTTCCTCCTTTGCTAGCATTACTGCTTCGCAGAAGGAAATGACCGCTTTCCATATCCCTTCGCTCCGGACCATCGCTTGAACCGGGGCCGGACACGAGAGATCGCCGCCGCCGATCGCCTCTACGAGGACACGGCGGTGCTCCGCCTAAGCAGGGCAGACCTCCACCGCATGCTCCACCGTATCCTCCGGGCGATCCTCGCAGTGTTGATACCTGGGTGTATCCTCCCGCCGTATTCGAAACAGGTACCTCCTGAAACAACCGTGTCCGGTGAGTACCTGCGTCAAGCGGAAGGTAAGGATGCTATGGCACCACACTAGCCACTCCTCAAAGAAGGGACTTATCGCCGCAATTATGGCGTGCCCAGCACTGGGTTGCGACAGTCGTTGTCTCCATACTGCCATGAGATCCTGCCGGAGCTCCGTCCGCCGTGCTGCAATTTGCCGCGGCAGAGGAGTCCCGCCCCGGCGTAGCGCCTCCACGCGCCATTCGTAAATTAACGCGAGGGCTTTCGCCTCTAGATCCCATGGCGGCAGTCCGGCAAGGAGGCTCGCCGCCTCGCCAGAGACCGTGCGGTATCCCCGGGCGAGCCGAATGGCCATGATCCTCTGAGACGCGTTGAGGTAACGGGCAGGTCGCTTCCTCAAAGTAAGCGCCCAAACCGGCGCCCCATAAAGGGTGCGGTCGGGAGTCTGTGCGTGCGAGTACCGTGATTGCCATCCCCTGCAACCGGGAGCCTGCGCGTGCGAGCACAGTGATTGCCATCCCCTGCGGCCGAGAGCTTGTACGGGCGAGCACAGTGGTCGCCATACGCTGCAGCCGGGAACCTGTGCGGACGAGCACAGTGGTCGCCATCCCCTGTGGCCGGGAGCATGTGCGGACGAGCACAGTGGTCGCCATCCCCTGCGGCCGGGAGCTTGTGAGGGCGAGCACAGTAATCGCCATCCCCTGCGGCCGGGAGCCTGTGCGGGCGAGCACAGTGGTCGCCATCCCCTGCGGCCGGGAGCACGTGCGTGCGAGCACAGTGATCGCCATCCCCTGCGGCCGGGAGCCTGTGCGGGCGAGCAAAGTGGTCGCCATCCCCTGCGGCCGGGAGCCTGTGCGGGCGAGCACAGTGGTCGCCATCCCCTGCGGCCGGGAGCACGTGCGTGCGAGCACAGTGATCGCCATCCCCTGCGGCAGGAAGCCTGTGTGGGCGAGCACAGTGGTCGCCATTCTCTGCGGCTGGGAGCCTGTGCGTGCGAGCACAGTGGTCGCCATCCCCTGCGGCCGGGAGCACGTGCATGCGAGCACAGTGATCGCCATCCCCTGCGGCCGGGAGCCTGTGCGGGCGAGCAAAGTGGTCGCCATCCCCTGCGGCCGGGAGCCTGTGCAGGCGAGCAAAGTGGTCGCCATCCCCTGCGGCCGGGAGCCTATGCGGGCCAGCACAGTGATCGCGGCTCTGCCCGCACGCGAGCGTTTTGCCAAACAACTGGCTCTCTCTTGTACAGTGAGGCCGCAAAAGTCCATAAGAACGCTAAAGATTACATTGCTACGAACCGAGCGAGCACGATATTTCCGTGCGTATATGTGCGCGTGTATGAGTATCCACATTCCACAGATAACACACACTAAGGAACTGTCGTCGCACTGAGCTTAAAAATATCATTATTATTTTTCCGTGCCATTGAATACGCATTACATCACAGAGGTTGTTCTTACCATTGCATTGATAAAACTCTCGCAAATATGTCATGTGCTGGTAGCCGTATGAACTAAGTGTTGGATTCGCAAATAACGTAGCCCGAGTTCAAATCATGGTCGGTCCGTTGCGGTTATTTCTTACTTTGAAAATTCCCAATCTATAATAAAATAGTTGTTTTTTATATTTCTATGAAAAATACTGTTGCATTTTTTGCACTAAATACGAGTACTTGCAAATTACGAATATGATCTATTAACCACAACAAGAATCACATTCGTAATTCGCAATTATTTAGTTGTTACATCTTTTCGATGTTGTAAGGTGGAAATAAAAAAACGTGTTTAATAAAAACGAAGAACCATGGAAGAAAGTACACAATAAAAGAAAATCAAAGAAAAAGGAAACTATGCGTCCTTAGTAACTGCAACTACTATCGCCCGGTGGAAATTATAGAAGATACTTTCTGCGAACAGTTTGAGTATTGCCACTACGTGTCACCTAATAGTAAAATGACGGAAATACTCACAAACCTTAAGAACAAGGTTCAAGATTTTAACCTGGACGACTATTGTATAGTAATGATTGGCGAAAAGGATTTTAAAGATAATGAAGACTCTATCGAACTGGTTAGACTAATAAGAGAATCCTTGGAACAGACAACTCATACAAATGTGATTGTGTGCTCTCCGGTATACATAAGAGGAGCCCTTATTCATAATTATAGAGTAGAACTGTTTAATAATTTACTTTACATGGATATAAGAAACTATGAATATGCATATTTCTTTGATTCGAATCGTGACCTCTCATTGGAAATGTTCTCATATAAAACAGGTAAACTTAATAAACTAGGGATAAAATGTATATTTGGAAGTATTTTTAGTCGCATGCTTGTTGACATAAAAAATTATCCGTTGGATTGTGATTGTGACATTGAAAATTTACCAAAAGCAATAACGAGTAAAGCTCATGTACAAAATATTTTTTTTCGCCCCACCCTTAACACATTGTCTGCCAGACAAATAGACACAATACAAAATGTATTGTTTGTCGGTCACCGGTGACCGACGCGGCAGTGAATGTGTTAAACAACAATGCCAGTAATGATAAACAGAAGCTTACTTTGTTACATCAAAATATAGCTGGAATACTCAATAAATTAGATTTCTTCGAAGTAACAATATTTGAATTGACGAAAGAGATGGGTGTTATAGACTTTATTTGTTTTAGCGAAACCTTTATACAATCCGGTCATGAATTTAATCTTAGACTTACAAACTATAAGCTAGCTGCTAATTACTCAAGATCCAATAAAAAACGGGGCGGCACGTGCATATTGGTGAAAGAAGATTTAGTTTTTAGCCCTTTACAAATAACTAATGAAATGTCTAGCGATTATTGTTTAGAATGTTGCGGCATAGAAGTTCCGAGTTATAACTTAATAATAGTATGTGTCTATAGAATCCCGGATTCCGATGCGGCCATATTTTTCAAAAACCTTGAAGTTTTGTTACACAAATTAACTTATAAAAGTAGGAATCGTGTCATAATATGCGGAGACTGGAATATTGATATGCTTAAAGACACTACATAAACAAGAGAATTAATATCTATTTTAAATAATTTTAACTTGTTGACTCATATTAAAATGCCCACTAGGAAAAAAAGTTGCATAGATCAAATAGCCAGTAATATCTCGACCCTAGACACAAAAAGCAGTATACATAACCTAGCCCTCTCAGATCATGATACTGGGCAGTCTTTAACGTTCTTTCTTCCAATAGCACATAATAAGCCGAAAATTCCAAAAGTCTTTTATGAAGTGAAAAAAGATTACAATGAAAATAATATTCAAAAATTTCTTGAATGTATATCAGCTTTAAGTTTTAATGAAGTATATGAAGAAACAGATTGCAACAATGCATTTAACTTATTTCATGACCTATATATACTCTTTTACAAACTATGTTTCCCCGAAATAACAGTTAAAAAATATAATAAACCAATTAAAAATAAATGGATTAGTAAAGGTATAAAAATATCGTGCATAAAAAAGAGAACTCTATATTATAGTTACCAACACGATGCCCTAAGCAAAAAATATAATAAGGGAAGATACCTGACCTATTCAAGAATTTTAAGAACATGTATATCACATTCACAATTAATAAATAATCAAAAAAATTTACATAATTCCAAAAATAAATGTAAAGCGACTTGGTCTATTATAAAAAATAATATAAATAATGATGATAATTATAAAAATGAAATCAAAGAATTGATAATAAATGATAACCTAATTAATGATCCCAATGATATATGTAATCAATTTAACAACTATTTTATAGAGATGACTAATAAAACTAACCTTAGCAATAGTAATAACGTAAGTAACATTGACATTACCAATAACACTAACAGTATGTTTTTGACTCCAGTAAATGAACAAGACATAATAAAAATTATCAACTCCTTAAACGATACTAATGCTACTGGATATGATGAAATAACCACAAAAATAATAAAATTAAGTGGCAAATGCATAGCAGCACATCTTAGTTATATTATCAATCTGTCATTTGAGACAGGAACATTTCCTACTAGATTAAAACAATCTATAGTGAAACCGCTATACAAAAAAGGTAACCGTTCGGATATGTCCAATTATAGACCCATTACATTGATCCCTATCCTTTCAAAGATTTTTGAAAAAGCAATGTACGGGAAAATAATAAACTTTTTAAACAAAAACAGCATACTTACTGAGAACCAATTTGGATTTAGAAAGAATAGTTCAACTTCACTTGCTTGTTTTACTCTGGTCAAACTGATATCTGAAGGCCTCAATAATAAAATGTCTGTATTATCAGTATTTTTAGATATGAGCAAAGCATTTGACTTTGTCCCACATAAACGACTACTTTGCAAAATGGAGAAATACGGCATAAGAGGCAAGGCGCATGACTGGCTTGAAAGTTATCTATCGAGTCGCCAGCAAAGGACAATGGTATCAAAAATTGACCATAACAGAAAAAAAATATACAGTTCAGAGTTGAAAATAAATAGTTGTGGCGTTCCTCAGGGAAGCGTACTAGGGCCTCCATTATTTATAATATACATAAATGACTTTTGCAAGAGCCTCAAACGTAATTGTACACTATTTGCTGATGACACTACTTTGACAATAAAATCTTCAAATAGAAATGACCTAAAAACTGACACTAACAATGAAATTCTACAAGCAATAAAATGGCTGGAATCTAATAACTTACGTGTAAATATTGAAAAAACAAAGTTAGTACAATTTCAAACACACAAATCTTCGGTAAAACCACCTCAAATACACTACGATAATTTAATTTTGGAACCCGTGCCTTCAACCTTATTCTTGGGAATAATTATTGATGAAAAATTAAATTGGAAAGAACACGTGAAAAAAGTCTGCACTCGACTTGACAAGTTTGTGTTTGCTTTACGAAAACTGAGACGAATAGCCAGTAAAGAAACAGCCCTCCATGCTTATCATGGCTATGTGGCATCAGTGCTTCGTTACGGCCTCGTGATATGGGGAAATTCAGTAGATGCGAACAAAGCATTCATTGCACAAAAAAAGTGTGTCAGAGCTGTATACGGAGCAGAATATTTAGAGCATTGTAAGCCATTATTTAAAGAACTAAAAATTCTTCCACTTCCTTGCCTATATATTTTTGAAATTTGTATGTTTGTTAAAAGATATCCGCACATGTTCCCATTGTATGAACACATTTCTCAAAGAGTGAAAAGCAGAAGTCCAAATAAATTACTTGCACCTAGCCAGAGACTACATTTGTATAGCAGGAATTCCAATTGCATGGCAGTCAAAATCTTCAACAATTTACCCTCACGCATCAGAGTGTTGCCTACCAATAAATTCAGGAAAACAATATTTACCTGGCTTTTAGAAAACTGCTTTTATTCAGTTAATGATTTTTTTAATTACAAATTTCACATTACAATTTAAATAATATACTTTATGTGTGTATGTACTTGCCTATTGACTTGTTATTATTTTATTTATAGTAATAGTATTGTTGTATTTTTTTTTTAGCATTTGACATTATATAATCAGTAAATATTGACATTTCGTTCATAAATAATAAATATAAATAATTGCGCATATAAAACATGACATTGTAGAAAAATCACCTATTTTCTTAAAAACTGATTTATTACATTAATGGAGACAAAATTTCTGATACTTTTTTTTTTTTTTTCATGACAAACAAGTGTACTTAAATTGTTGTGGTCTCGAATTGAGCTATTTTTTGGCATGTCACTTAATTTAATATTTCTACACCGGCAACGGTAGTGTATGTGAAACTGGATAATGAATAAGACCTTAATGTACCATATGCTCAGAAATAAATGATCTTTATCTTTATCTTTATCTTTTAAAAATGTTTATTCTTATATTCAAAAAATAAACATTTATGAGAATTATGACGTCAAATTGTTATCTAGACAAAAAAGTTATCTTGTAACCGTTAAGTTATCTATGTTACGTGTAAGATTGTTTGTTGGAAGTATACCCACTTAGACCATTCATAATAAGAATAACGTAACAATGAAAGCCCTCACTTGAATACTAATATTAGCCTGCATTTTGCGAATATCACAATACTGTTAACCACACTAACCAACAACTACGACCAAACGACAGTCCATTTCGGTCAAATTAAAACTCATGTCTACCTCGCAGAAATCTAATTCTTTTTTTAGTTTTTTTGTGATCTAACTCTAAGAAATGTGTGAACAAGTTAAAGAATAATTTAATATTATGTAATGCTAATCCATAACTTCCAATCGGGTAAGAACTTACAAAAAGTCAACAATTGCGTGGGATTTGAACTTGCGGCACACTGATTTGCGCTTCAATCTGTGTGCTCTATACCACTGGGCCATCTTGACTTATGCTAAGTTTATGAAATTGTGAATTTCAATCATTTGTTTTCGGAAACTTGAAAATAGAAGGTCGTAAGTCAAACTAAAGGTCAAACTTATACGTTGTAAGAATTCTTATCGACTTTTGCTGGAGTCTGTACATTACATAGAGGACTAATGTATTGGCGGTGTTCGCGGTGTTCAACGGAACTGTAGCGCGATCTAATAAGACTATGTTGAATAGTTGTACTTGGCCTAACTAGATGGCGTTAGGATCGAAATAGATCGCGCTATGGTTTCGTTACAACGAATAGGCTAAGTAACCTTATTTTTTTTGTTGTTTTTGAGATTGAGATTGATCGAGATAGATTGTTGGCACGATAACTTGTATCTTGTGTAGTTCAATACAATTTTCGGGAGCGCGAAACAGTCTTTAATTTCATTTCTCCAAGAAGTCGACCACCGTCGTACGCCGTTGTACATGGTCCTTCAGAGTCGGAGACAGTCGCGAGTGGTGATTTGGTGGTTCCGGCGGTGGTGAATTCCACCCTGCGTGCGTCATTACTGGTCAGTGGATCGCTGGCCAGAGCAAACCCTCCCTCGGCGGGCACCAAGTGCGGTGTCCGGGATTGGGAGGCATCAGTGCAGTGCAGTGCAGTAGCTAGTGCCGGGAGCCGGTTGGAGCAGGGAGCCAGCAGCCAGTGGAGCGTGGAGCAGCACTACTGGGCTAGCTATCTACAACTGGAGGAGCGACGCCGCAAACAGGCGGCAGAGGGCGCCACTTGGGTGGTGCATTTGACGCGACGCCGCGTCACGAAGTTTCAACTGTGTCAGTGAGTGAAATTGGTGATAAAAATCGTGAGTACAATTTACATAATTATTGGCAGGAGAATTTAATTTGAAGATAGACAATTAGTGCAGTAAATTCAAACTTAATTAGAAAATTAACTTGTAAAATTTTAACGCTAAAGTGGTTCAAACGGGAAATCTATGCCCGATTTTACATAGAAATAAAACGGCAAAAACACTTGTAAAATTTTAAGAACTTATCAGAGACATAAATAATTGCGATCATAAAAGTGCAAGATTCTAGTGGACTTTAAGTTATTTTAGCGAATAATTATTTTCTTCCACCTTCATTTTTGTGTATTGTGGAACTATTGCTTTATTATTTGTGTGTTTTGTGCGTATTTCTCAATATTTGTTGGGTTCCGTTGTAATTTAGGTTATTGTTTATAAAATGGATTCATTAAACGATATCCAAGAGGATGTTAGACTTAAAATGAACAAGGCTATTTCTAATTTCAAAAAATGTCCAAAAGATCGTCGTACTGTCTCATACCTTGAAACACGTTTGGAAAGTCTAGAGCAACAGTGGCAATTGTTCAGTAAAACCCACGTTACAATAATTAGTGAAATAAAAAAGTCAGAATTATATAGTTCCAATTGTCATAAAAATTGTGTATATGATGATGTTGAAGAATTATATATACAGTTTAAAAGTGAGTTAAAGGAATCAATATCGAAATGTAATGTCATTCAATCTAGTGAACCTAACCGTAATCCAGGACCTAATAATGGTATGGAATCGATAAATTTTAGATTACCCGAAGTCAAAATACCCGTTTTCTCGGGAAAATATATTGAATGGAAAACATTTCGAGATTTATTCCTTGGGTTGATACACAACAATAGCAGATTAGACGACGCACAGAAGTTGTACTATTTGAAAGGGTATTTAGCTGGGGAGGCCGAGTACTTATTGCGAAATGTTGAAGTGACCGCGGATAATTATAAGGTTAGTTGGCAGAAATTAGAGTCGATGTACAACAACAAAATATTTCTAGCTAATGGCGTTTTAAAAAGCTTTTTAAATCAAAAAAGTATAGCGAATGAGTCCGCAGCCGATATAAAAAGGCTTGTTAGTACAACTTCTGACTATTTAGGCTCAATAAAGAACCTAGGAATCGACGTGACATCTTGGGATATCATTGTGATACATATTGTTAGCGCGAAGTTAGATCGAGAGACCAGACGGGCCTGGGAATTGATGGTGGCGTCGGTTCCAACTGACGACCTACCTACTTTTGATCAATTTAGGGAGTTTTTAGTGAGCCGATATCGAGGTTTAGAGAGCATAGATACTAAAACCGATACTAGGAACACCAAGTCTACTCATGCACTTCATGTAGTTGGTAAAGAAAAAGGCGAAGTATCGTGTTCATATTGTTCTGCCACTCATAAGACAACGAATTGTAATTCATTCATAAATCAAAGCGTCGATGTTCGCCGTAATTTTGTGCATGAAAAACGCTTATGTTTTACTTGTTTAAGCAGCAAACACTCCAGCAGATTTTGTAAAAATACTGGAAAATGTAATTTGTGTAAAAAACGTCACCATACGCTACTTCATTCTTCCGATGATTCACAGTCGTCCGAAAAAGCTACGTTAAATACAACCGCGGATTTGAGTAAGAATGGGTTGCCTGAGGAGAATAAAACGGCCGCTCCACGAGCGGAGGGATCTGATAGTGCGATCGTTTCATGTCTTTCTACAGGAACGTGTAAAGACACTGTTTTATTACCTACGGCATTAATAAACGCGGAGGCTAGAGGAGGGACGTATAGGGTAATTCGTGCATTAATAGACCAAGGATCCCAAGGGTCTTTTATCACGGAATCTATGGCTCAATATTTAGGGTGAAGAAAACTCCAACAAACCATTTCGTAGCAGGGGTAGGTGGTCACAAAACTGTTAATTGTAAAGCAACTGTTAACATAAGGGTACAGTCTAGAGTCGATCCCACTTTCACCGTCCAAGTCAAGGCTTTCGTCTTAAAGTCCATTACCTCCCTGCTTCCAGTTGTTAAGGCAACCAGGATAGAATGGGTTGATTTGAAGGATACTGACTTAGCCGATCCGGCGTATGACAGGCCTAATAAAATAGACGTTTTATTAGGTGCTGAAGTTTACTGTAAGATCATTCAAGATGGCATTAAAACCGCGGGAAGTGGGCCGCTCGTAGCGCAGGATACAGTTTTAGGCTGGATTCTATCCGGAGTTGTAGGCACAGACAATTCAGAACATGTAAACTCATATCCTTGCATCACTGTCCTACACTCCAATATTCAGGCAGACGATTTATTAAAAAAATTCTGGGAGATAGAAGCCGAACCATCAAAGAAAATGCTCACGGAAGATGAGGTTAAATGTGAAACTTTGTTTACAACTTCTACTATACGAAACGGCGAAGGTAGATATATAGTAAGGTTACCTGTCCGTGATGTTGATTTGTTTGATGAGATAGGTGACTCCAAGTTGATAGCTGAAAAGAGACTTAGAGGTTTAGAGTTAAGATTAGGTAAGAACACGACATTAAGAGACAATTACACTAAGGTCATACAAGAGTATTTAGACTTAAATCATATGAAAAGGGTAATAGAAGGCAAATCAACTAATAATAGGGCAGTATACTTACCTCATCACGCTGTCGTTCGCGAGGATAAAGATACGACCAAGGTGCGAGTCGTATTTGACGCCTCCTGTAAAGGTTCAAAGGGGACGTCACTTAATGATAATTTGTTAGTAGGGCCTACATTACAGGCAGATCTTCGACATATTGTTATGCGATGGAGAACTCATAGAATATGTTTAGTCGCGGATATTGTAAAGATGTATCGACAAGTTTTAGTCAATGAAAAAGATACAATATATCAACGTATTCTCTGGCGAGATAGTCCCACAAGAGAAATAGAACAATTTGAATTAGTTACGGTAACATTCGGTACGGCATCGGCACCATATTTAGCAGTGCGGGCGTTACATCAAGTAGCTTATGATGAGTGTCAGAGTTGTCCAAAGATAAGAGATATCATTTTAAATGACTTTTATATGGACGATCTCATGACGGGAGCTGAAAGTATAGAAGAAGCTTATGAAATTTACACTAACATTAATGAAAAGTTAAAGAAGGGAGGTTTCGTATTGCAAAAGTGGAAAGCTAATAGTAGGGAATTGTTAAATAAAGGTTGGGAAAGGTACAGAGGAAGAATTACATATAAAATTAGATGAAGTAACTAAAATCTTAGGTCTTACCTGGAACTCCAGCGAAGATATCTTCCAATACTCCATTAACCTTCCGACCACAGCTACACCTGCAACTAAAAGGAAAATAATTTCTGACATTTCTCGGCTATTCGATCCGCTGGGATGGTTAGCTCCTTGTATAGTTAAAGCGAAAATCTTGATTCAAAAGTTATGGTTAGCCGGCATAGGATGGGATAAAGAAGTGCCAGAGCAGTTATTAAAGGAATGGTTAACTTACCGTGAAAAGATGTCCCAGCTGGTAACCATCAGAATTCCACGATGGATGCATGTCACTTCCACAAATGTAACCACCGAGTTACACGGTTTCGCCGATGCCTCGAAATTAGCTTATGGCGCAGTTGTATATTTAAGAGTGGTGGATGTTTCAGGCAATGTATTTGTGTCATTAGTCGCTTCTAAAACCAGAGTAGCACCGGTTAAACAGGTGTCTATTCCGAGGCTAGAGCTTTGTGGCGCTTTACTCTTGGCTAAATTGCTTATAGAAGTCGGTGAAGTAATGGCTATTCCAAGGTCAGATTGGCACGCATGGACAGATAGTGAAGTGGTACTCGCATGGTTAAATAGCCATCCGAGTCGTTGGAAAACGTTTGTGGGTAATCGAGTGTCAGAGATATTGACTTCTTTAGACACTCATCACTGGGCTCACGTATCCACAAAACAGAATCCAGCAGATTGTGCTTCACGTGGAATTTGTCCATCCGAGCTTGAGAAGACCTCTCTGTGGTGGGATGGCCCGTCATTCTTAAGGGATCAAGTAATTACGTATAAAAAGCCGAAGCATTTAGTGACACAATTAGAAGAAGTAAAGGTTCACACTAGCACAGTTGATATTTCATTTGAGAGTCAATTCTCATCGTTATTGGACTTAATTAGAACTGTTGCTTATGTTCGGCGCTTTCTACTTAACTTAAAAAAGCACGGTATGAGTTCGAACGAGCAAGCAGTTCCGCAACCTCCATCTAGACAAAAACTAGAAGAGGCTCTGATTATTCGTATAAAGAAATGCCAGGAAGAAGGGTTTGCTGCGGAATTACACCTTTTGAAGTCTAATAAACCTCAGAAGATAGGAAATTCTTTAAAATCACTTAATTTATTCCTCGATTCTAAGGGAACCATGAGAGTAGGGGGCAGACTTGAGAGATCGCAGTTAAGCTACGATAGAACTCATCCTATTTTGATGCCGAAAGATTCCTTATTAACGGAACTTCTCATATCTGATGCACACAAAAATACTTTGCATGGTGGACCTCAGCTTATGACCACTTATTTGCGGTCTAAGTATTGGATAGTAGGAGTAAAACTATTAGTTAAAAAATATGTTCGAGGCTGTGTAAAATGTATTCGTTACTCAGCACAGATCAAACCCCAATTAATGGGACTGTTACCCGCCGCTCGTGTAACTCCAACGAAGCCATTTTTAAGTAGTGGAGTGGATTATGCAGGCCCTATTAATATTAGGGTCTCTAAGGGGCGTGGTAATACCTCATATAAGGGTTACATCTGTCTATTTATTTGCATGGCCACAAGGGCTGTGCACCTGGAGGCCGTTAGTGAATTGAGCTCTAAGGGATTTCTGGCCGCTTTCAAACGGTTTGTTGCTCGTCGTGGTCGGTGCTCAGAGCTGCACAGTGACAACGGCACAAATTTTGTGGGAGCTGCGCGGGAACTGCTCTATTTATTTAACAAGGAGAAATCCTACTGTAACCCTGAAATCGCAGAAGCTTTAGCGGATAACGGCACAGAGTGGCGTTTTATTCCTCCTCACGCACCTAACTTTGGTGGCCTTTGGGAGGCTGGCATAAAGTCCACCAAATTTCATCTGAAGCGGGTAATCGGTAATTCAACGTTGACCTTCGAAGAAATGGCTACCGTGTTAGCACAAGTTGAGGCGTGTCTCAATTCGAGGCCATTGTCGTACCACGAGGATCAGGACCAGTTAACTATTTTAACGCCAGGCCATTTTCTGGTGGGTAAAGCCCTAGTTTTGCCGCCTGAATATAATTACGAAGCGAGCAACATAAACAATTTGCAAAGATGGCAGCTTCACCAGAGAATGGTCCAGGATTTTTGGCGTCGTTGGTCACAGGACTACTTGCATCAATTCCTCAAACGTCGTAAATGGAGTCACGTGAACCCTGAACCATCGGTAGGTGACGTAGTGTTGGTGAAGGAGGACGATTTACCACCGGGCAAGTGGTTGCTTGGTAGAGTTGAACAAAAACACCCGGGTGCTGATGGCATAACGCGAGTTGTGACCCTGCGTGTTAAATCTTCTTCCATAAAAAGACCTGTATCAAAATTGTGTGTCCTACCGATAACTTAAATTTAATGCTAAGCTTGTAAATTGTAAACCCCTCACCAGGGTCTGGCCTCAGCACTGTTTCCGCATGGTGGGCGGTGCTGAAGGACATTAATTTGGCAGTATGTCCTTGGTGGGCGGTATGTTCGCGGTGTTCAACGGAACTGTAGCGCGATCTAATAAGACTATGTTGAATAGTTGTACTTGGCCTAACTAGATGGCGTTAGGATCGAAATAGATCGCGCTATGGTTTCGTTACAACGAATAGGCTAAGTAACCTTATTTTTTTTGTTGTTTTTGAGATTGAGATTGATCGAGATAGATTGTTGGCACGATAACTTGTATCTTGTGTAGTTCAATACAGTTTTCGGGAGCGCGAAACAGTCTTTAATTTCATTTCTCCAAGAAGTCGACCACCGTCGTACGCCGTTGTACAGGCGGAAAACGACAAACAATGGGTTCAATGTAGTCAGGTATACTATTTTGCATACTGCTATTTCTTCAAGTCTTATTAAAACTTCGCAAATAGCATTGAATGAAGCAGTAAAGAAAACTAATACCAACAAGTCATTTTACAATCATTAATTACCATTTCCCATCTTACAACATTTTACACCTTACCGAACATCTTATGTCTCGCACCACTCCCAGCAGTAAACCACAGAGTACATAGATGGCCTGTAAACAACTTGTATTAGTTTCAATGCAATTGGACTGTTCGATGCAATGCCGTTAAGTGCTGTTTGTGCCGAGCTTCACAAAGAGCCGGACTCCGGCTACCAAGTATTTTGTAACTTGCACGGATGTGAGTTCGATTGTAACAGTTAGACTGAAAGCACTGGCGCTAGAGTTCCTTGCAAATGCTCTCTGAGCTGAACAGAGGAAGTTGCTGTTTGACAAGACCCTGTTTCCTGGTGGTATTAGATATCTTTCTTATCAGACTACGATGGAGCCAGAAGGAGGGTTCTGTTTAATCCGTTTTCTGAAAGCAGTGCAGTTGATTGATGGCCACGTGATTATTAGTCATGATGCTGTATTCATTCTTTTAATTTGTGATTTTCATTTTCCCCGGAGAAAACTTGATAAATAATCAATGCAATTGACCGGCTGAAGAAATGTATGTGCTATCATCATCCACAGCCCTACTTCGACGACTCTTGTGCGAGTCCCTATGTTCCTGTCAAACTAATTCAAATTATACCCACGATGGTTACAATGTCGTCTGCCCAACTGACCGCCGGACGACCGACACTTCTTCTTCCAAAAAAAATAAAGGCCCACCACCACCGGGCCTTGCCAGGTAATCTGTCCAGCTCCGCTTCAGTTACGTCATTCGTTTTCCAATTTTTACTATTTATGTGATTTGTTTACTTGTAAAATTAATATCATCAGTGTTAAAAACATGCTTCTAGATAATGCCTACTACAATGAATGTGTACATACATGTGTATAGTTTACTATACCTAAGCGTATAATAGTAGGCATCGTATGTGTACTGTTACACAATCCTGCTTCTGAGTAAAGCCGCCTTTAGACCCTAGATATATTTCGAAAAACAGATGCTATGATTTCAAAAGACAAATTATTTCCCTAGAAACCATTGTTCATGTTGCGATGTAGCGAACAGCAGTGAAGTCATATAGGTACAATAGGCATAACCCATCGGTGAGTAGAGGGCATCGGTATTGTTATGTAAACGATACTTATGAAATTATGTAAACGATTATGTATAGTGTTGTGTAGTAGTTCTTGTGGAATAAACTATCTACGAGTAGCAATGTTTAAGTGATTAGCAGATAATGATTTATGACTGACAAACTTGACATTTCAAAAGTGCCAACCAAAGTTTATGAATGATTTTTTTAAAAGGTTGGAGTGAAAATAGTAAAATTACAGTTAAATTAGGTTCTTCAAAAAATCGTTGGCACTGTTTTGGAAAATTAAAAATTTTGTCTCATTTATTCAGAAATTATTTTTCTGTGCGCTACTTTTTTCGAGTAATCCTGAATAAAAGCAAGATATCTTCTCGAAAATTGCTCAAAAACCAGTCAACATCAAATTATCTGTAATCAAACATTGTAGCAGATATTTTGCTGTGGTGGCGTAGTCTCAAATATTAATTTTGAAAACTCGGAGCTAAAACAGGCGGCCATTTGTTCAACAAATTATGTACATAAATTAGACATAATCGTCGAGCCGGCTGCGCTCCTAGTGACATAACCCCCTAAATGTGGAATTTAAAACAAACATTTTATTTTGTACTACTACTTTGTACCAGGGCTATCGGGTGTCAGGATTTAGCAGGACTTTCGTGAGCACGCTTTGCTTTGCATTTATTTGGTGCAACTTATTAGGTGAATATTGTATTAGAATTTTTTTCCTTCAAGTGCAGTCGTGTCTACTGAACTATTAATTTTTCATTATAGGTTTACTATTTACAGATTATGTAGCATGCTCAAATTGCGCATATGACCTGCAGGTCCAACTGTCAACTGGTCCTTTTAAGATAATCTAACAAAAACTAAGTCATAGTTTTACAATAGTAACTATAGTTTCGACATTATTTTAATTTACTTTACTAGCAACCCTTTTCATGAATCCATTCTGTCCAGTGGTGAAATCTGAAACAAATTCGTTTGGTAGTTTTTGAGTTTATCGCGCACAGACAGACAGACAGACGTGGCAGGGGGATTTCTTTTATAATACGAGTAAGTATGTAGTGCTTTTATTAAATGGGTTGAAATGATTGGTCCACACAAAGTGATTATTGTAGAACAATTTCACGAGCCATTAATAACTATCTGCTAGATATTGCGGTCAGTGCGGCAGCACTCAAACAGTCATGTTTACTAGACACTTCCAAGAGCAATCCTGACAGAATTTTACTTGTCTGAGGCTGACTGTCCACGGGAGCGGAGAGGATTGGAGTGGATATTTAATGCAATTCCATTGGTTAGTATCTCCGCTCCAATGGACATCCGGCCTTAAGCCTTGGTGTGACTTGCACAACACCTTAGAAAAACCTCATTCTATACATGAATACAACTTGCTATCCTATCCCACAAACCTTTTTAAACTTCACCCCACAGAAATAATTAACAACAAACAAAATAATATTATTTATCCCGGGTGTTCGCGTTACTCATTCTAATCGCAGCCGTCAGTCAAGACTGAAGACAGTAAATTAGACGGCACGTCAATTAGGCTTGATTGTAGTCGTTAAACCTATTGGCCATCAGACGGTTTCTATTTGGAGAATCGATTTTTTTTTGGGTAACTTGAGATGTTAAATAATAAATTTTCCACACATATTGATATTGAGTTAAAAGTTACTTGGAGTTAAATATAATTCTGGTTTGTACAAGTGGACCAAAGTGTAGGTACAGTCAACAAAACAATTTGATATACAAACAAAAATATTAATTTTTCCACTGCACCGCCAATATTTATCGCTAATGTGTGCATTAAACTTTTTAAGCTTAACGACATACTTAGAAGAGTGTGGTGTACAGTAATTGTTTACTCAGCACACTGACAACATGGTTTATAGTAGGTAGTTGCAAGTTAGCTGCCAGCATACCAAATAGCTTTGCTGACTGTACATGACTGGTTTTACTGTGTTGACAAAATCTAGAATTTAAGAGTTACACCAATTTACATAGGTATAGATGTTGAAATGCCAAAATATAAGGGTACCACGTTACATTTCGACAGTGTTTGTCAATCTCATAATTATTTGACGTTCTGACAATTGCCTTCGGCACGCTGCCACTGATAGATTGTCACTTGTACTCGTGTGCCTTATCCGCGTCTTTGTCAATAGCTTACATTTTGACACTACGTTGACAATCGGTATCGTTGAATATCACAATGTCTGGCCTTCTAACAAGAACGTAGCAATGTTGCTTGACGACGTAATTATGTATATCATTACGACTAAATTTGGCTGTTGGTGACCACTAACACAACTGCATAACATTGACCTTGTCGATATATCCCCAAAAAGACCTACGCATAAAATTTAAATCTTATTTCTATATGCGCTGAAAAATACCTCTTCAGATGATCACAGTAACCGAGTTATCCGCGCCTTGCGTGTGGGGACGCGACAGACAATTCAATTTGGGACCTTTCTCTTATGGGTGCTCTCTCGAAAAAGCTTAAAAATAGCGTGCAGATGAAGCAGTTTTTCGTCGGCATTCACTGAGAAATTACATGTGATAAAAATAGGTAGTAATCTACATGATATGATACGTAACTTGGTTTAGCCAGAATTTATGTATCGGTATCACATAAGAGGAAAAAAAAAATACTAAATCACCTCCAAATCGTTGAGATGAAACCATTTTACTCCTTCATTTTTTAACTAAAGACTAAAAAAAAAGTATCTACTGCTGTGCAACACAATCGAAAATAACGTGGTCTTGTTACTTTTAAAAAATATGTATTTGTTTTATTACAAAAAATTAAAAACACGGGTAGCGAAGTGGCGCGAAAAGGTGTAGTTAGCTCCGTTTGTATGCACAAGGTCATTGGCATATACACAAGCCTTAAACGAGCCAAAATCTAGATTTGATAATATGGAAAGTCTCACTGCTGAATAAAATATTCTAAGCAATCCTTGCGTAGTCTGGAATATTTAACACCTCGTATGAGCGATCGGTTAACTTGGATGCAGTATTTGTGAAAGCCATTTTAATCTCTTAAAAGAGGTTTTTTTAGCCCTAATTTTGACAGACCGGGTTTAGCTTTTGAAAGTAAATATTGTATAAAATCTTTGGTACAATTTTAGCAAGCCAGATGACGTCACGCGTGTGTTCAACTCGCTTTATCCTCTTAATTATTTGAATACGTGAAAAAAGAAAAATACATGTCCAATAGTTTTGAAAATCTATCTGACGAACTAACTAGATTTTTTAGTAAAATACCCTATTGCTTCAATATTGTGGGCATCGCTGAAAGCAGTGTATCGGAAATGTGCATGTAATCTACGACAAATTGTTGGTGCGCAACCAACTTTGAATCGACCAATGTCACATAACATTGTAAATTCTTATATGGAATCCTTGATGAGCGTTTGAAAAGTCTGTCTAAAATTCCGACCGTCACAGCCGAATTTCTTCGAATTGAATTATTTTTTTCCATTTCTCTTTGACATAAGGTGTTTTTTCCGTACTTAAAATATAAATAAAAGTCTGAAAAATATTTGCTTGAGTGGATTATTTGAAAAAAATAATAATGAAAATTGACCATGTGGCTCTGGTCGATTTCCTTTATGAATGGGTGTCAATTATCTATGAGTAACAAACTAAAACAAGTGAATTAACGAAAGTAAAATAAACAAATTCCCACCTTACACCGAAAGAACAAATAACAAAATTAAAATGACCTAATTAGCTATCAATACAACAGTCAATAAGGTTGCGACTAGCGTGACGGGTGTCAGACGCCAGCGCCAGTAATTAAACTTGGACGGTGACTCGACACAACACTATTAAAAACTTTGCTTGACGTCGCCTTCGGGCCCCAAAACATACGAGTTTCGACTGCTCCACAATCATATTACAGATATAGAGCAATTTCGGCAATAATTGAGATTGTACAGAAATATCTTACGATGAATGGATGTAAATATACAACACATTGAGTTCTTGAAAGATAATGACAGATTTATGATGTTCGAATATTCTAAAATACAAATACAAATACAAATATCTTTATTTTACTCTTCACAAAGGTTCACATCGGTATACATATAATGTTTACAAAAATAAGTTATGATCCTTTGTGAGAGACTGGAGTTCATACTAGGATACCCTGTGTGACGGATCACCAGGCGACCCCGAATTTGCGATGACAATAAACTTGAAATTGTGAGTATCCAAGCGAAAAATGGCACTAAACCTTAAAACCTTTAGAAATTTTAAGCGAAATGATCTTAAATAAACTAACAAAATAAAATAAACTTGACATGTCATTTAGGTGTGTAAGTAATGTAATGTGAGTTGAGACTAGCTATGTAGAGGATGTATGAAGGTGTGAACGTGTTGTGTAGCAATAATAGTCATGATGGTGACATATGTACACACATATTATGATGGAACAATGAGCAACTGCTCCGTAGCATCATAGTCTAGCTTTTGCAACCAGGCTGAGAGTTTCTTTTTGCAAATCTGCTTGGGAAGGGCATAAATTGACAAGACTTCATTAATTTTGTTATACAAGTAGTTACCCAGGAAACTAAAATGTCGGCGGGCAAAAGCCGTATGAAAACAAGCTGTGGAACAGACCATATGTTTTCGTCGTTTACCTTCAAATAGGGTTGGGTTATAGCTAAGAAGAGCGTGCTTGCGTAGGATCGTATTGCAAATGAAAAGTTGTCGTACGGTTAACACCCCAACTTGCTTATACAGGTCTTATATACTATATATACTTTTAACACCGCTCTCTGCGCACGTTCGATCCGAAGCATGGATGTTTTTGTCGCACCACCCCATACAGTTATGCAGTATGAGGTAAGTGATTGGCATAACGCATAGTATACCATTTTCAATATACCTGAATCCGCAACATGACGAAGGTTTTTAAAGACAAATATTAGTTTACGGATTCTGGAATCAAGAGCATCTATGTGCGGGTGAAAACTTAGAGTATTATCTAATGTGACGCCCAGGTACTTTATTGTAACTGTATGCTGTAGATGGGGACATGAGCAATGAGTACTTCCAGACCATAAACACGACGATGAATGGGCGGTAATATTAAGATTATCGAAAGATTAAGTTGGTTTTTTAATGTAAAAGGACATGTACTTGGTTTTGCCAACATTTTTTTTTTTTTTTTTTTTTTTTTTTTTTTTCCACACAACTATCACACAACGCCATCTAGTCCCAAGCTAAGCAGAGCTTGTGTTATGGGTACTAGACAACTGATAAACATACTTATATATTTCTAAATACATACATATTATAGATAAACTACACCCAGACACAGAACAAATGATCATGCTCATCAC
Source organism: Lacanobia oleracea (assembly GCA_950371165.1). Classification (NCBI taxonomy): domain Eukaryota; kingdom Metazoa; phylum Arthropoda; class Insecta; order Lepidoptera; family Noctuidae; genus Lacanobia; species Lacanobia oleracea. Next base: position 28,859,934 of record OX493387.1, on the reverse strand, counting down.
ACAAACATTTGTCCTGGGTGGGAATCGAACCCACAACCTCTGGCATAGCAGTCAGGGTCACTAACCACTAGACCAACAGGCCAGTCCAACAACCATCCAACATTGAGAGCGAGTTGATTGTTTGCAAGCCATGATAGAACCAGGTTTAACCCAATCTAAGCACAACTGTAAACTTTGGGCCAAGTGTCAGCTTCAAACAGCAGCGCTGTGTCATCAGCAAAGGTAATAATCCTACCACTGGGCAACTTGAGCTCACAGAGGTCGTTAATAAATGTCAGGAATAAAGGGGGGCCAAGAATACTGCCCTGCGGTACGCCGTGGACGACGGGAAGATCTTTACTAGTCCATTCATCAACTTTGACCCTCTGGAATCGATTAGTGAGGTAGTCCGAAAAAATCTTTAGTTGCACATCCCGCACACCTATTTTCTCCAATTTTTTTATTAACAGTGGAATGGAAACCGTATCAAAGGCTTTGGCGAGGTCCATGAAGATTACTATAACCTTTTTGTTTGCATCTAATTTTTCAGAGACAAACTTAGTCAAATCGTGGATGGCGTCGCTAGTTGATAAACCAGAACGGAAACCGTACTGAGAAGTAGATAGCAGTGAATTGGTTTCAAGGTAGTCAACTAGGCGCTTCTTCATGATCCTCTCCAGAACCTTAGACAAAGCTGGCAGAATGGAAATAGGTCTATAATTGTTGATACAGGCTGCATCACCACTTTTGAAGATAGGGCATATCTCTGCTATTTTCCAGGCGTTTGGGAATTTGCCGCTGTCAATGGCAAGGCTGCAGAT